>CM067370.1:127267059-127979559 GCA_034401795.1 Chaetoderma sp. LZ-2023a | reverse complement strand
CAACCTCTTTTCTTGAAAAGCTGTATGGACCTGTGGAAAAACTGCAGAAAACCACAGATTTTATCTTGAGAACGGCTCTCCAAGTGTGATACTAGCGATCGAAAAGAAGAAGAAGATACAGGACATAGTACACTGCCTTGAGGGATTACGCTGAGCACTGGTGATCAACTGGAGCAAGAAGCACGGATCATTACTCACAGCTGTCTATTCTTCAAAAATTCATCTATCCACCCAAGAACATCATCACCGATGCCATAGCTTTTCAGTTTGCATAGTAACCTTGTATGAGGCAGTGTCGAAAGCTTTGGCGAAGTCAAGGTAACTAACATCCACTGCATTGCCGTCATCTACAGCCTTGGTGCAGATATCGATGGATTTTATGAGCTGGCCAATGCATGATCGTCCACTAACAAAGCCGTGCTGACAGTCAATGATGTAGCTTGACATGTGTTTTATCAGCGCATCTCATATAAATAGTTCCATTGTTTTGCACACCACAGATCTTATGCTGACTGGTCTGTAGTTTCAGGGTGATGACTTTTCCCCTTTTTGAAGTTTGGGGATATCTACCCATTCTTCCAGTCTAGCGGTCATTGTGCTTTGGTTACTGACTGCTGTCCAGTCTTTTTACAACATCTTTCTCTTTACTTATGATCTCATCTATTCTACCTGACACTGTTGTACTGAGAAGTGCTGGGATGTGTGATGTGTCATCATGTGTATATACACTTATAAAGTAGTTGCTTAGTTGTTATGCCTTCTCTGCATCGGATCTGGTAATCGTGCCATCCTCGCATTGCAGGTCTGCAATTTCCGAAGTTTTCTTGAGTTCTGATTTGGCGTGGCTGAAAAAAGCTTTAAGGTTGGTGTTGTATTTCTTGGTTACCTCGCATTCAAAATCTCACTTTGCTTCAAGCACCTCCCACCATAACCGATTGCAGCATTTAACATATGCTTTGTACTTAACAGACTCTTTGTATTGCACTTTTTCTTATGTCTCTCTGAAGTTGTTGAATGCTGCATGCTTGTTTCCCATTTTGGCTCGAAGGGTGGCAGTCATCCAAGAGCATTATGATATGAGGTACCCCTTGTGGATTCCCATGGGACACATTTGTTCACAGCATCTAGGATTTTACTCTTGATGACAACAATGTGGTATGATCACTTTTATCCAATGGTAGCAAGTTCTCAATCCCGCCGAACACATCTTCATTGGTCAATATCAACTCTAAGATGTTGGGTTTGTCATCGCCTTTGTAGTGGGAAGGTAGCCTTACATGCTGGTGCAGGAAGGAGTTCCTAACTGAATCTAGAAATAAGTTTGCTGGATTACTCGAACTAGAGGCCCAGTCGTCAATTTATGGGTGATTGAAATCATCCATTATTACAATATGGTTGTACATAGAAACACATGCCTCATGAATCAGTGTAAATCAGTGTCGATTTCTGGACAACTTCTAGAAAGACCTTGCTGCTGCTTTAAATGGCCCACACAGTGACCGTAATCATATTGAAAATGTGTGGATTCTCTTTTATGTTCTTTTTCTCATGATTCCTGGAATCGATTCATACTGGATAAGTTCTGGAAAGGTGGTCTTCATTTCTCAGCTTAATCTTCTACTAAATAACTCGAACACATCTTGCATAAATAATTTAAATCTAAACTGTATTATTTCACAAAAAGTAGAGCGGTGTTGCAGGCTTTATAAATCTAACAATACTTTCGAACTTTATAAATTTCACTAAATTAATTCCAACTATAAATTTCTAACTTCTAACCAAGATTCTAAACTGCTAACAATGAATAATCAATTGCTGATGGTAAGCTTATACTCAAGAGAGATGACTACTCGAGATGAGTGCAACTGGAAGATTAAAAATTTGGACATCATGCACGTCCTTATATACAATAAAACTGGATCTGTGCATGATGTCGACGTAATGACGTCGCAGAGGGCTTCCCTGGTGATTTCCAAAATCTAACTACTTTGATTGGTTAACACTCTCCTTCCTATGCTCAAAAGATGGTCGGATTCAACTGGTCAGAACCAGTATGCAAGTGATACCCCTTGACAGAATATGTATACAATTCTTGCTCTGACAAGCCTCGTCAAGCATCCATTCCTTGCAAATCTTGTGCCTATTACTCACTGGCTTTATTGTGACAAGAGCATTAATCATTCAAGTATTAACTTAACAGGATTACTTTAACATAGGGAAATTACATTCGGATTTGATAACTAGTGATTACGAAATGTCATGACGAATGCTTAGGTGATCTCTGACCTGTCATGTCCATTATGGGTAATTACTGCATGGTGATGAATCATATAACTGGATCGGTGAACACCATTTCTGCTATCTGACTTACTTCTTAGATTCATGTAAATAACCTTCTTAATTAACCATCTTGTAAGACCTTGTTGTATTAAGTACCCAGAAATCATCTTAAGATCTATCTTGATCTTAATGCAACAGCGTCTTTCTGTCACAGTATCTATAACTTGTATCAAGGCAGCAGATGCAGTTTCTAGCCTTTCAAAGGGTTAAAGAGTCAGTTTGATTTCTCATAACAGACTATGATTACAACATGACTTTCTGTGGGTTGAATATTTGCCTAATTCATCCGTTCTAAATCCTGACTATGAAAATGACAAAACTAGATTGATTGTAGCAACCAATCAACGTAAGTCAAATATGGCTAATCCAATTTGTCTCTCACCAGGGATCATAATCATCCATTTAGAAACCCTCAAAACATTTATACAAAATATATCATCTATACCTTCAGCAAGCAACATGGATAATATAATAACAGCAGTGGTCGTAAGTGGATATCCCGATACAGACATAAATAATCACAGGCGAATTCGTTGATGAATGTGGTCTAAGTACAGAACATCTGATCGATGCAATGCGTAGCATTACTCCCTGTCTGATGTATCTATTCAATCTCATTATGACCTCTAAACAAATACCTGAGTTGTTCAAAACAGGCGTAATTACCCCAGTTCTCAAGAAAGGCCAGGACTCAACAACTCCCAGTGACTACTGTGCCATCACAATTGTCCCCATTATTAAAACCTTTTAAGAATCAGCTGCCTCAGAGACAGTCACAACTCCAGTATGGGTTCATTAAAGGGTTGTCGCCACTAATGGTAAGCTGTATCCTCTCAGAGACTACTCAGGACTCGTTAGGTCCCAATTTACATGGATTTCCTCGACACACAACACGCGTTCAATGTCGCGGACTATATGGCCATGAAATATTTTATATATATATATATATATATATATATATATATATATATATATATATATATATATATATATATATATATATATATATATATATATATATATATATATATATATATATATATATATACATATATGACTTAATTCCAAAGTCAAGTGAAAAAACTGCTTAAGTTCACCATTTCCCATCCTACAAGGGGGTCGTCAGGGTGGCATTTTGTCTTCTCACCTTTAGAAGACTTAATGGCCTACTTGTGCAACTAGAAAAGGTACAAATTGGTTCATTCCTCTGCACCAATTAGACTAGGGGTTCCACCGTTGCTAATGATACATCTCTCGTCGGCAACTCAGCTAGTGAATTAGACACGTCCTTCAGAGAGGACGTAAAGCCGCCGGGCGCACCTCGTGTGGTGTATGCGCCATGTTATCATTATTATTATCGTAAATTCCTCCTGGATAAATGAGCACCTCCGGATTGGAGTAAAGTGAGTTCTGTAGTCTGAATATGAACGTATATACACATATGTAGAGAGAACTTGTCGAAACTGCATGTAAGTTAATGGTAATTGAGGTGTGTACACCAAATCATACTGCGTGACCATGGATGCTTCTGCTCTCGATTTTAGACGTTGGCTGGTGGTCGGAGTTAATTATTTCTCGTCGTCTGTGGTGTACTATGTATAGGTAATGGTGGATGATGTTTTCAGCTATTGTGAGGCAGCATTTGCTCAGGCCATGCGAGGGTTCAATAAGCAGCATTGCCATCTTTTCGCTTGTTGCGACTAGGTGTTTTGTCTGCTCTTGGCAACTACTGCAGATTGTTGACTGCAGCAATGAGAAATATTTCATCCTGACATCATGTAAGGTCATGAAGTCTACTAGAAAGTGTGAGTATGTCTCGGCATCTTTGTGACAGAATTGGCATTCTGGATCCACCTCATACTGCTTGAAGGCTGCTCTATTAGCCTGGAATTTGTATGTAACAGTAAGCAGGCGCATCTGCACCGGTAAGGCCCTTATGTCTGTGTGGCTTGTGGTGACTGATATGATTGCTGCGTAGATAGAGCCAGGGCTGGTGTTCTCAACATTCATGTACCTGAGGGATGGGCAGAGTTTAGCCATGTGTAGCAGCTTTTCATGCCAGTAGTGAGACACAGCATGTTTGGTGGTGTTTTTTCTAGCTTCACTGACCCAGCTCTTTTTCTCAAACCCCTTCATCGTTACTTGCCGGATGCACAAATCATGAAGGATGTTATGTTCATTCACACATATATTCCTTAGAAGCGTCAGTGTTTGGAGGTGTATTCTCACTCCTCTAGGTAAGATGCCTAGAAGTGGGTATGGTGCTGGTTGCGCAACTCTGTCCGGAAGTGAGAGAATTTGCTTCAAGTCTTTCCTGTAGAAGACTTCCATCAGCTCGATGTCCCTTTGTGTCAAAAGTAATGACAGGTGTGAGGAGGTTGCCGGGTTTAGTTCATTAACCCCATGGAACCCTTCTCCTAGTAATGAGTGCATGGCTCTTCTGGCTTTCTTGATTTTAGATTGAATGGTTAATCTACCGCTTATAAGTGAGTTGTCTTTATGTATTCCAAGATGAGTCGCTGAATCAGCTAGGGGAATTACACGACCATGGATCTTGAGTTCATGTGATACACTTTTGTCATTAGATAGGACTGCACTCTTTGCCGGTTGGAGTTAGTAGCGATGGTTTGAGCTATATTCTGTAGCAATGTCTAACAGCCCTTGGAGATTTTCTTCAGTGTTCGCTATCATGGCAACGTCATCTGCCCACAGGATGGGCAGGCATATGATTGCGTTCCGATGGTGGTACATGGTCTGGACTCTGTACTCTGGGTTAGGAGACCATTGATAAAGATCTTGCAGAGATCCGTTGACAGCACTCCTCCTTGCCGTACACCTTGCTCAATCTGGAATGGCTGAGATAGCGGGTTATTTCACTTGACCTGAGTTTGCGCATTGCACTGTATGCCAGTAGTGATGAGCCAGAGGGAACTGTCCATCCCAATTAGGAACAATTTCCTCAAGAGGTTCTTGTGGCATACTGTGTAAAATACGGCTTTCGCATCGAGCAGAGTGACATAGGAGTGTAGTCCTTTGGATTTGGATTCCAGAACCGCTTCTTGTAGGGATATAGCGCTATGGGTTGGTGAGATCGTCTCTAGAAATCCGAACTGCAGTTGATGTTGTGACTGATCTATCATGTTCTTAATATGGCCATGGAGGACTTTTTCGAGTAGCTTTATAATTACTGGAGTTATAGTGATTCCTCTATAATTGCTAGATTGACAGTGATCACATTTCTTCTTATAGACTGGTGTGAGTTTCCCTGATTTCATCTGCTCTGGTAGAATTTCCTGCAATAGTATGGTATTCAAGAGCTTGGTTAAGATCCTGGTGAGTATCAGTCCTCCATACTTGAGATGCTCTAGTACATTGGTATTATTAGTTCGTCAAACTCTACTTCTGCAGCTAGCCTTTGATTCTTTGGTTCGCCTCTTACTCAGCTAAGATTACTGAAGTGAGAGTGCCGTCCTGTCAAGATGTCTTTGCTACTGTATGACTCATCATCGACTTTGATTAAATCAGTTAGAGTGGATTGCGTGTTTCTTTGCTTTTTCATCAACTTGTAGAAAAGTTGTCTATCAGATGAGTGGCCTCCCATGAGTTTGTGCAGGTCTTTCTCTCTTGTATGGGCTGCCACCTTCCTCTGTACTTGACGCAGTTCAAGGCTGGACTTCTTGTGCTTGGCAGTGGTCACATGTCCAGGATCTTGTGGATATCCACTTGCTTTCCAATCATGGTGTGCTGATTTCTTCTCACTGAGAGCTTCCGCTATCTCCTGGTTCCATAATCTAGGAGGATGGCTTTCACACATGTTTTTTCTTGAGGAAACTGCATTGGCTGCAGATACTATGGAATCATACAGCTGTGTGTATAATCTGTGAGTATTATATCGGCTGGTACATGTCAGGTCATAGTCCTCCAATGCAGATGTCAGATGTTGGATATACTTAACTTGATCTGTTTTAGCCCAGTCGACTCTGTTACTACATGAGGAGACATTGCAGACTTTAGTATGCACAATGTGGGAGAGAATTAGTATCTGTAGTGGGTGATGGTCGGAGCTATTTATGTACAATTCTCTCAGGTTCATGGCTTGGTGAATAGTGCGTGACATAGATTACGAGTAGATGGAATAATCGGCGGTAGATGTACCCAGGCCGCCTGCCTTTTCAAATCTTGGGCCTGATGTTGAATACTGCAGGTACATCTCAGCGATAAATTCTTCAAGCAGTCTTTTCCTTCTACTGGTATTGTCATTCGTGAGATCGCAGTTGAAGTCACCAGTCAGGATGATCTTGTATGATGGTTGGTATTTGAAAACAATTTCGTAGAGTTGCTCTAACGTATCTGCGAAATCGCTGTCTGATGCTGTCACTTTTCTAGAGGCCATATAAACTGAGCATATTAGGAGTGGGTGTGGTTTGGCAGTTACTGTAATGCACTGTATTCTAGAGTTAACATCTGTGCTCGGCTGCACTGCATGATTAAGTGTTTTTCTCCATAAACCCGCAACATCTCCATATCCTCTTGGCTTTTGTGCAGCACTGATAGGGTCATCATCATCAACGGCCTTGCCTTCTGCATTAAATAGTGGATGTATGTTATCTAGCTTCGCTAACTGAAAGCGGAAGAGCCAATGCTCTTGTATGCACATTAAGTCTACCTTATCCGGCATCTGTTGAATACTAGTTAAGTTTGTCTCATCGTTTTTGCAGTTGAGTGTGACTATCCGGATGCCGGGAGTAGGAAGTGGTGCTACAGACAATGCTAGGTTGGTTGCATTTGTTGTTGGCCTCTCGCTAAAAAAAGACACATCTGCCTGAATTTCTGTGGTGTCATCTCCCATGTTCATGTATGGCATCTTTACTATGTCAGCTCCCGCAGCTTCTGCTAAACTGCTATATCGACCGTATAGGCTTCATCTCCAGTTGTAGTCCTGAATCATCATGAGTACGACTATGCACTGGTGGTATTTCATCTGGCGGCTGCGGCTGCATTGTATATGGCAGCTGTACATGCTCTGCTGTGACGGTTGGGCCTACTTGTGAGAGACTCGCCTGCTGAAGCTGTTCTATGTCGCTCTGTGCTAGTGTATTTGGGCTTGCTTGTGGTTGTGTCTCCTGTAGCAACTGCGCTGCGATACTCTGTGCTGGGGTAACTGGCCCTGCTTGCAGTTGTGTCACTTGTGAAGAGTCCGCTTGAGCATTTGCATCCGGCTGTCTGACTTGGTAGCTGTTTCAGGGCTAACTGTTTTCCCTGGGCAGTTTTGTTGAGCAGCTGGACCAGAGGTGTGTGGTGGTCTACAGTGCGGCGGGTAGGTTTCATTCCCAGTCGCTGTAGGCATTTGTCCATGGTGCAGGCATGCTAGATGTTGTAAATGCGCTGGATGAGGAAGAAGCTGAATGGGCTACTGTAGCGCAGGATGTTGTGGCACAATCATTGGAGCTGGTGGATAGTATGGAGCTATATGTGGTGGCAGATACTGTGGTAGCAATGACGGCATATGTGGAGAGTTTTGTGACATAGGTGTCATAGGGTGTGGCTCGTATAGTGGTGAACGCAGCAATGGCCCATCTGAGGCAGGGCAGGTGCATTGTTTTGCTGGCTTTGTGGTATGGATAGCGGTGGGACAATCTATGGCGGCCGTGACGTGAGTTGATCATATGTATGTGTTGGATGCATACGCTGAGAATTTGTTTCATAGCTTACACGAGTTGACTGAAGCTGTGCATCTTCAAGACGTTGCAGTCACTGTCTGAGATCATTGAGCTCTAGTGCATGTATTCGCTGCACGAGGCATGCATGATCTGCTTGGGTTGCAGACGTGTGACTGTTGCTGGTGTTATGCGAGCTGTGGGAGTGCAGCTCTTCTGTGGCAGTATCTTGTGTCAGTAGACGCATCCGTAGAATCTGATTTGTTTTCTGAAGTTCATCGATACAGGCTTCATGCCTTATGATAAATGATTGAGCAGTTGCCAGATTGCTCTTCTTGTCTTTCAAGCTTGCCTCTCTCTTCTTAAGTGCATTTCCCCCCTTTTTTTTAAACTTTGCATCATGATTCCTTATGTTTTTATGGACTTCGCTATCCGTATTATCACGATCACTCATGGTATCTGCCACAGTTGTTTTGGGGTGGTGATATTAATGTCTCTATCCTGATGATTCAAGCTACTTGTGAATACTCTGGCCTCGTTACTAGTGGTGCGGGTTATCTCAGGGCCTCCTGTAGTGGTAGTAGGAAGGCTATGTACATGGAGTCTGCATGATGAGCATATATTGGTACCATAATCTGTGTCTGATTCATAAGTGCAGGACTTGTGAAAGGTAGACTCACAGTTTCCGCAAAATGTGATTGGTGAAGATCCAATTGCTTTCCTACACAAGTAACAGATGGCTTCGCACATGGTTTCTGTAAATTCCTCCCTCAGTAGTGACTGTGTTATGGACAAATTGTCTGTCATGGCTGGGACAGATCTGAGATTAGTGGCTGCTACGATTGGTGCCCACACCTCTCTCTGGTGTGTTGAGGTTTCGATGCCATCTCGTAGTGATAAGGCCTCAGACTCAAGTGGTATCTGGCCTGTTAGTTCGCGACATGCTCATGTTTCACTATTCGTAGTTGGTGTTATCAGAGCTGAACCATAGCTTCGCTCAGGTCCTGCATGTGTATGGTGCGACATTGTGTTCAGTAGTGGTAGCTGCCTAAGCCCTGTTGCAGGATGGTCATTACTTGGAGCAACATCGGGGCATTGGTACTGTATTATGCTATTTCCTTCTGCCGTGGTTGCAGATGGTGGTTGGAGTGTCAGGACAGGATTATCGTTATTTGGTGCATGATCTGAGCACTGGTACCATGACCCGCTGTTTTCTGCCATCGTGATTTTGAGGCAATTGTAGTGCACCCAGTGTGTACCGGCATCACAATATACTGATCGTGTGAGGCGGATTTTCTTGCACCTGCTGCACCGACTGTCAACTTTAGAAGGGTTATCTTTGATTTGCTGTCTTCTCTGCTGGTTTGGATTGTTCATCTTATCTAAAGCAGACTGGAACAAGGCTTTGAGCTTCAGGTTCCATTCTGACAGATTGTCTGTAGACCCATCCGTTGTCACCGATGCAATAAGGCTGAGAATTTTTTCCAGATCATTGATGAAGAAATATCTGACTGCTGAATGTGCTCCATTTACGAGCATGCTACATTTAGTGTGGTAGAGATTGACTGTATACTTAGAGATGCCTTCGGTGCCCTTTGTGAGAAAAATCTGATAAGTGATTTGCGTCTCTGTTCCTCTTTTGTTAGTAGTTGTCTGTAGAGTAATCTTTGCCAGATCTCTCGGGTATGTGGCATAGTACTGAGATGCTGTTTGCTTAATTAAGTGATACATGGTAGCATCGGCCTCAACATGTACTCCACCACCCATGTTTGTAATTTTTAGATTAAATGCTCTATTTGTAGCCGTAATCTGCTTCTGCGTCGTTTTTGCAATATTCAGATTAAAATCTGGTATATTCACAACTGTAGATCTTGTGTTGTGGGGTCGCTGCTGCATTCTGGGCGTTGTCCATCGTACTCAAAGCATTCTTTGGCGATGCCATGTTGGAGTAGCATGTTTTCTTCGAATGGGCATTGTACGCCATACTCAAAGCATTCTTTGGTGATGACGTGTTGGAGTAGTGTGTTTTCTTCAATTGGAAGCATGCAATATAACTGTAACTACTACCTTTCCGTTATGCTTTGGTCCGTGTAGTGGATATGCGTAGGACTTGCAAATACAGCTGCCCCTGGTATCGATCTCTTGGGCTTGCCTGGATGAGTTGTCCAGTTTATTAGGTGTGGCTTACTTGAACACGCGTCTGACCTAATTAATGAATTAGCTGTCAGACGTGGCTAGTATGTTCTAATTCTGACAAGCCTTTATCAAATGGTCACGTTCATTGGAGAAGAAACGGCCTGGTAGCTAACGGGTTTATCAAAATGGTTCAGCTTTAATTTTTAGTCCTTTTAGTACAACGACGTTCGTAGCAGCTCGTTCCAGATGTGACAGAGCAATGTGCGTTATTAATATTTTCTTGTATCAGTACACACGAAATAGTTTTTGTTTTTGTTGTTTCAAGGGATCTTACATGCTGTTTTTACAGAGTTATTTAAACGGAGAATTCCACAAACAAGATGACGTCCAAGATGGCGGCCAGTAAAAGTTAAAAGTTATCAGAAGCAGGATTAACAAAACATCAAAATGCGTTAAACTAAGTGTTAAAATGTGGTTAAAACACACACGAGAATCGGCGGAGAACTAAAACTACATTAGCTATGACACAGTACACACATTGAAGTTTATAAACAACTACAAATCAAGTAAAATTTCAAAGCGAAAATAACAGGTCCGGCTTCCTAAAAATTAAATACATGCCACCAACCAATGTAGGATGTAAAGGAACTCACTCTAAGGCTGTGTTCCCACTAGAGAGTTAAAGGATTTCTGCCAACAATGAACTCCGGTGAACATATTGCTATATGCTAGTAGTATTCACTTCTTTGCATATATATTTGACTAAATTTAACTAACTGGTTAGATATTAACAATTTTATAATTCAATAGTTGGCAATCCATTTACTCCTCACGAATAAATCCGAACTTTAATTAGCTATGCGGCACATGGTCGGCGTGACGTCATTGTAGAGGAAGCGAAATTTGCCATTACCAGCTGTTTACAGCTGACAAGTTGACATTTGCTAATTTTAGTACCTTTTCCGCACATGTATGCCTTGTCGTTATACAGAAAGGCAATGTCTAACGAGGAGTTTGTTACTTATATCACACCGTAGGATCTGTTAGAACCCATAATGACAACGAGTTACGCATGCACAGAGAGTAGTAATGTCTAAAAATTAGCCGAGTTCAAATTGCAAGTTTCTCGAAAATCCAGCATACCACGCCACCCCATAATTATCAGAAAGCATTGTAAATTGATACGGAACCTTTAGCAAGCGGTTTCTCTGTTATCATTAATCAAATTCAGCCTTCAAACTATAATTCTCAAATTTGTACATATCAGCGTCCTTGGATACAAGATGGCATCCAAATATCATGGCTGTAATGACACATCGCAACTGGTAGAAACGTGCCAGGATGGGCATGTTTTATGTGCTAAATGTAAGGAAAAATGATGTCCCTCAAAAGCAACATGCCCGAAGAGACTACTGTCGACAAAGAAAACTCCCAACACTGGCAAGAAAAACGTCATATGTGGGACGTGTGAACAACCATTACAGGATGATAAATGCGAATGCAATACAGCTGCCAGTGATGAAAATGTTAGCATTTCGTGTGGAGAGTGTAATCATGTATTACAGGAAGGTAGCCTATGTTTGCAGTGTGAGCGCTGTGATAATTGGGTTTGCACTAAATGTTTGGGAATGGCAGACAATGAATATGAATTTCTTACGGTAAGAACCAATTTGCACTGGTTTTGTAACTCTTGTGATAATAAGGCTTTGCATGCAGTGAAAACAGATCAGGAAATTGAAGAGCGGTGTTCATTTTACATGAAGTCAGTAACTGACAGGATTGTAAACTTGGAGAAACCCGTGAGTAATAAAACTGATAAAACCGAAACTACCAATCTCAAAGACTCTGTCAAAACCATTATCCAAGACATAGGTAACTTATCAAAAAGGATTGATCAGATAGACACCCAAGGGGAAAGACTAAGCCTATAGCAAGCTAAAGTAGCTGAACAACCAAAAGTCTGTAACAATACAAATGAAAACACGATAACTATACCCATCCAAAGTGGAAATGTTACAGCAAAAATAGTGAATCTAGTGACAAAAGCAGTGCAGGATCATGTAGAACGAAAAAACAACATCTTAGTTTTTGGAATAGCTGAGTATGGTGCCATCCTACGGGCTGACGTAATTAAGCATGACTCCAGCGTGATAACTAATATGTGCAGTCACATAGACGTTGACCTTAGTCCTGAGGACATAGTCAGTATAAAAAGAATAGGACGAAAGGAACACAAGGAGGCAGCAGATAGTGTAGGGAATGCACGCCCAAGACCACTACTAATCACGGTAGCCGAAGAGATCAAGCCCAGAATCATGAAGAACCTGTTTAAATTAAGAGATGCACCTGAGCCGTATAAATCGTATAGCGTAAAACATGACATGACTGTTGAGCAACGCGGACACGAGAAGGAACTAAGAACAGAAGTGAAAGATCTACAGGCTAATGACACCACTGGTAATTTTTCATATGCCATCAGGGGACTGCCATGGGAGAGAAAGCTCATAAAGCTGCGAAACAAACAGCTGAGAGAACCGAGCGTGGATACTCAAACAAACAAACATTAGGTAAACAAGTACTCCATCCTGTAAATAGTAATATTGTAAATAGTTCAAATAACACTCGTAATTATGTTCCCACTGAAAAGGACCAGGGGGCAACCAGTACAAAGTACACATCACCACCATGCGAAGAAAAAGACAGCAACAACCAACTCAGTGTAATATTCGCCAATGCAGATACTCTCACCCAGCTTAAGTTACAGGAATTAAAAACCCGTATCAACACATACACCAGACAACCATCTATAATATGTATTTCCGAAGCTAAACCGAAACACTTCACCAAGAATCTTCAACTCTCAGAATACAATCTGGAATTATATGAAATAGTCCCATTGAACATGAATAATGATTCACCTGGAAGAGGCATGCTCCTATACATGAGACGTGGCGTACAATTTAGTCTAACAAGCCTAGGAGAGGTATATGAAGAGGCAATGTTCTGCGAAGTAAAATGTGAAAATGAGAGGATACTGATTGGAGCCATTTACAACAGCTCCAGTAGCCCTACGAGAACTTTAATAAGATGTTAACTATGTTTCGCGAGTTAGGAGATAAACATCCTCCATACACACTTCTAGTTGGAGATTTCAACCTACCGGGTATTGACTGGGTCAACTGCTCAACCAACTCTGGCACAGATGATAAGGAATTTAAATTCATCGAGGCGGTAAGGGACAGCTATTTGTTCCAGCATGTACAAACTCCAACACGTGGACGTGGATCAGATCGGCCAAGCTGCATTGACTTAATATTCAATAATGAAGAAGAGATGGTGGACAATATTTGTATAGAAGCACCATTAGGAAAAAGCGACCACTTAGTCATCTCCATTAACTTTGTTATCAAAACTCATGAGATTACTGATCAACACCCGCGAGACAGCTATGACAAAGGCAATTACAAACAACTGAGCAAAATGCTAACCTTCGATTGGCTTAACTCCCTAAAGCAGCATGGCCCAGATATCAATGAGAAATGGAAATTTTTCACTGACACTGTCAATAATGCTCTTGAAGTTTGTGTGCCCAAGGGACATCCAAAATTAAAATCTCTGAAAGCAAAAGAACAAAAAATAGGACTAAACAGAAAATCGTTGGCGAAAATAAAAAAGAAAAAGGAAACAAAGATTATGGACAAAGTACCTGAAAACTAGAGACGAGAAAACCTACTCAGAATATTGTAGAGTCAGAAACCAGGTGCGCACACTCAATCATAAACTGACCAAACTACATGAAAAAGACATAATATCACAGATTAAGCAGAACCCAAATAAATTCTGGAGCTACATCAGACCCAAAAGAAAAACTAACGTCAGTGTCTGCAACCTGTATAAAGATTCCAGTCAAACAACCACCACTGAGTCCGACGAAGAGAAGGCAGAGGTTTTAGGTAGCTTCTTCACTTCAGTTTTCACCTCAGAACCTGAAGGAGACTTACCAAACATCACTATGTTTAAACGAATTTATCATAGCCCAAGAAGAGAATCAACTGAACACGATTGACATATCAGTCACCCGGCCCCAACAAACTACACCTGCACATCCTCAAAGAGCTCAGTCATACACTAAGTCTCCCGCTACAGCATATATTCCAGGCATCTATCACCTCTGGGAAACTCCCATCTCAAGAGGTATCCGTCGGCCGTGTATGTCTAGTTCCTGTTGCTTACAATGTATGATGGCTTCGCTGGCACTGAGGAAATCAGAACCAAACAGGGCATCGTTTTGGATGGAGGCGATAACAACTTGCTGTATGAATTGCATTTCCTCTATCTGTATTATGAGGTTTACTACACCAACCACGGGTACATCGGCTCCCGTAGCTGTTTGTAAAAAAGATGTTTGTAGGCCTAATGGGTGGCTTCTTATGAGGCGGGATGCTCTCATATAAGCGCTTGTGAAAAACGGTGATGGAAGCCCCAGTGTCCACAGTGGCACTGGTGGAAATTCCGCTAAACAGACAGGCACATTTATATATCTCTTACGGTAGGCCTGCAGAAGAGTCTCCAATGATACCATTTGAGGCAGTGATGGTGGTGCAGTATCATTCTGTATACAGTCGGCTTGTTCCCGGATAGCTTCCATGAGTGCAGTTTGTGGCTGAGTATGGAAAGGGCCGACTCGTCGTCGTTGCTGCTGCGATTGCGTGGGCGACGACGGGATCAGGGGTAGCAGTGGTGGTGGCGTTGTTGCAGATTCTTTGTAAGCTGTGTTGGTGTATACTGCAGTGCGGATAAGATTCTCACGTTCACTGAGGAGGGCTACCTGTGCGAGCCACTTTTTACACCGTGACATGGGATGCTTAGTTGAAGCACAGAAGAAGCAACGGCGTTGTGGGATGTTCCTTTTCTTTGTCCGATGTTTCTTCTTGCGGATCCATAATGTTGAATGTGTGCTTTCCTCAGAATCACTGCTGATGGTGCATGTTGGTGATGTGGCTGTAAGAGTCTGGGAGTTGCAAACCACCAAAGGACACCAGGTCTTAAGTGCCTTGGCGGTTGGACGTGGTGCTTGCAAAACGTTGTTTCAGGGAAGAAAACAAAAGAAGATTGTATAGATGCAGAAAATATGGGGGTCACTTTTTCCGCAAGGGGGGGGGGTGGAGATGGCAGTGCTGCGGACGCAGAGTGCATCGTAGGCACTGTCCTAGATGAAGCCGGGTGCAGGTGAATGTATGATGTTGTAAGAATATATTGATGAGTAGGTGTGGCTACCTGACGTAGTTGTTCAGAGGCGCAGTTGAGCCAGGTTGTAGGGACGGGCTCTGTAATCGGTGTTCATGCTAGTTTGACTGATTCTCTGGCTGCGGGGTTCATCGGTCAGCGGGTGGGGGCATAGATGGAGGACGGTTTGGACATCGTTCCCTCCAATGGCCCGGCTGACCACATCCAAAGCATGTGTTTGGTAGCTGTGCCGATGCTGTGGTTGATTGCGGTCTAGTGGTGGATTGTGTTGCGACGGTGGTGCTGAGTGTTGTCACGAGATTGGCGAGTGCTGAAATCTGTTTAGTTATCTCTTCTAACCTTTCGTGCATGTTTTGTTGTACTGCTTTCCGCGTCTTTGGGTGTTGTTGTGGCCTCCACGATAAGATTGGCCATGCCAACAGTTTTTCTTTGAGGGTGGGCTCTTAACTCAATGCGTCTATGAAAGTGTCGAGATGTAGATGTGTTATGCCTTCGATATTTGTGCTGGAGTATGCGCGGGTAACAAGACGACAGATGCGACTCGCTAATTCCGGCAATGTTTCCTCCGAGCGTCGACATAGATTCTTCAGTTGAAGCCGACTTAGTTCTCTGAGGGCGGTGTTGCCGAATATTTCTGACAACGCATTCTCTAGTTCGGTGTAAGATGGTGTGTAGTCTGTGCCTAAGTCTGCCAGAACTTGTAAAGCTTTTCTGGACAACTTTGTGGCTAAATACTCTCCCATCTGTTGATTATTCCACCGGTTTGTCTTACTTATTATTTCGAATTGAACTTTATAATTAGCCCAATCAGTCTCCGCGCTAAATTCGGGGGGGGGGGGGGGGGGGTTGGTGGGAGAATGATCCGGCCATGTCCTCATGGAGAAGTAATTGGCGCAAAACCTGGTGGTGGTGCTGGTGGTGCTTGCGAAACTGATGAGAATGCGGATGTGGGTCAGTGTGTAGGTGGTAGTGGTGGTGGTGGTGGTGTTGCTCGTCCATGTCCCTGACGGTAGTGATGCGCTCGTGAAGGCGATTCTCTGTGATGATGTGCTGCATGGTACATTGGTTCTGCCAAACACCGACCCCTAACATACACAAACATAACAGTGTTGCTGCGAGAGGAAAGTGCCTTGCGCGGGCCTCTGTCACCGATATTTCATGATGGTGTGAGAGGAAGGTGCCTCACGCAGGCCTCCGTCACAGGAAAATGCCTTCAACGCCAAAGCGGAGGAAAAGACTTGGCAAAAGGGAACACTCTTTTGTTCATCATAAAATGCTAAGTGCTGAAAAATCCTAATGAAGCCATAATTAACGTGATGCGTACTGATTTACGTGAAGGCGGGACGAGCGATTTCCGAAGAATTCCCACGTCACCGTCTTATGTAGTGCCAAGATGCTGTATTGTTAGATGCTGCTTTATTTATGCGGGCCTTCTGCTACAGGCTAACCTACCAATTAAGTGTTAGAAACGAAAACTAGCTTTGGCCTCAAGTGGCAGGGATTCCTACCTATCGCTACATACAGCTGTCCAATGGGCACAGACGCCTAGCTTCCCGTAGGTCGCTTTGAAAGAACATCTGCCTCCATGGACAACAGGCATACATGTTACATCGCAACGTATCCGAATTAGATGAAAAGCTGGCTGGGACGGGCAGTACCCATCTGGTTGGTCCGTGCTACAGCAGTATGCGCCAATATTGTAAATAGTATACTACGCTACTGGTGTCGGGGTTAGCTCATCGAGGCTGGAGTTCCAGATAAGATCATAGCATGGCTGTCACTTCCCAGATCAAGCAGCTTACTGAGCCTATGTTGAGCCGATACTGGGTCGATACATTCAGTATCGGCCCAGTAAGCTGCATTGTCAGGGTTGTGTATTAGGCCTATTTAGCCACCAGAGACTGACTCTGCGCTCTATGCATTGGGCGAATCTTTTATGTAATGCCATGAATGTTAGGCGCGTCTTAAGGAGCCAGTTTCACAAAGATGCGTAAGTTACGACCTGTTGTAAAGTAGAAATATGACCAATCATTGTGCAATATTTGACATTTACGCCGTACTTCAGTCTGTATTCTAGTGTATTTAAGTACCCTTTGTGAAACTGGCCCTGGACTCTAAACGGCGTTACTAAAAACGGGGATTTATCGATAGCAGTAGTATGTTTGCAACGTCTATGTTTAATGAGTCACTTAATTTAATACTTTCGATATATATATATATATATATATATATATATATATTGATTGATTGATTTATTCCACAATAAGCCATAGGCCCTTGAGTGTACATTTAAACATTATATATATATATTGACAATTAAATTAGTATGCTATACAAGTATCTAAATGCCTAATCTTATATCTAATACAGTGAATTTCTCTTTAGCGTTATATTCACAAACCCTTCAACAGCATAATACCATTTGTAAAGGCGGACTTATACAGCTTAAACATGGCTTGGCCTGTTTGCAACGGCTATGTTTAATGAGTCACTTAATTTAATACTTTCGATATATATACACCTGTGCAAAAGTTAAGCACCAGCAAAAACAATAGAACGTAGAAACTTGATGGTACAACTAGGCTGCCATACTTTTTGTCCCCGCGTTAGCTGACATAATTCCAAGTACGAAATGCACATGCATGCATGACTTCACGCCGCTTGATGTCCGTGCGTGGCGGGAAACAGCACACGTGTTCAGTTATGTAAAAGTCCAGTTTGAGGTGTAGAACATTACATACAGATTTAGGCGACAAGATTAGGAATTGTGTGTTCATGACCGTGGTTTATTTGTACAGAGAGAATTAGCTCTTGATTGTGAACCGCTATGGCAAGACGAAGGTTAAGTGATCGTGTGAAATGGCAAATCATAGGCATGCATACCACTGGTATGTCATGCAGAGAGATTGGCAGACAGCTGAACATTAACCATACTGTAATCAGTCGTTTGATTGCAAAACATGGGCAAACTAACGAGGTGAAGGACAGGCCTAGATCTGGAAGACCGAAGAAGACTACTGCCCGTGATGATCGAGCCCTAGTACGCCTTGTTAGGAGATCTCCATTCACCAACAGCAGAGTGCTCAGCCAGCGATGGGAAACGCGCAATAGAGTGTCAATGTCTACCGTCAAAAGGAGACTGTATGCTGCTGGCATGAAAGCTAGGAGACCTGTCAGACGTCCTCTCCTCACTGCACACCACAAAGAGGAGCGTCTGAGGTGGTGCAACGAAAGAAGACACTGGAACATGAGATCCTGGAGACGGGTACACTGGTCCGATGAAAGTCGGTTCCTGCTTCATGCCACAGATGGTCGAACTCGTGTATGGAGGTCCAGACGCACGGCGTACGACCAACGTAACATCATGGAAGAAGTTCCATTTGGTGGAGGTTCCGTTATGATATAGGGGTGCATCTCATTTGATTGTAAGCTGGATCTGTTGACTGTACCTGGAACACTAAATGGACAAAGATATCAAGATTCCATACTGGATAGAGTTGTGGTCCCTCATTTTGTAAATCATGCACCTGGAACCCACCCTATATTCATGGATGACAACGCCCGACCATATCGTGCTAGAGCTGTGCATGAATACCTCCGCCAGAATGCCATCGAAACCCTACCATGGCCAGCAAGGAGCCCTGACATGAACCCTATTGAGCATATCTGGGACATTCTGGGAAACATGGTGAGAAGGAGGGATCCTCCTGTGCAGAACCTACAGGAATTAACAGACGCACTCCATCTTGAATGGCAACGAATACCACAATGGCGTATCAGTCGGTTGGTGACCAGCATGAGACGTCGTGTCCAGGCCGTCATCCAGGCACAAGGTGGATATACCCCGTATTAATAATGACAGTCTCAAACTCGTGCACAGATGTTAAACTTCGTTTTCAGACACCATTAATGACAATCTAGCCACGTGTGTCAACTGTAGGGCAATAGTTGTCAGTTGTGTCAACGTAACCATATTCAGGCCTCGTTTTCAAGTTCAAACAAAAACATACAGTGTTTCCCCACCATCATAATCAGCATTCCTCTAGTTGCATTATTACCTCTTGCACTAAGATGGATGGGTACATAAATGTTTATGCTATTGCTTTCTTCATAGCACATGAATATACCCTCGCATGTGCGTAAAAATAGGGTGGTGCTTAACTTTTGCACAGGTGTATATATCGAAAGTATTAAATTGTATATAAATGTTGTTTAGGGCGGCGACATTCCGGGTGTGGGGTGGGGATGGGGTGGTGGTTGGTGGTGGTGGGTGGGATGGGCTGGGGTTGGTGTGGGTGGGTGCAATCTGCTCTCATCCACTGAGTAAAACTATTCTTGTTCATTTACAATGCATCCACATACCCTGTATCTTTAAGTTGACTATCGCGTCTTTGTACCAGCTTACATAGTGAATAAATGCATTTTATATTATGCTAAGCATACTTTTATTTTAGTTATTCTATACCGCGTGCCTAAAGCTTAGGGAATCTGCGCTATGGCCTCTCCCACACCCACCCAGCCCAACCTAGCCAGACGAACTGTGGCATTCGACTGTTTTCCAATTCACTTTGTCGTATAAGGTGTAAACAGAAAAACACTGATTTTACATACTGAGCAGGTTTTTTACCGTTTTATACATGTATGCCTGAACCTAACCGTGTTTATTTATAGGCCCTATCTATCAGTGTAATGCTCAATCCGTGACTATTTAGAATGATGAATATGAAATCATCACCACATACACACACACCCGCCCGCCCGCCCGCCCGCCCGCCCGCCCGCCCGCCCGCCCGCCCGCCCGCCCGCCCGCACGCACGCACGCACGCACGCACGCACGCACGCACGCACGCACGCACGCACGCACGCACGCACACGCACACACACACACAATGTAATATGTAAAACAAGAGCAACCAGAGATTACAGACCCTTGCCCTCCCGTTGTGTCACATTGTAAAGTTTTCAGATTTTCTGGACTTTCCGGGTATATTTTATTTTCCGGATTTCTTCGGATCATTCCCTAAATTGTGGAATCCTAGTGTATGGTCACGCCGGTTCTTATGCTAAAATTTGAGCAAAATAGGGCCACCATTTTCGAGATATCCATAGATCCAGAATTTGATCCAATCCAGGTCCGGGTACTTTTATCAGGGGCACCGTCTGCAACACCTTTTGCACGGCAAGCTCCCTCCTTGCGGTAAAGTTTGCACTCGACACTTTCATACGTTTATCCCTATATATACCTGATCATAAGCATGTTTTCTAAACATAGATCCAGCAAGTTCAATTGTATTATAAGGAAGTATATTGAATCGTAGGGTAATCTATACTATCGTAACTGATCCACTACTAAACGTAAACATATACAAGGTTAGTTGGCTAAAGATGACATCATACACAGCAATATCTTTCAACAACGCCCTTGCCAAAACGAACACAGGTTAGCTGTCAAATGGAAATGTAAAGCTATCGATGGTAATGGACGAATCCAATCTCTCACTCCAGTACACTGTATTGACGTCATAATCAAATACGTCACAAGCATAGCTGACAGAGAATACTTCGTCATGAAGTTGGAGAAGTCCATCAAGTGTACGAATTATGTCTTTGATGGATTTTCTATTTCATAAAAATTATGTGTAATAATTTAAAAACTAATTTGACTGGGAGCTGTCATTGTTGCTGCCGCAGCAACAGCACCCAGTAAAATTAGTTTCAAAATACTTAACAATCTGCCTGTATATTTACCTTGAAAATGAGATTCTGGTAAGTCAGTGTTCAAAGTATATAAATCGATCTCAACACGCACAAAGTATGGGCGAGTCTTAGCTACAGATGGGCGGGTCATAGCTACAATGCGATCACGCTATTAAGCGGCTGAAAGCTTTCTAACACACATCTACGCTATTCAAGTTAAGTGAATCGGAAACTTAGCAGGTCGGTGACTATTTCCAAATCACTCTAGAATGCTTTTTTATTCACCAACTTTACGTATTGTCCAAAGTAACAATAAAACTGGGAAATATATAGAAAACTATTTTTCTTGCGCAACTTTGTTTGACATGCGGTGATCAATTTACCTGTTGAACACGCAGCAGGCATATCTATTAGCGAGTTTAGGCGAAAACTCTACTCTAGGGTAGATGAGCATGTGATCATTTACGCGTAAATGAGCACGTGTTTAAATTACATTGATTTCAATGCAAGCATGTGACTACTCGATTTACCATTGCTGATAGTTTAGACAAAACTCTAGTAACTTGAGTAGCTACACTACTAGGGATGTAAACTCGGCCTATAAGATTCCCGGGTCACGTGTTTGTGGTGTGACTTGTTACGTTTGTCATCTCAGTTCAATCATTTTCGGGTGTTGTTAAAATTCGTATGACTGACTTTCCGAGAGAATAATATGGTCGTTATTAACTCATAAGATTATAGGCGTTGTCAAATATTTTCATTGCTTGAGGTGAAGTGACGATTTAATCTACATTATGCCCATATACGTCTCGTACTTATCATTAGAGGCCATGCTACGTATCTGTGCTCTAAAGATTGCGGATGTATATATTATATAGTGCGTTGGGAATTGGGATTCTTCTCCAAATTTAATTTTTTTAAAGTGTTTTTCTGTATAATAATCTTACAATAATTAAGCGGACGAAAGTCGGATTAACCCTTTGGACCCGAAATACCAAGTACGAGAAAAATTTATTACAATACAAGAACTATTCTGTTGGATATGTTGACGGTAATTTCGCTGGAAACTGTTGGTGCCTGTGGCAGCAACATGTTTCTGTCAAATTAGCGTTAAATATTCAGCAGGTTACGCGTATAGTTACCTAGAAATCGAGACTCAAGGAATTCAGGGTTCAAAGGGTATACAGTATATAGCTTCTAATAATATGTAATTATTTATATAGATCGAATCACGACTCACAGTAACTGTTGTCGAGGATAATACACCGGTAGTGATTATTGTATACAAGTTGTGAAGGCCAGATTTTATTATAAAACACGTAAGTACACGTATATAAATATTATTTATAAATATTTATTTGGATAATATTATATATGACGACGACATGAATGAAGGGACCAGATCTGTCGCTCCAGTATCTGACGTCGTAAGCAATTACGTCATACACAATCAAAATGGCATAGTTCTAACTCCCTGTCATGAAGCTTGATAAATCCGTCAAGTAACAAGTGTACGAATTGTATGTCATTGATGGATTTGCTATTTAATAAATTAACAGTCTGTTGCATATTTTGAAACCAATTTGACTGGGAGCTGTTGCTAGTGGGGCCACAACTCACCAGGTGATGGTACCGTGAGGGACCGTTGATCGAAACCTGTTAAAGGAACAAGCTTATTGGGGTGGGGTGGTCGCATGAGCTGGGGGCTCCAAGATTCAACGGCCATATATATATATATATATATATATATATATATATATATATATATATATATATATATATATATATACGCACATACGTACGCACGCACGCACGCACGCACGCACGCACGCACGCACACACACACACACATGCACGCACGCACGCACGCACACACAGCCGTCCCCTGATAGCACGGCGATCGTTGGAGACATAGGCAATCCCCTTCACTCCTCGTTGCCTTTCTCCAATCGACTGAAATAAAAACCAGCCTAGAATGGTGTGAATGGGACCTGTACTCAGGGACACGATATACACCAATCAAACCAATAACTTCTTTGGTAGAACTACTGTATCAATTGCCATTGGTCCAGTTACAGTAGGATGATTTTATGGACTCACATGCGTTACTTCCTGGCGACGTGACCTCCTCTAAAAGGTCCAGCTTTTCCAAAATTTCTGTAGGCCTACTGTACCTCAAACAGAAACACTGGTTTGGAATTTACTACCTTCGGTGTGCGTGGGTGCGTGGGGGTCAATTTGCTGGCTCTCTTCTGCACATTTTTCAGCACTAGTAATAACTTTCTTGTGTGGGGACTGGGGCCCCAATACACTCACCGCATATTCCAGATGTGGTCTCACAAGTGCTTTGAAGAGACAATTGAATATATCTTCATCAAGGTATGCACACGGTCGGTTAATCAGACCCACGACGCTGTTTACCTTGTTCACTTGTGCCTGTAATTGGGCTCTAAACTTTGCGTTTTTATCAACAACCATGCCTATGTCTTTTTCTATGTGGACATTATCAAGTATAACCTTTTCTCCCTTCATGTTGTATAAGTGGTAGGTTCTGTCGTTTTCAACTGTCGACCTTCCACTCTGTGCGGTCATTATCTTACACTGGTCATCAATTCCAGCGTGACGGAATCACACGTTGCACTACATTTTATCAAAAGACTTGTCTACCCTCAACAATCCATTGGGAATTCTTTCAATTTTTTTTTCTTGTTTGATACATATGGTAACCATATCATCAACAAAAAAGCAAAGTGATGTCATACTCCATGGATAAAAATATGAAGACACGACTTGAAAAATTGTGACGGAATCACCATATTTGGAAATCAGTTCTATGGTCATTGAACGACTGTTCAAATCCCTGCTCACTATGACCACATACAACAGTATAATGTGTATGATTAATCCAAAAGATATCGCTCTCTTTAAACGCAATCAGTGCTTAAATATCCATCACATATTTATTGATTGCCTGTGATGGGTTTGTGTGACGGAATCACATGAGTTGCCGTGACGGAATCACGAATACAATAGTTGATATAGCACTCAACTTTATTCAAATAACACATGAAGGTAAAGAGATAACTTTTGTCATTAAACATTTTGCAGCAATGTCGTTGCCAAAACTACTAATTATAATAGAAAGTAATTTAATAATATTGCATATAATTCTTAGTTCTTGTGGAGACTCAGGACTCAATATATGTGTTGACTAGAATTGCTGGCAAATTACAATACCTGTGATAACAGTACACGGTAGAAAATTATAATGAATAATAATTGGTATTTAGCAGTTCATCTAGCGCAGTCATTCAACATGCACATTCGTCACATATAAAGTCATAATATGTCACATGTCATGTGGAACCAAACACGACACCTTGGACATTGAACCCAGTCTTCTTTATCGCCCTTATCATCGTCATAATAATTCCCACCACAGAAACCACAATTGTTCACTGGGTCATCGTGCTTACGGGTTTTTTTACTTGGGTAACACGTTTATGCTGTCGACGAGTGCTGGGTCCAGCTATTGGGAGCAACTCAGTGTGATTGCTGATTGGGCCAGTAGGGTGAGTACTATGTTTTGGACGCTGTAGATCGATCGGTTCAGTATTTAAGATTCTACACTGTCTTCCAGCAAATGACTTCTTTGGTGAATTTTGGTCAGTGGCTAGAGGGGTATGATCCGGTGTTGTCACTATCGGTGTTGTCACTATCGGTGTTGCAGGTTCTGTGATACTAGCATTGTTTTCAGCAACAAGTTCAACCGACACTAAGGTATCACTAGGATACAATTCTTTTGGGAAAATATCACTGTTAGCAAATATTTCAACAGCATCTGTATAGAACTTTCGTTGGATTCCATTTTTAACTGCAGCTACGAAGTGTGTATTGATAGTACCAGGTATGCTAAGAATCGTTGCATCCCAAATGTCTGTCAGATTGAGTTCATCACATACACTTTCAACTTCATTGACTGTCATTTGTGTCATTCTGATTTGTGAACCAGACATCTCGACAGCTTCGATGAAGGATTTGGCACACATGATAATATTCTGTCTAGTCATTATGCGTCGATGTGCTATCGCCTTGACATTTCCACCCAGGGCGTCATTGGGACCTTTACCATGGCTTGTCGCGGTGTAATTCCAACATAGTCTAACAGGTTCGTACTTGGCATTCAATACCGCTAACAATGCGAATATAAAGCGGTTTTTAAATTGGCTGCTTGGACCATCAGTCCAGATGTGTATGTCTTTCACAGTTGTCATTTCAGAGAGAATCATATCAATAATAGCCTTAGTGAAAGCCGCCACGGTTCTCTTGTCATGAGCCCTAGTATCGGATGCTATAATTAATGAAAAGGTTTCACCCCGGTGGTATGCCATAACAGTATACAATGTTACCTGACTCTGACGCCAGTGGGCAGACTGAATTTCGTCCTGGAAGGTGCAAGTAAAGTTCTCCGCAAAGTCCATCTGCAATAAACATACGTCACTGTCAAACAACATGGCCATCTGCTTATCTCTAACATAGGCACTCGCCTGCTTCTCTTTAACGAATGCATGCCAGAGGAACTTTGGCAGTTGTGTCTTAAGTTCATCAATAGACTCTTTTACTGTTCCCTCACAAGCGACCTTTACGATGTAACCATTGCTGTCCTTGTCCCAGCGGCTCCATTGCAAGGTGTCTTCCAGATTTTCTAGATCACGGATATGATGGTCAAACAGTTTAGCGTCGTTGCACAGCGGGCAGCTGTTGGACATGCACTCTTCATTAGCAATGCTACACACACACAGATAGAGAGAAATTCATTTCGCGAGTACAACGGTATTAGTGGACATGCTCTATGTAACGCTTCCAGGATCATTATGATGTCACTGTGATATTTACAGGCACAGACATTATGTGGCATATTAGAAGACAGTAAGACGTGTTCTGGATGCAACTCTGCAAACTTTGACTTCTGAATAGTAGCGTCTTTATGAGCACCTTTGAACAACTCAAACGCTTCCATCACAGTCATTGACAAATGTCGTTTTCTCAACTTTGTCTTTGTCCCATCCTTGCTGCGTACGACTATGACATCCGCTTTTCCAGGCATGACCCGTGAAACTATATCACTCTCATAAAATTCTAATACTTTACGCACTGTATCTTCGCTTAGTCTATGACGTTCAATCTGCGGATTTGAGATGGAAATATTTTCAGAATCTATTAGCTTCTGGAGGACAGCCCGTCGTTTCCTAGGACTTTTCGGTAGGCTACGTTCGACTTTGCGTTTTGCCTTCCCAAGAGTTGTTGGCGATTTGTATGCTGTCCGGGGCGTACCAGGTACAATCACTTTTAATAAACCCGCCACCGTACCTTTCCTCTCACGCCACTTCTGGGTACTTTTCTTGACTTTGTTTCGAAGGGTGTTAAGTTCTTTATCAGTCATTGCCTTTCTAGAATCACGTTTTCGCTGTCGGTCATTCTCTATGTATTGTTTGTAGGCTTCATTATCCTGACGTACTCGTGCGCGCTTCTCCCTTTGCCTCTCAGCGGGTGTCTTCGCCATGCAGTCTGAAATGCAAAAAGAGCAAAAATACCATTAAATATTAGTAACCGGTTGTTGCACTATTCATCATCCAGTAGTAGTAGTAGTAGTAGTAGTAGTAGTAGTAGTAGTAGTAGTAGTAGCAGTAGCAGTAGCAGCAGTAGTAGTAGTAGTAGTAGTAGTAGCAGTAGTCATTGAAAGCTGTGCTGAATTTGGCTCTACTAATTCTGACGAATATTTTCGTCACCACTGCTCATTTTCACTTTATTTTTGTTTTGTTTGCTACATAAGCGTATTTAGTTGATTTGGGTATTTTCTGTTTGTGTGTATTTCGTTGATGTTTGTCATATTCTGCGGCTGTAGTTTTGAATTTTCGAAAACTAGAGTCGCTGAGTAAGCTGTCATTGCCTTGCATTGGCAGGTCTCGTTTTGTTTTGTACATAAGTTTAGTTGAGATCTTGGCCGCCGTATCTACGTTATTACCAAGAACATTTAAACTCGGCGGGCTTGGTCTTCTATTCAGACGTCTCGCTTACTTGGCTAGCTAGCGGGCGGCGTACATGCATTTATATTCACTAGAGCAGACAGGTGTATATTTCAGTCTAGGTCAATGTGAACGCTCGCGTCAAGCATGTCAAGCCGTTATAAGCAGCTACTAAGCCTTCGGCTTACCACTGCTGGTTTAAATGTTGGCGCTATTGATGTTTACCATGGCATAAAAGACACTGTGGGCGCTGGACCAAATGTATTAAAGGGACTAATTAATATTAGCAGAAATCTATGGCATTTAACCGTCAGATCACAAGGAATTAAAGAAAGGTTTTTGGAAGAGGGCCTGATTGTCAATGGACAAGTATGTAAAATTGAAGAGGTTGATTCGGATAAACTGATTGTGAAAGTGAAGGCGCCTCTCGAAATTCCGAATGAGCGCATTACAGCGGAAATGGGAAAATATGGGCAAGTTGTGAACATTGAAAGAGAGACATACGCCTTCGATAGGACGCTTGAAAATGGTATAAGACGGGTGTGGGTGGAGAAGATAGATAAACCAATTCCAGGCAAATTGTCTATTGATGGGAGATTTTTCCTCCTTGTGTGGTATAGAGGCCAGGTTAAAGAATGTCGTATCTGCTCTAGTACCGAGCACCTAGCTAATACCTGTCCTTATAGAAATAAGTGCCTATTGTTTGGATCATCTGATTATTTTAAATCTCGATGTGATAAGAGATCAACTATGAATGATGCTAGTAGGCTTAATGTGGAAGAAGCCAGGGCTAGCTATATGACGCAAATGGCTGCATCTCTCAATTCCAGTGAAGTGCCCACTAGTAACAATGCGCCGCACACCTATGCGCATGTTGTTAGTAGGGCTGCATGCCCCATTGATAGTAGGACTTTGGACTCCAATGTTAGTAAGATTGGGGGTTCCATTGTTACTAAGGTTGGGGATCCAGTTTTGGCAAAACATGTTGATGAGATTGAGGTTCTGGAGACAGGCATATCTGCTAGCCCTCCAGCAACGGTTAATGAAATAACCCGGGAAATGATGATGCTGATGCTGTTGATGACTCACAAAGTTTAGTACTGGGACAAACAAAATTTGCATCTCAGTCAATGGAAGTTGATGTACCATGTGATTTGTCCCCACTAGCTGAATCTGATTTGGTAATAAAAGATTCTACACAGGTGGATGGACATGATAATAGTACTGGTGGTCTTAAAAGAGTGATAGAAGACCTGAGCTCTGAGGCCGAGGATGGCGAAGATGAGGATTTTGACGATGCCATCTCTGTTGCAGAGTCTGATACCTCGACTCAAACACAGGAATCTCAGCAGCCTGATGAAATGGTGTTGTATCGCTCTGAGAAGGGCGAGGTTTTGGTTCCATATATAACACGTGTAGGCGTTCGCTACAGGCACTTGCGCAGTGATTCTGATATTTCCCGGTATCAGCATCTGACCATTACTGATCTGACAAATTCAGAGTTTATTATGAAGATTGGCAAATGGGCCAAACGGGATAAGAATACTAAAAAGATAAAACCAAACTAGGCATTATGGGTATTATTTATAGATTTTTAATCATAATGATAATTTGCTCACTCAATTGCTGTGGTTTGAATGATGGATTTAAGCACTGCATGTTGCTAGAGAAATTATCTGATTTAAAAGCTGATATCGTCATGCTTCAGGAAACTAAGTTCCATAATGTTAAAGTACTAGAAGACTTCAAACAACTCTCTAAGGGTGTAGAAGACTTCAAACAACTCTCTAAGGGTGAAATATTTTATTCCAATGCCACTGATTTAAATACAGGAGTGGCGATCTTGTTTTTACCCAGGTGTTTGAGTTTATTAAATATCATTTCAACGGAGGCTGATAGTAATGGCAGATGGGTCGTGGTGACTGTTGAAATGTCTGGTTCAACACTAAATTTGATGTCTATTTATGCACCTGCATCCCATTCTCAACGAGGTGCATTTTATTCAGCTCTTCGCCCAGTAATTCATGATAGATCAGAAAATATTATTATTGGTGGAGATTTTAATTGTGTTTTAAATCCAGAGAAGGATAGGCGTTCGCTATCAATATACTCTGATACGTCTCATTGGCGTTTACAGGAAATATGTGACAGTGAGCACCTTTTGGATAGTTATAGAGTTTTAAACCCTGAATGCTGTGAATATACAAGAGTAACAGCAAATGGTCAGACAGCCTCTCGGTTAGACAGGATGTATGTACAGAGAGAGCTAAAAGGGTTAATTTCGGATACTGGCATATATCCCGTACCTTTTTCTGATCATTGCCTAGTTTCCACTGTGTTAGATAATGCAGAATGGGTTACACGTGGTCCAGGTTTTTGGAAACTTAATATTTCCTTGCTGAATGATTTTGAGTACCATCGATGTATTGAAAGTTTCTGGCGTTTTAAGCTCCGCAATATATCAGAATTTGAAAGTTTGATTTTTTGGTGGGAAGATGTTAAACTAGAGTTTGCTAATATATCAAGGCAATATTCTATTCAAAAGGCAAGGAAAATGCGCAAAGAGGAGAGAAGGTTGATTCGTCTACAAACCTTAATTTTTCGCAAAGTTTCAAGCGGCGATATTCACTTGACTGAGGTTTTGGAGGAGATGTGGTTTGGAAAAATATCCATTCACGACACATACCTAATCGAGCAAGGGATGTTGTCTGGCTATTGCTTCATAGAAAACTATGGGTGGGCCCCCTACTCAAGAAAGTTGGCATAGCAAATAATGACCACTGTCTATTTTGTACAGACACTGAGGAAACCATTATCCATTTGTTTACCCGTCTCCCAATTTTGGATGTACATTGAACAGATATTTAGGAAAATTGTTACAGTTGATATCAACATAATCCAAGATGCAATTCTATTTCATGAATTAGACGCTTATAATCTGACTAATAATGCAAAGAAGATCTTGTTATTTTGTTTGAGTGTGGCGGTCTGGGCAATTTGGAAGCATCGTTGTACGATAGTTAGTGACTCATATACAGGGTTTAACTCCAGCAGTTTTGAAAAAGTGAAGTGCGCTTTTCGTGCCTTGTTCTCGTATTGCCTTAAATGTGAATTTCATGATGCAGTGACTAAAAATAGACTTCATTCTTTTGAAGTTATTTGGTACTCTGGTGATTTGATTTCCATTGTTTCGACAAATTTGATTTTTTATTATCCACCGTAATTGGCCTCTGGAGTGATTTTTTAAATAATATACATGTATTTGTGCGCTTGGAGCTGTGATTTTGTTTCAAACTACTTTGTTTTGATGTTTTCTATATTTAAAAGCTAACTATATATTTTTTAATTATTATTTTAAAGCACATGCAAAATTAGTGGTTTTAGAGTGTGCGTGCGTGTGCATGCATGTGCGCTGACTGTTACTATGTGAAACAGCAGCATTTACTTCACGCAGCAACAGCTCCAACACGCGCATGCACTCTAAAACTGCTAATCAGTTTGAGACGAAAATCGCGAGTGTTTGCTCTGAAAGGGTTAAACCTTGTCCCTAAATTTAGGTGGTCGTTTGAACAGGTTAACTCATTTTGGTATTTTTCAATGTTAATAAACAATCCAACATTTTTTATTAATAATGTTTGTTCCGGGGTAATTTTAGAATCCGAATCCAAAAGTTAATTGCTTTCGACTAAAATAAATTTAACATTCAATGTACTGCTTCCTAATAATAGATTGGAAATACTTAGCATGTATACATATAGTTGTGTTTGTCCCGGGATAATTATGGAATCTCATTTTCAAGGTAAATTGTATTGTTTGAAATCGTTTGTTAAGTTTCAACCCTCTTCAACTATGTAGGTTACATTGTCACTTCACTGAGCTCGGTGTAATATCTTAGTGTTTACTTTTTATAGATTATCCTGCGGGGCGTTGATTATTGATTAATTTGTTCCCGATTGATCGCTGTGTTTGTTTCACAGCCTATGCTCGCGTGAGCTTTTATAATTTTAATGGAATGTTGTTGAGAAAGTTACTTGGAATTTTTAAAGGGACATATTTAGCTGTTTTGAATTTTTAAATTAATCGTTTGACCACCGTATATTTATTGTTTATTTATACAAATGACTGATATAATCGTTTGTTCTCTTTGATTTATTCTATGTTTAATGTTCTTTCAGTCAGTTTATTTTTGGGTATTATGGATTTCCACACGATCCATTGATCGTGTTACCAAAAAAAAAAAGAAAAAAAAAAGTAGTAGTAGTAGTTGTTCTACTAGCAGCAGTAGTAGTAGTAGTAGTAGTAGTAGTAGTAGTAGCAGTAGTAGTAGCAGTAGCAGCAGCAGTAGCAGTAGCAGCAGTAGTAGCAGTAGTAGTAGTTGTTCTACTAGTAGTAGTTGTAGTTGTAGTTGTAGTAGTAGTAGTAGTAGGCATAGTAGTAGCAGTAGCAACAGCAGCAGCAGCGGTAGTGGTAGTAGTAGTGGTAGTAGTAGTAGTAGTACTGTAGTAGTAGTAGTACTGTAGTAGTAGCAGTAGCAGCAGTAGCAGCAGCAGCATATTGAAAGAACTTTCAGATCGTTGACATTTTGACCACGCCTTTGACCCCATCCCACGAGGGACTGAGCTCAGTGTCAACGTGCTCTTATAGACACCAATCATAAGGGTAGCCCATATATCAAATTTGGTTAAATTCCATTAAGCGGCCATGAAGGAGCATCACAAACAGGCAGACAGACAGAGTGACAGACGGGCAGAGGTGATTATAATGAGGGGTGGAATAAACGGAGTATGGCCTACACAACCAGACAGCTCATATACCCTTTTATTTTATTGTATTATTTCATTCCATATATCATATATGTTTACTTATATGCATAAATGATATAATCACTATATTAGCGAATGCATGTTATGTTATTGTCTTGTGCAAACCAGATTTTTTAAATCTGTCACTTGTGATTCCGTCACGCTTGTGATTCTGTCACGCTTGTGATTCCGTCATGTCATTTTTCAGCAAAATTTGCGTTACTAGAGTTAAATTAAATTATGTCAACATAAAGTTGTTGTTTTTATAATAGAAATTCTATTGTGGATAATAAACGACTATGCGCATGCTGATGGCGTTGAAATTCCATTTCACATCCGTGACGGAATCACATAACCACGTGTTTCTTTCAAGGGAAACTAGCCAGCCATTTGTTCTGTCAATATCTATCAGAAATGCATCATGTCAAGTTTTCCGAAAACCCCAGGTATTCACAATGAAAATGATGCATAGAAATCATATATACTCACCATATAACGCAAGATGTTTGCCGATATAAAATGGTATTAATCAAGTTGTTGCTATGCGTACAAACAAGCCAAACCGGAAGGACTTCACAGCTCCGCAGCAAATGTAAAATCGCGCCCTGAATGGTTTTATCGACACAAAAATAAAATATTAACATTTTAATGATTAAGAAAAATTAAAATGAGACACGTGGGAGGACTTTTATTTTTTACCATCATGGTAACGTTTCTCATGGAATTCATGTGGTCCAGATGGAATCTTAGTAGCCAAGGGTGTGTTCACTCTTTTAGTGAGTTCAGGTCATTTTACAGTGTAATCTCATCTTCTGGTCTTCTAATCTCACTGTGCAACTTTGTGTCGTCTGCAAATAGTATTGACCCAGTGAATCGCATTATCAAGGCCTATATTTAGTTGCACACTCGGTGAACATAGTAAATTAATTCATGGTCAGGTTTGGTTTAGAAGAGTTTATTTTTCTAGTCATTCAAATGTGACCTTTATTTAACCCTTTGTACCTTGAAAACCCAGAATTTCCATTTCAAGCTAGGCATACCGATAAGATGTTAAATACATTGGAGCTATTTTGAAAAGAAGCTACATTGCAAACATATATATGGTATGCTATCGTCTGCCGATTAGGTAAAATTAGATTCAAAATATTCAACAGCACCTGTCTTGTATTGTAAATCGTGTATCTTGTTTGATCTTTCTGATTCAAAGGCTTTAAATTGTCATCTTAAAATTATCACTGAATTTGTGGATTTATTAAATGATCGATCGCCTTGCATTTGGAATTTGCTTAACCATCTTACTGACTCGACCAACGGCTAGTCAAGACTGTTAAGTGCCGTTAGAGGGCCGTGTGTGGGCCATACTGGACTGTCAACAGCCATGATATTATTGACACTGCGATGACCACTTGAGCCAATATATAATATACCCGTGAGAGAAATAAATACCGTTTGGCGGTCGAAGTGAGGCCGGGTGGGTGGTATTGTATTAGATTAAACAAATACATTTTGGAGGATGCGTACACGTGCTAGTTGGTAATAGATTTTGATTTGATTTGATTTGGTAAATATTACAGATTACAAATATGATAATAGAGAATCCACTGGAGGCCGTGCATATTAGCTTGTGGACTCCTGACATAGAATAACATACAAATTACACATGATTTGACATAAGTAGACATAAGGCATTATGACCATATATTATACATAGCTACAGACAAATAATATAGGATTTGACATAAAAAAGAAGAGAAAAAAAGAAAAGAAAAAAAGAATAGAATAAACAATTGAACCTTTAACCATCAACATGCGTGTGTTTTAAAAGGGGTGTACAGGAAATATGTTGGATATTTTGAAACCAATTTGAGTGGAAGATGACGCTACCATATATAGTAAGAGCTTCCAGGCAAATTAGTTTCAAACTTTTCAACAGAATATCCTTTACGTCGTAATCAATTTGCCGCTTTGGTATGGAAACCTGGGTTAACACTCTCGTGACGAAACTGGCCACCTGCCCCTGCAGTGGTCTTCAGGAAAGCCCATTTGCAGTCAAAGGAAAGACTATTTTTTGTTAAAAGTCATCATTGAAATGACTTATTCCGTAACGGAGTCAGTCATACCAGTGGTAAATTGTCAAAAAATGTCTTCTCTTGGCATGCGTATGGGCATTTAATAAGCAAATATTTAAACTTTCTTGACCAAATTTACCAATTAAAGAGTTAAAGGGCTAGTGCAAAAATTCATGAATTCAGTTTCTCAGTCAATCGTATGATGATAATCAACTACAACGGATATATATATATATATATATATATATATATATATATATATATATATATATATATATATATATATATATAGGCTGACGTAATAATCAATTACGTCATCGATGTAGTACGTCATAAACGCTTATTAATAGACTAGACCCATTTCCGATAAGGCATTTTTGGTTAGAATATGGTATAAAATAACTTTTATATAATTCGGATCTGCTGATTCCGAATATGCTGTATATCAAACTTTAATTTACGTTTTTCACCAATCTAGCCTTGTCTGTTGGCGTAACACCAGGAACATTGTAGATGTTACATATAAATGACTCAGCATTTGTCAATGTGTCCACAGTAAGTGGTTGTCGTTTAAGGCATTGGAGCGATTTTCTGTAACTGGCAAAGACGCTGAGAACTGTTTTCTTCCTTTGATCAAACATGTATGCCGTTGTGTCACAACCTGTCAGCACATTGAATGGTTGTGCAGCTGTGTTATCTAAATTATCTGCCTCAATTACCTCTTTAACGGGCACACACTTAGGCTTCTTGTTGGTTCCTGTCTTTAGCCACAGACGTGTGCACTCCATTGTTCCATACTGTGTAATATCGCAATAGGAAAGCATCGGTATCCTGCGCAGAGACCACAATTGTGTCAGCATTTCCTTTAACAGAGTGAAGCATATTTCGAGTATCTGTCTCCTGTTGGCAACCTTCAAGTTCTGCGATGTCAATGTCTGGGTTGTTGATTGTGACATGTGACATGTGTTGCTTCCGTACATTCGCCAGTAATTGTGATGGTTTTATCTGATGGTGAATTTATGAGTAACTGATCTAATAGAAGTTAGGCTAAATCAGCGTTGTTTTGGTGTGATAAGAAGTCATTCTGGTCTTGTGGTAAGGGAACAGTCCCTTGACTCTATCTTTCTTCGAATATGTGCCCACATCGATCGAACCCCGGCCATATGTATCAAAGAGTACGTCTATGCGACTGTATTTGGAACCAGGTTGATAGACAGACTACATGAAAATTTCTGCCAAGTCCCCAAATCTAATTGCATGTTGTGGTTTGCTAAATACATCATCATACTGAGTGTTGCACCATCAGGGATTTGTTTTATCGGTAGACAACATGCATCCTTTGGCAATTCTTCCATGAGCATAGATTGTGTTCCTGTGCAGAGACTTCCATCCATTTCTTTTAGTGAAGCAGGGACTGCAAGAAGCTTGTGCTTCAGTACATTTTCCATGTCTACCCTCCTGCCAGCCTCACAAGCAATAAGACGTCTTTGTAAAATGCATCTCTCCGCCTTTACTGGCTTCCCTTTCTGGCCAGCTGTTTTTGGAACATCATAGATTTTGGAAAATGTCAATGCTTTGTTCTTTCGTAGAGGATCTCTGCACTTTTTTTTAATAAATGTCCTTCTTTAGTAGGAATAAGCCTATCTCTAAAAAACTATCCAACTTTCTTATACCCTCGATCTCTAGCATGAATCATGGAATCACTGGCACCCCCTGTAGCTTGATCCTTTGTTGCAATGATCTGCAGTGGCTGGCGATGCATTCTGCTGCAAATAGACCAAATCTCTCTATGACCTGCTTGACCTTTCCTCAGCTTCAGAATCATGCAACGGAATGCAAAGATATGTAGCTCGCATATTCCTTCGCTTTGGCCACCTTTCACCATCTGTAGATATTCGCACCACAACATGAACTTTGGATCTGCAGCATGACCATTGCAAACTGGAAGAGTCCTCCTTGACACCTCTCCTTCTCCTTCGATCAATACTCACCATTCTATTACTTCTGATACAGCTAGCCCTGATAGGACTATAGACTTAGAAAGCTTTACCGACTCCTGGAACCGGGTACTCGGCTCCCAACTGCCTAGTACCCGTTTGCCATAAAGCTCATTCTTGTTTGCATAGCAACAAGAGACACATGCTTTTTTGCAGTTGGAAGTCTTGAGATTGTTCTAAGTCTTTTTTCTGTGTTAAATTGTGATAGCTTGTGCGCTCTCTAAATGATATTTGGATTACCATGGATGCTGCCGATGATAACCAGGTCGTATATTTCCATGTTATTCCATAGTTAAAAAAATTGGGTCTTTAAAATTTCGTCTGTATCGCATGTTCCAATTTCTAACCCCAAAGAATCTGGGACGTATGTTAACAACGAAATATGCCAGATGATCGCCTTCCTTTAAACCCCAACAGGCGATCAGCAGATATGAAATTAGGTGTTGGTGGACGGTGTTTTTAACATGAAAATCGGCTGACGTCGTTCTCCGTAAGATCCGAGTGGGTGACGTCACACCCGTGTTACTCGGATGTTTATGTGAAGAAAATGTTTCATTAAATCGCGCATCTGATTCTAGGTGCTGCGTACTTTAATTGGTACCAGAACAACTTTGGAATTTTCATGTTTTGCTTGTTATCACGATCTGTTTGCAATGATCAGTGGTTTCAAAATTCTTGATTTAGATGTGTGGTCTGCGGTTTTACCGTGTGCTACAGCAGTTTGTTTACATTTTGTTGTTTCTTCACATATCGTTTTGGCCTTCGTTAGGAGTATAATTTTTATTTATTAGTAAATATACCCCCGAATGCTATGCAATATGATTCCCGGTTCTGTTATACATCCTTGAGGATCAGTGTATGGGTGTATTATTGCCCGCTTCATTCTTGTCATCATAATCAATGCGATCTTTGCTGGAACATTGTGGGGTGGGGTGCGGGAGGGTTTACAGTTTATTTATGGTCAAAATATTTGAAAATTAATTGTGTGCCTTCCATCGCTGTTTCGTTCCGCTTGCTTATTGTAGGTTTGTGCTTATTTATTCGTTCGGGTTCTGTTCAAGGACCATGTCTGTTTTCGCTGTATGAAGTGTAATCTTGACAGTAGGTGTAACGTGTGCGCAGTGTGGTCGGTCGACATGATGCTGAAGTTTTTTGCCCAGAAGGACATGGCAGGGTCTGACGCGGGGTCAGGCGGTCCGAAAGTAAATCATGGGGCATCCGTTTCGGCCCTTGGGGGCACTCCATGTCTGCAACCGGAGGTGGCTGAGATGGCACCGCCGGCGTGGTTTGGTCCGGCTATGCAAGGCTTCTTGCATAGCGTGGCTATGCAAGGCTTCTTGCATAGCGTTCTGCCCACGCTGGTGTCGTCCCTGCTGCCAAAGGTTGTAGGGCAGTCTCTCCCCATGTTTGATTCGGACCATGTCCTTGGACAGGGTTCTGGACTGGCCACCGAGGGAGCCGACTCGTACGGCCCCTGGCAGTCCCATCGGGCTCCGGCCTGACGGGTTCTGTCTCTCTGCGGCCACCTCTGGGTGGTCCAGTAGTGGTGTCCGGTCCGTCAGGCATGGGAGCCGTCCGCTAGGATGGCTCCACGGTTTCCTCGTCTAGTGACGACTCTTCGGGGTCTGAAGATGAGGAGGCCGAGGAGGAGAGGTTGCTGCGGCCTGTGATGCCGCAGGTGGAGAGCATGGAGGTCGATTCCGTCCTGGACGGAACCGCCCTCCATCTGTCTGGCTTGGCGCAAGCCAGGGCAGTGGCTCCGCCCATGGTTGAGGCCACTCTGGTACCGGGCACCGGTCCCGTGATGGTTGGTTTGATGCCAACCGACACAGTGATGGGTGTGCCAGGCCAGGCGTGGTACTCACCTATCTCGCGTGTGGACATGGGGGTGCTTTTGGCGCACATGTTTGGCCACAGTTCCCTAACCGCTACGGGTCCGCACGGTTTTCCGTGCGGGCCTACTCCATGGACTGGTGTGTTCCATGGGGTGGCAGCTGAACCATACGGTACCGGAGTTCCTGGCATATTAGTAATGGCTCCTAGCCGGGAGGCCGTTGCTGGTAGGGCCGTGATCCCGTGAACATGTCAACGGAAGACATGTTCACGGGAGTGACCTCCTCGGAGACAGATTGGTCTGAGGCTCTGGCTTGGCTAGCCAGGGTAGACCCGTCTGCGGTTCTGACCATGGCCGAGGAGGATGCACCCCGTCCATCGGTGGCATCGATTAGGACGGGGATCTTGCCCGCAGCCCGGATCCAGTCTTTTGGACTGGATCCAAGGTTTATTGAGTTACTTGATGCTATTTATAGCAAGCTACTCATGACCAAGGCCCAGCTTCCTGCAGCCTCCAGGGAGGTGCGGGCGAGGTGTCGTATTCCACAGGGGGAATACGACAGGTATGGTGTTGTCCCCTCGGTCACCGAGGATGACCGATGGGTACAGCGTGTTCAGAGTGCTGGAGCAGGTGGTCCCGCCCTGGCACTGGTGGACAAATCTCAGGTACACCATGATGAAGTCCTGTCCCTATATGATGAGGGTGTGAGGGCAGCGATGACTGCTGTCAACCATTCTTATCGTCTTCTTCAGTCGGTGTGGACTGAAGCGGGGACAGGCCACCCTGTGCCACCTGTGGCGCTTTCGTGCGTCAATGATGGCCTGGTGCTGTCTATGGACGCATTGGCAAGGGTGCAGGCACGTGTTACCAAGTCCAGGAGGCAGATGGTTCTTGAGCATATGCGTCCAGCTACTGCTGTCAGGGAGCATCTTCTTGGGACGCCCCTGACAGGCTCCTAGTATCTTTGGTGGCCAGGCATGGGCCATCTTAGAGGACACGGCCAACATTGCGCAGAATCGGTTGGCGGTTAATCTGCAGCTAGAACTAGTGCATCAGGCACATGCACTAGGGGCTGTAACTAAGCCGCTGACCGTGCAACCTTCTAAGAAGCAGAAAAAGCACAAAGGCAAGGCGAAAGCTAAGACTAGTGCTGCTTCTGCTTCTACTGGGTTTTCTCAGCCACCTCCGGCGAAGAAAGCCAAGAAGGTTGTGGAGGCTCCTACCCTCCCCAATGTTGCTCCTGAGCACCCGAGAGGCGGGAAGGGTAAGGGGAAGGGGAAGTCCTCAAAGGGCGGAAAGAAGCGAGCGGATCGTACCTGAGGGTATGAGAGCTCCTTCGCATCTGCTTGGACGGCACCTGTGTGACAGGAACAGCGGTGCCAGTTAGACCGGCCAAGCCAAGAACAAAATGGTTCTCTCTCTCTCATCAAGAGAGGGGGGGGGAGCGGATCGAGAGCCAGACACCCCCATTAGGCGTCGAGGCGTCTATAGTGGGTGGAAGACTCATGCGTTTCGTCGAGGCTTGGCGAGGTGTGACATCAAACAGTCTGGTCCTCGGGTGGTTATCCCAGGGATACATGCCAGAGTGGTGGGACTTTCCACCACAGAATCTGGCTTTGGCACCTCTCTGGACACCCATTCCAAGGGAACCAGACGAGTTAGAAGCCATTCAAAACGAAGTGTCAGGTTTGCTTCTGAAGGAGCAATAAAACCAGCAAACCGGAACACTCCAGGCTTCTATTCAAACATGTTCCTTGTCCCCAAAAGCACGGGGGTGGGGGGGGGTGGAGACCCGTACTCAATCTCAGGCCATTAAATTGGTTTATCCATACGCCTCGGTTTCAGATGTAAACCCCGAGGTCGGTAATGGCAGGATTGAGGAAGGGAATGTGGTGTGTATCGATTGATCTGAAAGATGCATATTTCCACATTCCAATGAACAGGAGTTGTCACACGTTTCTGAGATTTGCTTTTCAGAATCAAGTATGGGAGTTTATAGTCCTCCCGTTCGGCCTGTCGACAGCTCCAAGGGTTTTCACAAGAGTGGTCCTTGCAGTGACAGAGTTTCTCAGAAAAGAGAATGTGGCGCTTCACACCTACATAGACGATTGGCTGATCAAAGCAGACACATCAGCCAGGTTAGAGGTGGATACTGCTCTGACTCTGAAGTTGCTTTCAGATCTAGGCTGGATAGTCAACAAGGAGAAATCCGAGTTGGCACCCACTCAACATTTCGTTTATTTAGGGATGCGATTCGATCTCGAGGAGGGCAGGGGTTTTTTACCCGTCAGAGCCCAGAGTGGTGTCTCTGTTAGCCATCCTCAAGAGTTTTCGATTGGGAAACCACATTCAGGCGAGGCAGTTTCTTCAGATGCTGGGCATGATGGTCTCCATGGAGCAGGCAATCCCGTACGCTGCTCTGATGCAAAGACCTATCCAGTTGTATCTGATGTCTCTGTGGAAACAGAGAACAGAACCCCTGTCAAAGCTGGTACCAGTTTTGGAGCCAATAATGTCGCATCTTGTATGGTGGAAAAAGCATCAGAATCTCCTAGTAGGAGTTTCGCTGCACCTACCCCACCCCCAGCTGTCCGTGTACACGGATGCATCGCTGGAGGGATGGGGGGGGGGGGGCTGCCTGGGAGAACACCAGGAGAGCCAGCTGCATATCAATCTGTTGGAAATGATGGCAGTGGAACTGGCATTGGAAAAGTTTCTTCCAAAAGTCAGGGGCAAGGCGATATTGATACGGTCGGACAACTCGACAGTAGTATCATACATAAATCGCCAAGGCGGGACCAAGTCACCCACACTGTGTATCAAAGTGTGGCACTTGATTCAATGGTGCAGGAATTACTCAGTTGTTTTGAAAGCAGCTCACATTCCTGGGCGGATGAACATTCTGGCTGATGCTTTGTCTCGCAGACAGAGAATTCTGCCAACAGAATGGTCTCTCAACCCTCCAACTCTACACAGGATCTTCGAGCATTTGGGCAAACCCAACGTGGACTTGTTCGCCACAAGGGAAAATGCTCAAATCATGACTTATGTCTCGCCGATTCCAGATCCAAATGCTGTCGATACAGACGCTCTGGCGATAAGCTGGAGAGGGATGCATGCATACGCGTACCCACCCACCATTCTTCTACCGAAGATATTGGTGAAGATCAGGGAGGAACCGTGCCTAGTCCTGCTAATTGCGCCGTTTTGGCCCAGCAGGACATGGTTCACGGTTCTTCTGGATCTGCTGGTGGAAAACCCAGTGCAGTTACCCGAGATTCCGAACATAATCTCCCAGGCCAAGGGATGCTTCCTACACGAGCGTCCCGAAATGTTCAAATTGACTGCGTGGATGTTATCAAACAACGTTCCACATCGGAAGGCTTTTCTCGACAAGCTGCAGATTTAATCGCAGCTGCGAGAAGGAGGTCAACCTTCAAGTCATATAACAACAAGGTTAACAGATTTGCAGACTGGTGTGAAGAAAAGGGTATTGTGTCCTTTCAATCCGCTATTCAGCAAATAGCAGACTTTCTCTGTGAGCTGTTCTTTTCAGGACTGGCTCCTGTCACAATAGCTGGATACAAGTCAGCTTTGGCATCAGTTATCCCTTGTCTAGCCATTAGGGATAGTCCAGAGGTGGCTCAGTTGAATGTGATGGTGAAGGGAATGAGCAATCTCCGACCGAGACAACCGGTAGTCATTCCAGCCTGGAGTCTATCTTTAGTGCTTAATGTTCTGGCCAAGCACCCTTTCGAACCGTTGAGTTCGGCTAGTCTAAAGCATTTGACTCTAAAGGCGGTCTTTCTATTGGCAGCTTCCTCAGCTAGAAGGTGCAGTGAGATCCATGCACGTTCAGCAGAGAGGGACCAATTTATTGTCTCCGGAGAGGGTCTGCGTCTACTGCCAAGAGCAGAGTTTATGTCAAAGAATCAATCTTTGAGATATCCCGGCAAACCAATCATTATACCGAAACTAACTAGGTATGATCATGATACCAGTGTCTGGTGCCCAGTCCGTGTGCTTTGACTAAGTACAAGAAATGGACAGACTCGTTACGGTCGAATGATAGACATCTGTGGATCTGCCATAAGAAGCCATATGGCGCCGCATCCATGTATTCTATCTCTCATTGGGTAGTCGAATGCATTCAGACTACCCATGAGATTGCGACTGGGCACCAGGTGCAATGCGCAAGGGCATACGATGTTAGGGGAATATCTGCCTCGACCGCCCTTTACAGTGGTGTTCCGTTAGAGGACATCATGGCTGTTGCACAATGGCACTGTGAGTCCTCTTTCACGGATTACTATATGAGGGATGTGTCAGACTTCGCCATTCCACTCGCTTTAGCTTTTTTGAGACGATAGCTATATGACCACACTGCTCTTCTTCCTTTTTTGGCATTTGTAAGAAAGAATTAAGAAGCAGACATAGTCGAGCGAGAGGATATCAACCAGATTGTGTCACTGATGGCCGGACAAGTGAATGGTTGGAGGCTCCAGGTCTGAAATCCAAATATCATGAGGTAATTCAGGATTGAGAGTGTTTTGTATTATGTCTATATATCATGATCATTCATCTTATATATTCATGCTCATTCCCAGGCTAATATATGCAAAGAGCAGTTAACCCTCTTGGCATATTTGTGTTTTCAGGCGAGATGCATGTTCGTGAGTTCTCTCCCTTTTCTTAGGATAAAAAAGGGGGTTGGCAGTGATGCGAATGTGATTCGGTTCCGTTAACTTGACGGTCCTTTTTAGGTCTCCGTTAGTCAAGTTTAAGTCTAACTCTTTCTCCAAGGGGCAAAAGTAGCATTTATGGCTTGCCCCTTCCCACCAGGTTACTGACCAAATCTGGTGTATATCAGAAGTAACAGAATGGTGAGTATTGATCGAAGGAGAATGAAGGAAATTTCAATTTCCCTTTCTCCGAGATCTAACAATACTCACCATTCTATTACGGACCCAGCCTCCCAGCCCCACGGAGGCAAGCCATGGGTTTCTCTTGTTTGGTGACTATGCAAACAATATGAGCTTCATGGCAAATGGGTACTCGGCAGTTGGGAGCCGAGTACCAGGTTCCAGGAGTCGGTAAAGCTTTCTAAGTCTATAGTCCTAGGGCCCAGCTATCAGGGCTATCTGGATCAGAAGTAATAGAATGGTGAGTATTGTTATATCTCGGAGAAAGGGAAATTGAAATTTCCTTCAGTTGGCAGGATTTTGATGAGCTGTTGTCACGTTTTGCTTCCTCGATGACCTGCTTCAAATCGGCATTATAATGCGGCAGATATGTAGAAATCCGTGGCAGAAGTATTTGCCATATTCCTTGAGAAGTAATTATGTGTGCCAGTATGGCTATTTCACAGTCTTTACAACCTATTGCATGCTCTGGTGTTTTCTTTCCTAATAGGCCACAAATTGCAATAGTAACCCTTTTTGTTTTCTTCACTTCGAATTGATTTATGAATGAAATACTAAAGTCACCGTAAATGAAAGCATTGGATCATTATTCTCTTGACCTGAGATTTAGTGAACTCTACAACTAAAATGTAATTTTAGACTTAGGGGTAGGGATTAGAAACATGGCGGTATCTTGGTCAATCATTACACAATTCCCATTATTAAGTCATCAGACGCTTGATACTAAGAGTACCTTTAAAACAGACCAAATGTGAGATAAATCTAAGATTCTGGTTTTCATAGATGATAACTGCTATTGACTGCAAACGAACAAATACATAATTTATGGGTGTATGGCGATATCTTACAATCTACCATAATTGTTCTCGCTAAATGCCGTTACCAAATGACATCTCTAGATGCTCATATAGATTCTGGTGATCATAGTTTTTAAACTGTGCTAATATGAGTGGTTATTGAGATATAACAAATTTAGGCCACATCATCTTACGCCATCTTGGAAATTGATCAAGACAAGGATGGGCAGGGCATGGCTAAAATGGATCCCTTCATTATTGCGCTATAACATCAGGCATGGCAGAATCAATGATTAGTGCCAGTCGTGTAACAGTTACACCCAGATGGACGGTTTATAACCGCTATCGCTTGCCACACTCCTCTGAAGTAGGCATATACAAGTACACTGTCGTTCATGTAGATGATGATTTTGATTTGTTTGTTTTTGCTGATTGCTGAAATGCACAAGGAGAAATCCAACAACAATTCAATTACCTGTACATTTCAGTTTGTACAGTCTCTTAGAAATGGCGACTTCAAGCTGTGCATCGAGGGTATTGAGAGCTCGCTCCATGAATGTTCTCACTGGATCACACCCACTATGCCAGTTGGCTCCCAATTCATATACCACATATACTAACATTACCAAAAAGCATGTCAGCTGCTCAGAAGACGTCTCACAATTTCTGGTCTATGACCTTTGATGATCAGTGTCGTGAATAACTGAATCGACTGGTGGCTTGACACACAATTCATACACACTCTTAATGTGGATGGGTGCTGGCCGGAGGTGGTCTGAGTCGCAGAAGAAATCAGAGATAGACCAACTCTAAATGAAACGAAACATCAATGTCAAAGTGAAGCATCCAAGGAGGGGTTACAATAATTTATTGACAGTCGCGATGGTCAAAGTGCAACTATTACTTGCACCAATATTCAATAATTGACTGTCAATTTGCTTTTGACTGTTATAATAATTGATTGAGAGCTGTGTATCACTTGAGCCAATATATCACTTCAGGCAGTCACCTCGTGCGTCTCTCACTTTCCACTGTTACAGTAATTGATTGAGGGCAGTGATGGCTAAAGTGGCACTATCACCAGAAGTCCTTATATACTAGTATTATGAACTTCTGCTATTGCTTATGCTATTATCCCTGGCATGAGTTCGATGTTCAGGCTAGGTCGAACATACGGTTTTAACTGGTCACAATGTACTGGACTGATGACACGATACTGTGTCAGAATCCGATATGTAGCATCAGATAAACATTCTAGGATGGTGTAGGGTCTTTCTATTTGTAACTGAGCTTTCGCCAGACGGGGTTGGACCCATAGGGTTGTTCATACCAGCTTTTCTGTCACTTGTGGACACCAGAAACCGTGCTTATCCGCATTCTTGAGCTGCCTCCATATGTTGATGAAGGAGTTCTGCATACATAGATTGGTCGTTAAGTTAGCCCTCAATCCTGAGTGTGATCATATCCTGCGGCATTGACAGTTCACATCCCCTCATTAAACATACGGGTGTGTATCCTGTGCTAGCATGGAGGGTGGTCCTGTAAACTAGCATGGCTACTGGTAAGTGCGATAGGTGCCAATATTTATGTACGAACAATATACGAAAACAGTATGAAACAATTGCGGTAATGATGGCAAAACCGTGAATAATTATATAATAGTCAGCGAAACAGCTATAGGGCTGTGACAATAATGGCTAACAGTATAATACGATGAACAGCAATCGTAGTGAATAGTCATTGAGCTGTGCCACGGTTTCAGAATCTCTGCTGGGACAGGGTCGCACTTAGCAAAAGCCATCTGGTGCACTATGCATGTGGATTGAGTGAAGCACTGTATTTGCTGCTGCCACCTTGGTCTGGTTACTGTGCACGTCGTGTTAAGCTGCTACTGGAATAGTATTCACATGTATTGCGTCTCTCACCTCACGTTTTGGAACTGCTGGCTGGAATGGTATGAAAGTTTGTAGAGCACAATTTCTCATAGTGCATTAACACTTCGCTGCTGTCTCGCAACATTTCTCATGTTAGATTGTCAGAGTTCACGTTCTCTCTCACACACAGAGCATGTATTTCAGCTTTGCTCATCAGTTGTGTGCGCTAATGTACACTGCTGATTCTGAAAGTTCTGTTTCTTTTTCTTTTTTCCTTCATAATGTAATATAAATTATCTCCTTATACACGAAACACTGTAATCTTCTTTATTCATCTCTTATCTCACATGGACAGTATCTCCATTGACTGTTGTGATATTACTTTATTATTTCTAACAACATACTCTGATCCCTTTTCATTGACTGAATAGCCGATCAACCAAACTCTCTCTCTCCCTCCCTCCCTCTCTCTCTCTCTCTCTCTCTCTCTCTCTCTCTCTCTCTCTCTTTCTCTCTCTCTCTCTCTCTCTCTCTCTCTCTCTCTCTCTCTCTCTCCATATGGTTTTACCGTAACTGTGGGGACAATGCGGTATGGGAACCTAATTATTTTAGCAGTTTAGAACATTTTATGCGTGTCTTATGTGTTTTACACATAGTAGTACTAATTAAAAAAGTGAGTTTGAAGATTTTGTGGGGACATTGAAACGTGAGAGATGGGCTGAAAAAAGTAAATATAAAGATAAATCACCCACACATCTTTTTGGGGGATGAAAAGAATAAATACATATTTTGACATATCTTGCTTAACCCGGTCGTTTAAGCCACTGTAGCTGCGGGGACCAGGATTTTGTCCTCGGAATTACGGTACGTCCCCGCAATGCAGGTTGAGACTGGAAAATCTCCCCGGGATTACGGTAACGTCAATTCCCTGTCTCCCTCCTTCCTTCACTCTCTCTCTCTCCCCCTCTCTCTCTCTCTCTCTCTCTCTCTCTCTCCTCTCTCTCTCTCTCTCTCTCTCTCTAACTTAGATAGATATTTTATAGTAGTGTCGGCATCTGATATGTCCACTGAGAAAACAAATATCAGATGAAGGTTCAAGATAATTGAGATCTGGTTGGGACCATCTGTTTTGGATCATTTCGTGCTTTTCAGCATGGTATATCTCTTCTAAATTTGATAACATCTACCACTCTGATGGCAATTTTCCATCTTTTATTATGTCTATAGCAGAAAAACTGGCGTACAATATTAAACAATTTTGGTGGACGATGTTGATGTATCTGCCACCAAACCTGCCTAGAAAATGTAACATTTACTATACCGGTATTTGTTCATTTATTTTATTTTGAAAGTTTTAATTTTTGCCATCAGAGTTTCAAGTGTTCGGGAAGAAGCGAAATCATGAGACTTTGTCTATGCCGATTCTGTCCATTAGGAAGATGACATCTGGCCCAGGCAGAGATTTTATGGCAGATGTACAGATACAAGTAGGCAAGCCAACAACCGAAATAGACGCATCACATAATAACTTGATAAAAGTAATAATATTTGTAGCAACAACAGTAATTAATCAGCTAGTATTTGAGCTGAGTTTCTTATGGTAATTGTAGATTGATAAAATGAGGAGTATTAGATCAGAACTTGAAATAAATAAATAGCATTGACGCAGAATTGAAATAGATAATGTGGCCGGAATTAACTCATACTGGCAGTAATCGCCCTTTGCTGGTACAGAGTAAATATGAGATCTGGCTGCGATGGGTGAGAAAAAAGATTATATTTGGCACATTCGACGCCTCTTCCCCGTTCTCTTATTTCTGCTTACTTATGCAATGTTTGAATATATTAAGACTAGCCAGCATGAAAGCTGCTGCTGTATAAGTTAAAGCATGTGCCTCCAGTCTACCCAGTCGGAAAAGATTCAGCATTGACCAGCTCACGTATCTTGGATTGAAATTTATTGCTAGTGCTATGTGGAGCTTCTCTGCTACCCGTCCACACCAGTTTTACCTAATAGACATGGGACTAATATCCTCAACCAGTTTGGTTAGGTTAAACACATTCAACCCAAGAATCCTTTCAGGCTGCGTTCCATGACTATCAGCTATGTGCAATACAAAGATTAGTAATCTGTTTGATATGCTGGGGCCATCCTGATAAATAAAACTGTCCGTTCCAGTACATCATAGACATACACTTAAATCGATATACCTTAAAGAACCATATTATTGACACAGTACCACGTGATAAACGTATATACAAACTTGAGCCTTAAGGCACCAAAGGCAGCACTCATCAATGGCTATCATGCTTTCTCAATAAGTGCATGATGCTTGTTGTGCGTGAAGGTGAATCATCAGAGGAAACTCCTGTCATACCCGATTTCCCTCAAGGGCCCTCTCGTATTTATATGCCACATAAACGACCTGCCAAGCAGAGCCAAATCTCTGATTCGACTGTTTGCGGATGACTGTCTAATATATCATGAGATAAAATCACCATGTGGCCATTCTATACTGCAACAACCGTGACACATTAGAATGCTGGGCATCCAACTGGGGCATGCAATTCAATGCAAAGAAATGTTTTATACTAAGTGTGAAAAACAAGTCACAGCACTACTACAGCCTTGGCAACACCATCCTACAGCAGGTCACTAATAACCCATACCTCCGTGCCCAATTCGTGGAAGATCTTAAATGGACAACCCACATAGGCAAAATTACAAGCAAAGCTAATGCTACACTTGGCTTCCTTCGACGGAACTTTAGGAAATTCTTCACACCATACAAGAGGAATGCCTGTCTATCACTTGTACGATCCATACTTGAGTACTGTGCCATAATCTGGGACCCATGCCGCCAATCAGACATCCACCGGTTAGAAAAAACTGAAAGACAGGCAGCAAGATTCATCACTGGTGACTACAAGAACAGAACCCCAGGATGTGTTACACAGGTGCTGCACGACCACGACCTAACACCATTACAAGAAAGGCATAAACAACCCTGATTGACATTCCTATTCAAGTTGTTTGAGTTGTCGATCCCAGCCATCCCGCCTCATGAATACTTGACAACTAAACGTCCAAGAAGAGCTGTTCGCACACACAAATGCGGAGGCTACCTAGCAAGTAACATCCTCGAAAAGCAGGTCACAAACAATTGTATATCTGTATCTGTATATGTTTACTCCACAAATTCCAATTGGATGTCCCGCGAAGTGTGTGCGATTGTTCGAAGGAGGCGCAGTGGTTGGTGCCGCCTGCTTCACCATTGTTTTGAAGATTTCAATTGATGGTGCCACTGATGCATCCGATGGTAGTTTATTCCACAGAGGTATTGTTCCCGAAATGAAGCTGAATTAAAAGATGGCTACTGTTGAGTGGTATGGTAAAAATTTGAGGCTGTGAGAATGACGTGTCTGTCTATTGGCTAGAGGTGGTATGTAAGCTGGTGGTACTGCGACTAGTTGGTATGTTATCCTGTATAGGAGTGTTAGCCATTGTTGGGATCTTTGTTCTAGGGACTGCCAGTTTGGTTGTCTTGTAAGGTCGGCTCTGCTTACTTGATTGGCTTTCTAAGACCACTTGTATGGTTGTTGTAGGACAAACTGAGCTGCTTTGTGTTGAACCTTTTCCATTTTATTGATGTTAGTTTTCATGTGCGGGTCCCAGATTGGAGCACAATACTCTAATCCTGGCTGTACGAGTGTGTTGTAGACTTTTTTGCTTGATTGACTGGGGACATCTACACATGTTTCTTTGCAAAGAAGGTTAGTGTCCTGGAGGCTTTACCGCTGGTGTTGTTTATATGGCGCTTCCAGTTTAGTCTGATGTCTATAGCTCTATTCCGCGGTATGGGTGGTGGTCAACTGATGTTAATTTGTTGCCAAACATGGAATAGCTATATGGTATCTTATGCATGTTTGAGAATTGAAGGATGCCGCATGGGTCAACATTCAATTAGTAGTTATAAAATAGCGGTTCTGGCGCACTTCTTCCTGAATGCAACGACAAAGGTGACCGCGCCTCCCACAGAGGTTTCAGAATCATGGTGCACTGACTGCTGAAAGGTAGAGCTGCTCTATAGCTGCACCATACTCATAGGGGCTCCAAAGGAGGCGACTGCGCCTCCAACAGGGGTTTCAGAAAAAAAACAGGGAATCGTCAACTGCGCTATACTCATAGGGACTACGACAAAGGTGACCGTGCCTCCCACAGGGGTTTCAGAAAAAAGGCAGAGAATCGTCAACTGCGCTATACCCATAGGCCCCGCCCCAACCCCCGGCGGGGGACACCAGCTTGCTCAGACCGAGCCAGCACAAAAAGTCATACATCCTAAGATTAATCGTCAGAAATCCAGATCAGATTTCAAATTTTGTGCATATATTGTGTGGACTCTTATTATACTAGAGCAAATATAAAAAATAATTTAAAATAAAAAAAAATAAAAAAGATTTTTTGTTCCATTTAGATATATAAACATCCTAAGATTAATCATGTCAGACAAAAAATCCAGATCAGATTTCAAAAATTCAGATACTCAGGGAAAAAATTTCAATTTAGACATAAGCCCAACTATAGGTATATCAATGGATAAATCTGTCCAAGAATTGACAAGATTGCCGCAGCAAGGGTTAATCAATCCTGCCACATATGCTGAAGGGTTAGCAGCTCTTTCACCAGCTTCTGATCCCTCACTGGCTCCACGCAGGAAACCTACTCCAGCTCCACGCAAGAAGCTACCACCCGCCCCTGAGAAGTCTACCCCATGTAGGAAGCCAACTCCTTCACAGGATAATGAAGTGCCAGACTTTGTCAAAACACCACATGCCATCCAGAAATACTTGAGGGGTTGAGTACAACAAGGACATGGGAAAGACCCAGATGCTTTCATAGCAGATAACCAAAAACAAGATTGTAAAGAAGCTGATAGAAGCAATACTAGACCTCAAAGGAGTCAAGTTCAATCTTGCTCACTCTCAGTAAGCAGAAGAATGATGGAACAGAGGTCACCACAGATCCCCTGTTCTGGTCAAGGCAGCAACCTGTCTTGAAAGCAAGCGATATTAGCGAGTCTGTGAAGGAAGCCAAAGCCAAGATGCTGCAAGGCCTTGAGAACTACACTCGTGAAGGGTTGGGATGGGCCCTGGATCGAGTGGAAGCTCTCTACCTTAACATCGCCAGATACGAACCTCTATGTGGCAGGTCCTACATTGACCTCCCTGCCTCAATCAAACATAAGCATGCAGTGATCAATGTTAAGAATAAGGATGATCACTGTCTCCGATGGTCACTCCTAGCTGCACTACATCCAGTTGATAAGGATCCTCAGAGAGTCTCCAAATATGCCCCGCACTGGGGTACCCTCGATATGATAGGTGTAGACTCCCCAACCACTCTCCAGCAGCTTAAACGCGTTGAGCGACAGAATGGATTGGCTATTAATGTATTCGGGCATGCCAAGGGTGTCTACCCATTGCAGCTAAGTGATGCTGACCCCGTTATTCCGAGAACCAATCTCCTACTGAATGAGAAAGCTGGTAAGCAGCACTACACCTGAATTAGGGACCTGAATCGACTGCTCCATGACCAAAGTAGATATGATGGGAGAAAACACTTCTGTGAACGTTGCCTCCAGTGCTATTTCCGAGAGGATCTACTCATCAAGCACAAACCGGAGTGTTGTGGTATCAGTGACAGACCAATGTGTATAAGAATGCCTACAGAGGACACGAAGATGCTACAGTTTACCAACTACCACAAGCAACTCAAGGTGCCATTCATCATCTATGCCAACTTTGAAGCCCTAACAACCAAGATTGAGGGGCCAGAGGCGAATTCAGCTCAGAGTAACACACAGAAAACACAACACCATGAGATCTGTGGGTTCTCATACATTGTGGTCCGCTGTAATGGCGCGAGTAAACCACCAGTGCTGTATCGAGGAGAAGATGCAGCTAAGCACTTCCTGGGCCTGTTGGCACGGGAAGAGGAGAAGATAAAGAACGTGCTCGCCCACCCTAAGCCAATGGAGATGACTAGAGAGGACTGGAGAGCTCATAAAACCGCGGTCAGTTGCCATGTATGTGACAGACCATTAAATGGAGATAGTGTCAGAGATCACTGCCACATCACTGGCCTCTAACAGGGAGCTGCACACAAGGTGTGTAATCTAAAGCTGCGCCGCAACCCTAAGACCACCACCATCCCAGTCATGTTCCACAACCTGCACGGGTAGGATTCTCACCTCATCATGCAGGCCATCTCCCAAACAGAGGGACAGATCAACTGCATTCCCAACAATATGGAGAAGTACATCTCCTTCAGCTTCCATCGGCTGCGATTCATCGACTCGCCCCAGTTCCTCTCAGCATCACTTGACAAGCTAGTAGCTAGTTCCACAACCTACCCACTTACAAAACAGTATGGTGCCACACACGAGCTCCTGCTCCACAAAGGTGTATACCCCTATGAGCACATGGATGGGTGGCACCGTTTCAATGAGACCTCTCTTCCACCTCAAGCTGCTTTCTACAGTGAACTCTCTGGCAAAATATCTGACAGTGACTAAAACCGCGCACATGCTGTCTGGGTCGATTTCGGCTGCCAGACCATGGGTAACTATCATAATCTCTAACTGAGAACTGACACTCTACTTCTCGCAGATGTCTTTGAGAACTTCCGCATCAAGTGCCTCCAGCAGTATCGTCTGGACCCAGCACATTATTACACGAGCCTGAGGTTGAGCTGAGATGCACTTCTAAGGAAAGCCGGTGCAGAGCTGGAGCTCCTAACAGACTATGATATGCATCGCTTCATAGAAAAAGGACTCAGGGGTGGTGTATCAATGGTCAGCAAACGCTATGGTAAAGCAAACAACCCATATATAGCTGGCTATAATTCTCAGCAGCCGACAAGCCACATCATGTATCTGGATGCTAACAATCTCTATGGCAGGGCAATGAGCCAAAACCTACCAACGGGGGGGGGGGGGGTGTTGAGTGGGTCGTTCCTACAGAACTGGACAACTCATTGCTAGCCGAAAAAGATTACACAACATCCCGATGATGATGAAAAGGGCTACATCCTAGAGGTTGATCTTGAGTACCCACAAGAGCTGCATGACATGCACAATGCATACCCGCTCGTGCCTGAATGGATGAAGGTGACGGGAGAGTGGCTCTCAGCGTATCAGTGTGCATTGGGCAAAGCGGAGACGCCAGCAGAAAACTGGTACCTAATCTGAAAGACAAAGAGCACTGTGTCCTGCACTACCGCAACCTAAAGCTCTATCTCAGCCTGGGTATGAGGTTGAAGAAAATACACAGGGTTCTACGCTTCAATCAGTCACCGTGGATGGAGCCTTACATCCGACTTAACACAGAGCCATCCTCGATCTATCCAAACACCTTACGTATGACTTCTACTACAACTGCCTCAAGGAGCAATATGGCACCAGGGTCAATCTCCTTTATACTGACACAGACAGTCTTCTGCTGGAGGTTCAGACCGAGGACATCTATGCTGATATGGCCTCCAGGAGTGACGTCTATGACACAAGCGACTATCCGGTAAGACACCCACTGCACCATACTGTCAATAAGAAGGGCCTGGGCAAGATGAAGGATGAGTGTGCTGGTGTACCAATTCAGGAGTTTGTTGGCCTGCATCCGAAGATGTATTCAATCAAGCGCTCAGATGAACAGGAAATCACAAAGGCAAAGGGGGTACGCAGGGCTGTCATCAAGAATCAGATTCGCCATGATCAGTACAAAGAATGTCTCTTGGAGCATAAGCTCTTTCACCATGGTATGGATATGCTGAGGAGTGAGGGCCAGCACATCTATGGGCTCCACCAGAACAAGATCAGTCTCAATCCCATAGAACTAAGCGATGGATTGCTCCAGAGGGCATTCACACCCTGGCGTATGGTCACAGGGATGCCTTCATCAAAGAAGTCTAGATGGCGGCAGCTGAGTGTCAGGAGGGACTAGTTGAAGCTCCTCTCGTACAAATGCATTATGGTCGCCTAGGACTGCTCCGCACTCCTTGCTGGCATGCCAGATAGTACAGAATAGGTTGCTCCTCAGTCTCTACATACCTGTCGATTCTGTGAACATCTATTGACCAGTTAGGATCAGTCGCCCGCCTACGGCCACCCTCCAGGTCACCAGGCTCATATAGGTAGCAAACCAAGGCATCAGATGGAAGTCTATCCTCTGAGCACAGCTCTTGAACAGAACATCGAGGTTGGGTCACATAGGATTGCTGAATGGCATTGACAGGCTTCTGTCCTATCAGCCTAGTGACCTCCATATTTGATTTCTCCACCACAACGGGCAAACCTCTCACCCATTTTCGGGACCACTCGCCAGTCAGGATGACAGTCATCTCCTGAGCATACTGATGTGGGAGCAGCCTTTCTGCCAGTGTCCAGTTCCATCGCTCAATGATAGCCTGGGAACGGTGATGTCCCACCTCGCCTCGTCTAATCACCACACCATATTTCCGCATGAGGGACGCAGTTTCACCTCTAAAACTCCTTACACCCATCCACTTGCAGTAACTCTGGCCACTGGAGAAGATATTGCATGTCCTCATAGATACGCTGGAACCCGGAAGCCATCTGATGTGCAGACTTATCCATAAGCAGCACCGCGGAATTGAACCTGCTGGCGACATCGACGATGGTGAGGGCGTACTTGTAGGTCTTACATGTTCTTCCGGAACAGACTCTGTCATGTGGAAGGAACAGCACATCAGCCTGATGGACTCTGTTCGTGACAGGTTCATCGAAGTGTGCATACTGAATGTGTCGTGGACGAGGTATGTAGATCTGCCACATCGCCTGCCCGGTGAGCCAGTGGCCAATCATCTTCAAGGTGAATCTATGGCCCTTGTGATGTGCAGCCTCGAGCAGCTGGTGAGGCTCACGATAATAACCACCAAGCCAGTAATAAAGATCTTCAAGAAAGATCGCGGGTGAACTCCCAGACTTCATCTCTGATGTCGACACCTGTCCTCTCCTGTACAGCTCGGACAAACTCTAGACAGATGAACAGACGACCGTTGTTCATCTGACAGTGGTCCCCATGGATGAGCACCTCTTCGAATACCTGTGAACACTGTTGTCTAATCTCTGCGGTGTCGTCACTGAAGGGTAGCTTATCGACCAAGGCTTGCCAGTTAAGGGACTATATATATTATAGCATGTCTTAAATGTTCGGCAGCCCAGATGACTGCAAGTGCTATCACAACAAAGAATGTTCCTACCCCGAGGCGATGGCTGGAATAGCCTCAGAGATCTTCTCAACTCCATGGAGAGCATTGTTGGCGATTTTGCGGACCGTCTTGCCAAGCTTCGGCGTGAACAGAGCAATCAGAGCCCCAACTGCTGCTAGTGGGCCAAGAGAGCCCTTCACGTATGTACGATAAATTCCCTTGGCTAGTTGAATTAGTCGGCAGAATTCTGGCTTTACATCATCACCATCATAGGCATCCTCATCATAGGCATCCTCATCATTGTCCTCGTCGTAAGTCATCCTCATCGTAGTCCTCAACTGGATCCTCGAAAGCTTCTGGTTCATACATTGCTTGTAGTTCCTGCTGACTATATGGGGAATTTAAACTCGCTGTATATAGACATGGCATCCACAATCTTGAATGCAGGCGTGTTTGCATTGGCGAATTGGGGTCTCAGCTTCGCCGACCATAAGGCAGCAGAGGTAGAGAGAACACGTCATAACCAGGCGATGGAGAAGCTGTCTAAGGAGAAGTTTGAGTACAGCAGGGCACTCGAGCATATGCACCAAAGGGAGCCACGCCGACGGCAACAAAAGGCTCAAGCCACCCGGAACATCCAAGACGCTAATGCGAGTCTCGATGAGTACTACGGGGCTGTAAAGCTCTCTGAGCCAATGCTCGACTATGTAGCATCAGCAGTTTAGGAGACAGCCAATGCCATAGTAGTAGCAGCGGTGGTAGCTGGGACAGCTGCTGGAGTTATGCTCTATGTGGCTCACGGAGCTTCCAGCTGAATACCTCCATTTTGCGAGAAGTGAACCTTGCTATATCCAAAGTACAGCACCGTTACTCTGACCGGATGAGTGCCCCCTCATTCTCCGAACAGGTTCCCAGTATGAAAGCTGAGCTGGTTGCCATTGTTAGCTGGGATGTTCCTTCCTCCGAAGTGACACAGGCCATCCGGCCATTCGAGCGCTGACTCGAGATCATCGTGGCCACTGGTCAGGTGAAGTAAAGCGTACAACTTCGTTTCCTGCCGATAGAGACAGCAATCAGCCAGATCGTGCACCTCACCGAGAATGTCAGTCCCAGCCACCACAAGTTAGAAGTTGTCTAGCTCCCCCACCTCCTGGACCATCCCTCCCTTCTGAACCAAGACTGCTACAGCTATGCAATCCGAGGCCCCTCGTTGCAATGTCAACTCTAAACCCTGGTTGGCCATGGCCTGGACCTGCTGATGCTCTCGCTCTACATGTAGGATTCGTTGTCTAGAGCCTGCACATTTTAGTTCCTGGTCGTTCTCATCATGCCACACCTGAAGTCGTGGAGAGGTCATCATTACATCCGGAAGATGTTCGGTGTACACTCGGAGGAACAGCTTGTCCTGCATCAAGGCCTGGTTCACATGTGTGTTCTCTTGGAGGGAGAAGAGTGGCACTACGAGAGGTGTTTCTATTATGTCTGGTTGTAAGTCGAATTCTCTGAAGCCTTCATCACATCCGACAGCATAGTACCCTTTCCCCTTTGCATAGTAGGAAGGTCCACGAGCCAGTGGAGCCAGGACTCAGTACTCATTGTTCACATAGGTGGTGTCCATGGTGTTGTTGCTCTGCATAATCTTCCACCTACTCACCACCTGTGGGAGTTCTACCTCCGTCGCCACTGTGCTCTTGAGCTTAAACTTGAGCGTCATGTTCCTAATCTTATGGATCTGTCCTGAGAGGCTGAAGTCGATGAACTTCCCCGCTGTGGATAAAGGGTTCGCATCATGGATACTAGGTCGAATGACTGTCAGACAGTCCTTCCGAGGAGCAGTATGGTGCAAGGCCGCGGGTTCAACTGCCCCATCTGGATGTCGTACATACTGCCACCTGTTTAAACACCTGTATATTTATAAATATATAGTTAAACGCTGATGTTTGGTAAAGTTCTCCAGCAGATCGTCTTTGGAGGGCAGAAACCAGTGGGTGGCGGATGTAACACATCGACCACCTCCAAGAAGAAACCAAATGGTGGCCAGACTCCGCTCCCAATTGACATGGTCTGATGACTACTTCATGATGTCAACATTATCCACGAGCGAGCCAAGGTCCCACCTCCATCTGATGAGGAGATACTGACTTCCATAGATGAGACCACACAGGCCCGCAGTACGAAGGAACTCCAGACTCGGATACTCTACCGGAAACTTGACAGCGCCCAAGACAGGTCACTAGATCTCCCCAGGACACCCACTACGAGTCCTGTAATTTTAGCTCTCCAGAAGGCAAGGGTTGATCCCAAAGATTTACTAATGGTCGGGAAGTGGGATGGCATATTCTGCCTCCACACTGATGATGAACACCGGATGTTGGATTCTATACAGGCTAGGGCCATAGATTACTTCTGAGAGGACATCAGTACACGTGTGACTGAAAGCCATGAGGCTGGGCATGCCACTGGGTTGGCCGCCGGCCATACCGAAGGTAGAGAGGAGGGGTTGGCTGCCAGCCATGCCGAAGGTAGAAAGGAGGCCATTGAGCACATCTTCATTGTAAGAGGGCGCGAGCAGATAGAGAGTAATCTGAAGGAATTTCTAAAGGGTCCCAAGAACTACCAGGACTACCTCATAAAAAATACCTCAAGGTAAATGCTAAGAAGGCATGGGCAAAGTGTATCTTCCACGAGAAGTTTCAGAAGAAGAGAGATGTGGCATCTGATCCTCAGTGGATAGAGTTTCAGAAACAACAATCTGATCCTCAGGCAGCAGAGTCTATGCAAGCCTGAAAAATACATCCCGGCTGACACAGCAGTTATGCATGTCGACCTGACTGACATGTGAGCCCCCTGGCAGAATTCAACTTGTAGCTGAAGTTCTGAGGCTTCTCCAGTGAGGGCTTGAAATGTTCAATCTCCCCTGTCTCCTTGTTGCTGAAGATAAAGACGTATAGATCTGCAACCTTCTGTACCCCTGCGATAAAGTCTTGCTTGGTCTCCTTGAGGGTCAGGCTGTCGTATATCATCTCAAACAGGGCACGACCACTCTTTGAGCTAAAGTACAGGAGCCTCGCATTGTGCCGGATATCTGGTGATATCTCATGGGTGTACTTCTGAAAGAGGATAAAGCCAGTGATCTTGGTGTGCCGAATACGTCTGGTGACAGGCCTTCTGTAAGGCTTGCTGAAAGTGTCTTCTTGTCCATTGCAGGGTCGTCCATAACTAGAACAAGTGGTTCAGTTAGGCGAGCCACGAGCAGCTTCTCCATCAGTGCTTGCAGGTTGTGCATCTTGGTAATTGGACGGTTGTACCACTGATCATTATTGTCGACTGCCTCAGCGGCGGAGTTAGACACCAGGAGGATGTATCGAGATTGAAGATGTTCGGTGAGCAGGGCCTGCAGCAAGATGTGTTTCCCATGTCCTGATGGGGCAATGATCAACACCACCTGACCGGCATCATTTGCTCTACTACTGTATGTTAAGGAGTGTTAACAGCTCTTGAGCCATAGCCTCGTCTATATCTGGGAGATTAAATGGTGGTACTTCCTGTACCAGCTTTTTTGCCTGCTGTGTGGGTAGTGTTGTACCGCCAGTGGATATGAAGGATGTGATAGAGGCATCAAGGATGAAATCCTAACAACAGCCGAGAAGGTAACGCAGAGGGCCTGTGTCAGTACCCATAGTGTCTAGCACCTCGAGTATCCGTATGATGCAAGCTCGAGCAGCCATGCTATTATGTGGGCTTAAACGGCAGGCCAAAGAATCCTGACTTCTTCACCTCGGGTAGTTGGAGCTGTGCTGTTGCATTCGCTTGGCCATCCACCGTGATATGGCTCAGTCCGATGGTGCCTACCTTGAGATTCTCCCCATCTTGTTGGAATGAGCTCAGTGGATAGCACCAGCCTCATCGACTCCGAGCATACCTCGCATCACTGCCCTGTCTGATGCCCATCCTCTTGTATACAGTCTTGGCCTTGTTGATGGCTGATTGCCCTACCGTGTCAGTGTTTCTGACGAGATCTCTGGCTGGGATGGTACCTCGGATCTCTCGATGTTCTCCCTTCTCATTGAAGTCTAGGAAGGAGATAGCGGTAACAGTGTCTTCTGAACCAAGGCATGCCTCACCCAAGTGAGGGATATCACCTAGCTCTTTGCTCTCTAGGTCTGTGAGTGACAGAGACATTGTTGTGGTATACAATATATTGCTATACATAGCAGCTTAAACCTAAACATAGACCACGATGATCTCAGCCATAGCACTCGTCGCTAGCCCTAGAACCGCTGCTTCCATTAGAGGGATGCGTTCGCCCATGATCTTGGTGGCAACAGTATAGGAGGCGCCACTGATGGCGATCTTAGGGATGGGATGTGTTATTCCTAGACAGTGGCCGACAACCGTACTCACCACTGTAGCGAGGACAGCGGCTCCAGTGGCAGGAATAACCTCATTACCACCTGTCATCTTCACCACGGCCACATTCGCGGCTACGTTACTGGCAACATGAATGGCCAAGGGCTTAGCCTGTCTCAGTAGCTTCTGGGTCTTGCTTTTGAGCAGCTTCGCCACCTTCTGGAGACTCGCCTCGCTCTCCGGGAGTTGCTTTACAATCTGTACCATTGACGTCATTGTTTAATCTGTCTCTATAAATACAAGTATGCAATGCATTTAAACATGTGTGTTCTACCTCGAAAGCGCTGAGCAGATCTGACTAATCTGCATCTGTTAGCTGATTAGATTGGTACTCGGGAATATTCATATTTATCCATATATATAGTGGCTTAAACCATGGACCTACTAGTACTATGTACTAGGTATTATGACGTCTTCCACATCAAATTGAAAGATTATAAGAAGAAGTCACCAGATGAGCTCGCCCAGCTCTCTACTGCTGAGGTAGCAGAGGAGCTGACAGCTGTGAAACTCTACCTAGGATTTGGTAAGGGGTAGATATGCTTTGTCGAATACCTCATTATGGGAGGCAGTATCGTAGAGCAGCTCTTGCACTAAGGGATTCTACAAGGATCAGGAGTATCTGTCGGAGGGTTTCCAGCAGTTGCAGGCATTCATGGCATCCCCCGACTCTGAGTTGAATAAGGCTCTGCGCTACTACAAGTTGGAAAAAGGCTGTACCACCGAACCATACAGTCCGTGGGTGTGTATGCTGACAGCGTGTTTGGGGGCTGTTGTGCAGGCCAAGCTAGTTCAGGCAATCTCAGCCATAACTCCCATTGTTCCTCTGGAACAGGTGGAAGAGTTGTTGCTAGTGGGAACCGCGGCCAAGCAGACGTGGTGAGCACAGCAATAGCCAGACCTGACACCACTCGTAGGGCTATCGTCATGCTAGCAGTGCTGGGCGGGGTGGTGGTGGGTGCCTGTTGTTCCAGCTGTCAGAATTCCTGTTCCAGCAGTCCCTGTTTGTCATCTGCTGTTCCAGCGGTTGGAATTGCTGTTCCAGCTGTCGTAGGAGACCACGGGGACCTAGGTGTCGCCGGAATGACATGCACGGTCGAGTTGATGTCGGTGTTAAACCCAAAGTGCACACCTGGGGCATTCGCCTCGACTATCATGTTATTGTACCCCCTAATCTTCAGATCCTCGACATTCACAATCATATTGCTCGGAATAAGTTGTAGGTGTGGCGATATAGCGAAATCGAGCTTACGACAGGCCTTCTGTATGGCTTGCTGAAACTTGGCATCTGCAACAATGATCATGTCCTCAAAGAGACTGCTGAACATAGCCTGCACCTCTTTTCCGCTCACCCCATCTATGGAGTGGCACAGCTTGGTCTGGGCTGTCAGGAGACAATAACATAACGCTTTTAAGGACTGGTTGATTCGAATGATCCCTGCTGGTGTGAGCCCTGAGGTTGTGTGAGGGACAAAGTATTTCCATGCCTCTGGATGGTCCTGCCTGGTTCCGATTATATGCATATTCTGCACCAGTGCTCCAGGCTCTGAGTCTGGATCGAATGAGAACGTCGCTGTCTTCCAACGGCCGATTTTTTGGGATTTTTGATAGGAGAAGCCTGAGTAGTCTCGTCTCGGGTCACCATACATAATTCCTAGACTGCTATTGTCTCCACCGTGGAAACGATAGTCTGAGTGGGCGTTGAACTCTCGTTGGAGTCTACTGGCTGCTGAGAGGCTGTAGCTCGCGGTTCCCGCGGTGCTGATGCCCGCAGTCTGCAGATCGAAATCATTCGTATCAGGCAGGGTTGTGCACAGCTCATGGAGGATTTGCCTCACCATTTAGTACACATGAAATCTGAAACAGCTGGCATTTAGCACAGCTTCGGGGTTCCTAAATAGGAGTGCAGCAAACCCGAGCGAACACTGCATCCTGCTGTGGCACACCATCGTCTGTTGGTTCCATCCAGGTATGAGCTTTCTTTGCATCCTTGATGGTGATTGCAAGGTTGGTCAGTGGTCATGGATTTATGGAGAAGGTGATGCGGGACAGCCCGTCGACTGTGATCGAAATAGGTGTTAGGTCTGGTATGTCATCCAGGAGACCACGTGTCGAGCGGGTCCAGAGTATACCCAGGAGGGGCGGTTGGCTCTGATCGATTGTCGTGAGGTTCATCGGGAAGGTCATCTATAGTAGTCATCTTAAAGCCGCTGTTTCAGCCACGGATGCAACATACTACTTGGCACCGTAGAGATCTTCGATGCGGCCCGGCGCAGCATCTCTCTTTTTAACTCATCCATGTCCACCCATCCGCTGGAGCCTTTGAGGTATTGCTGGCGCACTTTGGGTTTCTCTGTACTGTACAGGGTTTGGAGCTTCAATATATGGTGGTACTCTTCATCACTGACCTGCCCATCCTCGAGAGCTTTGCTGACAGACTCGTCGATAGCCCGTAGGCTGCTCTGTGCTAGTATTACATACTTGGCATGCTTTTCCAGCTTCCTGGTGATCTGACGCTGTCAAACTGCCAAGCCGCTGGCCAGGACAGTACCGGTAAGGGTCACACCACCCAGCGGGATAGCGACGATAACACCCAGCCCTGTAGCGAGGGTGGCAACGGCAGCCACACCAGCTGTGGCTCCAATCACACCCGCACCTGTGGTCGTGCGTGCCAGACTGTTGTAGGCTGTTTTATATCGCCTGCATATTCTGCTGTACTTTTCTGTCTCATTAACAAGATTCTGTCTGATGGTGTCAATTTGCTGGAGTCGCCAGCCATGGACTGTACCGCCATCCTCAGGTGCTAATGCGGGGTATAGTTCAGTCTGCTTTCGCCACTATGATTTAGCCATTGGTATATATATGGCTTAAATTCATGCCATCATCTGTAGGATCTGTTGATAAGTCATTGTGGAATTCATCTTGGAAAGCCTGGCGAAGCACGTGAGCTGATTGGTGCGAAGGCATACCTCCCTCAAACACACATCATCCAGTTGTCGGAACGACATGTCAGGGGCCCAATAGCTTGCGCTGCCGTGACATCTGGAACTTCACCTTGTCCCTCTGATAGTACGCCTGCCGTTGGTGGAATTTCCTGGATTTATACTTCTGCACCCTCTCCTCTTCCCACCGAAAAACTTCTACAGACTCATCACACTCATCACCCCTGATATGATCACATGAATCATACAAGTTTGGCCCTACGATGCCCTCCTATTGCCGGATGAGGCTCTCCCATTCTTGGACAGAGTTGTAGTCCCTTCGTTTCCATCCCTCTCTGGCGTTCTGTTCATACCAGCTCACCCGCTGCAGTCGCTTGCCTTCTTGTCGGCAACACATTTCCTGTACCGCTATATCTGCCTGTTCCAGAGGAACAAGGAGGAAGGGTGGGGGGGGGGGCTCCTCTATCTCCTTTTTCAACATCTCGGTGAATGCCTGATAGGTCTGATATAATATCATCATAATGGGGATAGGTCAATAAGCAGTAGCAGCATAAACTCTAATTGGGAATCCGACAACCCATTCATGCTGACATATAGACTAATGGTGGAGCTGTCAAACAGGTGATTTACGTGGATGAACATGTTGGGGCTGGTCGCTTTCCACGGTTTGCTGGTGGCTCCTGGTAGATATTCTATCACGTCTAACCCTACTTCAGTCAGTGATCTGTGGTAGGTACTTCCCGGTGGCAGATGTAGCACATCGGCGTGTACGTACGTTGTGGAATGCTGAGCTACCTGGAAGAGAACCCATTCTACGCAATACTGAACTGCACGTCTACCAACTAGAGATGGCCTGATGCCATTCTCCCCATTTTGGAGTAGCAATCGGACAATCGGCATGGCTATACACTCCGTTTAAACCCTATATTGGAGGATGAACGACTTGCCATCGCTTTCCTTAACCTTGGCAGCATCAACGTCGTACACGTCCATGAGATCAGCTAGACTGGTTGAGTGAGCAAATATAGGCTCCATCCCGTTGGTGGCGATGGTGTAGAGATGCTCACTGACCTAAAGGATGTCTCAAAGGAACGTCTGGGCCGAGAGAGGGATGGGGACAAAATAGTGTTCCACTCCACCCCCTGATAGAACAGGCACCAGACAAGGTTGGGGATGTTAAAATTTTGGACGCTGATCTCAGCTTTCGTGTTTTAGAGCCGGCAGTGAAGCATGCCCCCACCGATGCCAAATGATGGTGTGGTGTTGACCCTGGCAAAACAGCTGCAGGTAGTCTTCGAAAGGAATGCGGTATGCCATCACGCTGGACCTGGTGGTAAGTGGCGAGCGTTGGTACCACTATATAGACCTCCAGCGGTTATTGACCTGGAGGTCACTCGACTCTCCACCATTGTGAAGAAGGATGGCACAATCTGGAAGCTTTATAACAGGGGGACATCTTTCCTGCCCTATATAGGACGGGGCACAACTCTAGTTGCAGTGGATCATAGGATTGGGGTCACTAGAGGAAAGCTCCTGCTTCGTCGCCTCTTTGATGAATCGGAGGAAGCTATCAATATTCAGGAGGGTGTCTTATGGATAGAGGGTGTGTCACACTCCTCGAAGGCGAAGGGGTCAGTGAAGCTGCTCGAGCGTATCGGGCTCACAAGTCCGCAAACAGCACCCATTGTGCTAGAGTTGCGGCTTCTAGCTGGTGGTAAGGTGAAGCAGCTAAGACCGGCCCCAGATGGGATGAAGATCAACATCGAGGATGGCACAGGACTCGATATAACACAGATATTTCTCGAGGGGTTCACCGTGTTCGGTTTAACCCTCCATATATATAGCCAACATGCTAGCACCACTATTACTTGTATCTGTTCTCGTTGTCATGGTACTGAGTGCAGATGCCAGGATGACTGAGACAGCCATGATATTAGATGCCAAGTGGGTCCACTTCCGAGACGAACCCCAGTACAATCCCTTCCGTGATCATCTGAGAAAAATATCTATGACTGATTTCACCCACGTGAGCAAAGTGAGTCTACCTGCCACTTCTATGGTGTAGAAAAGGTAGGGCAGGGTTGTCTGCAGCTGCAGTTCCTGCTACAACACCAGATTCTCTGTGTCACATGTGAGCATGCTAGGGTCTGTGGAGGTACAGATGGTAGGCACTTTAGCGTTCTGCCAAGTGAGCGTTGCCAAGGTAGCTGGAAGTGCCTGTGGGTCATTCCCGCATGCCGATGTGAGACTGGGCGTGACTATATGTGTTTGTTTGATATGGGGACAGTCGGAACGACAGGTGTGGCATGTATTTGTGATCCAGCATTACGTCTATAATCATCATCATCATCAATCAAGAATCATCATCATCATTCATCAACATCATCATCAATCATCATCAACCTCATTCATCAACAGCATCATCATCATTCATCAACATCATCAACATAATTCATCAACACCATCATCATCATCCATCAACATTATCATCATTCATCAAGATTATCATCATTCATCTACATCATTTATCAACATTATCATCATTCATCAACATCATTCATCAACATTATCATCATTCGTCAACATCATTCATCAACATTATCATCATTCACCAGATGAGCTCTCGCCTCTCACGTGAAGTAGACAGAAATCTGATTGGTTACCTCCAACCTACTAGCGTAATATTACTTCACATAGCGACCCTGATAACGCAAAAGCCATACCAAACAGACAACTAAATCCAAACTACTATTGAATAAAGGTAGGTATGCTGAAATGCGAACAGAGTTAGGAATGATGGACTGGCAGATTCTGAACGAACTCGATACAAATGAAGCATGGAACCTATTACACAGAAAATTAACCACTATGAAAGAGCAATATATTCCTACCTCTAAGCAACAGGGCAGAAAGAAACATCTCTGGATTGACCACACCGCATCACAGTCACTTACACTAAAGAACCGAGCCTACAAAAAGTATAATAACACTAAGAAAACTACAGATTATGAGCTTTACAAGAAGCCTATGGCTATTGAGAAAAAACTGAAAGCCCTCAATCCAAATAAAAGCAATGGCCCAGACGAAATTCCAGTGAGAATACTAATTGAAGTAGCCAAGGAAATTAGTGTACCTTTATGCATCATCTTTAACAAATCTCTCGAAGAAGGTGTACTACCAAACATCTGGAAATTGGCAAATGTGTACTGCATATACAAGAAAGGTTAAAAAAACTGATCCAAATAACTATAGACCAATTAGCCTTACCTGCACCCTGTGCAAGGTCCTTGAGTTATTTGTTAGGGACATTATCGTAAACTATTTGGAAGAAGCCAAGCTATTCTCTGCATGCCAACAGGGTTTGAGACATAACAGATCATGCAAAATTCAACTGCTAGAATATCTCGAATACATAACGACTAAGCTTGATGCAAAAGAATCTGTTGATGCTGTATATCTGGATTTCTCCAAGGCTTTCGATACAGTACCACATAAAAGACTCCAATCAAAATTGCAAAGCTACGGTATAGAAAATAAAGTAACCAAGTGGATAGAAAACTATTTAACCAATAGAAAACAAAGAGTAAGAATTAATGATGCAACATCAGATTGGGCAGATGTAACCAGTGGCATACCATACACAAGGGAGTGTTCTTGGGCCTGTCCTTTTTCTAATTTACATAAATGATCTACCAGAATCACTAACCTGCCACAGCAAAACATTTGCCGATGACACGAAAATATATGGAGACCCATCCACCAATGACATCCAAGATAACATAGACAAGGTGTGCGAGTGATCCTGGACATGGCAACTACGCTTCAATACAAGTAAAACGCATGTCTTACATTTTGGCAGTAACAGTTTCCGAATCCAATACTCTATGACAACTGGTACCGCCCACATACAACCAATATCTACATCACAGCTAGAAAAGGATTTGGGAGTGCATATTGACACAGACCTTTCTTTTGATACACACATAAATAACATCGTATCTAAAGTGAATAGTAGAGTAGGAATAATCAAAAGAACTTTTTCCTGTATAGAGCCATCTATACTTACTTTACTCTACACATCTTTAGTAAGACCTATTCTTGAATACTGTTACTCGGCATGGTCACCAAGATTTAAACTACAATCCCAGCTATTAGAAAGAGTACAACGTCGGGCAACAAGGTTATTACCACAAATTAGAGACTACAGCTACACAGAAAGATTCAGAACCCTAAATCTAATGTCATTGAAATACAGAAGATTTCGAGGAGACTTAATCGAAACATACAAAATCCTTAATGATATGTACAACATTGACAAAAGCAGCTTCTTCGAACTCTCCATTAATACACACACTAGAGGAAATAAGTTCAAGTTCAACATGAAATGCAGCACTAAGGATATTCGCAAATACTTTTTCTCTAACAGAGTGTACCCTATTGGAATTCACTGCCAGCAACAGTTATAGAGGCACCAACGGTTGAATCCTTCAAAATTAAACTAGACAAGCATTTCAAAGAAATGCTTCATGAGTTTGACTAAACATGATTTGCATAATGAGGCACTAGCGTAGAGAAGGGGACCCGGATAGCGATAAACACATTTAACAGGCCATATGCCTATCAGAGTCATAAAGTCATACTGCAATTCTGCCAATACAGTGGACTGATTTTGGAGTAGCCTCTGCATAAACAATAACATGCTCGATAGTGATTTCAATCACCGGTAGATAATCTCTGCTCCCACATCCGCACTTTGTGGTTGCATGAAGAGACACTTACATAGAGGAGGGGACTCGAATGGTGATGATCGAGCACAGAGAATGAAAACAACAGCAATTAGACGAACCACGGCCTCCACAAGTGAACATGCAAACAAATGCTAGGCGCAGCAGGGTGTGACCATGAGTGTAGGCGGCACACCGCAGCTGGCGCGGGGAACACCCATCTGCATCATAGCATTTCCCAAGACACAGCTAAAGTTTTTAATTTAATGTCACTGATATACTGACGGTTTCCAGGAGACTTAATTGAGCGACAATGGTCAACTCATTCAAATACAAACTAGATAGATCTATTTCAAAGAACAATCTTTTGAATTGAACTGAGCTAGCCATACGATAATAAAAAAACATTGAGGCAATAACAAGACAATGGCTTATGCCTCGTAAAATGATGATGACGATGATGATGGGCTTACTGGGCCGATGCTGGGCCCATACCGGTCCGATATTGAAAGTAAAAGTATCGGCCCGGTATCGTCCCGGCATCGGCCCAGTAAGCTGCGGTATCTCGAACAGCGTAGCTATGGGAGTGGATGTATGTTAATACGATGGTGAATATATATTGCTTCTGGATATCTTTAATCTATCTGTCACAATACAGCTGTTCCAGCTGTTGGTTCGCACCACCATTTATTATATTGTATATATAAAAATCATAAATACAACTGACTGAATATTCATATAATGTTAAATTTTATTTAAATATTAATTATGATTAATACTAGTGTATATATAAAAATATATTTTGATAGTCGACAGCATGCTAAGGCAATATAAATTTTATTAAACGAGTGACGGTTACATTGAATTGATGTAACAGCGGAAAAACAACCTCACCCAACGATACGAAAACTGATATTTTGTGATATTTTTTCAAACGTCAGACGTTGTCCACTAAAATAAAAGTTTCTATCGCGCACTATGGGGCTCTTAGTGAGTAGTGCAGATAAATAATATACCATGCTTTAGATTTACAAGTATAATTAATTAAATGTCTTGTAACCAGTTTTCGTGTCACTTCGGCAACGTTTTCTAAGTTCTAATTTAGCCTAGAGTATCCAGTTTCTGTGCGCCTAAGCAGAAATTGCTAATAATTTAATAAATACCTTGGATATTTAAAAATAAATTGGCCTAACTTGTTAGTGACTTTATCCCTTATCGGAGTTATCCAGTGCCAAGTTAGAAGAAAATTCCCCCCCCCCCCACGGAATGTCAAAACATGGCATGATGTCTCTGTTGGCATGCTTGGAATTCCAATCCAAAGAGCCTGGTTCGATCCCGCATTCAGGAATGTGACCAAGGTGTAAAAACCTGCGCCCTTCCATACGTCATTCAAATGACACGTCCTTCGGAGGGGACGTAAAGCTGTCTGTCCCGTCTCGTGTGATGCCTGTGCCATGGGGGACGTAAAAGAACTCTGAAATGTATCAGGGCAGAGATCGGTGTGAAGTAGACACACACCCTGTGACACGATTGTTATTATACATGCTATTCTTACAAATTTGCTCTTAAAAAATTTTTTCCTATACAATCTGCTGATTTAAGTGAAATACGGTACATCAAAACAAAAACGATGGTATCCTGTTTCAGTGATACCGCGTACAGGCTCACCAAAATGACTGTTTGTGGACAATAAACTTACAATATGGAGCAAAAGATGCTGAACGTTCGGAGGTGTCAGAATGGGGAACTGTTTTATTGTCATTTTGTAGTTTTTTCTCATGTGATGGTTCCTCAGTGTGATGGCTTACAGCCCTCAAAATTTGGCGAGAACGATCGTTTCGTTCACGTGTCAGTTACATGAAGTAAAATTACCGTGAACGAAAAAATGGTCGCGTAAGTGACAAAGCCCAGAACGGTAGTTATCTCTGATCATGGAAAACAGAAAAGTTTCAACAACTTTTTGATATGAAACATGCTAATTACAACGGAATTTATCATTTTAAACCATCTAAAAGATCGATAACATCTGTCTGTCAAATTCTATAAATAAGTGACAGCACGCATGTGTCAGAGACAAACTTCCATTGTATTTCCGCTAGCATTACTACATAGGCCGGGAACTAGTCTCGCTACACATTATGCATCAACAATGGACTGTTCAATTATAAACCGTTGCATGCAAGTACGTGCAACCGTCAGCTGGCATGTTCCCGATGCATTATTTTCTATACGCGATTGGTCCATGACACACAATAATTGAGGGCTCGAAATTCGACGGGAATCCGATTCTCGTAATATTCACGAAATTGAAAAATACGGGTATCCAACTGGATTCTCGTAAATAAACGCTTCCAAAAACAATCCATTCTTACAGAACGCCGCGATCCCGGTTACTAATTTCAACAATAAAAATTTTGTCACAAATCAGCCTAGGGGTGTCTGCTAATTCACCGGTAATGAGAAATGTCTCGCGTGACTGCGCAGTCGTAGTTAATAATAATCGATAATGCGCACTCGTAGTTTCTGATTGTCTCGCGGGATATCCGATTTCAATAGGCATGAATGAAAATTACTATTGTAGTAAAATTTTGATCACGTGCCTCGTTGTCATTCATAACAAATTAATCACATGATTTATTTCAACCAATCTCTGTGCGACTCTTGTGATTAATATTGATGGTTAATGGCGAACGAAAAATGTAGTCACTGTGCCGCTTTTAAACGCGTTAAAGCAATATGTTAGCGCCCACTTTGACAGGTTATATGACCCAATATATTATTATTGGAAGGTTCTGACAGTAATACCACCCGATATTTAAGTGGTTCATTGCTTTGGAGCGACCAAGAAAACAGGACTATATGTTAGCAAAACCGGTGCGTAGTAACTCTTATTTCCAGTTAATCGCATTTGCACTAAATTATCAATTTAAAGCGTACAAGTTAAGAAGGGTCAAGCTAACTACTAAATGTTTTAGAGCTGGTTACGCTTTTAATTGTGGTGGACTTGCAGGTTATTGTTTTATATTAGAAATGTACGCTGCTTGTACAAGTACAAATATTTGGTGATAGTTACAAAAAAATCTACCCGTCACAGGTACAATTTTATAAACATTTCACCCGCTTTGTTTTTTGGGCCATTAAGATGGTAGTTCTTTGATACAGGTGGAATTCTTTACAAATTAAAGCATATTCTTTTAAATATTTTGAAAATAATATGTCTGGAAGCCATTGCTTTCAAGGTGGTGGTGTGTGGGCTGGAGAGGGTTGCTCAACTAGGTAAGCCTAGTAATCCTTTGTTTTTGTAGTGGGGTTTTGTGGGTGGGGTGGGAGGAGGGTGTTAAGATATGTATAAATATTGAGTCATTAGTCACTAATTATTATAGTGGGTCTGGAATTTTGAAATATATGTTTGGAAAAAGTATGGAATTTTATTGTGCCCAAGGTGTATGAACCCTGAAATTGTTGCAAGCTGGAAAGATGTTAGCAATGACTGTTGTCATACAAATACTGATATTTTGGCAGAGAAAATGTACATTTGCAGACCAAGGGAGTATTGTTTTTGGAGACTTAACACTGAATGACTGGCTCGGTTATCGAGCTTGTAATTTCAGGGATAAATTTTCCAAAATATTCTTCTTGGTCTAGAAATGGAATGAATGAATGGACATAAAACAAAAACTCAATCTGTTTTTTGACAAATTTACTTGAGAAATATTACAGTACTTATATCAATCACAATGGAGAAAATCGAATCCACTTTTAGTTATTCCCCACCCCTCTCTAGCTAAGCTCTGCTCCAAGCTTTGTCCCAGAATCTCAATTTCATGGTAACTATGCAGCTAACTTGGTGAATACTTTGAAACAAACTTCCCCTCAAAACAATCGACAGAATGTTTATTAAATTGCAAAGACATACAATTAATACTTACTGACAGACTACTATGAGAGTTAGTATTGTCTGTCAATTATAATAGTGACTGGTGACAGTAACCTATATGTGATGTAATTGATTATGAGGTCAATAGTTGAGTAACAGATTGGATTCATCCATTAATATGAAATCTCAGTTCTACTTTGAAAATAATATCTGTCACTTAGAATAAGAATGACTGTTCTCCTTCGATCAATACTCACCATTCTGTTACTTCTGATATACAGCTGGCCCTGACAGCTGGCTCTAGGACTATAGACTTAGAAAGCTTTACCGACTCCTTGGAACCGGGTACTCGGCTCCCAACTGCCGAGTACCCGTCTACCATAGAGCTCATCCTTGTTTGCATAACGACAAGAGAATACATGCTTTTTGCAGTTGGAAAGTCTTAAGATTGTTTAAGCCTAAGTCTTTTTACTGTGATTAATTGTGATAGCTTGTGCGTTCTCAAAAGGATATTTTGGATGAATATGGACACTTCCGATGATAACCAGGTCATATATTTCCATGTTATTCCATTGTTAAAAGACTTAGGTCTCTAAAATTTTGTCTGTGTCGCATGTTCCAATTTCTAACCCCAAAGAATCTGGGACGTGTGTTAACAACGAAATATGCCAGATGATCGCCTTCCTTTAAATCCCCAACAGGCGATCGGCAGATATGAAATTAGGTGTTGGCTTATCGGTGTTTTAACACGATTATCGGCTGACGTCGTTCTCCGTAAGATCCGAGCGGGTGTCCTCACACCCGTGTTTCGCGGATGTTTATGTGAAGAAAATGTTTCATTAATTCGCGCATCTGATTCTGGGTGCTGCGTACTTTAATTGGTACCAGAAAAACTTTGGAATTTTCAAGTTTTGCGTGTTATCGCGATCTGTTTGAAATGATCAGTGGTTTCAAAATTCTTGATTTAGATGTGTGGTCTGCGGTTTTACCGTGTGCTACAGCAGTTTGTTTACATTTTGTTGTTTCTTCACATATCGTTTTGGCCTTCGTTAGGAGTATAATTTATATTTATTAGTAAATATACCCCGAATGCTATGCGATATGATTCCTGGTTCCGTTATACATCCTTGAGGATCAGTGTATGGGTGTATTATTGCCCGCTTCGTTCTTGTCGTCATAATCAATGCGATCTTTGCTGTAACGTTGTGGGGTGGGGTGCGGGAGGGTGACAGTTAATTTATGGTCAATATATTTGAAAATTAATTGTCTGCCTTCCATTTTTGTTCGTTCCGCTGGCGTATTGTAGGTTTGGTTTTTTATAGGCCAAGCCAGTCCCGCCATCATGTGTCGAGTGCCACATATCGTACAGGTTCTATCAAGGACCATGTCTGTTTCTACTGTACTAAGTGTAGTCTTGACAGTAGGTGTAACGTTTGCGCTGTGTGGTCGGTCGATATGATGCTTAAGTTCAGGACGTGGAAGGGTCTGACGCGGGGTCAGGCGGTCCGAAAGTAAATCGTGGAGCGTCCGTTTCGGCCTGTGGGGGTGTTCCACGTCTGCAACCGGAGGTGGCGGAGATGGCACCGCCGACGTGGTTTGGTCCGGCTAGGCAAGGTGTCTTGCATAGCGTTCTGCCCACGCTGGTGTCGTCCCTGCTGCCAAAAGTTGTAGGGCAGTCTCTCCCCATGTTTGATTCGGACCCTGTCCTTGGACAGGGTTCTGGACTGGCCACTGAGGGAGCCGTACGTCAGGCATGGGAGCCGTCCACCAGGACGGCTCCACGGTTTTCGTTTTCTAGTGACGACTCTTAGGGGTCTGAAGATGAGGAGGAGAGGTTGCTGCGGCCTGTGATGCCGCGGGTGGAGAGCATGGAGGTCGATTCCGTCCTGACAGAACCGTCCTCCATCTGTCTGGCCTGGCGCAAGCCAGGGCAGCGGCTCCGCCTGTGGTTGAGGCCACTCCGGTACCGGGCACCGGTCCCGTGATGGTTGGTTTGCCGCCAACCAACACAGTGACGGGTGTGGCCGGCCAGGCATGGTACTCAGCTATCTCGCCTGGTCCGGCGGTCAGACATGGGGTGCCGTTGGCGCCCGTGTTTGGCCACGGTTCCTCAACCGCTACGGGTCCGCATGGTTTTCCGTGCAGGCCTACTCCATGGACTGGTGTGTTCCATGGGGTGGCGGCGGAACCGTACGGTACCAGAGTTCCTGGCATATCAGCAATGGCTCCTTGCCGGGAGGCCGTTGCTGGTAGGGCCGTGAACATGTCAACGGGTGACGTGTTCACGGGAGTGTCCTCGGAGACGGATTGGTCTGAGGCTCTTGTCTGGGATTTAGATTGAGTCTTTTGTATACATTAACCAATCTTGGTGTATGGATGCATTCTACTTGTAACTAGTATCAATTTATGGTTCACCCAACTTCAAGATTAATTGCATGCGTTTGGCAAAAGGTGAGGTTCAGTGGAAGGCGAGCCTGGTCTTCTTTATGATGGACTACATCACTGTTCACTAAGACTAGTGGTGGCTTAACAAACCACAATCAGTGCTACCAACTTTCAATAAAATTAACTGTACCACTCGAGGTGGACAAAAATAGATTCTGCAGTGGTCTTTAGAAAACTAAGCAAATATTATCTCCCTTGGTGCCTGAAATGAGAAATAGGTTAAACATGCAATAATGTATTTATCAATGTATTCTAAAGCAGTATTCTCATTTCTCGACTGGCGATATTGAATGAAGTTGTTCAGTTAATATCCTGGACATGACAGGTAAAGAAAAATCCTAATTGTCACCTGCAAAAGTAAATATTTTGAAACATTTATGTATTTTTTGGTAGCGATACTAACAGGAGTATCTGTACTCATGCACTGGAAACAGTCAAATTAGTTTCAAAATATTCAACACAATATTCATAACATAAGCTATGAACTACCGCTGAAAAAAGGAGACAATATATTATTAGAAACAGACATATTAATACAGTTTGCAGGTAATACAATATCAACTAGATCGCTCGGTCGATGACGTGTCATCGCAAATCCCCACATTCACCTCTTTGACCGTTTGACCCACCTCAGCCGACCACCCCCTGGCTTGCCTGGAGGCGGAGCCAAATGTACATGTAAATGACCTTTTGCACTCTGCAGTCATATGTTTACCTCACATACCAAATTTGGTTGAATTCCATCCATTGGTTTCAGATTAGTTGTGTTGCAATTAATCTCTTGACCTTTTGACCCCCATCCCATCCCTTGGTACGGAGCCAAATGTAAATGTCATTTTACACTCAGGAATCATATGCTTTCAGTGGAGTTGCGTTACAATCAATTTCTTGACCATTTGCCATTCCCACCCCACCCCCATTGGGGCAGAGCCAACTGTAAATGACCTCTTGCACTCCGCAATCATATGGGTAACTCGCATACCAAATTTGATTGGCCAAATGCTTTGGCAGCCATCTTGGATGATCTAATCTTCGCGAAAACAACTTCTCCAGAACCTCTGAATGAATCGGGTGGAAATTTGGTAAATATTATTCCACCCTAAGCGCCATTAAAGTTTGTTCAAACGAAGTTGATGCGTAAAAAATGGCTGCTGTCGACCAATCAAAATGCATAGTGGAATTTTTTTTATGGATTTTGGAGCTGAAATTGGTTTTATATAGGTTTTTGGCTATGCTGATTTCAAATTACATCTTTCAAAACTGTCGGATAAACGGCTTAGCGGCCATCTTGAATTTTTTTCCTTTCCAAACCTCTCTCTCATATTAAAGCAATGGGAAATTTAAAATATCTTTCTTGAAAACCACTGGTCTGATTTCAAATGTATTCTGTAGGAAACATCCTTAGGGGATAAAGATCCAATTTTGTTCAAATAAAGCTGATTGGCCAAACTGGCCGGCGGCCATCTTGGATTTTGGCAGATTTTTCAGAAACATCTTTAAAAATCTCTGAAACCACTTGGGTGATTGATTCAAAGCTCATGCAATATCATCTAGAGCAAGAGTTGAGCAAAGTTTGTTCAAGGGAACTTGATTGGCCCAATGATTTAGTGGCCATCTTGGATGGCCTGGTTTTCTCGAAAATGACTTCCAGAACCGCTGAATGGGTCGGTCCGAAATTTGGGAGATCTGATTAGGGACTAAGGGTTATTAATATTTGTTCAAAGGAAGTTGAAAAGGAAAAAAAAATTGGCTGCCCTGGACCAATCAAAATGTAGCATGTTTCGTGGCCATATTGGATTTCTTTTCATTTGATGGATTTTGATGATGAAATTGGTTGTATATAAGTTTCGGGTATGTTGAGTTCAAATTTCCACATTCGAAACTGTCAGATAAATGGTTTGGCGGCTAAATGGTTTGGCTGCCATCCTAGATTGTTTTCCCTCCAAGAACTCCCATACTAAAGCAGTAAAATTAATTAAAAACATATTCTCAAGAAACGTTGGGCCGATTTCAATTCTATTTGGCGTGGCAGGAAGCATCCTTACAGACCATAAAGATCCAAGATTGTTCAAAGGAAGACGATCAGCTAATTTGGCTGGTGGACTTCTTGGATTTTGACCAATTCGTAGAAATGTCTTTAGAAATCTCTGAAACTACGCGGGGAAATCGATTCAAAATTCATGAAACACCATCTGTGGTAATCAAGTTTGTTCATGATCTAGTTTTCACGAAAACGACTTCTCCAGAACCGCTGATTGGATCGGGCTGAAATTTGGGAAATATGATTAGGCATTAAGGGCCATTAAGCTTTGTTCAAAGGAAGCCGATCAGCCTGTTTGGCTAGCAGACATCTTGGATTTTGACAGATTTTTAGAAACATTTGGGGGATTAATTAGAAACTCCTGAAACATCATCTAGGGAAACAGCTGAACCAAGTTTGTTCAATGGAACTTGATTGGCCAAATTCTTCAGCAGCGATCTTGGATAACCTAGTTATTGCGAAAAAGACTTTCCAGAACCGCTGAATGGATTAGGATTAAATTCATGAAATATGATTAGGCATTAAGGGGCATTAAGCTTTGTTAAAAGGAAATTAACTCTTTAACAAAAATGGCTTCTGCAGTGGTCTTGAGAAATGTCCATCTGCAGAACAAGAGAAAAATATTTTTGAAAATTTACCATTGGAATGGCGGGCTCGATAGCTGAGGCAGTAATTCGAGTGGTAAATTTTCAAAAATAGTCTTCTTGGTCTGCAAATTTATATATTCTATCAAAATGTAGCGTGTTTGGTGGCCATATTAGATTTTTTGCTTGATGTATTTTGAAGTGAAATTGGTTTTATATAGGTTTTTAGATATGCTGATTTCAAATTTGCCAATTTCAAAACTGTGACAACGGATTGGTGGCCATCTTGGATCTTTACTGGCTAAAACTCCCATAGTAAAGCAATGCAAAATTGAAAATATTGCCTCAAGAACCACTGGACCGATTTTAACCAAATTTGGTAGTCACACATTGGTAGACACATTCTTGGTCTTGTTGTGGTTCTGGCCAAACCTTAGTGTTCTACATAAAGGCGGTGACCTAAAGTTGTAGTTGAAATGCCTATATCTCACATGTTCCAGATGAGCAATACAGGCCCCTTGGGCCTCTTATCTTTCAGTTGTTTTGTAAATGTTATATTCTGTCCTAACCCGTTAATGGTCAAGATTTTCCAAAAAATTTGAATTTTTTTCCTATTGTATGACCATTCGCAGGACACAATAAAGCAATTTTTAAAGATTTATCACTGGAATAACTGAGCTAGTCATTCCATTGGTAAATTGGAAAAAATAGTCCTATCTTGGCCTGCAAATGGACATTTCTCAAGACCACCGCAGAGGCCAGTTTTGGCCGGCTTGACCACTAAAGTGTTAAGTAGTCCTTATGCAACAATATGTTTTAATTACCTAATTTTATTACTTTAATACTCCTACAAGTATCAATTACTTTGTTAAAATGTTATTTTGAGTGGATGGGGTGTGTGGAAAAAGCTGACATGGTAGACTATCACAGATATGTAAAATTATATACAAAATGTCTGTGTGCGTGCGTGGGTGGGTGGGTGTGTTGATTTGTGCCTGATATTAATATTGATAGCAACTTCATAAAGACATATTGTGCGATTTTCTTTCCATATGACATGTATATAAATATTTCTGCAATGCACATTTTGTATCTTGTAGATAATATAGTCAACAAGAGTTACGTCCCCTGCAATGTCTAGAAACTATTGAAACCAGTTAGTGATGTGTCAGTCGTGGGTAAATGGTTAGTTTGAGCTATACACTTGCGCTGCTAATATGCCAATCAACTAAATGTATTTTGACTGTCAATCATTTTAGTGATAGATTTAGAGCCTCTTTAGCTAAGGCATGTGATAGTTTATTATATTACATTGTAATAAGCATTTACTATGGTGGGTTATTGGAGTGATTATTAGATTTGACAACATTTTGTATCCAAGAACTGCTACTATTTTTGTCACGCTCTACACGAAGTGGAGAATGGCTCAATCAACATAGTGAATCAAATGGCTTGTGGTGTGGAACTTATGCCAAGAATAGGAAAATATTATAAAGTTTTTCCATAAATTATTATGGGGTAATTATCCGGTCTCAATAAAACAGAATCTGTCTATACAATCATGGCATGCAGTCTGCATCATAGTGAAAGTAAATTTCAAATTTTAAAAATATTTGAGGCTGTTGTAACAGCTGTTGTTACAGGATTATATCTGTCTTGTACAATGAAAATGATTTTCAAATTTTTTTGTAACTTTTGTGTTTTAGCCTTAGCTTAGTTCTGCGTGCATCAAGAATTAAAAAGTGTTAATGTTAGAGTTTTTAATTGGCGTTTAAATCATTTAAAAGAACTTATCAGACCCCACTAAAATGGATGACCCTGTATGATGTCATAACATAACATGACCTATGTGATAGCATATAGTGTTGCTCCAATTAATCGATTTGATCGATGATTGATTGGTTTGCATGTTCAACCAACAGTTCGATTATAGTTTCAGAAATCGATTTGGCCTGCTTATAAAGTGCCTATGTTAGTAGAAGATGAATACCCTTTGGATAACACATTTTTAATTACATGGTATTACTCATTTGTCTAAGGCATTAACCCTTTCAACACTGAAATATTATGCTAATTTAAAAACAACCATACGAATAAAGCAGCAACAGCTTCTTGTCAAATAAGTTTCAAAATATTCAACAGTTTTGGTCTTAAATTATTTAGATACTGTATGTCATATGTGCGATTTGGGTTGTAGGGGTTAAATATCCATGAACATGCAATAATTATTTAATTTAAGATTTCAAAATGAGTAAAAGATGAGACCCTGTTATGATCAATCGTTAATAGTTCATTTGTTAGTATGTGAATCCAATCAACAATCACAAAAAAGTGCCAATTTCCAACACTACGATTGCATAACATACCATATAGCAATATTTCTCTACCATCATGCATGATATACGACAAAACGTATGGGCGAGACACAGGGAATGCAGTCTCACAAGTTCAAATTAATGTTGGTGACTGAAATGACTCCTGATAACCCAGCTAGTAATTCCAGTGGTAACTGACCTGCAAATGTCTAATGAACATTGAATCAGCAAGATGTCAGTTTTGTTAACCACTGTTGACTATTGTTAAATGATCAAATAAGAAAACTGCTGAGTATTTTGAAGACATTTTGGCTCAGGAGTTGTTTGTAGATGCTGTGATAATTTGCGGGGAGATACACTATAGCATGTATTAGCTATCTTACATGTGTTTATATGGCATAGTTTGAAAATCTTGGCAAGCTGTATGTACACATGCCAATTATTGATCGGTGCTGATCGTGGCCAATTATTTGTTTGGCAATTTTCCAGAAATAGCCGTAATTCTTTCAGGGCTCTTACAGTCTGAAATAAGGAACTTAATTTTTTAGCTCACCTGGCCTGAAAGATTTGTTATGAAGCGATGATTACATTGCAAACACGTTTAAGCTTTATTAATGTAATATTATTCGTGTGAACTGTATTCCATCAAATGGCTGAGTATTTTAATGTGAATCATATAGCATCACAAACAAGTTTATGTAAAGTTTATGAAATTTTGTTCTTACCCCCTAGCACACTGTTGTAAAAAGGCCAAGGTTACAGTGTGACAAATGAAGAAAGGCTGATGTACATGTTTAAAACAGTGTTTCTGAAAACTGTCCCTGTCTTAGACAGGAACAACGTTCAGTAGCATTGCTTCCTAAATAAAAACATGTTATCATATGAATGTGATGAAAGCCCAAAGGGATTGGAAGTAAATGAATTTAAACTTTCAGTTGTCTAAGGATGAATAGTGTCAAGTTATATGCATGTACATTTATAATTATCCCTCTGATGACCAAGTTGGCCAAATCCGGCCTTTGTTGTGGTCTTGAAAAATAGCATGAAAATTACATGACAAAGAGTAGACTATTTTTTATACGCCTGCATAAGTGAAGTCGTATTATGTGATGGCGCTCGCCGTCCATCCGCCTGTCTGATTTCTTGTTCGGAGCAGATCACGAAGAGTTTTGAACCTACCTACACTCACAATTTTTTCCAGCAGATGTGCTAGGGATAGACGAAATGTCATGATTTCGTTTCGACAAAATCTGCCCATATGCCAGAGTTATCTCCCTTGAAAAGCTAAAGCTAATATTCATCAAAGTTTTCTTGTCTGGTCCAGATTTCGAAGAGTTTTGAACCTAGACTCACAATTTTTTGTTCAGCAGATTTTTTAGGGATAGACGAAGTGTCATAATTTCGTTTCGGTAAAATCTGCCAGAGTTATCTCCCTTGAAACATTAAAATTCATCAAAATTGTCTTGTAATTGTAATGATAATGAAGCTGTGAAGACTTTCAAGATTTTTAGTGATGTCTTTGCCATGAATTCCAAATGTGTACCCAATAGAAGTCGTCTCAGAGAATTATCAAAGACAAACTGTTCACATTTAGCATTCCTCAAACAAGTATGCCTGCTGGCGTATGTTGAGTTTCACTAAAACTTAATTTTACCACAGGAATGACTGGGTTGATAAACAAGACAGTCATCCCAATTGAATATTTAAAGAAATATTTTTCTCTTGGCATGCAAATGGTCATTTACTATTAAGGAAAGCTTAATATTTTCTTGACAAATCTTGTTGATTAACCCTTTAATGGTCAAGCTGACCAAAGCCGGCCCCTGTAGTGGTCTTAGTGAATGTCCATTTGCAGGCCAAGTGAAGACTATTTTTGAAAATTTACCACAGGAATGACTGGCTTGATAACAAAGCCAGTCATTCCAGAGCTGAATTTAATAGTCTTCTCCTGGCCTGCAATGGACATTGAGGAAAATTTTTTTCCTGACAAATTTTGACCATTAAGGGTTAAAGGATTACATGTACCATACGTAATGATTTCATTGATGTGGATCACATAGCATAATGTACATATATGTATCTCTGACGTCGTAACTACAAAGTTGTCAAAATTTGACTAAATTGTTCTTGCTGCCACAACTTTCAGTCAGATTTGCTGTCAAAATATTAAGCAGGCTACATGCATGTACATACAATGTATATCTCATCTACATAAGATGACAAGACATAACATGAAATGTGCAATAAAAGTTGCCCTGATCTGCCTTCTCTGAGCAGTACAGTGTCAATACAAGTGCATTGTAAATCTGTGCCATACAGTATAGCTTAGAAATAAGTTAAAGGGTTTCCAAAATAAAAACCAGAAACATGTTAATTAGTAAGAAATGTTTTTGTAGAATATTTTCACCATACATGTAATTGGATTGGAACACATTGCTGTGTTATGTTCAAAGTATTCAACATTGTTTTATTTTGTTTTGGAACCGTTTAAGTTATTTGTTAGCTGTACTGTGCAACAATACCAGTAATATGTTTATGTTTCCCATTCATACATGTACATGTATGCCATGGTACACCTTACATTTACCGACTCAGTCAGACACTTATATTGCAGGAAAATATTTGATTTCTAAATTCTATCCCCTTTGTACGCAGTAATTGGTGTTCACTTTCGAAACGATGTAGCTGTAAGCTGTTTCTGTTTAAGATGGCAGGTAAAATCAAGTAATTAATTGATTCATGCAAGCCAGTCTTCTACACATTTTGTAAGAATTAAATCAGTTTAACATAGATCAGTGTCATAAACGGTTTCAAAATCCACTCCTTATTACTAACCCCTTATGCCTATTATCATCAAACCTTTCTTATGTCATGATTATAATAGAATCAAATTTAAATCTATTGAAAATTGACTGAAAATTATCACTACATCAACAACTTTCAGGTGAAATGATTTTTTTAATATTGTGAATATTTTCAAATACGCCATCAGTAATTTAAAATCTATAGCATCCATTGGCTTTTAACCCTTTCACTGATGATATTTCTGTATCTGAATTTTAAGACAAACATATGGGAAAGCTGTTGGATATTTTGAAAATAAGTTAACTGGGACCCATTAAAATGGTGCCACTAAAAGGTAGCTGAATGCATTTCTGAGAATTTAATTTCAAAATATGCGGCAGAATATTATATATGTCAGAAAGAATTTCGTATGTACCGGTACATGTGTATAGTGGTGGAGGTGTTAATATCATGTCCATATATAATACATATAAATATATGTGACTTGTACAGAATTCAGGATAGTTTAAGGCGTGCCTTTGAAGAGCTGTGCCTTATTCATACAGTGGTTAGGCCTTGTTGATTGTCATGTATATAAAGCCTTGCTATTTAGTAAGCTACATGTACATTTTATGATTCATTATTTACGTTCAGTGATTATCTTAAACTTTTCAGGTGAGTATTAGTTATTGTGAGTTTATTAGATACATTGATAAAATAGATAAGTCATGGGGTGTGGGCCAGGGATACCGTGGATATGGGGCGTGTCCATTTGGGATATGTGCTTCCCTATGTCGATTAGATGGAGCATAGTGTTATGGAGGTCATACACCATAGCATAAGCTTGCAAGCCCATTACCGGTACTCGTTCAAAGTCATAATGTCAAAATGTCAAAGAAGGTTAAAAATGCCTAAATTTTCGCCATTTATATATCATCAGTGTAACACTGATTTCTTGTTTATATGGCAATGACTTTCAAACAAACGGGCTTGAAGATTGCTACGTTATTGTGATTTTGAGGCCACAAGAAACGGGTTGAGGTGTGTGATTATTTGCATTTCAGCTGATAATTTATGATCTATCCCAGATAATGAGTTCCAGTGTTCTGCAGCTGAAAGAAGTGGAAACATCTTTCATCTGCAATCAGTTTTCTTCAACCTTCTCCGCCGCATCGTGTCCATTATGGGTAATCCTACTTAACCATTTAACCCCCAAATTTGTTCAAGAAAATTTAATTTTTTTCATAGAAAATGTCCATTTTCAGACCAAGGGATGCCAATTTTAGAAAATTTACCACTGGAATGACTGGCTCGGTTATTGACCCAGTCATTCCAGTGGTAAATTTTCAAAAATAGTCTTCTCTTGGTCTGCAAATGGACATTTCTCAAGAGCACTGCGGAAGGCTTTATGGCTATTATGAGTGTTAAAGGGTTAATTTCTTTCTCATCTTTATTCTTCGTTGACCCTTAGAATATATGTTTATAAGCCTGATCACAAACCACCTAATAACTTGTAATAACCTAATAATTAGCTTGCTCCTAAGCATTGAAAATTCTACTGCTTACTGAGCAGGTGTGCTGTGTCATTGGAAGCAAACATTGATCATATCTGTGGCGCTATACCCTCTCAAATAGCTTGGGTGTTGTACAGTTTGTAAGGGGTTGAGTTTGAGATTAGGCTGTCACAGTGGTCAGCTGTAATTTATGATGGCTCACAAGTGTTTACATGTATCTTTGCCTAAGAGTGAATTTGATACATTGGCTATGTGATTATATATGAAGCTAATTTTTAGGAAACAATGAGTAAAAGTTTTTTTAGAATGTCTAAAGGCAGTAATGAATTTCAGTTAGGCTGTTTTAAAAATCTCCGTACATGTCTTTATATGACATTTAATATGGAAAGTGTTTTTGCGTTTCAAAATTTGCCATTTTCTATTTCACAAAATTGCTAATTCCATTTCATTTATGCTTCATAAACATGCATGGTCTAATCTGCATTACACTTAATAAAGTCGATAAAACTTTCAAATCTTTGTTGTGCATTGTGTTATTTGTACAGGCAGAATGCAGAAAGTATGGGTGGGGTGGGGGGGGAAGATATAAATATGTATGTGCGGGTAATAATTTACAATTTTATGCCAGAATGTATCATTTGTTGGAGGAAAATGCTTTCATTAATTTCCTTTTGAATGTTCTCTGTTTCCATTTCAATTTACAAGTGTTTTACAGAATGAATGTCATTTTCCGTTTGACTATCCAATTTACATTTCTGTGAATTCCATTCATTTTCTATTGTCACGGAAAACCATACTATTAGGTAGTAACTCACATAGCGAATTTGGTTGATATTTACTAATTTCACCTTTCTGTCTTGCTTCCCCCTCCCCCCCCCCCCCCCAGGTGTGAAACCTAATGTAAACAATCTCATAATCTGCAATTATATTGGTAACTAACATACCAAATTTGTTTAAATTCCAGCAACTTTGACCGTCTGCCACCCACCTCCACCTTGCTATTACCCCCACCAGGGGGTGGGGGGGGGGTGGGGGTGGCAGAGACTAATATAAATTATGTTGTCTTGCTGTGTCCGCAATCATATGGGTAACTTACATAACGAATTGGACTGAATTCCACCAAATCATTTTAGGAGGAGAAAGATCGTATCTTCATTTCTATAAGTTAGTTAAAGTGTATATAAACTAGCAAATAATCCAAAATTTGTTTAAAGTCCATGTCTTTTCTAAATAATTTGTGAGAACTTTAAAGGACAATCATCTTTTGAGCATAGCACATTATTCATAAGTTGGTTTATGGTACCACCTGTCCTTGATGACCACTCTAGCCCATACAGCGTCCATACCCAACTTGTGATGCATACAAATTACACATATATGCATTATCCCTTTAACACGCATATCAGCCAAAAACAGCTTCTTCAGTGGTCTTTAGAAATGTCCATTTGTAGACCAAGAGAAGACTATTTTTGAAAATTTACCACTGGAATGACTGGCAGGGTTATTCCAGTGGTAAATTTCGCCAAAAATACTCTTCTCTTGGTATGCAAATGAACATTTTCTATGAAACAAATTGAAATTTTCTTGAATAAATTTGAGGGTTAACGTGTTAAGTGAATTTTGTGCCTGACTATGATTTACACTGTTTATTTGTTTCAGGGAGCGTGAGTGATGCCTGTTGTTATGAACAGTGATTATCTTGACCAGCATGATACATATTTCCAATCAGGAATGATGGCTAAGTATGACAAACAATAATTCTGATCTATGTTATATCGGTGTCTCTCCCACCCCACCTCACCCACGTCGCCACCACCTTCCCCACCCACCACCTCTACTGTACCTGACCCAACACTCCTGACATCATAAAACTAATACTGCCCATCTATTCATGCACATTTGACAAATATTGCGAATGATGGTATTTCAGAACACGTTGCAACACACAATTTTGTCAGAAATGTAGACAATTTTAATGGCCGACTGCTGTCTATATTTGCCATAGGTATCCATCATGAAAAAAATATTACAAAATTTGTCACATATGTGATTTAACCGTTTAATGGTCATATCAGTCAAAACCGGCCTCTGGTATGGTCTTGTGGAATGTCCATTTACAGGCCAAGAGAATACAATTTTTGAAATTTTACCAGTGGAATGACTGGCTCGATAACCGAGCCAGTCATTCCAGTGATAAATTTTCAAAAATTGTGATCTCTTCCTGTAAATGGACATTCAATAAGCAGATACTAAAATATTCTTGACCAAATTTGACCATTAAAGGGTTAAATACATTGACTTTGGAGTTTGTTATTTACCGATATGTATGAAATTTGTTCTAACAAGGCATGCGTGTACTTCACTCGGGATTGTGTATGAACAGTGAAATCAATCCATGTTGGTAAGAGTTATTATAAGTCACCTTATCATTGTAAATGCACCAAATACATACAATTCAGACAGTTACAGTACTGTCAGAGCTTTGCCAATGGATGCATCCAATCTGTTGATCAGGTATATGATATCATAATCAATTACGTCACATGTAGGCTGACATCACAATCATAATTGACAGAAATACTCCCTCATGAAGATGGAATAGTCCGTCAAGTGAACGAATTGTATGTCTTATTGATTTACTATTTAATAAACATTCTGTTGAAAATTTTAAAACTCATTTGAATGGCTACTGTTGCTGCCTAGCACCCAGTCAAATTAGTTTCAAAATATTCAACAGCTTACCTGTATAGTTACCTTGATATTGGGATTCTGGGGATTCAGCATGAGTGGTGCTTAAGCTAGAAATGTGCGGTACATAGCTAAAAGTGGATTCGTCCATCTTGTGGCAGATCTGTGTCATTTGATTATGACGTCCGCTAATATTCAGTGTTATATTTTGATTGTAATGTCAGATACATGTACATGAGTGACAGATCAGATCCCTCCATAGTTCCGTAAATAACAATAATTTGTCGGAGTTGATAATTATATCTGGCTAAGAGACCCTTAAAACAAATACCCGTCATCTGTACAATTATTACATGAATTGAAATATCATATTTCATGGTGCAGTCTTATATTGGGGTAGGTGAAGGAAACGCTGTCCATTTGTATGTACATATGTGTCATTAGTCTGGAATAAAAATGCCTAATGCCATTGTGAGATATACTATCAACTATCAGCTCTCCCTCAAGAGACTAGATCTGTCCTTATAAGTCAAAACCAGAGTTAGAAAAGCTGTAGAGTGCTTATGACCCTCTAAAAAGCGGAATTTCAGAGTTCAATATTTTCTTGCCTAGACTAATATAGTCTCCAAAGTAATATGTTTTTGTTATTAAATCTATTATGTATAATCTGGTAAAGTGTCAGATTAATATAGCCAATATAATTTTATTTCTGGTAAAAATATATCAATTTGTATTTGTTGAATTTCTCTTCCAATTACCAAAAGTAAAAATTACTTCCTTTTGGAGGCTATAGATGCTGCTGATCATCTGTATCAGTCACTGATACCTGAATATGTGCAATTGCGATTTACTGAACTCACGTCACCGGCATTCTGGAGAATTAGTCCAATAGTGAAGGTACATGTATGCACATAAGCGCTCTAGAGCTACATGTATTCTAAGGTTCTTATAATGTCACAGGAGAGGGGATGAGAGGGATGGCGGATTGTTATGAGCCTTTATTCAGTATGGTTGATGCCAGTAGGCTCCATTGTGTGGAGTAGGTGTATCCAGTAGGGCTTCTTTCTCGAAAAGATTATGGTTCTTTCTTTTAGCACAAAAAATCCATCTCTTAACTCCAAGTTCTAATATATATATATATATATACTCAAATCAGGAGCATTCTGGATGAAAAGTGTTGATCATTAATGTAAGAATTGTAATTTAAGTCGTGTATGATTACCCATGTATGATTAACCCTTTAACCCTCAAATTTGTTGAAGAAAATTTAAATTTTCTCATAGAAAATGTTCATTTGCAGACCAAGAGGAGACTATTTTTGAAAACTTACCACTAGAATCACTGGTTCAGTTATCGAGCCAGTTATTCCGGTGGCAAATTTTCAAAAATAGTCTTCACTTTGTCTGCAAATGGACATTTCTTAAGACCACTGCAGAAGCTGTGTTTGGCTGATGAGTGTTAAAGACTTAAGCAGGCCTCTGCAGTGATCTCGAGGAATTCCAATTTGTAGCCATGAAAAAACTATTTCCGACAATGTACCACCGGAAAACCTGGCTTGATAACCGAGCCAGTCGTTCAAGTGGTAAACTGTCAAAAATAAAACTGTCTTATGTTGGCCTGCAAATTGACATTCAAGAAGGAAATCTCTTGATTTTCATGACCAAATATCATCATTAAATTGTTTATCTGCTTAGATATCATTTGAAACAGGGTGCAATGAGTTTCTCATTAATGATCATGTGGCCTGTGCTACACATTTATATATATATCGAGATCTATACATGTACATTATAAATTACTTTTTGAGCTGAAGTTAGGAGATAACTTATCAATGGAATTATTTGGACCTGTTGTTTTCTCAGCTAGCTTAACTACTAGTTAAGAGGGAAGCCCAATGGTAGAATGATAAGTACATCCTTGAAATTCCTGTTTCCAAAATTCTACCGTTGCTATAATATTTGAAAATTGGAACATTTCACAATATTTCGTTTCATTATATTTTGACAACACCTACAAGAATGAATAGTAGTGTTATTTAAACCTGTATCACTGTATAAAATGCTATCTATGATATTTGCTGACTATAATAATAGTTTGTCTGAAAGGCATTTCTGCACCAATATCGTTCAGTCAAATTTTTTTGAAAGTATTCAGTACTCTGGATTCTAACATAGAATGCAATCAAATACATGTACACTGGTACATATGAAGTAGGATTATAGGCATGATAGGTCACACAGTGGGCGACAATTATTTGATCAGTATTTTATCTTGCGATGTTCTAATATGATATCTAACTGTGAATGTGGACATTGTATGACCTTTCATCCTGATATTAATCCTGTGTTGTAAATCCTCATAACAATAATAATAATAGTTAAATTTTTTGTTATGACTTAAACTAGCATGAGTTTGGCGATCAAATTTTTTGCATTAAAATTTGGCTAAACCGACTGAGCTGTGACACTACATTTACGAATACATCTTTGTCAGGCTGTGAGTGCCTGTGACTAAAGTATATACCGTAATTATCCTAATTTTCCCGCCCCACCCAATTTAATACCACGCCTTGTTTTTCTGAAGCAACAATGAAAAGAATTTGTACGTAGCAATTTTTCAGAGCTGGTTTAAATCCTCCATGATGGATGCTCAAATAGTGTAAATAAACACAAAGTATAGTCTTAAAAGTTTTACAAAGTACACAATTTTAACAACAAAAAACGTAGCACGAAAACATATACAAACACAGTATACAGTAAATATAATAGAATCAATGTCTATCACTGTTCTGATCGCTTCCTTTCTCCTCGTCACTCATGACCATCTCTGTCTCGCTCTCGTCGTGTTCTAATTCTATTGGCCCATTGACGTCATTGTTTTCAATGAATTCCGTAGCTGCTTCAATATCATCTTCCTGTTCATGGAAGAAATTATCTTCGCTGTCATCCAAAGAATTGCTAATTCCGCATTTCAAGAATGATCTCTGGCATCAAATCCCAGCGACCTTTCACCCACCTTAGCAAGACCGCTTTATTCATCGGCTTTTGGTTTCCAGCCTTTGTTAGCTGTATGGCGCCGGAAAAAACCCATTCGTCATTACGCTCAGGCATCATCTTCTTAAACCGCACGTTTTGCAAGACATCGGCGGACTGTAATTTGCTGGTGCAACCACCAGGTATTATGGCTAGATAACTGTTTTATATTTCACTCACAGTCACTTCATCACATTGTTCATAAGATGACCATGGAAAGCATCCCACACAAGTAGACATATATTCGTACTATTTTGTCGCCATATGTGTTACAACCCGAACTTGATCGTCTTCATTTGCCCCACACATATACGACCACGCCGCTTGGAATGTCCTTAGGAGTGAGAGGTCTGACACCTAGCAATAACAGTGGTGCCAACTTTCTGCCATTGCAGCCAATGTCATGGTCACATGATCTTTTTCATGGCCAGTCGAAGATACAGAAATATATCTCTTTCACCTTAAACATTCAGAGTGGATTTTGTAGGCATCTCGAGCCATACAGGGGTCTCATCCATATTTCCCATTTCACTGATATCATAGCAGGCCTGTCAAAATTGAAAATGTGCATAACCTTATTTTGGGGGTTATGCAAATTTATTTTAGGTGACCCATTTTATTGTGTGTAACCTTTTGAACATAGTTATGTACGACATACAAAAACTGTGTAACCCAAAAATAGGTTATGCCAGCAATTGTTGCATAACCTTTGTGCGAACTAAAAAATTGCTTACACAATTTTAACATGTCTGTCATAGGCACATAACTTTTGCATGCGAATTACAAATTTGAGAAAATTGTCAACACATCTGGCTAATATGCGTAGTTCTTCGTTAAGTTACGTGTAGTTTGTTTCGTTTTATGAAACGGCTATACCAACCCAAAGCAATTATTAAATCCGATTCCGAGAGTTCTGGGTTCGATAGATCCCAACACGGGAAAAGTGTGGACGGAGCTTAGCTAGCAATGGGTGGTGCATAGCTAAAAGTGGATTCATCCATTACCCACCTGATAAGCATGGTCAGGACCTAAGAGGGCATGCATGAGTCAGTCTAACCTCCAAAATACACGATAGTCATACTCTCAGGTTTTGTTGCAACTTTCCAAAGTTTATGAATACCTTTTGAAATTGAGCAATTTGCAGATCTATATGTGTGCTTTCAGACTTGGGAAGTATGCTGCCTGCACCACGTGCTACCAGCCCATGACTGATGCACCATCCATCCACGATCGGCACTTTGGGCCATATTTCTAAGCCAGCCCCAGTTATTAAACCATTCTTTATCATCCCTGGTGCTGACAATTCGAATGATGAAGTGTCTAGTACAGGGCTCAAAATAAGGCCTACCTGCTTTCTCAAGACATCGATCGACATTAATTGCCTAGGGCAAGCTCAAACTGAAATGTCACATGTCCGCCAGGCAATGATATTTTTCATCACTAGACAAAGGAATTTTGTTCTATTACATCTATCTATAAAACCATGATTTTGTTTGTAAATGGGACATTTTGTAGCATCTAGGAAGTGATTATGAAGAAAAAATGTTCAAACAAGGTTGATAGCTGCGAGTGAAGCGTGAAAAGTAGGTCATACTGACATACTTTTCTTATGCTCCATACCTTAATTCTATATTTCATACATGTCCCAAATTTGATTGTTGTGTACGAAAAACTCTTGAGACGACAGCCCGGAATATGCTTTTGTGACTAACTGATTAACTAATTAACTAACAAAGGAACATTACAGCTTATTGAGCTGATACCTGCTCGACCACCGGTCTAACACAATAAGCGGCAGCTCTTTGAATGTAAACCAGTAGAAATGTATGCAATGCTCGAGTTCTTTGTGTTTGGAAGAATTTTAATTGTCATGAGCTAGACGTGACTTGGGACTCAGTATTATTTTGAGAAAGTGTGTCTTTCAGACAGTTTTCAAAATATTTGTCAAAATAATGTTTTTAATTTGGGTGCCATGGCCTTGACGATCTTTTGACCCCTAATTTCTCTGACATCTTCAGGACCCCATGAAAAACTGTCCACGCAAGTCTGGTCAAATTGCTTAAGTAGAACCGGAGCTATTTTGAGAACTCTTGTCTGATTAGTTTTCAAAATAGTCTTTAAACCCCGCCAGAAAAATTGGCATGGTATTATGTGATGACGTTTACGGGCGGGCAGGCGTCAGAGTGGTTTCCACACGATAACTCCGGTACTGATTATTGGCTCGCTTTAAAACTTCATTTATCTAATATAAGTTCCTGGTTCGAGTCGAGCTAGACGTGACTTGGGACTCAGTGTTATGAATGGATTAACAAGTGTTCAGCACATTGCCTCCGCTTAGTCGGCCACTCTAATACACCTTGTACCTTTAAATAATAATTAGCCATAAATTGTATAGACAAGAAAATCTTAGTGCCAAAACTATGACTTTTGATATGGGCTAATGGTTATGTAAAAAAAATGTTGGTATCGATCATAGTGGCTTTTACTTCCTGTATCTTGTTGAAGACATGTTAGCTCAGTTTACATGCTCCTGTTGTCTAAGATCGCAACTGCTTTCAGTTATATAAATGTCTGCCAGCCATTCTTCTACTGACATGACTGACTGTAACAATTACTTATTTTAACACTCATATCAGCCAAAAATGGTTTCTGGTGTGGTCTTGAGTAATGCCCATTTGCAGACCAAGCGAAGACTATTTTTGAAAATCTACCACTGAAATGACTGGCTCGATAACCGAGCCATGCAGTTATTCCAGTGGTAGATTTTCAAAAATCGTCTTCTTGGTCTGCAAATGGACATTTTCTTTGAGAAAATTGAAATTTTCTTTAACAAATTCAGGGGTTAAAAGGTTAAGTTACAGGTAACATTCAGTGTGATCACAGTTGAGCCTTTGACCCTTCAAATTCCACTGTCTCAGTTTCATGTCAGCTACATGTATGTAAGAAATCTGTTGAATATCTTGCAACTATTTTCGCCTAGACCATGTTGCTGCTTATAGCAGCAACAGGTTCCCGTCAAATTTCAAAATATTCAACAAAATATTCCTTACACAATAAGGAATTTGTCATTTTTTTACCTATAATGTTTAAAGGGTTAATAAATGCGCTTGTCATTCATAATGTGTTGTATTTCTGAAACTTAATTCCTACCTTTCAAGTGCCTGATTATAAACCCACACACCCTGTATGTGCCATGTATGTTATATGTATATTGATACATGTATTAAGGAATTTAGTTGTTGAGTATTTTGAGAACACGTTGAGTGATATGTGTTGCTATTGCCATATGTATCAACAACTTCCAGTCAAATTAAAAAATATATATATGTTTCATATTTCTGTGTTGAATGAAACTCTATTCTCTGGAATTAGCATACAAAGCATTATTAATATACTGCATTTGTCCCTGGCACAAAACCATCATAAAAAATACACAGGAATTATTTTTGTGCATCAATGAATTGAACGTGTATTTGTTCAGATAAAGATATAGTATATATTTTGTCCCCTTATCAAATATGTACTTACAGTAAAGCTAAAGCTTCAAGAATGTCGGTCACATGACAATATATACCTATACCTGGGTGACTTTATGTGGGGTTAAACAGCGCTGTATATTTTATAGTACAGTTATATAGAATGATATTATAGCACTTCAGGTGTTATTATTGACTGGTTTAATATAACCACACCTGGATTTTACTACTGGATTTTCTGATTGAATGGATAATCGGTAAGAATAATTTGTATAATATTGAACAGTAAATGGGTACATTTTGATAATAGACTGGCTATGATGTTAATATATTAACCCTTTAATGGCAAAGTTGGTCAGAAAGAACGTCTACTGAAGCGAGTAGTATTGAGGAATGTCCAGTGGCAGTCGGCCAAAACTGACCTCTGCAGTAGTCTTAAGGAATATCCATATGCAGGTGAAGAGGATGTTTTTGAGATTTTATTTCTGGAATAACAGGCATGCCAGTCATTCCTTTGCTAAATTTCGAAAGAGTTTTTTCATCACCTGCAAATGGAGATTATCTATTATATTTTTATTCTATTTCATTTATATTTTCAACTTTTTCAACAAAATTTAACCATTGAAAGATTAACCAGGGTCACATCATTCTAGGGATCTTCATAGCGCCAATTCTATGTTAACACTAATCCACAAAATACATCTAACAATTAATCCTTTATGCATCTCTTCCTTCAGGAAGTCTATGTTTCCCCTCTAACCTAAGGCTAACAGATACCCACACATTCATAATGCCCTTCAATGGTCAAGAATTGTCAAAAGAATTGAAATCTGCTTTGTGTCAAATTTCCAGTTGCAAGCCACTACACTGACTATCTTGGTTATCGCGCCAGTCATTCCAGTGGTAACATTTAAAAAATAGTCTCTTGACCTGCAGGTCATTCTTCAAGGACAATGCAGTGGTAGTTTTTTGGCTTGGTTGACAATAGAGGAATCCAGTTTATCGATCAATCATATGATGTCATAATCAACAACGTCACGGGTAAGCTGGCGTCATGATCAAATACATCATGAATGACATGATTTAGTCCGTCATAAACGCTTAATAGTCCAAGTTGTACGAATTGTATGTCTACTATTTAATAAACACACTGTTGAATATTTTGAATCTATTTTAACTAGACGCGGTTGCTGCCATAGGCCAGTCAAATTGGTTTCAAAATATTCAGCAGCTTACCTGTATAGTTTTCTGCAAATTGGTATTCAGAGAATGTAGGGATCGAATGATCCCAACATGGGCAATGTGTTGGTGGAGGTTAGCTGGAGATGGCATGGCTAAACTGGATTCCTCAATCAATGATCAATGGGTTAGAGGAATATTCATATCTTATGTATACAAGGTATTCACTGTGATAGAATGTGTGCCATACAGACATGATGCATGATATTGTCATGATTCTATCACATTGGCAAAGACAGTTAGATATTCACTTTTCAATGGAAAATGTAAATACATTTCTGTGTTCTATGAATTATAGAAGCTTTGATTTAATTTAAATGTCTCGCTGCTGCAAGCTACCAGACAATAATATGCATGAACATTAGTTTGTGCCAGTAGTGGTGCAGAAGTAACCATTGTAAGCTAATTTAAAACTTAGGCCTTTGTTACCTTAGTCAAATTAAGTTTCGAAAATATAACTGAATAGTTATAACATCATATGGAATTAAATGTTGTATCTGCGCTTACATGACATATAGCTGGCTGCCACTTAAATAGACCAATGAGTGAATGATATGGAATCTGTGTGCCATAATCTATCAATAGAAAACAGGATTTGAGATGAGATGCGTTTCCCATTACTGTTTAATCTTATAGCCATACATATAGCATGACCATACTGCTAATTCTAATCATACGCGTAAATGTTCCTTAGTAATGCAATAAATCTTGCAGCATGCATAATTCTCACCTATTATTAGGGGTGGGCACGTGTACACATTCAGGTGATGTGTACACTGTTACAAAAATCGTAAACGTGTACACAGGGAAAAATGAATAAAATATACATATTTGTGTGAAATATGTAAGATATCCCTCAAAGAAAATGGTATGTTTTGGACAAATTATTTCTCCGAATTTACCGCCAAGCTCTCAATCTGTCAATGTTGTCCGATTTCCAAATTAACCCTTTAACACTCAAGCCTGCCAAAATATGGCTCCTACAGTGGACTTGAGAAATGTCAATTTGCAGACCAAGAGGAGACGGGTTTTGTTTTTAAATGTTACCACTGCTAGTGACGGCATTGCTATGGTAAATTTTCAAAAACAATCATCTCTTGGTCTGCTCGTGGCGATTTTTATGAGAAAATTGAAATTTTCTTGAACAACTTTGAGAGTCAACGGGTTTAACTAATTATCCACACATAGCATCTACGTCAGCACGCAGGTATTCATTTAAATAACCAACACCCCTTGCTAGATCACATAGGTGTGAATTACTGTTGAGCGTTCAAGCTTGATCCTATCAACACAGATTATCACTATGTGAATGCTATGGCGTGTGGCACTTATCTAAGCACGCAATGGACTGATCACCACCAGCCTTTGATCAACTCATTAATGGTTAAGCTGACCAAAACTCTCTATAGTGATCTTCAGGAATATGTCATTATTGAAAGTCTATTTGCATGTCGAGAGAAGGCTTTTTTGTAAATTTATCGCTGCAATGACTAACTCACCCAGTGAGCCAGTCATTCCAGTGGTAAGTTTTCAAAAAATTGTCTTGCTTTGGCAGCAAATGGATATTCATTAATGACAGATTTTGGTTTTTCTTAGCCAATCTTTACTATCAAAGGATGAATCACTGTTGCTTGATATTGATCTATCCCAGACAGGGGCCAAATCGGGATTTTGTGGAAAGGTCAGTAAACAAGTTGCACAATCTGCTTCAGATTCGCCCTATTATGGCCAGGGTGGCCAAACTAGCCTCTGCAATGGTCTCTATGAATTTCCATTTTCAGGCAATGAGTAGCTCAGTTACCGAGCCAGTCATTTCAGTCGTAATGTTTAAAAAGAGGATTTTTGTTTTTATGTTAAAGCGAGCCTAAGCATCATCTACAGTGATCTTGAGAAATATCCATTTGAATGATATAAAAATGGTCTTTTTGTAAATTACAGTGATAATTTTACAAAATGGTCTTCTTGATATGTAAATCTCTGACATTAACGAAACCCATAATTGAATGTTTAGTATTCAGTTAATCAAAATGAGTAGCACTTTAAGCGCTTTGAGGCACTGTTGACACAAGGGTTGGGTGTGTGGGTGTGTGTGCATGCATGCATGCGTTAATAAATTGTTTGTTCATTTTCCAACCTCACCGTATCCCAGCACTCAACACTTAATAATAGGCTAAATAGATATATTATTACTACATTTTTGCAGCAGAATGGCAAATGCATGTACACATGTACGCATTCGTTAAAACTAACGTTTTCATGTGTACTGGTATTGCTCCAAATGCACACGCCTACCTGTTATGTAAAAGATATCTATAGTGAGTCACACCCCTTGTTGTGGTCTAGGTTTGGGCGATTATTCAGTTTTCATTCATTTTGAAAAAGTAATCACAATTTTTTATTGTATCGTGCATGTCATTGTGTGTTTGGGGGGTGGGGTGGGGGGGGGGGGGTGGAGGGGAACTTGAACAGAGTTTTAGTCAACACAAATAACTTTGTAACAGGGAATATTTCGACTAGTCTGACCGCTAGTATTAATAATATCTAAAAACTAAACTTTACTTCGAACGAGAATTGCTAACATAGCAATAAAAAAATAAAAATTTGTATTGCTAACAGCTAAAACTGCCTCCAGTCTAATTTCCAGATAGTAATAGGCATTTCGAAATGCTACTATAAACAGTTAGTGTACTAATTCTGAACACAATATCGATACAATCTGGCAAGACCCAGACAGCCTAATGTAAGGGACCAACATAAAATGATCCAAAGTGGAATCAAATGTGCGAGAAAATTTGCTTTGAACGCCTGAGAATTAAAATGTGGGAGATCGCGTCTTATGTTGGCAACAAAATAACTTTTACGATTGGAGGTGTATGACGTGTTCTCGCGAGATTTCATACGCTAGCAGGAGTTTGAATCAGGGAAGTCAGATCGCATAGATCATAACCCTTCCAGTTACCAAACGCCCGGTACCCATTTTACCGGGTCAAATTTAAAGTTCAATACTCAGTTACGATCACGCAATGATAATATATAGTGATATCCGAGTTCCAAGTCCAGGATATTTCTATCCATGTACTCGCTCTAAAAATTGTTGATACTTCTTAATTTGATTTAACCTGGGCGAATTACTAATATCACGTGAGATATATTTTTTCACCACAACATTTTATACATGTATAATATTTTGGATTAATTTTGATGTAATAAACAGCCTTTATTAAAGGATACACAATATTTAGGTGGCCCCATTTAATAATTTTGCTTCCGCGATGATTTTTTTTAGGTGTATATTAAACATAGTCATAAGGTGGTAACAATTTGTACCAGGAAATTGTTCAATTTTCGTGTTAGTGTCGATCAGTTCCATTTTAGAGAATTGTTTTCAACTTTTTCTTGAAATATACCTAAAATAAGCCTGCCCCTTTTCTCAGAGATGTTTGTTTGGAAATTGAACACCTTGTACTAATATAATCCTACATGTAGGCAACTATTAGACGTTGTACATTGCTTTACATTTTGAAAAACAGCTATCCTGGAGATTGAAAATCTTGGATTATTCGTTTATTTAGTTTTGTAATCGTCGACGATCATATTTTAAAGAATAATCATGATTAATCAAATAATCGAATAATTGTGCAAGCCTAGTCTGTTCATGCAATTGCATTCCATACTAGTTCAGTCATTTATCCTGTAGATCAGTTCTATGAAACTGATTTAGCTACACTGTACATGATATAACTTAATAATATTCATCCATGTCTATAAATTGTAAATTTCTCATTAATGTGTCGTTTGAAGTGTTTTATTACTCATATTTATAATCCCAGAGTATTGCATTCTTCAAACTCATGATCATACAGTTTGGAAAATAATCACAGATATTTCAGGTTAATAGTGAAATGGGTCGCTAATCCATAGATACACTTTTGTGATCTATGTGTACTGCCTACCGATAGATGCCTTTGCTATGAGCTTGACTCAAGTGTAAACACTGATACATCCTTTAGACACTTAATTCTCAAATTGGTTCAAGAAAACCAAAATATTTGCTCATTGATTGTCCTTTTGCAGGCTAGGATAGAAAATGTTTTAAATTTACTAAGTATAGGAGGCAGATATTCCAGTGGTAAATCTTCATAAATAGTCTTCTCTGGGATTCCAAATGGATATTCACTAAGCAGATATTTTGATTTTGTGAGGCTAATTTCGACCACTATGGTTAATTTTGAAAAATAGAATCTCAATAAAATCAGCTAGTGTTTCTGTTTTATGCACTACACTTTATGTTCAGTAGAAAGGCATGAATGTTTGAATGTATGAATGCAGTACAAACAGCATAATACATTTAATAAGTGACAATAATTAAAGAAAATTAACTTATTTCATGTCAAATCTGGATTGCTTGACTTTACATGTAGATATTAATGATGAGGGAAGTGTACCTACTTTGTACAGATTTGACCTTTACTAATACATTGTATTATTTTGAAACGGTGCTCTGCAATGTGGAGAGGCAATCCGCATGATTAAGTTTGAATTTTAAGAATTTTCCTATTTTTGTGTCTTCGACTTCTTATATTTGTTAAGTTTCTTGATTAAATTTTTGGTCTCAGTGACTAGATAATTTTAATTTTAAAAATTTCTCATTATCCTCATTCCATTAGGAAAAGAGAGTATTGCATTTGAACAATTACATGTACTCATTTGCAATGTAGTCTCACTCCATTGGCGCAAGGCGTTAGTGCAATTACTTCCTCCCCTCAATCCATTGGGGAAAGGGGGTATTATTTTTTAACAATTACGTCTCACCATTATTTGCTTGACATGATTGGGGGAAATAGAATATTGAATTTGAAGAATTATTCTTTAAGTGCACTCCATTGCGGAAAGCATTTATTGCATTTGAACAATTACTCGTTACTATGGTTGCACAAGATTCGCTATTTTGCTACATACATGTGTATATCAGGTCAGATTTGTGACAATAGTGTCAAGATACCAGGATCTGACATAGACAGACCAAGCGTCAGGCATTTATTCAGTACTAAGATATTTTGTTATTATCAAGATACCATGAGCAATCCTAGATTGTAAGCTCTCATCCGCTCTGGGCTTAATTTCCTGTTTCCAGCTTCTTTGGATCAAGACAAAAGTTAGGAAATCATAGTGTATGCAGAATCAGCACCCATTTTTGGTGGCTGTTCAGTGTGTGTGAGCTGGAAGTACGTCTGACATGTACCTCTACAACCAGCTCATTTCCTCAGAAGGTAGTTCAACTGTTGTAAACTTAACAGGAGGGGAGACTAGAGCTCCGATAAGGATGACAAAGATACATGTAGTGGTTTCATCGAATGAGCAATCGGATTCAACTTGTCCTGCTCCTACTTGAAGGGTAAGTCTGACTTCGTTGCTCCTTCCTATGTGAGTTGGGAACAAACCGGAATCTGGTTGCTGAGGATCAGCAGTTCTAGACACTTTCTTTTTTAAGAGGCCCAAAACCTCAGCTTGGTCTTCCCTCCTGATATGGAGGACAAGGCTCCAATCGATCACAGGAAGTTGGGGATGGTTTCCTGAGTCTATTGGGACTGACTAGGATTTGTGTATCTGCCAAATTCCTGCACAAGAGAAAGGAGTGGAGAACTTATAGGCCGTGACTTGTTTCGATTGGCCAATCAGATTTTCAGCCTCGACCATCTCAGAAATCTCTGTGATGGAACGCGAGAGATGGGGCTACATGTATTCTTAGGAATCTTAGCACATTCCCGCATCTAGGCCTCTTAGTTGATTGTCTTACGGACAGCACCTCATTGGATGTTCTCTCTGGTTGGGGTTCTTTCTCCGGTTTATCTGGCTCTGACTTATTTTGCTGCTTCCAATACTTCTTTTCCCATGAGTGACAATTCCGACAAGAAATACAAAGTAACCAAGAGTAATATACTCCCTTGACTCTGTCCATTTTCCGCCCATTGAGTTGATCTGTGAAATTACACGTTTGGTTATTAAATTGTAAATAATTCTTGTTAATTATTAATGATTTTGTCAAGCAAACTGTGCTGCCATAACCCTCTTCCATCATAGACAACTGCCGATAAAGTAGGAAGTGTGTTGAAAGATGCTACACTGAATATTGTTGGTGTACTTGCTAAGCTGTGTATGGTCAAGCAGTCTTAATGAACCAGCTGGTGGAGAACAATATAGTGGTCATTATAACCAGGTGATCTTTTGTCATTAGAGGAATCCATTGCTAGTTAAATGCTCCACTCATGTATAGATAAGAATTACAGTCTTTGTACACACATCAGTATCAATTTTAACACCTTGAATCCTGAATTCCCAGAATCTCAATTTCAAGGTATGCAGCTATAAGCTGTAAAATATTTGGAAATCAATTTGACAACAAGCTGTTGCTGCCAGTCAAATTAGATTCTAAATATACAACAAAATGTTTATTAGATTATCAGTTCAGCTAAGATCTGTCCCCTTTCTTAATGGACCCACATCCATGACATCATTGATTGTGACAGCTAACAAGTGATATATTCTAATTATGACATCAGATTTCTTGAGTGACAGATCGGATCCATCCTTAATCCTTTAACACTCATATCAGCCAAAAATGCTTCTGCCGTGAGAAATGTCCATTTGCAGACCAAGAGAAAACTATTTTTGAAAACTTACCACTGGAATAACTGGCTCGATGACCGAGCCAGTCATTCCAGGGGTAAATTTTCAAAAATAGTCTTCTTAGTCTGCAAATAAACATTTTCTGTGAGAAAATTGAACTTTTTTAATGAGGGTTAAAGGGTTAATTGTCATAGAAAATATTCTTAAAATTGTGCTTCGATGACCACGTTTTGGTGCACCATATACATATTTCTCAGTGTTACAATGCTGTAACTTAACATTTCGAGGTGAATCAGCTGGGCAAGCTAAAAATTAAAACAGAGTGCACTCATTGAGTTTAGTTTAGTTGTTATATGCCATATAATAAATCGGTACCAGGGTTTCTCATAAGGGTCCTTTTGAGGGTAATAATTATATCCCCAAAATGCAACTGTGGACACCAAATGTTGAGGTAATCACTCCCATGGGACCCCTGAAAAGTTTGCATGATTGTTAAATCTTAATTAGTTTTATAGGTTTTTGCACAAACATGCCCACAAAATCTAGCATGGCACCCATAATTCATAGCTAGTACCCATGGTACTCTACTTTTAGCATGGATGAGAAAAACTAAATAGGAATCCCAAATTTCAGTCTAGGACCTCCAGATTTTAGGCTGGGACCCCTAGATTTCTAGGTGTGGTGTCCCTGGGACCACCAAAATTTAGATGCCATGAGAAACACTGATCGGTACACATACTTGCATTATTATAAAATAATAATCATTGCATGAACCACCTACATGTATTTATCAACATTCAAAGTGACCATGATTCTGGAATTGCATTTGTATATGCATTATGTGATGATATGAGATAAAAATCAACTAACTATGGATTTATAAATATTCAAGACACCTATATTTTTCCTAAGCACAAAAAATTGGCATGCTCATGAGGGCATCTGACTGTTGAGATCTGCATGCCCTCAGTGATGTTCAAATGCATTTGCATCAGGACAGTCGCTAATTTACAGTACTGACACAATGATATGAGATAAAAACCAGCAAACTATGGATTTATAAATATTCAAATCACTGATATTTTTTCTAAGCACAAAATATTGGCATACTCATGCGGGCATCTGACTTGAGATCTACATACCCATAATGATTTTTAATTGCATTTGCATCAGGGCACTCACTAAGTTACAGCACTGCATCACTGCCACCTATGTTTTACCTAGTAATATTATTAAGCACTCATAAGAGCAATAAGCCACAGGAATTATTGGATTTTCAATGCTCATTTATCATCATCTCGGTATGCTGACCTACGCGTAGTATTGGGCAAGCAGCATGTGAACGCTATTGATTCTGGTAAATGCTGCAGAACAATAGCCAAATTACGAACAATACAGGTACATTCACGCTTACATTGTTCAACATTTGCTTGTACAGATGGTTCAGCTAAACATGTTCATGCACTGTATACACAGTATATATATATATATATATATAGAGACTCTGGGAGCAGACCTGTTCAGTTAAAATAGGGTTTGAGTTATTGCTGTTTTTCCAGAGAAGCTTGTATGGTAATTAGTAGATTGGATTAATTAGGTGTTGTTTGCAGGAGTTTAACACTGAGTAACAGTACCAGTATGCTCATGTCAAAATAACGAAACATGAAGCTTGCTGAATATTTTCAAAGCAATTCTGCTGTGATAAGCGACAATCAAAAGTTATTCAGTCATCTTGTAATATTTGATTGTCATGATACTGCAATTTAACCTGTATGTAATGGACAATGTATCGGCTATTAAAAAGTGATCACTAAAGACAGGTCTTTTATAGCTCAGCTTGTATTGTAATTAGTAAATTGTGGATTAATTAGGTGGTGTTTGCAGAAACATAACACAGTAACAGTACCAGTAGTCTCATGTCAAAATAACGAAACATTAAGCTTGCTGAATATTTTCAAAGCTATTCTGCTGTAATAAGAGACAATCAAAAGGTATTCAGTCATCTTGTTGTAATATTTGATTGTCATGATACTGCAATTTAATCTGTTTATGTAATGGACAATGTATCGGCTATTAGAAAGTGGTCACTAAAGACAGGTGTTTTCTTAATGCAATTCATTTTCTATGAATATAGTTTTTGAGGTCATATGAAGCTGGCTCATTAACTCTTTGATGTGCAAGTCTGCCATAAACAGCTTCTCAAGGAACCTCTTGAGGAATGACCATTTACAGACTTACATACGTGTAATTTAATACATGTAAAATTATTTTTGAAAACTTAGATTGTAGCCACTAGATTTGGCTGGGTAGATTATCAAGCCAGATTCTAGTGGTATAAAATGATAAAAATATATAGACTTCTCTTGGCTTGCAAATGGACCATGACTAATCAAAACTGGATATTCTTGATCAATGTTGACCATTAAAATATTAATGATCTCCAATGTCAGGTGTCCATTATAGACAGGTTAAACTCTTTAACACTCAAGCTGGTGAAGAATTCATGAATCCATTTCCTCACTCAATCTTATGACGTCATAATCAACTACGTGACGTGTATGCTGATATCATAATCATGACATCATGAATGATTCGATTAAGCCCGTCTTTAATGCTTAATAGTCCAACACGTATGAATTGTATGTTTTTGCTATTTAAGAAACAGCAGGCAGCAACAGCGCCCAGTCAAATTTGTTTCAAAGCATTCAACAGCTTAGCTGTATAGTTTTGAGAAATGTTAGTTTTGAGACCATTGAAAATGTATCACTGGAAGGCTAGCTTGATAACAGCCAGTAATTCTGGTGACTAGTATTCAAAAATAATCTCTTGAGACCTCTGCAAGGACATTTTCTATGAAAGAATAGGAATTTTATTTGCCAAATTTGAGGACTAACTGTCTGCCTTCTGAATTTCTGCAGATTACAATTTTCATAGGGTTTAACTCTGGTTACGTTGAATATATTGAAGACAATAAATGACTGAAAGTTGTTGGTGGCTCTGCCGCCAACACATTTCAGTCAAATTGTTTTCAAAATATTTAGCATAACCAGAGTTATTACCTATTGAAATTATTGTCTGGTGGCTTGCGGCAATCAGACAGTTAAATGATTAACTCTTTAATGGTCATACTGGCCAAAACCTGCCTCTGTTATGGTCTTGTGGAATGTCCCTTTCCAGGCCATGAGAATACAATTTTTGAAAATATACCACTAGAATGACTGGCTCGATACCTGAGCCAGTCATTCCAGTGATAAATTTTCAAAAATTGTGTTCTTTTGTCCTGTAAATAGACATTCAATAGCCATATATTAAAATTTTTATGACCAAATTTGACCATTATAAGGGTTAAACATAGGTTTGTATACAACAATAGAGGTGTTCATTCATGTGACACTTAGTGTTGTATTCTCATGCATTGATAATGTTAGTGAACCAAGCAAGCAACCTGGATCAAGATACCACCTGCCAAAAGATGGTGGTTCTTTAGGCTAGATTTAAGTAACAACAATTTTCTAGTGGCTCCAAAAGGCATATCCTGTATCAAGCCACTTAGGATCACGCGTCTACGGTGACTGTTGATGCGCCATAAGGTGCATGTCACATACCTGTCTCTAACTATCAATATAGTTAGAGGTGTTGTTTGCTGATAGCTTGATATCTTCTACAACGCTGTTTGAGTTTAAAGTCTAATGACTTTAATCAGTTGGAGTATACATGTGATTACATATACCGATATCTATTATAAATGGTTGACTAAATTATTATAAATTTATTCTAATCTTATTTTTACCAGTATTTGTGTTTTCTGTGTTCGCAGTGGCTTTGATGGTTTTGAAAACCCTTACCGGCGAGACACTGCATTCAGGTGAGGCTAATTAGTGATGCTGACTCATTGTCTGATGTATAGTGGTGATATCTTAACAATTTAATAGTCAAGTCGACCAAAATTGGCTTCGGAAATGGTCTTAAGGAATGCCCATTTGCAGGCCAAAGGAAGACTATTTTAGAAAATTAACCAATGGAATGACTGGTCCGATAATTGAACCAGTTATTAGCTCACCTAGCCTGAAAGGCCAAGTGAGCTTATGCTGTGGCTATCGTCCGTCGTGTGTCTCATCCATTGTCTCGTTTATCAACTTTTCCATTAAAACAACTCAAGAACCATTGGGCTGATTTTAACTATATTTTGCAGAAAGCATCCTTAGGGAATAGAGATTCAACTTTCTTCAAACGGAGATGATCGACCAATTTGGCCAATTGCCATCTTGGATTTTGGCCAATTTTTAGCTCGCCTAGCCTGAAAGGCCAAGTGAACTTATGGCATACCGACTGTCCATCTTCCGTCCAGTGTCCATCCATCCATTAACCTTTCTTTTAAAATGTGATTCCTCATTAACCAGTTGGCAGATTTCAGTTTCATTTTAGGGTTGTCACAATATGCAATACGTATCGTGTATCGTGGTATTAAAGCTTGGCGATATGTATCATATCGGTACCTGTGTATCTAAATATGGAGGTACACCGTGGTTGGCCATTAGATTTTAAAATTAAATACTAACATGCCTTACCATATTTCACCTATTTGAAGCCTAGGCTTCTATTAGGATAAGAGATGTTCAATTTCCAAACCAACATCTCTGAGAAAGGGGGTGGGCTTATATTAAAGTTTTCCATGAAAAAAATGTTAAAAAAATTATACCACGAAAATTGAACTAAATTTGCCGGTAGAAAAATCTTGCCGCCTTACGACTATGTTTAATGTATACCTAAAAAACATCATTGTGATGTGAAATTGTTAAATTGGGGCGCCTAAATATTGCATATCCGTTCATAAAGATAATTTATTACATCAAAATTCATCTTGAATTTAACATAAATGTTGGTGTGAAAAGATATAAATCATGTGATTTGCATCCAATCGCAAAAGAGCTTTACAAATTTAGAGCGAGTACTCGGATATAAATATTCTGGACCCAGAATTGCTATATATTAACATTGCGCGATAGGAACTGATTATTGTACTTTAGGTCTGATCTGAATAATAGGTACGCGTTTGATAACAAACTCCCGTTAGCGTATTAGATCTCACGAGAACACCGTGCCTCAAAACGCAAAAGAGCCAGCGGCTCGCCAACATAAGAAGCGGTCTATCTCATTTTAATTCTCGGACTTTCAAGCAATTTTCCCCATACAGCTTGATTCTGTTTTGGATCATTTGATGTTGGTCGGCATTACAAAATTGATGCGCAATACGAGAGACTGCTTGGTCACCGCTTGGTTGGTATATAAATTTGGTCTTAAAATATTTTTTATAAGAAAGGTATTTATCATGCTAAGGCTTTCACGTGTATTTTGACTACAAAATTGTGGAATAAACTTTATTATATCTTATATCATATATATATATATGTGACCTACTACTGTTAGTAGTAATTTAATACATGGCCGAGCTCTACAAATCTGAAGCCTGTATTGATTTCTAGGAGTCCGGGAATGTATCAGGGCAGAGATCGATGTAAAGTAGAGCGATCCCGTGACATAATTGTTATTATTATACACGTTATTCTTACAAATTTGTTCTTAAGATTTTTTCCCCACAATACAAATTTCTGAGTTACGGGTGGGCTTCTAATACAGAGTTTTGCCGTTTTGAAACTGCTAAGAAATCATTGGAACTCATATGTCAAAGTTAGTGGGTGGGCTTCTATTAGAGCATGGGCTTCAATTAAGCGAAATATGGTAATAGCATTATTGCATAATTTTCATCTTATTTTAGCACAAATTTTAGTTTTCAACAAAATATCTTGACAAATACATGGAGATTGAAGTTTTGCCTGCCAGTACTTTATCACACAGTTAAATATGACAAAATATTGACAAAATGTTTTGTTTCACATTTTCCTTTGCTGGAAATGATTACAGCCATAACTTCACTAAGCAAATATTTTGTATTTAATACAAGTCATCACCATATCATTTTTATCAGGACAGACAAGATGTAAGTCGTCACTAGTCACTAGGTTATGTCATTCTAGTTATTTAATGATCTGTATCATGATACATGTTGTATCGTGAGGTCCCTGTCAATACACACCCCTTGCTAGAAGGACCCTATGGTTGGCCGCTTCAGAACTTGTATACAGAATTGTGATTTATTTTTTGCCTCCGCAGCTGGGCTGAAGGGCCAAGTGAGTTTATGCCATGGCGGGCAGCCTCCGTCCATCCATAACAGCATATTATACAGAGCCACTTGAGATATTTTAATGAAACTTGGTGTATGCATAAGTTATGATACGCAGATGTGCCCTTTGAAGAATTCACCTTCATACGTCAAGATTTTGGGTGGAAATGGACTTTTTAATGCAAAAACCCATCATTTTTGGTCAATTCTCTCGTAAACAGCCTATCATACAGAACCGCATCAGATATTTTAATGAAACTTGGTATATGCCTAAATTATAATATGCAGATGTGCCTTTTGATGGATTCATCTTTATAGCTCCAAGATTGTGGGTGAAAATGGGCTTTCTGATGCAAAAACTGCATGAGTTTTTGCATGTTTTTTGTAATGTTCTTGTGAACAGTCTGGGTTCGAACCTTGCTTAGATCGAAAATAAAAAAATTTTAAAATTACATCCCAATGATGACTGTGCAATATCCTAGTGGCAGTACGTCATCAATGACAGGGTCCTAGAACTAATTCTTGACAATATTAAAAACTACATACAATATCTTGTGAGACAAAGATATTGTCTAGAGATATGCCATGTCTGGAATGTACACTATCGGTTCCAGTCAATTTGTATTTTTGTGAGGGGGTGTAATTGAAAGCTGGTCCGGTGAAAGAGGATTTTTTCTTCTGGATGGTGGGCCAGTGTATAGACTACTAGGCTCCCAAATGCTGGGCGAATAGGTGCCATAGAATTGCCTGGGTTCGAACCTCGCTCGGGTAAAAAATTACATTCCAATGATGACTGTGCAATATCCTAGTGCCAGTCTGAACCGAGCCAGTCATTCCAACACTTGGTAAATGAAAAAAAATAGTGTTCTCTTGGTCTGCAAATGGACATTTTCTATGAGAAAATTGAAATTTTCTTGAATAAGTTCGAGAGTTAAAGGCCATGGAGGAATTCATTTGTGAAATGGCCAACCTTATTGAGTGTCCCATTTCATTTAAGTCATTATACTGGCAGATCTTATAGAATATATTTTATAGTGTTAAAACCTATGAGGAAATTACATTTGTGGCACACCATTTTATCATTTGTGGATAAAGTAAAATCTGTTCCTCTGGTCAATATCTACATTTCACTTATGACAATGAACTGGATACACCTTGGATTACCAACATTATGACCATTGATAGATTTTCAAAGTATTAAAATCTATGCAAAAAATATTAGTGCCAGTTTCTGCTCATAGTCAATGGCTTAATCTTTAGCTTCGTTAATTTTGTGGACATAATCAAATCCCAAAGCACACAATAATGCCCAATACTCTTGGGCAAATTCTGGGCAAAGACATGTGCACAAACACATGCCCAGGCCTTACTAAAAGACCTATGGGCTTGTTAAGTGATGACATATTTCCGGGTTCAACTCGATTGTTAAGTACACAAAACACTGTTTTTGTTTAACAAAAAATTATGATGTCATAAACATGCACTTATGATGTAATAAAGCAAAATACACACTTCCAGGTTGGAAATCACGCACACTGACGTCATACTTAACAAGCCCATAAATAGGAGACACTCACCCAGTACAAAGCATCCAACATGCATTGGTTCTCCAATCGGGAACAGCGTTTATATGATCTATATGAACATGTCATTTCACATTTTACTCGATCAAAGTAGCAACTCTCGATTCAGACGAACATCTTCTTTAAATGTCCAAGTCAACCTTCCTAGATGAGGGCTTGGCTGGCGAAGATGAATTTGTAGAAGCAAGAGGGAGGCACTTTTGACTTTCCTAAATATGGATTCTGATGAAACCATGAACCTGCAGGAATATGCGTCTTCAGAGATATTGGTCACAACAAAGACGCTAAACACATCAACCAACCAGCACATGAGAAATCGCATGTCTTCTGCATCATACAAGTCCTGAGAGGAGATCCCAATGCAGACGCAAGTACTCCAATTAGGAGTAAGAGAATTGGAGAACTTCTGGATCTACCAGCTTCACACCATCAACATAAGTCACATTAACCAGTTGGAATAGGAGACCTTCATTTCTCCCCCTTGCTCTTACTCCGATTTACCATGTTTCAAAAAGTTACTTTTGATTTCATGGCCTATCAAAAAAATAAAGATTAGCGCATCTTATTTTATATTAGATCATCACCATTTTGCAACCAAGTGAAACCTATTTAACAAATTTGTTTGATTTGAGCTCTGATGTTTATCAACAGTGCGTGGGAGAGGTAAGACATTTAATTCCTCAGAATTCTCGAATTATACCCTTCAACAGGTGAAATTTGTTCAAGAAAATTTCAATTTTCTCGTGTCCATTTGCAGACCGTGAGATTACTTTAAAAAATTTAACACTGGAATGACTGGCTTGGTTACTGAGCTAGTCATTTCATCGGTAAATTAAAAAATCTTCTTGGTTTGCAAATGGACATTTCTAATGACCGCTGCAGAAGTCATGCATTTTTTGCCAGCTTGAGGGTTAATGGGTTAATAGTGTCGTGCATGACAGCTATAGGTTTCAGTGACATGGTTGTAAAAATTTGCATCTACATGTATTTGTTCCAAATTTCCAATTAACCACATTTATGTGCAACTTTGACTTCAGATGACCAATGATATGAGGGTTAAACTTTAAATAGTGCTCCTAAGTGTAGGACCACATCCTCCACACCATCAATGTTTGGCTATGGGATGAATTTCGCACCAAAGGACACCTTGGTTAAGCCAATTTTGAACACCCACCAGAGCATGTAATCAAAGTCAAACTTACCAGAATCTGATCGATCCATTATGTATGTGTCACAGTGTCAAATAAATGGCATTATTTATTTTAAAATTTTGAAACTGTGTCACAGTGTCAAATAAATGGCATTTATTTTTAAATTTTGAAACCAGATCTGCTGATTTCAAAATTTTAAAATAAATAATGCCACTTATTTGACACCATGACATATGATTACTGTATTTTGCGGCTGAAGTAGTAGAAACATCCTACAGTCCTTCGCTTTTGCCCACTGTGTCTTGTCCTCAGCAGAAATCCTTAGCTTCCTCACGTCCGTTCCTGACTAGAGAGTACCGAGTCCTGCTTTCTTGACATCGTCTCATAGCACATCTTTTCCTGGCTTTGTATTTGCTGGCTCTGAGTAGGGCAAATTCCAAGGCTCTCTGCTGGTGTCTCCTCTGGCATCCTTAGCACCTGGCCAAACATGGACCATCTTTGCTGGGCGACTTTTACAGACAGCGGCGATGTATTATACATCTTATATAGTGCATCATTGGAAATTATGCTGTCTGGCCATCAGTGTACAGTGATGGTGCAGAGGTGTTTGCGGCGGCATGCATCGAGTTTGTCTAGAGCTGCCTTTGGAGCTGCCCATCTGTTACTGTTATACAGCATCAAGGACTTTTTCTGTCTTTTTATCAAGGCCATCTTTGATCTACGAATCCATAGCTTCCAGAAGGACTGGAAAGCCGTTCCCTGTGATGCAGCATGCAGCAATGTCAGCAGTACTGCAAAGCAGTGAGCCAAGGATTTTACTTTTCCTCCATGGTTCGCTGCCACGCTTTGTCGATAGGTATATGGGGGTGAACTCTGTTTTGGATTCATTCATAGAGATTCTCAATTTTTAGTTTGCTTGCAGCTATTGGGAGAAGTTCGCCAAGGGGTTTCTTTTCCTCGTCTATGAAGTCCCCAATGTTTCTTCTGCCACAACATAGACAAGCTTGAAATGCAGATGCAAAACATATTGCCACACACTCACATAACGAAATGTAATACACTTACTTACTGGGACAAAAAATTAGGGTGAAAAAATATATAAAATACACCCCCTAGTGGCCATTTCTTATTTTTGCCTAACTGTAGTGGACGATACGTGACCAACATTATCACACATGTTCTTCCTCACAACTCTCAGGATCCCCAGAAACCACATTACTGATAAAGAACAAGAAACATACACAATCATGCGGAGTGGTGATTCTTTCAAAATAAGTGGTTTTTAGCTCACCTGGCCTGAAAGGCCAAGTGAGCTTATGCCGTGGCGACCATCCGTCGTCCGTCAACTCTTTCTTTAAACGACTTTCTCAAGAACCACTCGTCCGATTTAAATTATATTTGGCAGGAAGCATCCCTAGGGCATAGAGATTAAAGTTTGTTCAAAGGAAGCCGATCGGCCAAAATCCAAGATGGCCACCGGCTAAAATAGCTGATTTTTAGAAACCCTAAAAAATCTCCGAAACCACCAGAGGAATTGATTCAAAACTCATAACACATCATCTAGTGCAGGGGTAGACCCAAGTATGTTCAAGGCAACCTGATTGGACGATTTGCCTGGCGGCCATCTTGGATGACCTAGTTTTCGCGAAAACAGCTTCTCCCGAACTGCTGAAGGGATAGACCTGAAATTTGGTAAATATGCTTAGGGACCAAGGTCCATTCAAGTTTGTTCAAGCGAAGTTCGTACGTTAAAAAACCTGGCCGCCATCAACCAATCAAAATTTAACGTTTGTTGGTCATATTGGCTTTTTTGTATTTAATGTATTTTGGTGGCAAAAATTGCTTCATATATGCTTATCAGCGTGGCGAGTTCAAATATGCCACTTTCGAGACTGTCGGATGAACGGTTTGGCTGCCATCTTGGTTCGTTTTCCCGCCATCGGCTCCCATAGTAAAGCAATGGGCCCATAGTAAAGCAATGGGGAATTCTTTAAACGACTTCTTCTCAAGAACCACTGGGCCAATTTCAATTATATTTTGGAGGAAGCATTCATAGGGCATAGAGATCTAAGTTTGTTCAAACGAAGCAGATCGGTCAAAATCCAAGATGGCCACCGGCCAAAATGGCTGATTTTTAGAAACACTAAAAAATCTTCTCCAAAACCGCTGGAGGAATTGATTCAAACCTCATAACACATCATCTGTGGCAAGGGTAGACCCAAGTTTGTTCAAGACAACTTGATTGGCCGATTTGCTTGGCGACCATCTTGGATGACCCGGTTTTCGCGAAAACGACTTCTATCGAACCGTTGAAGGGATAGAGCTGAAATTTTCTAAATATGCATAGGGACCAAGGGCCTTTCAAGTTTGTTCAAGGGAAGTTTGTTCGCTAAAAAATAAGTCCGCCATCAACCAATCAAAATTTAGCGTTTCTTGGTCATATTGGCCTTTTTGTATTTGATGTATTTTGATGGCGAAAATTGCTTTATATATGCTTATCAGTGTGGCCAGTTCAAATATCCCACTTTCGAGACTGTTGGATAAACTGTTTGACTGCCATCTTGGTTTGTTTTCCTGCCATAGGCTCCCATAGTAAAGCAATGGGCCCATAGTAAAGCAATAGGGAATTCTTTAAACGACTTCTGAAGAACCACTGGGCTGATTTCAATTATATTTGACAGAATGCAGCCTTAGGGCATAGAGGTCTAAGTTTGTTCAAACGAAGCTGATCGGCCAAAATCCAAGATGGCCACTGGCTAAACCAGCCAATTTTTAGCATTGTCTAAAAATCTCTGAAACGGCTTTGGGGTTGATTCAAAACTCATGAAACATCATCTAATGCAGGAGGAGAACCAATTTGTTCAAGAGAACCTGATTGGTCCATTGGCTTGGTGGCCATCTTGGATGACCTAGTTTTCGCGAAAACAACTTCGTATCCAGAATCGTTGAACGGATTGGGCCGAAATTTGGGAGATATGATAAGGGACTAAGGGCCATTAAGTTTTGTTCAAAAGTATTTGATACATAAAGAAACATGGCTTCTGTTTTCTTGTTATACTTCTGCTCAACTCTGTAGGGTTCTACTTATTGTTGACGACCTTTCTGGTTGAAATGCCTATGATGCAGGTGAGCGATACAGGCCCCTTGGGCCTCTTGTTTAAACTTTAAATAGATTGATGTGCCTTCAAATGACATTTACATATATTACAAATGGAACTGAATGTGCAGTCTAATGAGTCTATGGCATTCACAAATCTCCGCGCTTTTGCCGAGTTTGACATTCTCCACCACCAACCCCAACACACCCTCACCACCAAGGGTGAGTGGTGTTGTGGGGTTGGGCTGTGTGTGTTGGGGAGGTTGGGGGGTTGGAGGCGCTGTGCAGTGTCTAACGTAAATGTTTTCGCTATCTGCAATCGTATGGGCACATGTACATGTATCTCACTTAAATAATTTGGCTGAATTCTGCCACCTTTGGCATTCTTCCCCCCCCCCACCCCCAGCCCTATCCACCAACCCACAAACCTGGAGGTAGAGAAACATCACCTCACAATCTGCAATCTTATGAGTCACATTTCAAATTTGGTTTAATTCTGCCAACTTTGCTGTACATTCTGTTCCCACCCTACCCCACCACCTCATGCCTGTGAAAGAGCCTAATGTGAATGTCGTCTTGCAGTCCGCAATCATTTGAATTCTACCAAACAGTTTTGGAGGCAATAGCCAGATGGACAAATGGAGACACAGATGATCGGATTGATGGACAGAGGTGATTGCAATATACAGTACCCTATGCTTTTTCAAAATGCATAGAGATAATAATACCCACATAACTAATTTTACACAGATATACTCGGACTTGAAACCATTTGTTGGCAACATACATTAGGATGGGGCTGTTCATTTTATAACAGGAATTAACCTTCTAGCAAGATAAAAATCTACTTAGAAAGCTTTTAATTGATGTTCTTCTTTAATACTGCCAATTATATTAGTGTAATGCTTTTAAAAATGTATTTTTAAATTTTCTATTCATTTAGCTTTCCTCATAGTATATTTGTTTTCCTTGATGGATGATTAATACATCATGCACTGTCATCTCAAATTTTTGTAGAATAATTCGTACGCACAATAGTTCAGACAGCTAGGCGCCAGCCTTAACCCTTTAACACTTGAAATTTCTCTATCTCAGTTTCAAGACATCTATACAGGAAAGCTGTTGAATACTCTGAGTCTATGTTGATTGGAAATTACCAGTCACATTAGTTTCAAATTATTCCACAGAATATCCATTACATCATAAATAATTTGTGATTTTCACTCTGCGATGGTTAACACTTTAACCCTCAAATTTGCTCAAGAAGATAGAAATTTTCTCATAGATAATGTCCATTTACAGTCCAAGAGAAGACGATTTTTGAAATTGTATCTTTGGAATGGCTGACTCGGATACCGAGCCAGTCATTACAGTGGTAAATTTTCAAAAATATCCTATTGGTCTGCAATTGTACATTTCTAAAACCCACTGCAGAAGCCATTTTTGGTCAGCTTGAGTATTAAAGGGTTAATATGCATACATTTATTGTTTGCACATCAAACTAAGAACGTGTTGAAGAAAGAGGCGTGTCTTCAAAACCGGCCGCTTTCATCAACAGCTTTCTCAAGCACAACACGGTTTGCATGAGCTGACATTATCTCAGTAATGGAGCTCTATGATGGTCACAATTATAAAAGTTTATCAATGTTGTATTATTTACTTAATGTGTAGATTTGTGTGTTTGCTCGCTCCCATCACCCTCTTGCTCCTCGTACTTTGATCTTTATCATTTTTCTCAGAATTTGAACATCGTGACCAATTGTATTGACGATTTACAGTTATAAATTCATTATGACTGCTTAGTCATAAAACTAAGTTAATAAATGTACCCTAGTAAGTGTTGAATTAGTGTACGTATATCAGGCTTATTCTATCATAATTTATGAGTCAATATTATGTATAAGACATGCACACATATGTACACATGCATTGGACACTCACGCGCATATACAAACACACACAATTATTTATCCGTGTAAATAGATAATTGATAGTTTCTTAATACAGATGTTTTCTTAATATCAATATGGTTAAAGTTAACTATACCATCAGCAAACATTGTATATAGGTGTCATTAGTTAATACTGACTTTGTATAAAGGGTTGTCAGCCATTGCGAACCCTGCCTGTACATGGCGTGTATTTATCATGAAATCTTGTCACACCTGTCTATGATGACTACTGATATGGATCTGTATGGTCAGGTTGTCTTTATATAGAGGACAGTCTTTATACATGGTATAATCTACATATACACCAGGGTATGTACTCCATTATGTTGGATATTATCCTGGTTTCCATCAAGTTAGCACTTTAATGGGCAAGATTGTTCAAGTAAAGCAAGTTTTGCTTAATCAATGTAGATTTGCAGGCCAAGTAAAAACTATTATCAGCTTTACTTTGCGAGCTAAAACAAGTTGTTGTGACACCCTCCATGTCATCCAGCACTGGCATCCAGCACTGGCGTATTATCCAGCACTGGCAGTGGCCAATTTACGCTTAGCTCATGAATCTTAATCCTTTCACTGACAAATCGCTGAAAAAATATGTATTCTTTACAATATAGAACTTATTATGTTGAATATTTTAAAATTAATTTGCCCGAAAGCTGTTACGCTGCAACAGTTTCCAGTCCAACTAATTTTAAAATATTCAACTGTTCCTGTATATGTAGCGTTGAAAATGAGATATGAGGAATTCATTGGTGAAAGGCGTTCATACCTTATATTTTGTTAAACTGTACTGGACCCAATCATGGACACATGCTTCCTTTTTTTTTTTTTAACCCTTAGCACACTGATGTCAATATTCTATCTTTTACTGTGTCAATATCAAAGAAACTGGTGTTCATTTTTCAACAAATTTGGTGGAAGATGTTGCTGTCTATGACAGCACCATCTTCCACCAAATTTGTTGAAAAATAAACACCAGTTCCTCTTAGTTTAATTTGAAAATTTAAAATTTTGACATCAGAGTGGTAAGGGTTAACAGCAGTTTATATCTCATATGTGGTTAAAGAAGGAAGGTCATCTCATAATAACTAAAATCAGGTGATATAAAATAACTCTCTAAACTATGCGTGGCATTTTAAGCCTTATATCATGCCGTTAAAGATTTAATTTGCAACCAATCAGAAAAAAACTCTAAGGTGTCTGCTTCAGTATATATATGCTCAATCATAGAGGCATCATCTATAATTTCGCAACACAGTGCAAAACCAACCATGGCAGTAAGCTGTTAATGATTTGAAACTAATTTGACTGGAAGCTGTTGTTGACGTAGGCAGATGATAGGGAATCTGTATACCATAATCTATCTGTACAATGCAGCATTTGAGATGAGATTACTATCCATTTAGACATTATACAGCGCCCAAATTGGGACATTGCTGCTTCCCGATAATGAGCTGGCGTGACACAATTGCATTTGCATCAAAAGCTCAAAGGCCAAAGTCAGTGTGATAATGACAAAACTTATGTTTTATTCAGCAATGACACTTTGTGTTCAGCTCATGTTTGGTTAATTACATTTGACCCAAAATTATACACAATTGCTTCCTTTTAATAAGTGGGTCATAACCAAATAGTAATATGTCAATGTCACTATGACTGGTTTACAATTTTGTTTTTTCAACAATAATTAGTTTTTAACTCAAATCCTTTTATATCGCATGGTTGCATTTGCTTAATCATAGTAGACCAAACCTTGGACACGTGCTTCCTTATAATGAGAGGGCATGCCACAATGACCTTGTGGTCAAAAGGTCAAAGGTCATGTTTGCTAATAGATGTATTGATAAGCCTTCTGTAGTTAGTCTAGTCTTGTCTACATGTATCTAAGTAGAATTATATTTTAGGTCAAGCTTCATAATTTATGTATGTATGTATGATTACTGTATTCTGTGGCTGTAGTAGTAGAAACATCCTACAGCTGCAATCAGTCCTTCTTCATTTTTGCCCAGTGTCTTGTCCTCAGCCAAAATCCTTAGCTTCCTCAGGTCCATTCTTGACTTGCGTGTACCTAATCCTGCTTTCTTGAGGTCACCTTGTAGCACGCTTAGCAGATTTATGCAATGACGTCCTCTCCTGGCTCTGTATTTGCTGGCTCAGAGTAGGGCAAATTCCAAGGCTCTGTGCTGGTGTGTCTTCTGGCATCCTTAGCGCATGGCCAAACATGGACCATCTTTGCTGGGCGACTTTTACAGACAGCGGCGGCGTATTACACATCTTGTATAGTGCATCGTTGGAAATTGTGCTCTGGCCATCGGTGTCCAGTGATGGTGCGTAGGTGTTTGCGGTGGCAGGCGTGAAGTTTGTCTAGAGCTGCCTTTGGAGCTGCCCAGCTGTTGCAGTTATACATCATCAAGGATACGCAGGTTGCATTGTATAGACGTAGTCTTTTTACCAAGGGCATCTTTGATCTACGAATCCATAGCTTCCAGAATGACTGGAAAGCTATGTTCCCCATGATGCAGCGTGCAGCAATGTCAGCAGTACTGCAAAGCAGTGAGCCCAGAATTTTACTTTTCCTCCATGGTTCGCCGCCACGGAGTGGATCGTCATTTTCTTTAGTTTCATGCTTTGTAGATAGGTATATGTGGGTGAACTCTGTTTTGGATTCATTCATAAAGAGATTCTCAATTTTTAGCTTCCTTGCAGCTATTGGGAGAAATTCGTCAAGGGGTTTATTTTCCTCATCTATAAAGTCCACATCGACGGCATATTCCATCTCTAGCGGCATGCCCAGTATTAACACCGGGGGGTTTGGTCTTGTGGAGATTTCCCGCATGGATTTCAATGCAGCAGCCAGGTAACAGGTGAAGAGCACAGGGGATAGACCATCAGCCAATTGATGTCTCAAACTCTACTGACTTCACTGACTTGACTCGTACTCTCAGCTTGGTGTCTGCAAGCAGTAGTCTCACTAGTCCTAGCTCATCTATCTTCATTGCAACTGGCCTGGTGTATTACATCTAGGATCTTTGAGCGTTTAATTGTGTCGAAGGCTCGTGACATGTCAATGCCAATTTTGTGGAAATCCCAGTGTTTGGACATGACTACCGACACAAGTATGTGTTGAGCCCATACAATGTCTGCGCAGCTGCGTCCACGTTTGAAGCCACTGACATGATCCGGTGAAGTCGTCGATCTTGTCTTGGATGCGGCATAGAGTAACATTGGAAAGGATTTTCCGTGTGCTGTTAAGGAGCACAATGGGCCGCAGATTAGGGGGGGAGGTGCCAGGTGGTTTCATGGGCTTGGGTAGCGCGATAAGGATGCCTTGGGCTACAGCGTCGATGCGAAGGTTGTGCAAAAAAGCTGTGCTTGCATTGCGACCTCATTTCCTGTTGAAAATTTACCATTAGAATAACTGGATCACTTATCACGCCAGTCATTCCAGTGGTAAAATTTCAAAAATGTTCTTCTTGACCTGCAAATGAACATTCTGCAAGCCCATTGCGCAGACCCTATATATATATATATATATATATATATATATATATATATATATATATATATATATATATATATAGACAGCCAAAGCTGGCCAAAACTGGTCTGTGCAATGGGCTTGCAGAATGTTCATTTGCAGGTCAAGAAGAACATTTTTGAAATTTTACCACTGGAATGACTGGCATGGTAAGTGATCCAGTTATTCTAATGGTAAATTTTCAACAAAAAATGAGGTCGCAATGCAAACATGTAGGTCAACTTTACGAATCTGCACATAAATTATGAAGCTTGACCTAAAATATAATTCTACTTACATACATGTAGACAAGACTAGACTAACTACAGAAGGCTTATCAATCCATCTATCAGCGACTGTGACTTTTGACCACAAGGTCATTTTGGTATGACCTCTCATTATAAGGAAGCACGTGTCCAAGGTTGGGTCTAGTATGATTAAGCAAATGCAAACACGCGATATAAAAGGCTTTGTTAAAAGCTAATTATTGTTGAAAAATATATATGTATACTACCCACAGACAGAATATCTAGCTATTGTAGGGATTGAACATAATATTAACACTGAGATATTTCTACCCCTGGGTGTAGAGAGGTATGTTTTAAATGAGGGGGAAGGGATTTAATCAAGGCTCAAATGATGGTGTAACAAGTAGGGACTCCCATACAAAAGATGATCTATAAGATTGGCTGCTTTAAAAAGTTATTTCTAAATTTCAACTTTATGAGCTCATTATATTAGCTAGCGTGTTAACGCTTTGAAGCCCACACCAGATATATTACCTGCATGTACCAGTGATTTGTTTATATGCAGTAATATCAAATTAAGAATATAACTAGATGTCATTGCTAAGTCAACAGTGAGATCTTAACACTTTAAACCTCAAATCTGTAAAAGAAAATTTTAATTTTCTCAGAAAATGTCCATTTGCAGGCCAAGAGAAGACTATTTTTGAAAATTTACCCCTAATATCTGGCTCGGTTATCGAATCAGTCATTGCAGTGGTAAATTTTCAAAAATATTCTTTTGGTCTGCAAATTGACATTTCTCAAGACCACTGCAGAAGCTGTTTTTGGCTGATATCAACTTGTTAAATTTAATCAATTATCTTATATATATGCAATAGCTTTCCTATGTCTATGCCTTGAAATAATGATGCATGTACGTGCGCATTTCAGGGATCAACTGGGATAATAATTAGCATGCTAATTAATAGATTAAATATATTACATCCTGATGTATTTATTGTTTAAAATACTACAGATTACTTTGAAAACAACTTGACTGAAAGATGCTGCAACAGATCAACCACTTGAGAGTCAAATTGTTTCAAATAAATTCCTCAGGTTTTACTATTTATTAACTCATCTGGCTTGAAAATCCAAGTGAACTTAGGCCTACTGATGACGCTCCGCCTGCCATCAACTTTTGCTTTAAATGTTTTCGGAAGAACCACCTGTCCGATTTCAACAAAATTTGTCAGGACATCCTTTTGGCATAGAGATCCATCAGTCTTCCATTGAAGCTAATTGGGTGATTACGTTGGCAACCATCTTGGATTTTGCAATATCTTTAGAAACACAGATAAAATCTTCTCCGAAATCGCTTGGTCGATTGATTTTAAGCTCAAGAACCTTGATCTAGGTCAAGTCCTGAACCAAGTTTGTTTGACACAATAGCTGATTGGTCAATTTGTCTCATGGCCATCTTGGATCACCTAGTTTTCACAAAATCGAGTTTGTCTCCGGAACCACTGTGGGTGTCAAAAGGTCAAGAAATTGATTGTGATGCAACTCGTCCGAAAACATTGGACTGAATCAACCAAATTTGGTATGTGAGTTACCCGTATGATTGCCGAGTGCAAGGGGCTATTTACATTTGGCTCTTATCCCAGGTGTGGGTGATCAAAAGATAAAAAGCGATGAACGTGATGATTTGCGATGATGCATCATTGACTGTCCAATCTAATTAATTGTGGTGTCTCTGGCCAGAACAGTTGAATCTGGTAAAACCGTTGTCATGTATATGGTGAACAAGGTCTTTCTAGTTGAAATGCCAATCTGCTAGGTGAGTGATACAGGCCTCTTGGCTCTCTTGCTTAACCGTGTAATGGATAAATTTAGTTTACAAAAATCAAACTGCCTATTGAATGTCAATTTGCATGCTAATATTTTTGAAAATTTACCACTGAAATGACTGGCTCAGTTATTGAGCCAGTCATTCCAGAGGTAAATTTTCAAAAATAATATTTTCCTGGCTTGCAAATAGACATTCCTCATGACCACTGCTGAGACTGATTTTTGCAACGATTAATTCATGATGGAATCTTCAAATGAATTATAATCGTCAATAAGGTCATAAAGTAAATGTGTATTTAATTGTTTTCTTGTTCGCTTTATTCAAGCAGAGATGAAATGCATCGTGGTGGTGGCCCCAGACCAGACAGCGATGAAATGCATCGTGGTGGCGGCCCCAGACCAGACAGTAGTGAGATGTATCGGGGTGGTGGCCCCAGATCAGAGAGTGGTGAAATGTATCGAGGCGGTGACCCCAGAACACGGAGTGGTGCACAGGATGAAGTTTATTCGAAGGTGATTCGCAGTAATGGCTTTGCCGGTCAACAGCCATCTCAGAATGATCGCTTCAACTGGACTGACCCAATGGCAGGTGTGTGATTAATGAAGAATATTTAGTCATGCTGCGTAAGGCAGGTGGGATTATTGTTGTTGTTGCCATCTGTCTGTCTGTCTGTATCTATTTGTCTGCAGCATATTTCCGGAAATTGAATAACTGGTTTTGAATAACTACTCAGGACTCACTGAAAGGGTCAAACAAATATAATTAAGGACTACGAGCCATTCTACTTTGGTTAAGTAAAGTTGATACATAAAAAACATGTCCTTTCCATTTCTGACATTAATCTTCAGGTTTCCTGTCAAAATTGCCAGTACATTTGGAACTTAAATTTTCATGCATTGTAAAGAAATGTTTGTATTTTTAACGGAATTTCCCATATTTCATGCTTCTTGTTCATATGCTGATCTTGCAGGTGAGCAAAATGACCTTTCGACATCTTGTTTGTAGCAAATTTGCCTGAAGGTCATTAAGCATGCAATAACTTTCAGGCAAACTGTTTGGAAATTATTCAACGTATTTTCAATCATATTTTATTCTTGAATTTTAGGATGTCTGTCTTGATTTGATTTAACCGATATAGGTCTATGTTTATGCTAGACAGCTCACGGTACAATTAAACGCATTAACTGCTGCATTAACCCTTACCTCTCTGGTGTCAAAATTTTTAATTTTCAAATTAATGTAAAAGATGAAACAAATTGGGTGGAAGATGGTGCTGTCGTAGACAGCAGCATCTTCCACCACAATTGTTAACAAAATGTACATTAGTTGCTTTGCTATTAAAAGATAGAATATTGACATCAATGTGCAACTTCTGATATCACTGAAAGTCGATTTAAACGCAATATACAAGAATATTGATGAATATTTAGGAAATAGTTGTATTGGAAACCATTCGTGTCAAATAATTTTCAGTCTATTCAAGAGCACTGTTTTCACCTGATAGCGAATATGTTGTGTCTCGTCATTAGTGTTGAAAGGGTTAAACATTAACCCTCGCTATCAGGGAAAAGCAGTGAAGGTAATAATAACAGGCTCATCCTTTGGAATTTATGGTCATCTAAGCTAGTAAAAATGACTGATGCGAGATGTTTGTGAATAGATGTCGTGACAATATCGTCAGCATGTCATGAATGTAGGGTGACTTTGAAATGAAAATGAGGCTTCTGATTATCTATCCTAGAATAAGCATTTTCCTATCATTTTACCATAGCCATTAACCCACTTCTGAATTGCAACAAAATTTTACTGTAAAGATACCTACACTTAATGCTGAATATTTTGAGAATAATATAACTAAGACAGCAGTTACTTTTCAAGAGTAAAATTAGGTTCAAAAGTAGTTATCTAACTGTAACATGTAGTGAGTGGAATGCTGGTATTTAGAATAAGATGTTTGTTCAACAGTATAGGTAATTATTGATATATGAGACATCTAGGGCACTGTAAACTGGTTTGCTCAGGTGTTACAGAAGGAATGTCATTATAAGCTATTCTATTTAGAGGTAAATTATATGTTATTATACAAAGTCTGTTTATTTTACCCTTTTGTCCAGTTGCAAGGATAGGTAACTGTCTTTCTAAAACAGAATTTAAATCAGATTTTGTGTATAATTTGTCTCCCATTAGCTGATAATAAAATTGTGTTGTAATACACCATTTGTTAGTCAAGCAAGATTGGTCACGAAAAACAAGAGTTTGGCTTTAACCCTTTAAGCCTTAAATTTGTTTAAGAAAGTTTCAATTTTCGTATATATAGAAAATGTCTATTTGCAGACAAAAAGAAGAAATTTTTTGAAAATTTACCACTGGAATGACTGGCTTGGTTATCGAGCCAGTCATTCCAGTGTTAAATTTTCAAAAAATTTCTCTTGGTCTGCAAATGGGCATTTCTCAAGACTACTACAAAAGCCGTTTTTGGCTTGTTTGAGTGTTAGGGTTAATGAATGCCCATTTGCAGACCAGAAGACTTATGAAAATTACTGGTTCAGTTACCGAGGCAGTCATTCCAGTGGTACTTGACCAATCTTGGCCATTAAAGGGGCTTTTAAGAATAAAAAAATAAAAATATAAAAAAGAAATGAAGAAATTTTCTTTGTAGTGTTATATAATGAAAATCTCTTTATTTTTAGCTCACCTAGCCAGAATGGCCACTGGCCATTTGAGGTTATGTGATTGTGACCATCCGTTGTCTGCCCATTGTCCATCTTCCATTTGTCTAATAACCTTTGCTTTAAAACATATTTCCTCCTAAACCATTGGGTGGATTTTAACCAAATTTGCCTGGAAGGATCATACAATGTATTGCGGTAGGCTCTAGAATTTATATTCAGAATTTTGATTGGTAAATTTTGGAATTTCAAAGATTTTCTTACACCCTTTAAACTCTAATCTTCCTTAATTAAGGGCTTGATTTTAACCCTTGCCACTCTTACATCGATATTCTCTCTTTTACTGTGTCAATATCAAAGAGACTGGTGTACATTTTTCAACAATTTTAATGGAATATGTTGCTGTCTATGACAGTACCATCTCCCACCTAATTTGTTGAAAAATGAACACCAGTTAATCTTTTAATTTAATTTGAAAATTTAAAATTTTGACACCAGAGTGGTAAGGATTAATAGAACATGGTAGAACCATTCTATGACAGTAGGCTTTAAACTATCAAACAGGAATTTTTAACGTTAAATCTTTTTTGGCAGACATCTTGGAATTTCTGAAAATTATCTGTAAAGCCTTTAACATGTAGTTCATTCTAAACTACTTGACAGATTATATTTAAATTTGGCTGGAAGGATCCTATGGTGGTATGCTCCAGAACTTCTATTCAGAATTTTGATTGGTCATTTTTAGCTTGACTTTACAAAATAAAAAGAGCTATTGTAATACTCTGCACATCGTCCGACATCGGTGGCGGTATCCAATTTGCGTTTAGCTCACTTTTATATTTATATCTCATGTTTGTTTAATCATACTTAATACAAACATGAACACATGCTTCCTTATAATGACATGGCATCACACAATGACATTGGGGTCAAAAGGTCAAAAGTCAAGGTCATTATGGCCTTGGTAAAAACCTAGTTTTTTTCAACATTAACATTTTAGGTTAGCTCAACGTTTCTGTTTATATTTCATGTTTGATTACTTATACTGGACCTTGGTAAAAACCTAGTCTTTTCAACATTAACATTTTCCGTTTAGCTCAACTTAAGAGTTCATATCTCAACTGTGGTTAATCATACTGCACCCAAACCTGGACACACGCTTCCGTACAATGAGGGAGCATCACAGAATGACTTTGGCCTAAAAAGGTCCAAGGTCCAAGTCACTGGGACATTGGTAAAAACTTATCTTTTTCAATATTAACATTTTTCAATTCTAATGTTCAACTTAGCCATTCATATCATCGTTGGTTAAGTATACTGAACTCAACGTGGGACACACACTTCCTTATAATTGGAGGGCATCACACAATGATGTTGGGGTCAAAAGGGCAAAAGTCAAGGCTATTGTGAAATTAGTAAACAACTTTTGGGTTTTTTGGCCTCAATGTAGCAGTTCATATATCATGTTTGCTTACTCTTCCTGGACACAAAATTGTACACAAATTTCCGTATAAGGAGAGGGCGTGCCACAATGACATTGAGCTTAAAGGTCAAAGATCAAAATTATTGTGATATTGGTAAATGGCTGTTTTTTTCAGCATTGACATTTTGTGGTTAGCTCAACCTAGTAGTTCATATCTCATGTTTGATTAATCATACTGGACTCAAACTTAAACACATGCTTCGATCTTATAATGAGAGGCATGACACAGTCTTTTTTTCCCAACAGTAACATTTTGCGTTTAATTCAAGTTCACTGCTTATGTCTGCTTAATCATACTGGGCCTAAAGTTGACATATGCCTCTTTATAACGAGTCAGAATAACACTTGACACCATAGAGTCAAACGTCAAGGTCACTGTGTCCTTGCGAAAACTGAGTTTATTGACACTAACATTTTGTGTTTAGCTCCACTGAGCAGTTTATATCTCATGTTTGGTTAAGTATACATGGCCCACATTCGGACACATCCTTCCTTATAATGACATGGCATGGCACAATCACCTTGGTATCAAAAGGTCAAGGTCAGTGTGACAATGATAAAACTCAGTTTTCGCAACGAAAACATTTTGCTTTTACCTCAACTTAGTAGGTCATATCTCATGGTGTGCCAATCATATTGTACCCAAATTTAGACACTTGCTAATAAGAGTGGATGAGACAATTACATTTGGGGTGTCAAAAGGTCAAAGATCATGATTATCTATAAGTGTATCGATAAGTCTTCTATATTTATTTTTTGTTTGAAGCCATGCACGCTTCATAATTCATTGCACAGTTGTAGTCGTGCTTCTTGATTGCATTGCAGCCACATTTCTGGTTTTTATCTGGCATATTGGCTTATCAGAAGAGTTCCAGAAATCCTTTAAAACATATCTCCTCCTATTTCGCTTGATGGACTTAAACAAAATTTGGCTAGATGGATCTTATGGTGGTAGAATCCAAAGCTGACATAATTTTGATTGGTCAACTTTTTCACTGGCCACCTTGGATTTTCCAAAAATTGTCCAGAAATCCTTTAAATAAAAAGATACTCCTCTTTTACCAATCATCTCAATGGCATGATTTCAGTGACACTTCGGTGGTTATTTGGCAGCCATCCTGGATTTCTAATTATGTTCATTTTAATATATTACTACTAAAATGCCTGGCTACAATTTGTATTTATAAAACTGAAATTTCTATTTCTGGCCAGAGCTGTTGAATTTCTGGCAAAAAAATCTATATGGCTTTACATGTAGAACATGGCCTTTCTACTTCAAATGCCAATGTTTCAGGTGAGCGATACAGGCATCGTGAGCCTATTATATTTAGTTTTTAGCCAGGGCTTTAGATTTACATCATTTGGATCATCTGTCTGGTCCGGGATCCATAAATGTTCCTAGAAACGAGAGAATTTTGAAATCTGAGAGATTGATTTTGAGCCATCTTAGTTTTAATAGCACAATAAGACCTCTGAATAGCCATAAAATGACACAGCATCCATCTCTGAGTATTTAATTGACTGTAAAACAGTTAATTAGTCTAATATGGGTAGATTTCATTTGGGCATGACTTGTAAAGTCATAGCTAATGGGTAATCTAAAGCCCTTGTTTAGCAATGCATGTATTATTATATGGTTACCAGCTGGTTGCATTTGATGGTCTCGTTTTCCCGCTATTTGACATGCACAAAATGTCTATAAAGGGGATCTGCGTGTAGATATGAAAAATAAAACATACCTGGATCAAGTTAAATTAGAGAAACTACTGTTTGTTGAATACTATATTGTTTGATGAAATAATGATAATAAGTATTTATACGTTAATAGTATAACATTGTACATTTTGTATATAATTTCTCTCTGTAGCTCTGTAGAGTTTTTGAGAATAAACTAAACTAAAACTTTAGTTTTAATAATCTTATCTTGATTATTAAAACCAGTTAAATACATGTAGTGTAGGTTTGAAATAACTATTTCCTATGGAGTTTACACTAAATATATATATATATATATATAAACATATATATTTAACTTGTCTGTTACTTGTAGGTGATCGAAATGGCTTGGATGGCAGACCTGATATCTATAAGGGTAATGAACCCGTGTTTGAAGTGGATCATCTGGCCACATTTACAGCGACCAAACGTGGTAAGTACTTTCAAATATCCTGGAAGGTCATGCGCCTTAAACTGCTAATGATCATGCCAGCCAAAACCGGCCTCTGTTCTGGTCTTGTGGAATGTCCATTTACAGGCCAAGAGAAAATAATTTTTGAAAATTTACCACTGGAATGACTGGCTCGATAACCGAGCCAGTCATTCCAGTGATAAATTTTCCAAAATTGTATTCTCTTGGCCTTTAAATGAACATTCAATGGGTAGATAGTTACATTTTTCTGACCAAATTTCACCATTAAAGGGTTAAACGTTCAATTATTTAATTTGGTCAAGAACATTGAAATTTCTGCTTTCTGAATGTTCATATGTAGGGAAAGAGAAAATGTTTTTGGAAATTTCCCACTAAAGTGACTGGCTTGTTACCATGACAGGCATTCTAGTAGTAAACTTTCAAAAATAGTCTTCTCTTCGCTTGTAAATGGACAGACCATTGGAGTGGCTGGTTGTGGCCAGCGTGACCATTAACCCTTTAACACTCATATCAGCCAAAAAAGGTTTCTACAGTGGTCTTGGGAAATGTCCATTTGAAGACCAAGAAAAGTCAATTGTTTTTGATTTACCACTGGAATGACTGGTTCAATAACCGAGCCAGTCATTCCAATGGTAAATTTTCAAAAAATTGTGTTCTACTGGACTGCAAATGGACATTTTCTAAGAGAAAAGTGAAATTTTCTGAACAAATTAGAGGGTTAAAGGGGTAAAGAATTGCTTAAATAGGAAAAGGCACCTGTATTAAGAGACCACCTGTCCATGGAATGTAAGTCAGGCTTTACTGCAAAATAATTATGAAATCTTCAGTAGTTATTAGGTGTTCTACTGGTTCCCTGTCTTTCTGTCTTAGTCAATCATTGGTTATGTTGATTCTGACTCGGAGTATCTGCTTTATTATATTACATGTACTCACTGTCTGTGTTATTTACTCTGCGTTTGTCTGCTTGTCTTAATACACGCACACAGACACATACCTACCATACCTACATGCACTCACGCATGCTTGTACACACACACATGAATATGAGCATACGCATGCACAGACAGGCGCAGATGCATGTACAAATGGCGTGCGCACACATGCCAGCATCAACATGACTTGAAATTAAGCTAAGCTTGAGGTTAGCAGAAATGTTCCATAGCTAGTCATATTTCTGGATTAACTATCCTGATGATGGATTTGTAATAATTTGTATTCTAAACCTCCCATGTATGGCTATTATAATATAATAACCGTTATCTGTACTAAACAAATAACACATATTTAGCACAAGCTGATGGAAGATAGGAAACTGATGTAAATATGAAAACAATTTTTAGCTCACCTGTCCTAAAGGGCTAAGTTAACAAAGCTACAGAGATCAAAAAGAGTTACAGAAAATTCTGAGGAATACCAAGCGATAAGGATTTGGCTGCAAAACATTGTTAGATAGAAAGAAAGCTGAAAATAATGCCTTAAAATTCCAGCTTTTCTTTCTAGACATGTAAAAATCAAGTTAGAAGGCTTTGTAAAACAAACAGAAAATTGGTATGTCCTAACGAGATTTCTCACGTAAATCTGCCCTGATGAAGCACATTTATGTGCGAAAGCTCATCTAAGACGCTAAATAAATCAAGTTAGTTTTAAAAGCTACTACCTCTGACTCCGGTTATTCTGACGATGTCGCATAATGGTTAAATGTAATTTCAGAATTAGTCAATTGAGTGTTAGATAATCATTAGAGCTAGAAGACCTTGTTGGTCACTAGTCAAGCTTTCTAGCGCCGGCTCTGCTGCCGGGTTAATTTCAAGCCTTGCTACAGAGATAATTGTAATATAGTGTAACTTTTTGCACAGGTACCGCAGGCCTTATCTCCCTTGAGGAGGGTTTGAACAAGTTACAAAACATGGAAGTGATGACTGGTATTTGGACAATGCGTTGTTTGATGATCATTGACCGTCTCTTCATCATTATACTGGATAACCAGACTGGGGTGAGTGTTAGCTAGTATTAGGTTGGACCTGGTCCTAGGATAATTCATAATACGGAAAATTAGTTACCTCTACATTATTTGGAATTTGTTTGAGTGTAGTGTTTCTGACCATTTCGGTCACTTCTGCACTAAAGGACAGTCGCTGGCTATATCACTCTGGTCAGTTCTTGTGGAATCATGTGACAGCTTTGATTGAAGACCATTGGTATATGGTAACCGTCATATCGGTTCGTGGTTTGTTGGTGTGTATACATGTAAATTTCTAATGTGTCCTGAACTAATCATTGTCTAAAACACATGCCTGCAACATTGTGGATTTCATACAGATGATAAAATTACATCATATTTTGTTAACTGAGCCAGTCATTCCAGTGATAAGTTTTCAAAATAGGTTTTCTCTTGGTCTGCAAATGGACATCTTCTATGAGAAAACTAGAATTTTCTTGGCAACATTTGGCCATTAAAGAGTTAACTTAAATTAAGTCTTTGTAAGTCATGTTAGATAACTAGTTAATGACCATATAATTACAGTCAAAGCTGTCTAAAATATATGCTTGTTTTAGAGAGCAAAAGATCGTCGTTCTGAATGATGATTGGTCAAAAGGCTGCCCATTTTAAGCAACAACCATCAATGGACTTTTCCAGTTTATCCATCCATCATATGATGTCATAATTAACTATGTGCCCGGCAAGATGACATCATAACCAATGACGTCGTGAATGATGGAGATAAATGTGGCACTAATTTGACTTGGCGCTGTTACCGCCATAGGCAGCAACAGCACCCAATCAAATTAACCTGTATAGTTTTTGGAAGCTGATAGTCGGGAAGTTCAGGGAGCGATCGAACCCAATGTGGGGCATAGCTAAAACTGGAAAGGTCCATTGTCCACAAGAAGTATCTACCATGGCAAATGATTTGTATTAATTAACCCCTTTAATTGTCAAAATAGGTCAATAAAATTGAATTATTTGCTTACTAAAGGTCCTTTTGCAAGACAAGAGGTTATTTTTCCAAAAGTATTACTGGAATGACTAGCTCGCTTATCGAGCCAGTCATTCCACTGGTAGATTTTCAAAAATAATTTTCTCTTGTCATGCAAATGAACATTGCTCAGTACTACTGCAGAGGCCAATTCTGGCCGACTTAACCATTAAATGGTTACGTTCCTTGCCATGCAGTGTCTGTTATAGATTCGGTCAACTGTAATTATACTATCAAACGCTGTAGAGATATTTATCTTGTTTAAATCTATTTCTCAGGAGGAGCATGACCGGTTCCCTATCCAGCTAGTTCACAGACCGACGGCAATTGTCCGGAATGACCCACGTGAAACTTACAATAATCTAATCCTGTTTACAGTAGTGACTGATCCAAAGAAAGGAGATCCAGAACCAAATATGCATATATTCCAAAGTGTTTCGAAATCCGTAAGTCATTAGTGATTTAGTGCCCACATACATCAAGCCATGAGCAATGCTGCTATGATTTATCAATGGAGGGATCCAATCCATCACTCAAATATCTGACATCATAATCAGTTATGTCACTAGTTAGCTGATGTCATAATGATAATGATGTATAGCTCCGTGACCTCCATCACAAAGATTTATAAGGCCATCACCATGTTCGAATTATATGTTTTTTATGAATTCACAATTTAATAAACAGTCTACTGAATATTTTAAAACTAATTTGATGGGGGAGCTGTGAGCAGAAAAAAAAAAGTGGACAGAGCTTCTAGAAGTTCTAGAAATGGATATGGCATAGTTAGAAATGGATCCCTCCATTGTGATTTATGGGATGAGAAATATAATAAATAATTTATTAACAACTTTCCCTGATATGACATGTCTTAAGGCTGGCATGTCATATTTAAATAATTATGTAATAGTAACTAATACCACTAATGAGATTTTTAGAAATGTGTGTGTATTTTCGCTAACTGATGATTACCGGGTATTGATGATACATTGAGAGTGACCCAGCTAACACTTCCACCATATCCACACGCTATAAAACCAAGCACCCAATACATTAAACTTGTCATTTAACCCTTTACTGCTCACGCCGGCCAAAACCGGACACTAAAGTCATCTTGCAGAATGGATTTTTGCAGGGCAAGAGAAGACTATTTTTGATAATTTTTTGAAAACGAGCCAGTCATTCCAGTGGTAAATTTTCAAAAATTGTCTTCTCATGCCCTGAAAATGGACGTTCAAAAGGGAAATATTTTTAGATTTTCTTGACCATATTTGACCATTAAAGGATTAACTAATCTTCAGTGTGTCACTATGAAGATGTAACAAGAGACGGTGATGCTCGATCACAAGGCCATCACGTACTGTATTTTACCTGCATCACTAGACACGAATGTTAATCTGAGCATGGAGTGCTTCTTCTTGTTCTTATTCTGAAGACATTTTTCCATAAACTCTGTTTCTACTTGATGGATCTTCTCCAGACTTGAGGAAACCTGCCCATGGGGTCCCAAAGATGAATCCCAATTTTGGGGTGGACAGCTAAAGTGAAACAGCTATCAGCAAAGTTGTTTTCATAATGGACACTTTTGACACATTTTGCCGATAACTCTTGTTCCACTCTTTGGTGGATGTTTGTCAGTGAGGTCCCGAAGATGTGTGCCAATTTTAGGGTAAAAATATGAAGCGTAACAGCAACTGCTTTTGGCAACATTGTTTTCAAAATAGACACTTTTGATGTCATGACTGTCTAACTGATAAATATATTAACGACTAGGATCAGACTAATTATCTCCATATCAATGTGGAGTACATGGGCACATTTACATTTGGCCATGCCCCCAGTGTTAGGTGGGGTGGGGGTCAAAAGGTAAAAGAATTGAAATTGAAATGCAACTCCTCCGAAACCATTAGACGGAATTCAACCAAATTTGGTATGTGAGTTACCCATATCAATGTGGAGTGGATGAGCACATTTACATTTGGTCCCTTTGGGTGAGGAAGGGGGGGGGGGGGGGGTATGGTGAAGTCAAAAGGTCAAGAAATTAAAATTTGTAATGCAAATCCTCCGAAACTGTTTTGACGGAATTCAACCAAATTTGGTATATAAGTTATCCATATCAATGTGGAGTGCATGACTATAAGCACATTTAGATTTGACCCCACCGCCAGGGGTGGGGTGCGGTCCAAGTATCAAGAAATTGATTGTAATGCAACTCCTCCGAAAACATTGGACGGAATTCAACCAAATTTAGTATGTGAGTTACCCATATCAATGTGGAGTGGATGATCTACATTTGGCCCCCGCACCCAGGATTTCGGGGGAATGGGGGTGGGGACGATGGAGTCAAAAAATTGATTGTAATCCAACTCCTAACACTTTTGGATGAAATTCAACCAAATTTGGTATGTGAGTTACCAATATGATAGTGGAGTGCAAAAGGACATTTACATTTGGCTCCGCCCCCGGGGGTGGGTTGTGGGGTGGGGTAAAAAGTTCAATCTAGTTTGTGCTTGTGTTTACCTGTGTAGCACTCATGGGCTGCTAGGTATTTGAGAAAAGTGTTCGCTATGTAATTGAGTGGTTTGATGACTATGGGAATTCTAATGGGGACTGGCGTGTTACCAAAGACACAAGTGAGTTATTTACATCTGAAGGAACATGCTAACCTTACCAATACTCACATAACAGCAATACAATGACACTAATCCATGCCTATTGTTGGTACCCACATTAGGATTAGTGATAATGATATTTTAACTCTTGAAATGCCAGGGTCTCAATTTCAAAACTACTATACGGTCAGGAAAGATGTTGAATATTTTGAAACAATTTCGACTGGAACCGTTTATGTTGCTTTTATAGGTAGCAAAAGCTCCCAGTCAAATTTTGGTTTCAAAATAGTCATCAGAATATTCTTTATAAAGAACTTTGTTTATTTTTGTCCTAGAAGAGATCGAGCAAGACACGGCTAACATTTCTGACTAGTGATAACAAGGACAAATTTGTCCAATACCCGCGTGGTTGATATATCTTTCAATTGAGCTGCCATAAGGTCAAAAGTCTATTTTGAAATCAAAGTTGATAAAGATGTTGGTGTTGCACTTATCGATTGTAATGCAATTCCGCCTAGACCATTTCAGATAGAAACTTGAAACTTTAGGGATGATTGCACATATGGACAGGGATGTGCATGACACTTAGAATTTTGACATGACCCCAAGGGTACATACATACTGCCCTGGGGTGGGAAATGTGGGGTAAAAAATAAAAAATTTCCAAAACTTATGTCGCATATCATTTTCAAGCCAGTGATGGGTAGACTACAGTACAAGGAATTATTTTGATCTTGGGTCAAACTGAGGGTAGGGGACAGGGTCAAATTGGGCACCAATCGATTGTAACTCAACTCCTAGACCATTTCATATAGAAACTTGAAACTTTGGGTATGATTACACATATGACCAGGGATGTGCATGGCACTTTTTAATCTTTGGTATGACCCCCAGGGGTTGGGATCAGGGGGAGGGGGGGAGGGAACTGTGGATCAAAAATTAAACTTATCCAAAACTGATCATGTCACATATCCTTTTGAAGCCCATAAGTAGTAGACCACAGCACAAGGAATTATTTTGATCTTGGGTCAAACTGAGTGTAGGGGTGCAGTCAAAATTGGGCACCAATCCATTGTAACGCAACTTTGCACACCATTTCAGACAGAAATTTGAAACTTTTTGGGATAATTACACCTATGGGCAAGGATGTGTATGACACATTGGAATTTTGATATCACCCGCAGGGGCAGGGGTGGGGGAAATGGTGGGCAAAGAATAAATTTTATCAAATGTGTTCATGTCACATATCATTTAGAAGATTGTAGTTAGTAGACTACAGTACAACAAATTATTTTGTTCTCGAGTGAATCTGAGGGCGGTGGCCAGATGTCAAATGGGCAAATTGGGCATCGGCCAATTTGTAGTGGAACTACGCGCATACCATCTCAGATAGAAACTTGAAACTTCAAATGGGGAACATTGCATTTCATTTTAAAAGGCATTACCCATTGAAACTACATTTTAAGGAATTTATTGTGTTTTGAGTCAAAGTGACGGTAAAGCTTGAAGCGATGAAAGCGTGGGGATTTGTGATGGCATGCCATCGACTGCGCATTCTAGTCGATGAATGGATTTTGATAAAACGTGAGAGCTCTTAAATTTTAAAATAATCACTCTTATGGATAAATTGATCCTTATCGAACTTGGGGTGATATTCTAGTGGTAGCGGTCCACAGACCCTGATTTTCAATTCAACCCCTGCCAGTTTTTAAAAGGGTTCCCCACCCTTAAATTGTAAAATTGCTACTCCATTATTGAATGGATCTTGATAAATTTTGTGGGGTGGGGGCATATGTACGTGAGAGAGAGTTCTATGTAAATCATAATGGAGCCATTTTTCGATTCGCCTGATCATGAGATTTAGAATTGCCAGCCCAGTGAGCTTATGCCATGGTGGCCATCCATCCATCTGTCATCCGTCCACCCACCAAATCGCATCTCCTCATTTGTGCTTTTACCGATTTCAACCAAATTTGGCTGGAAGGATTCTATGGTGATAGGTTCCAGAACTTTGGTTCAGAATTTTGATTGGTCAATTTTACTGGCCGCCATCTTGGATTTTCCAAAGATTTTCTGAAAATCATTTGAAACACTTCCCTCCATTATAATAAATGGCCTGACTTCAACGAAACTTGGGTGCACTAATTCTATGCTGGTAGGCTTCAACACTTCAACTGCGAATTGTGATTGGTCAATATTTCCGGCCATCTTGTATTTTCTGAAAATTTCTGGAAATCAGTTAAAAGCCTTATCTTCATTAACCACATGGCAGATTTCAAGCAAATTCGGTTGGGATGACCCTAGCCTGGTATACTTCTGAGTTCTATACAGAATTTGGATTGGTCAAGTTTTTTGGCGGCTATCTTCAATTTTCAGGAAATGGTGGGAAATCATTTAAAACACTACTCCTCATTAACAGCTTGGGCAATTTCATCTAGACTTGGCTGGAAGGATACTAGGCTGGTAGGTTTCAGATCTTATATATACAGATTTTTGATTGGTCAATTTTTCTGTTAGCCATCTTAGATTTTCTGAACGTTTCGGGAAATCAATTCAAATGTTACTCATCATTAACCACTTGAATGATTTCACGCAAACTCGGCTGGAAGGACCTTAAGTATTAGACAAGAAAAGTTATACTGAATTTGTAGAAACTATCAATACGCTGAGTAAGACAGACATTCATTGGCATAATTATATATGTAACTTTAACCATTTAACGCTCAAGATGGACACAAATGTTTTTTGCAGCGCTTGGTCTTGATAACTTCATTTGCAGCCCGAGAGGAGACTACCGTAATTTTGTGTCTATATTGTGCACTAATATATAACACACAGGGCAAAATTTGACAAAATAGCCAAAAAAGCCTTATACAAATATACATGTAACACGCAGTCATAGTTCAGAAAGATCGCAAAACATTTTTCTGACAAACAAAAATTGGTACCGTAAAACGCTCATTAGTAGCTGCGGCTTCTAATAGGACAAGGGCCGTAACTTCTTTAAATCCAAATCTCTGAGAAAGGGTAGCGACTTCTATTGGGTATAATTTCAAGAAATCTTTTTTTAAAAAGTGATACATAAAATAACACGAAATTGGAACACATTTAAAAATTTTCACGCTAGAAATTCTTACCTTATGCCTTTGCTTAATGTATACCTTACATCCATTATCGCGGGAGTGAAATTATTAATTGGGACTGCCTAAATATTGCATATATTTTAATAAACATTGTTTATTTGATCAAATTTAATCCAAAGTTTGACATAAAAGGGTGTTGACTAAAAATAGAAATCATGTGATGGTATTAGCTTCCGCTATAGGACGAGTTTAGGTTGTTACCCGAGTAGTGCGAAGACGCTAGAATATAATGTAACCAAGTCGGCCGGGACAAGATCGCCCAAGTGAACACAAATCTCGCCAGTAAATATACTGCCGAATACATTTATTAATTAGGTACAGTACAGCTCAGAGTTAACTTAGAATAAAATGTGTCTCCAACGCGTGCATGACGCGTACATAGCGGGTCTATTTTAAAATAATGGATGCATCACTTTCCCATTGTGAACGGTAAAACAATGCAGTGTGAAAGTAAAACAAATGGGTTGGAAACAGTCTTTTTCGGGTAGAGCACCGATGGGGGATATTGGGGTAGCGGACACGAATCCGCTAATTTGTGCGTCATGTTGTCAATAAAAACCACACCATCTGCATGTTTTAATAAAAAGCGTCTACATTAGTCGAGCATTGGTACACATAAGCTATATTTTGACATCTTTAATCCGTAATTTTGCATTTATTCGCTGTCTGTACATCGCGAACACAGGTGATGCATAGAAATGATAATGAAGATACTTACGGACAATTTTTACTATGATTAACCTATGTTAGATCTTGCCAGTCGGCATGTTTCGCTGCGCTGTATGTTTATAAAGGTTAAATGCGAAACGAACCGATGCTTACGATTCTTGCACTAGATGCAAAACGTTAAGGGGCGCAAAATGTTCAGGGGCGCAATCGTTACATTAATTCTCAACCGGGAATCATGATTTTGTGTTTCGTAATATTTCTAATTTTGATTTTTAATATTATGTCCCGCTGTCTTTTTTAGGAAAACTTTCTCATATTTACCTTTGCCCCTTCTAGGAAATGTAATGTACCGCTAAGTTTGATTGGATCCTGGGTAGTTGGAGCCGTGGAGTTGGTATGTACGCCGGGTATTACGCAATGCGCATATGAATCTTTTAAACGCATTTAAAATTTGACATCTGTCCCGTTTTGCTTTTAACTACGCGTTTGGCACTATCTCTGGATGACATCAAACAAGTTCAAACTTACTTATTTACGCATTTAATGCTCGTTCTCAACGCATATATTTATTATTTTAAATGCATCAAAAAAATTAACTAGATGCATTGTGAATGCATTGTGTTTTTAAAACCGATGCGTTGGAAATGGGCCTTCAATGCATCATGCACGCATTTCAGACCCATTCGTACATTAAGTTAACTCTGAGCTGTACTGTAATAGTGAATTTATTGCTCAAATTGCTTTTAAAACATCTTCTGTATCTATTTATTATTAATTTGCGATATTGGCATTTGCGACATTGCAAAATCTGTTTTTATTTGGGAGGTCTTCCAGTCCAGATAAAGTTCAGTGGAATGCTTCCAATCCCAAAAGAGCTTTAATTTGGTCGTCCAACTTAAAAAGGGGTATAACCTCATTTTATTTCTTACATTGTTTTGGATCATTTTATGTTGGTTTACAACAATACATACAATGACGTGTCAGTTTGAATTTTATTTCATCATTTAAGAATGATACACGTAAGACTTACAAATATTACATAGAATACAATTATTACAGACAATATTGGTTATTGAAATACGGCAAGCGGAAATAGCTGAATTTTTGGGCTAAATTTTACATCAGGGAGGCCGTTCAAAAATTCTGAGCCCAAAAATGCGAAAAAAGTTTACTAATGCATAATACTAATATTATAATATTATAATTCTGGCCTGGAGAAAAATGAGCAAAAAACTGAGCAATATAGACACGAAATTACGGTATATTGTATTTTTTGTGTTTTATCGCTGGAATGAATGGCTCGCTAACCCAAGCCAGTCACTAGTTACATGTATATACAGGTGAACTGTTGACTACTTGTTTTACTAATTTGACTGTAACCTATTGCTCCAGTAACAATTCCCCTTTTTAAAATATTCAAAGAATTTTCTTACATCATTAAAAATTTCTCGTTTCTAATCTGTAATGGCTAAGTCATTAAATACAGGTTTAACTGTATATTAATGAGTGCATATATCAAATTGACTAGGTTTTCATTGTTTATTTTAATACATGTAGTTGCATTAATGTGGAAAAATGTAAAAATAATTTCTTCAATGATTTCTCAACTGACGTGCTGACATCCAGATTCATCAAGTCAGGGGAGGCAACTGTCTTCTATTTGCACCTAATTACTCGCTGTATTTTACCTTCCTTGCAACCCCCCTTTGCAATACAATTGATTTGGTAGTTTATCCCTGTAACACTCATATTAGCCAAAAACGCCTTCTGCAGTGGTCTTGAGAAATGTCCATTTATAGACCAAGAGATTATTTTTGAAAATTTATTGCCGGAATGACTGGCTTGATAACCGAGCCAATCATCCCAGTGGCAAATTTTCAAAAATAGTCGTGTTTTGGTCTGCAAATAGACATTTTGTATGAGAAAATTGAAATTTTCTTGAACAAATTTAATGGTTAAAGGGTTAATTGACCTATCATTGTTTTCATTCTACACGTATGTGTAGCAGATATTATTTAATTCTTTGGTGATTAACCCTTTCACTGACGAATTCCCTATACCTCATTTTCAGGACACCCATGCAAAAAAACTGTTGAATATTTTTCAATTAATATGACCAGGAGTTGTTGCTGCCTTAAGCAATTATGTCTTCCATTCAAATACATTAAAAAATATTCAACAGAATAAGTTTTATGTCGTAAAGAAGAATATATTTTCTCCGTTATTTGTCGATGAAAGGGTTAAAAGCTAACCGGTCTCTATCTAAGAAGGTATTGTGACGTTGTAGATTACATTCTGTCTGCCTTCTCAAGGTTGTCTCCAAAAGATGCAATTGGATTGGCCTCAAATTTGTTGCCACGTTTCAGTAAGACAAGGTCTCTGCAAACCATTAAATGCTGGATGCTATGGAGCATTAGTGTTTTCATTTTAATGGTCGGCAATGGGAAGTGTTAGTTTTCCCAACTGTTTCTCAAAAAGTTAACAGGTTCACTCCAGATTTGCTTAATAGATGTCGTGTGACAAGTGGTTATTATGTATTTGGTTTCGCCGAGATCCATCTATGTTTGCCAGAGAAATCTTCCCTGGAATTTGTTAATATTCATCAGACTTCCATCTCCACCCCCTAAAACTAAATTTCTTACATATTTGATTTACACTGGGCTCTACCTTAAAGTGCCTGCTTCCGAAATATATGCCCATCTCTTTTATATTGGTTCTTTATAGAGGTCTTTTACCAAGATTTTATAGATGGTGTCTGTTTTGGTTGGCGTGATGAGAGAGGTCCATGCCTCCAACCTTTTATCCCATAACCACGGTCAGATTGGTCTCAAGTTTGGCATGTTTGGTACCGTGCTTTTGTGTAACATAATCTATCAGTTTCTTTCAGTATATTTGAAGCATTGACCTTTCTGCTTCATACAGGATATAGTTGCATGGATCAGCAATGACATGAAGTAACTGATGAAGTTCTCTGTTAAGTTTTTAACCATTTATTGGTCATGAGCAGTCGAGAAAATTGGTACCTCTGCTTAGTGAACATACATTTGTAGGCCGAGAGAAGACTATTTTTGAAAATTTATCACTAAAATGACTGGCTCGGACATCGAGCCAGGCAGTCTTCAAAAATGTTTTTCTCTTGGCTGGCGAAGGGAATTTTGTCAGAGGCTGCTTTTGGCCAGTGTGACCATTATCAGTTAAAGCAACTTCACGTGCAAAGGCACCTGTAATTGAAATGCATGCTAGTAATTGATTGTATCCCATATCACATATGTATGGATGGTATTAAGCTACAGGATCAATGGTCCTATGTTTAGCATACGGGTATGTAAATGGGGTTTTTCACCCACCTATCTAGCATACCACCTTTGTTAGTGTAGTACATGGACATAATACAGGGGTAGATCTTAACCATTTATTCCACTAGTCCGTCGGACTAGTGATTTATAAAATACACTAGTCCACAGATAAGTGTACTAGTCCTGCAAAAGAGTGGGGTCCAGGGGCCCTCCCTCAGAAAAAAAGTCCTGAAACAAGTAGGTGTTTATTGAATGTCCTTTTATAGGCCAAGAGACTGCTATTGTTTTAATTTACAACTAGAATGGCTGGCTCCGTTTTTGAGCCAGTCATTCCAATGGTAAATTTTCATAAATGGTCATCTCACTGGCATATTGATTGCGCAGATGAATATAATGAAACTCGGGGAAACATTTATCATTCATGTCTTGCGGGATCGTCTTTGATACGAACTCGATCACCAAGCCACGCCTCTATTTTTAGTTTGCATATTCATTTGTCATGTTCATTCATCTCGTAAGAATTTATTGGTCAATTATTTCTTTCCAAAATGAAATTGCAGGAAACTATCTGAGGCGAACGGAAATCAGCAATTATGGTAACCCATTTTAGGTCGCCTAAAAATAAATAAGGCAAGCTCATGGCGAACGCGTTCAGCCATTCGCCATAACAGCAGCACAGGCATGCTTCTGATCTCGAATATTCTTTTAGAATAATATGCTGCCCGACCACCACGGCACATAAGATGTGCCAAATTAATACTGTGAAGTGATGCAAAAACGAACTTCTTATCTCAAATGTTCTTTTCAAATAATATTCTGAGCAATGACCGTTGCGTAAAATTTCTATTGTGAAGTATCTAAAAAACGAACCTCTTATTATCTCAACCATTCGGTTTAGGCATTTAGAATAATACGAAGCGACGGCTTTAGATAACTCTAGATTAGCCATTTTAAAACTATGTCACATTATATACGGAAATTGGATAATTGGCTTATGTTGCGAACAGCGGTGCATGTTTCCCACAATCTTAAGCATTATGTTTATCAACGTCATGGAATATTTCATTTTGGCGAGTCTAATGAATAATTTGGACAAGAATTTTGCACTAGTCCACCGGACATGTGACTAATAGATTATGAGTAAGTCCATGTGGGAATCAGGTAGTCTCGGACTAGCGGACATAACTGGAGATAGAACCCTGCATAATAGAATGCAGGCTTTGGATAATTTTTATGCAACTAACAGGGACAGTAATTAAACATGTGAATAAAACAAACCTAGTTCATTCTTTTAACAGGTAGATTTGTCAAACATTTTTATACCGCGTCCGGTTTTGTTTGAATCTTAATTTAATCCGTCAAGTACATTGATCAGTAAATGAGCGTTAAAAAATTTAAACGGTTCATAAAAAATTATCAAAACATTATTATTATTTTTTGAGGCTATTCAAATTAATAGATATCTACATATGTGAAGTATACGTTCATGTTATTTGATTAATGTAGTATATATCATGATAGTATTAGACACAGTAACCCATTCCATTTTGTATATTATCTATGCAATTTACTGGACATCTCAAATTATGCCAATTATACTGATATTTTGACTTGAAATTGTTTCTTCCTTAGGCAGACACAACATTCAGTCCATTTGTTTTCAAATAATTTAGCATATTTGATATTTATTCTCTTTCAATCGAGCCTAGAAATTTTGGATTAAAGTGATTATATTCTGAGATACTTATAGATACGCTTCAATTACTAGATATGTACTCTTAATCTTTTTTTTCATGCATGAGTGACGACAGAGTGGTACGTAGTTGTAGCTCACAGGAGAACAGGGATATTTTCATTCATGATGTATGGATTGTTTCAGAATGCTGTAACATCACTTAGATCCACCTGTATGCATGTGCAGTTAACCCTTTAATCCCCAAATTTGTTCAAGAAAATTTTAATTTTCTCATAGAACATGTCCATTTGCAGACCAAGAGAGGGCTGTTTTTGAAAATTTACCATTGGAATGGCTGGCTCGGTTATCGAGCCAGTCATCCCAGTGGTGAATTTTCAAAAGTAGTTTTCTTGGTCTGCAGATGGACATTTCTCAAGACCAGTGCAGAAGCCATTTTTGGCTGATATGAGTGTTAAAGGGTTAACAACCAAGTCGGTCAACAACAGCTTCCGCAATGCTCCCGAGAAATGTCAATTTGCAAAGCAAGAGAAGACTAATTTTGTAAATTTACCACTGGAACCGATTGGCTCAATAAGTGAGCCAGTCATTCCAGTGGTAAATTAAAAAAAATCTTGTACTGCACCTGTAGATTTTCTATTCCGAAAAATCAAATTTTCTTGAACAAATTTGAGCATTAAAACGCTAAATCTGGCTATTTTCAAATGGCCAGCTCTTTTTAAACCGCAAGCTCCATATTAGCCAGACGGTCAGGATTGTACAGTTAACCCTTTAAAGTTCATATCAGCCAAAAAAATGCTTCTGTGGTGGTCTTGAGAAATCTCTATCTGCAGATCAAGAGATGACTACTTTTGATAATTTACCACTGGTATGACTGGCTGGATAACCGAGCCAGTTATTCCAGTGGTAAATTTTCAAAATTAGTCTTCTCTTGGTCTGTAAATGGACATTTTCTATGAGAATATTGAAATTTTCTTGAACAAATTCGAGGGTTAAAGGGTTAATAGCAGTGCGCTTTTAAAAATATCTCCAGCTTGTAATGCATAAGTAAACTAAACGAGGTTACATGTTCTCCGTTATATAAGCAAAAGCTTATTCTGACCACAGTTTTACCTAGCGTCATTGAGCAATATATTTCAATTACATATAGTTTTTAAATCTTTAGCAAGATTTTTATCTTTGACTGTTTTTTAGCATATGATTTGGGAATCTATTTATTTAGAATGACGTTTTAAGTTAGAAAATTAATCAGTACTTTTCTGGGTGAAAATTGGTCATGTGGTTTTATTGAATTGAATTAAATTAAATTCAAATCATTTATATTTTAGTCACATATTAAGCATAAAGAAATTTAGTTTAAACTGAATTTCACACATGTGTCATTGTCAATGTATGAATATTCCTTTCTAGGTGTCTCCTGCCCTTGGACAAGACAATAATATACTGTCAAACCTGCCTGAAGTGACCACTTTGAGCAGCAAGGTCATTAAATAGGGACCTTGAACCTTTTTACAAGTCACTTACTGTAGGTTGTGCCTTTAAGGGTCACAAGAAGGTGGTTCCTGAAAACAGGTGGTCTTATGGGCAGGTTTGGCTAGGCTTTCTTGAGATTAATGCATTTTATCAAGACTCCGGCTGGTAGTCACTTTGCTACATATGCTTTACAGCACTGCACTAAATCCATTTTCAATAAAGACTTTAACCCGTTAATGGTAAAGCCAGCCTGAACTAGTCTCTGCAGTGGTCTTCAGCAGTTTTCATTTGCGCACCAGGAGAAGACTATTTTTGAAAAATTACTATTGGAATGCGTGGCTTAATAACTGAGCCAATCATTCCAGTGATAAATTTTGAAAACTAGTCTTCGTTTGGCCTGCAAATGGGCTTTCACTAGAAGCAAAAAAATGTTGACCATTAAATAATCCAGAAATTAAACAGAAAGTTTTAAATTTTAAAACAACATTAAAAAGAATAAATGATCTAATCATCCTTGCCATTCTATTCCAGTGTCTTGTGGCAATGAAACAATATATTATTATGGACAAACTAATACTAGGGATTAGTAGGGAACTATAATATTTCATGGCCCATTTAGTCCTTTTATTCTTTAGAGTTGATCACATCTAACGTGACCAGTGGGTGGGGAACTTCTGTTCGCTATAGGTAATTTCTGAGAATGTCATAACTCTCTTAACCCTTACCAATCCGATGTCAGAATTTTACATTTTCAAATTAAATTAAAAGATGAACTGGTATTCATTTTTCATTTTTCAACAAATTTGGTGGGAGATGGTGCTGTCACCATCATCCAACATCATCCACCCAAATTTTCTTTAAATGTACACCAGTTTCTTTGCTATTGACGCAGTAAAAGATAGAATATTGGCATCAGAGTGGTACTGGTTAATAGGTCATAACTATGATGAATAACCTATTTCTAGTGAAGGCAATTATGTTTAGTGAGTATTAGAAATACATAATCCTGAATCTACTACCCATCGCCAACACACATGTACCAGATCAGTTTAATATGGTTTCTAAAGATGTAATTCCGCATTCCAAGATAAAATAACAGCAAATTTTGTCATATTTTAAACTACTGGGGTAGATGCACTTTCGATTTAATAGCACGCGGAAAGCAGCAATATAATCATATGTCAATATGACCTAATTTGTTTTGCAAAATAGGGATCAATGGTAAACTATCCCAAACGGTACATGTAGCAATGCTGTAATGCTCTAGTAGTTAATTCACATCCTTCATCTTATTAAGAGCTATTCACTTCTATCAACACAAGTGAAATTCATTTCAGCGGTTGATGCATACATTTAACCCTTTGACACTTATATCAGCCAAAAATAGCTTCTGCAGTCTTCTTGAGAAATGTCCATTTGCAGACCAAGAGAAGACCATTAAAAAAAATTTATCACTGGAATGACTAGCTCGATAACCGAGCCAGTCATTCCAGTGGTAAATTTTCGCAAACAATCTTCTTGGTCTGCAAATAGACATTTTCTATGAAAGGATTCAAGGGTTAAAACATGCTTTGATAATGCCCTATGATAATCTAGAGACTACATATGCTAAATACAGTTTAACCTCGCCCGTTTTATGTGGTATAAGGTATTGCATTTGTGTGCATGTGCGTGATTCTAAATCAATAAATATCTTACACTACTGGTCTGATTTGGCTCAAGTTTTAAAACAAGAAAGGATGTGACCCACAACATTGTTCATAATCCAAACAATTTGGACAATCTGAGAAGACTGAAAAGTCAAGAGAATTTGAACATCCGGAAAATGTAAAAAATCTTTAAAATGTGCGATCGTCTTCAATGTGAGAGATTGTGCTTGTTATTCTTACTCATGTAGGCGGACGGGCGACCAGCGGCATTGTGCTGCGAAGCAGGCGAGTGCGTTGTCGCCGCCCCACCAGAGGCGTCAGGCGGTGGCCCTTGAGTGGAGGCGAGCTCTGTCATTGCGAATGAGCAGTGGCTGTAACTAGTGGTAGCGCGGGCGGTTGTCAAGAGGTCCGAACAGGCAACGCTGGGGTCGCAACCGAGTGATCTCTGGCGGACAACGTCAGACTGCCTCAGGCAGTGGGCTTATGCGGCTGTGGCGGGAGGGTGGGTGTCATCCAATGTCGGGTAGACGGGTGAACGACCCGTCACTTGTGTCTTGCAGGGCGTACTTGCACATGGTTCCTCCCGACAAACCTTTGCATACCAGATGCGGCTGCAGTATCTGTGGATGCTTGTCGGTCCAGCCATATGTAAACAGAGTCCAGCCCTTTCTCTATGTTAAACTCGATCGTGCTGTCTGGATCTTTGTTAAGAGTCGCCATCTGCTTAGCAGCGTCTGGTCTCTTGGGTTAGATTCTTATGGCGAGACGGGCGATCAGGTTGGACTGTATATATGTAGGTGTAGAAGATATGTATTTCATGCACTGATGAGTTTCTAGACTCCTGGCATGTCTTGCAGCTTATCATCTTACAGATCTCTGAAAATATAAAGAGTGTCTTGTTTGATTGTAAATCTTGCACGCTTATATGCTATCAACCAGGTGGAGGATCGTTTAAAACTTAATTCATATTTGTTTAACCCTTTCCTGGTCACGCCAGCCAAAACCGTCGTCTGCAGTGGTCTTAGGTAATGCCCATTTGCAGGCCAAGAGAAGACTATTTTTGAAAATTGTCCACGAATGGCTGGCTCGATATGTTATTCCAGTGGTAAATTATCAAAAATAGTCCTGTCTTGGCCTCCAAATGAACATTCATTAAGCAAATATTTAGATTTTCTTGACCAAGTTTGACTATTAAAGGGTTAAGCATACACATTACAGCTGATCTAATTAATACTTTGCAATACAAGAGGCATTCAACATGTATGGAAAGCAAAATCAATTTCAAGTATTTTTAAACTCTTGTCTATATAATGATGGCATTCATAATTGAAAACATCAGATTTCTGGGATGAAATGGTTACTTAACCATTTAACCATTTACTGGTCAGAATTTATCAAGAAAATCTAAATATGTACTTATTTGAATGTTCATTGGCAGTCTGGCAAGAGAAGATAATTTTAGCTCACCTGGCCTGAAAGGCCAAGTGAGCTTATGCCGTGGCGACCGTCCATCCGTCATCCGTCAACTTTTTCTTTAAACGACCTTTTCTCAAGAACAACTAGGCCGATTTCAGTTATATGTGGCCAGAAGCATCCCTAGGGCATAGAGATTAAAGTTTGTTCAAACGAAGCGGATCGGTCAAAATCCAAGATGGCCGCCGGCCAAAATGGCTGATTTTTAGAAACACTTTAAAAAATCTTCTCCAAAACCGCTGGAGGAATTGATTCGAAACTCATAACACATCATCTGTGGCAGCGGTAGACCCAAGTTTGTTCAAGGCAACCTGATCGGCCAATTTGCTTGGCGACCATCTTGGATGGCCTAGTTTTCGCGAAAACAGCTTCTTCTTCCGAACCGCTGAAGGGATAGAGCTGAAATTTTGTAAATATGCTTAGGGACCAAGGGCCTTTCAACTTTGTTCAAGGGAAGTTTGTTCGTTAAAAAATATTGCCGCCATCAACCAATCAAAATTTTGCGTTTCTTGGTCATATTGGCTTTTTTGTATTTGATGTATTTTGATGGCGAAAATTGCTTTATATATGCTTATCAGAGTGGCCAGTTCAGATATCCCACTTTCGAGACAGTTGGATAAACAGTTTTCCTGCCATCCTGGTTTGTTTTCCCGCCATAGTCTCCCACAGTAAAGCAATGGGCCCATAGTAAAGCAATGGGGAATTCTTTAAATGACTTCTTCTCAAGAACCACTGGGCCGATTTCAATTATATTTGGGAGGAAGCATTCATAGGACATAGAGATCTAAGTTTGTTCAAACGAAGCGGATCGGTAAAAATCCAAGATGGCCGCCGGCCAAAATGGCCGATTTTTAGAACCAATTTTAAAAATCTCCGAAACTGCTGGAGGAATTGATTCAAAACTCATAGCACATCATCTATGGCAACGTTTGACCCAAGTTTGTTCAAGGCAACCTGATTGGCCTATTTGCTTGACGGCCATCTTGGATGACATAGTTTTCGCGAAAACGACTTCTCCCAAACCGCTGAAGGGATAGCGCTGAAATTTGGTAAATATGCTTAGGGACCAAGGGCCATTCAAATTTGTTCAAAGGAAGTTCGTACGTTAAAAAACATGGCCGGCATCAACCAATCAAAATTTAGCTTTTTGTCATATTGGCTTTTTTGTATTTGATGTATTTTGATGGCAAAAATTGCTGTATATATGCTTATCAGGGTGGCAAGTTCAAATATGGCACTTTCGAGACTGTTGGATAAACGGTTTGACTGCCATCTTGGTTTGTTTTCCTGCCATAGGCTCCCACAGTAAAGCAATGGGCCCATAGTAAAGCAATGGGGAATTCTTTAAACGACTTCTCAAGAACCACTTGGCCGATTTCAATTATATTTGGCAGAATGCAGCCTTAGGGCATAGAGGTCTAAGTTTGTTCAAACGAAGCTGATCGACCAAAATTCAAAATGGCCACTGGCTAAACCAGCCAATTTTTAGAAATGTCTAAAAATCTCCGAAACGGCTTGGGGGTTGATTCAAAACTCCTGAAACATCATCTAATGCAGGAGGAGAACAAATTTGTTCAAGAGAACCTGATTGTTGCATTGGCTTGGCGGCCATCTTGGATGACCTAGTTTTCACGAAAACAACTTTGTATCTAGAATCATTGAACGGATTGGGCCGAAATTTGGGAGATATGATAAGGGACTAAGGGCTGTTAAGTTTTGTTCAAAAGTAGTTGATACATAAAGAAACATGGCTTCTGTTTTCTTGTTATAATTCTGCTCAACTCTGTAGGGTTCTACTTATTGTTGACGACCTTTCTGGTTGAAATGCCTATGATGCAGGTGAGCGATACAGGCCCCTTGGACCTCTTGTTTTAATTTTACAACTCGAATGGCTTGCAAATTTTTTGTGGTGTTAGTCCTCCCGGCATGTAGATTTTTTATGTTTCCAATCCCTGTGGCGCTAGTATTTTGTCTGCCGTCGGCGAACTCTAGACATAATTGTGATTTTCTGAGTTCTTTCCAATTGGATTGTTTTGTAAATATAATGCTTCCCTAAATTAAAAACTCATACGCGCACATGAGTTTCCAGAAAAACAACAAATAATAACAAATATATGTGACGAGGTCGGAATTTATGTATAAAAATTAGTATGTACTAATAATGCCACCATTATATTACAGCAAAAATACTGAAAATTTTCCAAATTTATTTATATATCTGGGGTAATGCATCTTTAATACACGTAAGTAAACTGCATTTAGAGGCTTGTAATTTCAATGCCTGTCAAACTATCAATACGGTGATCCTGTATTATACATAAATGGGCTTTTATTCCCATGACTAGAATGGCAGTTTTTGGGCAGTAAGCTTATAAACTAAAACCTCTGATTGATGAGATGGTTGTATAATCACTTAGACAATGTATGCATAATTTATTGCATCTTCATTCATGCGCTATTTAGGTGGACAATTTATAGCAAGAGTTTTAATCCCGACTGAATCCCAAAATGATGACTTCAGAGAAATAAAGTGGAAAACAATCTGATTGAGCGCTATAGTGCTGCCCATAGCAGTAACTATCATCTCTGGCATGTTGAATGTAATGGGTCAGATAAATAGACATACATGAATGAAAGATACTTGTCTAGTGGGTAGCAGTAACTGAATGGGGTCCATTACAGAATGATTTAATCTCTATTAAAATGGAGCGCACGGTTAAATATACAAAACATTGCATAAATGTGATGTCGATGACCTTTATTCTGGTACAACAATAATATCTAATTGTAATCTACCCTACAGAGTGTAGCTACACACTATTGAGTGGTGTCACCTTATATAAACTTTCCATATTATCTTCCTGGGAACCTGTACTCCAGCTTAAATAGAATATGACTAATGAAAATTGTAAACGAATTGAATTCTGCTAACAGGTGTTGCTGCACTAATATAATAGCTATAAAAACTGCAAGAGTTTGATGCATGGTAAGAATCATTTATTACGTATGACATGTTACAAAACGAGTGGATGGGAAAAAACCGTAGCAAAGTGGTAGGCAACCAGACGTGAGGCACTTAAAACCTGGTCCAGGTAACAAATTATCCATCTCTGAAAAACTGGGGCCATATTATGAAATTTAACTATCAAAATAACGAGTAAAGCCAAGTATGACTAATTCTTTGTGGGCCATTAATGCCTGTATAAAATTACTGTTATCTCTTTGTGAATTTCTTTGTTCTACTGTGCGCAAATGCCCTGCCTTGGCTAAACCTGCACACTGCATGGAACACTGATCTATGATCACTATGTCCAATGTTTGAGCCTTGTCCATGAATGAACAGAATAATTATCATCAAGATGGATAAACTGATGGATGGACATAAGACTAGCTGCTAAATTTTGGGTAACAGCCCTTGTGGGCTCTTGTACCTGGAATAAAGATAGTACATTATGTGTGGTAAACTCTTTACGGGTCAAATATGGCCATGAGATTATCAATATTTGCTTATTGGATGTCCATTTGCAGGGCAAGAGAAGACTATTTTTGACAACTTACCTCTGAAATGGCTGGCTCGGGTATCGAGCCAGACATTTCAGTGGTAAATTTTCAAAAATAGTCTTGTTCTGCTAATGCACATTCCTCAAGAGATCGACAAAGTTCGCTTTTGACCTATTAAACCACTAAACAGTTAATTTTTCTTCTCTTTTAAGGCACAAGATATTGCTGATGAAGTCCAGGCTGCCAAAGAGGGACGGCCACGTCTGAGCAATGTACAAGGGTAGGTATTAACCCTTTAATGGCCATAATGGCCAAAACCAGTCTTTGTTGTTGTCTTGTGAATGTCAATTTACAGGCCAAGAGAACAATATTTGAAAATTTACCACTGGAATAACTGGCTCGACAACCGAGCCAATCATTCCAGTGATAAATTTTCAAAAATTGTATTCTCTTGGCCTGTAAATGAATCATCAATAGGAAGATGTTTAAATTTGTTTTTAACAAATTTGACCATTAAATTTTTTAACTGTTCAGTGTGCTGTGCTGTGCAGCAATATGGTGATGTAGAATGATGTGTAAATTCATGGCTGTGTGGGCACATGTTGTAGATAGTGGCTGGGTAGTATACATGAATTACTATGCTCCATATTCCAAGAGTATCAGCATTAGTAAAGAGATTGGAGTAGTCCAGATTTATCCGGATATTCAGATTTTTCATGGACACCCTCCAAAACTACCTAACAGTCCCACTTCTAGACCATTGTGGGTTGGATATTTGTCATGATCATCCACTCCAGTCCCTGATAAGATAGAACCCCTTGACCTTTGCTTCTGTACTGATACTATTGATGATACATAAGGGCATAATTTAGAATTTGGCATCTGCATAGCATATATTGTTATGCAAATTATAAATTGTATAGTTTCCGCCAAAAATGTATAGCAATTAATTAATGCTAACGTAATGAAAATCAATGATTAAAATTATAATTGCATAAATAGAGCTATGCATGATACAGAATGCATAGCAACTGCCGAAATAAGTGTAACATCCAATCCCATCCCATTCATCCATCGTTTAAGCTTAGCTTTTATTAAAAAAGCAGTTTAAATCACTCAGAAGATGGCGGAGCTAATTTTAGTCAAATTTTTCTAGCAGAATCCTAGGCTGGTAGTCTCATGAACATCTATGCACCAAGGAATTTGATTGGTCAATGTTTCGTGTCCATTTTCTGGCAGACTATTTTTGATAATTTACAACTGGGATAACTGGCTCGATAACCACGCATTGTCATTGCAGTGGTTGATTCAATCATTAAAGCGATGCTAATCTCATCTCAAATGTTGTATTGCACCGATAGAATGTGGTTTATAGATTCCATATCATTCATATCCTGTCACATTCCCTGATCTGTATCGCAATTATCTGCTTTGTAATGTCGAATAAATGTTGAACAGTGTTCGCCACCATTTCATCTCCTCAAGCTATAGTGTGTGATGTCATGTAAGCGCCAATACATTACATTCTTTATTATGTAATACTCATCCCGTTGAATATTTTGAAACTAATTTGACTGGAAGTTGTTGCTACCTATGGCAGCAACAACTTCCAGTCAAATTAATTTCAAAATATTCAACAGCTTACCTGTAGGATTGCTTTTATACCACATCGCCAAACTATAGCGGGCACCTCTATGACTGAGCATATATACCGAGGTAGACACACTAGATTTTTTCTGATTGGTTGAAAAGTAAATCATGACAGCCATCATAGGGTGAAGAAATGAACCAACATTTAGCTACTAAACCCTGAATATCTTTCTTTAGCGCCATGATTAAAAGCTTAAAATAACCTGGATAGTTTATGAGCGGAGTGTTAGATCACCTGAATAACTATCAAGAGATGGGATTAGTTATCCTTTAAGGAAATATGTGAATTTTGTTGAATAATCTTGTCTCTTAAAGGGTTAATAAATAGACTACTTATGAAACCCTTTGTCAAAAGACCTTTCCAGTTTTAGCTATGCCCCGCCCATCTCTATCTAAGCTCCACCCAGACCTCGTCCATGTTGGGATCGATCGATCGCTGAATTCCCTGACTATCAATTTCCAGAAAACTATACAGGTAAGCTGTTAAATATTTTTAAACTAATTTGACTGCGCGCTGTTGCATCAAATTAGTTTCAAAATATTAAAGAGAATATTTATTAAATTGTAAAGACATAGTATTAAATTGTAAAGACATAGTATTAAGTGTTAAAGACGGACTATATCGAGTCATGATTATGACATCATCTTATATGTCACGTAGTTACATATCTGCAGTTATCTAGACGCTATCGACCTTGTTTTGCTCCAGTTGAGTGACACAGGTCTTTGGTTCTCTTAGTTTGTTTGAAATATTGATAACATTATTTTATCAAATAAGGAACTTATTAATTTAAATATTTAATATCTGAACCTATCCTAGCTATATTGCATATCATAGATCATAGCCTGTACCTGTAATGAAGTATTTCTGTCCGTGAAGCTATAACCCTTTACATTCAATACCCCAGAGATCAGTATTCTCCACACACACCCACCCCCAGATATATTCAGATCTGGATCAAAGTCTGGATGAGCTGAGTTTTGGACATCTCTGATTATGCTGTTTATAATCTAATCAGTATTTCCTGTGAATATTTGTAATATAATTTTTAGTGAAAAGTGTGAATAAAATAGTTACTGATAGCCTGAGGCGTGTTTGAGCTTTTCAGAATACTCAGTTTATGACTGTCTTATGAGGTAATGTTCAAGTACTATGTAAACAAGTGCATGCACATGTCTTTTGACAACTTACGTTTTTTTGTCAGAAATGTAAAGAATGTGACAGACAGACACACTGACATATGGAAACCAACCTATTCTTATACTTAGTAGCAAGTAAAAACATTAAAGAGATATTAGCTCATAGGCTTCTAAATTTAATATATGGAATTATGTGCATAACATGCTTCTAGGGAGTCAATAATAGTGTTTGACCACTATAGGGTCCTTGCAGCTTCATAGGTCATAAAATTCAATGTCGACCTAGATACTGCTATAGATCATCGATTGAGCTAAATATAAATCTAGATTATTTTGAAACCAATTTTTACTGAAAGTTGTTGCTGCCTGAGGCAGTAATGACTTTCAGGCAAATTGGTTTCAAAATAATCGGCAGTATTTTATTTATAGCATATTTAACTTCTGAACTTGTCAAAGCTTCACCATCCACTACCAGAGATTGATGAATAAAATTCAAACTGTTAACTGTTTATTCAAGGGAACTTAATTGGTCAAATAGTTCGGCAGCCATCTTGGTTGACCTAGTTTTAGCGAAAATAACTTCTTCTCCAGAACCGCTGAAGGGATCAGGCCGAAATTTGGCAGATAAGGGCCAGTAAAGTTTGTTCGAGAGAAGTTGATCCGTCAAAAAACATGACCACCGTGGGCCAATCAAAATATAGCATGTTTGGCGGCCATATTGGATTTTTTGATTTGATGGATTTTGAGGCCGAAATTGGTTTAATATAGGTTTTTGGGTATTCTGATCTCAAATTTGCAATTTGCGAAACTGTCGGATAAATGGTTTGGCAGCCATCTTGGATCATTTTCCCGCCAAAAGCTCCCATACTAAAGCAATGGGAAATTTAAAATGTCTTCTCGAGAACTACTGGGCTGATTTTAATTATATTTGGCAGGAAGCATCCTTATGGCATAGAGATTCCATTTTGTTCAAACGAAGCCGATCGGCCAATTTGGCCGGTGGCCATCTTGGATTTCGGCCGATTTTTAGAAATGTCTTTAAAAATCTTGTTCTCCGAAACGGCTTGGGGAATCGATTCAAAACTTATGAAACCTCATCTAGGCAAAGAGGTAAGCCAAGCTTGTTTAAGACAACTTGATTGACCGAATGGATCGAAAGCCATCTTGGATGACCTAGTTTTCCCGAAAATGACTTCTCCAGAACCGCTGAATGGATCAGGCCAAAATTTGGGAGATATGATTAGGAACTAGGGGCCATTAAAGTTTGTTCACGGGAAGTTGCTCCATCAAAAAACATGGCCGCCGTGGGCCAATCAAAATGTAGTGTGGTTGGCGGCCATATTGCACTTGCAAAAATGTCCACAAACTCATTTAAAAGACTGCTAAACCACCCACCAACAATTTTGACAAAAATTGATGGTGCTCCAGGTGAGCGACACAGGCCCCTTGGGCCTCTTGTTTCAATAACGATTCAAGAATCAAAATACACACTGGCATTCACATATTTAGTTTTTCTTACTAATCTCACCCGATTACACATTGCCCTCCCCCTTTCTTAACCCCTCTTCAGCATTTATGCGGGCAATGTAGATTTAAGCAGACAGATAAAGAGTAGATTGAGACACCCTCCTCATGGTCTGGCCGCAAGGATTGTAGTTTGTAACTTAGTACTGTAGTAAAACCCTCACTGAAGTGACCACCTTATTGGAAGCATAAACAATTAGTCACTTATAGACAAATGGTATTGCTATAGGATGTGCCTATTGGTGTCAAAACATGGCAATAGAGGGATCCAATCTGTCACTCACATATCTGATGTCATAATCAAAATGATATTGGTCCATTAGAAAACAGTAAAAATCTGTCACGAAAGTGTCTGAATTGTATGTCTCTTATGAATTTACAATGTAATAAACATTCTAGTAGACAGCAACGGTCCCCAGTCAAATTAGTTTCAAAATATTCAACAGATTACCTGGATAGTTACTTTGAAATTGGGTTTCTGAGAATTCAGGGTCAAACCATTAAGATTGATTCAAATGTGCGTACAATGTGGGTGGAGGCTAGCTAGAAATGTGTGAGGTAAAGCTAGAAGTGGTTCCATCTATCCAGTATTCTTTAGGGTAGGTGGGTGGACTTTCAACCACATGTCTTCTAGAACTACCATCGTTTAGCTTTAAAGTTAGACGGTCACTTGCGGGTTTTGAATGTATAGTACAGCTGAGAAATAACTTGAAAGCAACGTCTTCCAAATCCAATTATGTTCAAATAGTACATTTTATATTGTTTTGGAAACATATCAAGTTATTTCTGAGCTGTACTATATGCTGAACTGAGCAAGCCGTTGTTGATCAGGAAAACAGGCATCAACATCCTGGTCAATATTGCATACTATTTACCCGTAAATGTTGTTCTTTCTCTTCGTCTCCTACACCGCAAATAAACAAAGGTTGTACAACTCCCAAATTCTAAATCGCACCAATATCAGCGTTGAAGATTCTCAGTGAGAGAGTTTGTAGTGAGATAATATTGGTGAAATATATATGTTAATGATATCATCAATACTAAAAAACTAGCTGAGTTATTTTCACAAATTATTGTTCAGTGGAAAAGAATTAGCACTACTCTAGGAAAATTTGTGGAAATTGTTTAAAAAAAGGTTGATGTCCAAAAAAGTTATTTCCTCAGTATGGAGCTGTAAAAAGGCAACTACTGTATTTTCCAAAGTTTTATCTCATTTATTGGAAAATATTTTTTACGTGATGAGAATTATGCTTTATAAGACATATATTTTACAACCTGAGCAGTTGCTTGCTCATGTTCTCCTGTGTGTCAAGGGAGCCAGGTGAACATTAGTTTGTTAGAACTAGTTAGTTATAGTCGTAGGTAGTAATTAGTTCTATGTTTTTAATCCTAGAGAAATCTTGTTGCAAGAAGTTAAATTAGCTGAGTATATTTGGAAAACAATTTACATATAGGTGAAATCTAATTACCATTGACACTTAATGGACCGTTCCATTTTTAGCTATGCCTCACCCATCTCTAGCTAAGACTACCCACACCTCGCTCGTGTTGGGATCGATTGATCGCTGAACTTCCTGACTATCAATTTCCAGAAACTACTCGTAAGCTGTTGAATATTTTGAAACTAATTTGACTGGGTGCTGTTGCTGCCTATGGTAGCAACAGCGTCCAGTCAAATTAGTTTCAAAATATTCAACCTGTAATGTTTATTAAATGATAGAGACATACAATTCGTACAACGTATCAGACTATTAAGCGTTAAAGACAGGCTTAATAGAATCATTTATGGCGTAATGATTATGTCGTCATCCTACACGCCGCTTAGCTGATTATGATGTCATATCATGTCAGATCATCAATGGATAATCTGGAAAGGTGAATACTCTAGCACTGTAGCAGAAAATAGTATTTTTGTTTGTTTGTTTTGTCTCTCTGTCTGTCCAGAGCTGTTTCTTAGAGACTTATCTGATGTGATTTAACTCCAAATTTAAGGCAAGAGCTGATGTAACTTACTATAAATCAGGGTTCCTCAGCTTTGGTCGTGATCCAAAAATAAAATCAGAAAAATCTGAGAAAAAATATGAATGGTCTTTGATCTTTCTTTCATAGAATGATGCTTTAGTAATCTAAGTCTCCCTCTTTGTCAGTATGCAATTTCTGGTAAACTTATTATATCATATACAGAGAACCACTTAAAATGCATGATAAATGATAAAGGTGATAAAAGATAAAGATGATAGATGATAAAGATGATAAATGATAAAGATGATAAATTATAAAGATGTAGGTTAATGATAAAGATTGGTCAAGAAAATCCACATTTTTGCTGAGTGAACTTCCATGTCAAGTGCAAACTATTTTTGAAAATTTACCACTGAAATGGCTGGCATGGTTCGTGAGCCAGACATCACAGTGGAAATTCTTTTTAATATAGTCTTCTCTTAGCATGCAAATGGGTATTTCTCACAACTACTACAGAAGCCGATTTTGTACGGGATTTGATAACGGACACAATTCAAAATGAGGGCAATCATAGATTGCAGACCCTCGCCCTCCTGTTTGTCTTACATTGTAAAACGTTATCAGATTTTCCAAGGGTTTTTCAGATTTTCCTGAATTTTGCGCAGGATATCAATTTTTAAACATTTTCCTGGATCACGTCCAAATCTGTGGAATACTAGTGCATAGTCATACCCTTTCCTGTGTTAAAATATGAGCCAAATCAGAGCAGTATTTTCCAAGCTGTCCACTGAACAAGAATTTGATCTGATTCGGATCCGGGTTCTCTTATGTGGATCATGGCCAAAGTCCGGAAATGCTCTTGTCCGGCGAGTTCCTTCAGTATGTCAAAATCAGAGCCAAATCCAATCAGTAGTTTTTAGATGCAGCCCCGTACACAGAAGGAAGGATGGACGGACGGATGGACAGCCTAATTGCAACACTCCCTTCCCTTTATGGGGTGAGGTTAACTATGTCAGATGTATATATATATATATATATATATATATATATATATATATATATATATATATATATATATCAATTCACTGAATACACAGAACTCCAGATGTTTCACTAGGTTGATTATGCTGACTGACTCGCCCACCCATCCACCCGATGACCATTTATCAGTCTTTATCGCTGTATCACAAGATATTAATGAGATATATGTTGATATTCCTACCAATTATTGAGGAAGTCCTATTCCTAGTCATGCTAGTGGTGTAGATACATCCAGCATAATTACATCTTGACATCTTAAAATCTATTGAGAATCAGCTGTTGGCAAATGCTTAAGTATCTGTTTTATTTTGTATTATTCGTATCAAGTTCAATATTAATTAATATGTCAAAAGTCAAAGGCAATGTCTGATTTGTTGAGTTATTTGCACTAGCTTAATATATATTGTATGCATGCAAATATTATTACACATTTTATATTAAGCTGGCCCTTATTGAACCTGGCTAAATGTTTGAAGACAAATTTACTTAAGTCATTTCCATTGCTGCATAATATAGCAACAAGTTTCAGTCAAATGTTTTTCAAAGTAATCAGGCAAACTTTGGAAATGAAGTGTAGTTACTGCAACACATATATTGAAAATGGTTAATCTAATTAATTTGTTTTTTCAGATGTACAATGATACCCCCTCCTCCACCCCGAGCTGCTCCAGAACCTCCTTCAGGGTCTGCTCATGTCCGAGAGCAAGTGACCAATTTCCAGAAGATAATCGAGACGGCACATGCAGGTAAATATAATCCAGTGCGATCTTAACCCTTTAATCAGTCAATCAGCTGGTCAAAACCGACCTTTACAGTGGTCTTGAAAAATGACAAATTCCAGACCGGAAGACTATTTTTAAAGTCTGTGTATTTTTCAAGAGCGATAACTCTGGAATATGTTAATGGAATCTAATGTAACACAAACTGTACCTCTGCCTTTCTAGTATTAAATTATATTTAAAATTTGGTTCAAATCCATTTAGTTTAACACAGGGTATTTATTGCCCGGAAAAGATTGAATTACCATAGTTTTTATTTTCACGGGCAATAACTATGGCAAATATTATTGAAAATTAATGGAACACAAATTTGACCTCTGACTCTAATATTTACATGCTGGCAAATATTGACGATAACTAGAGGAAAATGAAGTTGAACTCGGCCTTTCTAGAATTAATTACGTCATATTCTGAATCTGATGTTTGATTGGGTTTCAGTCAAGAGTATTACTGACCTAAACCTTGGACAGCTCTTCTCAGATCTAAAGCGATTCTTTAGTCGAAGACTGAGACTGAAACTTCACCTATACCTTCCATTCATCTTGGGCAATGAGTCTATGTCATGTCAAACCACCCGTAACACTTTAACACTCATATCAGCAAAAAATGGCTTCCGCAGTGGTCTTGAGAAATGTCCATTTGCAGACCAAGGGAAGACTATTTTTGAAAATTTACCACTGGAATGACTGGCTCCATAATCGAACCAGTCATTCCAATTGGTAAATTTTCACAAATAGTCTTCTCATCTGCAACTGGACATTTTCTATGAAAAAGTTGAAATTTTCGTTAACAAATTTAAGTGTTCAAGGGTTAACAGTCACTTCAGTGACAAACTACTTGAAAGTTCAGAGCACCCAGCAACTGGACGCCACCACCATGCTACGACGCAACATTAGATGCATTTCTAAGGATGGTTAAGCATGATATCAACAAAAATATGCACTGCTCATATCACGACGGTAATCTTTCCAAAGAAAACAGGAAAACCATGAATAATCTAAAAAATGACAAAACTTTGGCATCAAAAAAGTGAACTACGGCCAAGCTACTGTGATACAAGACAGAAAGCTACAAACAATAAGCTAGCAGACAACTCATTGATCCTAACTTATGCCAAACAAGCCAATGATCTCGCCACCACCATCCACGCAGAGAGGACGGAGACAGCCATAATATTACCAAAAATACACAAACAAACAGTTGGCCCGCTTACACCAGGCAGACCAATAATAAGTGGAAACGGTAGTCCTACTCAACACCTCAGCAGTTTTATTGAAAAACACATCAAAATCCATCTACCACAAATCCAGTCTTCCGTATGTGACACTACTGATTTTATAAACAAACTCGGTAAATTTGTACAAGTGATGCCACATGCCTTTCTCGTCACAATGGATGTCACTTTCCTATACACCAATATTCCAGACAATGAAGGGATAAGGGCAGTAGCTCAATCTCTAAGAGCATATGGGTGCCCAGGTTGAGTCACACCCAGGCGACTGACCCTACTAAAGATTTTCCTAACATGTAACAATTTTGAATTCAATAATGAGTACAGCAGTTTCATGGCACGACTGGAAGAAAGATTACTTAACACATCCACTGTCAAGCCTGCTCTTATCTTCAATACATCGATAACATTTTCATGATTTGGACGTCGGACTGAATCAATTCATTAACCACATGAGTGATTCACGCCGTTGTATCAAATTCACGGCGGAAAAATCACATAAGTCTCGATCAACTTTTTAGACACCACCATATTTCACCTACCCACCAGACAGGTTTCAATTTATACACCAAAGCGACTGACACCTTCACTTCTCTTCAGCGCACCCAAATTGAACCAAAAATTCCAACCGCTATAGGCCGTTACTCAGAATCAAAAGGATTTGCAGCAGAGAAGATGACTCTCAAACACATACACGAGATGATACACCATTACATCATGTACGGATACCCTGAGAAAGACTTAGAAGCAAGCCTCAATAGAGCTCTCAAAACTACGCGAGAAACCCACCTCTCACCCAAATCCCCTCACACACCCTTCACCTGCATCCCGTGCATCTATTTGTTCACAGATGAAACCCCTCATTCAAGGACACCTTAGTGTCAGCCAAATTTACAGATGCCAAAACATTTGTTGTACAGGGCAGGAGCATGACCAACCCAGTCATCCTATGTAACAAACACAATTGCACATTCTGCAAAAGAATGGACAAAAAATGTGCATTCAAATGCTCACATTTAGGACCAAATTAGCATATTTAAACAAAAGCATTTTGTCATATAACAAATGTAATTTACTTAATTCCATGTAATACATATTTTAAACAATATCTAGGTGAAACAAAACATGAGTTTCAAATACGCATTAACCCTTTAACCCTCAAATTTATTCAAGAAAATTTCAATTTTGTCGTAGAAAATGTCCACTTGCAGACCAAGAGAACTCTTCTTTTTTTTTTAATTTACCACTGGAATGACTCTTGGTTATCAAGCCAGTCACTGCAGTCACTGGTTTTGATTTGGGGCCCACTTCCCTGATAATGCAGGCTACTAGGCCAATATTGGCCCAGTAACCTGCATTATCATTCTTGTTTTAGTAAATGTGACGTCACTGATAATGAGAAAGTTATAGATTGTCACAAGACAGCCGCAGACACAAATATATATATATGTATATATATATATATATATATATCCATTTCGTTTACCTCTGGTCGCGAAAAAAAATAATCTTGAAGATAAACAATCCGATAAACTCGATCATCAATGTGTGTCTTTGTTTACAATTTCCGAGAAAACTAACTTCAAGCACTGTCAGTAGCAAGGCCGAGTTAAGATGCAGAAGCAGTCAAATGTATAGGCATCACACTTTCTGATTGGCAGTTTCGTTATTCCGTGTTATCTGTCTACTTTTTAGTCTGTGGCGTACATGAAATGTGCATAGATTGATGTATTACACACACAAAAATATGTTATTTTCTAAACAGTTGACGCCATCTTTGCTAAATCTCATTAAATATGCGTGTATTCTCGACCAATCAGACGGTGATACCCGTTGCCGAAAACGGGTAATACGGTTACATACTCGGATACTCCTGGAGTGAGTTCGGAAAGGTGAACGTTCGCGTTCTATGCAGTACGCTGTTCAGTTAGTAATGGAAAACATCTTTCGCGCTCCTGAACGCACCCCAGGCACGGGTAAGACAACTATGTACGCATGTGCAGGTCTATGTAAAAGCGGAGATTTTCGGTTACATATTATGTATGAAATAGCGAAATCGAAAAAACCGAATGTCTGGTTTGCAGATTTTGTAAATTGCTTCCCTTTCCGTTATAAGACATAACACTATTGCCACGACTGGTGCATATATTGTTCTAAAAAGTTATGCGTATTACGTCGGCTCAAATTAAACTATATTGTAATAAACTCATTTCAGAGAATATCTTGTTATATTCATCCAGATTTCAAAAGATATTGTGGATTGAAAATTTATTAAAATATACGCACTGTCATCACACTAGCTTCATACACAGTAAAGAATACCCAGGTGCGGAGTTCACACACGTCCATTTTATACAAAATTACGATTGACGATTACGATGATGACATTTCGGCAATTATCATTTGCGGCCACGAAAAAAAGCTAAAGATGATGCATGTACTTAACACATATATGGCTCCAATTGCAATTTAAATTTACATGTATGGGTCCTTAACAGACTCTAGATCGATTCCACTTTATGTTTAATGACGCGTAGTAAGAATCTTTGTCGCGTTACTGAATACATTTGATTGCGCATTTGACTTTTTCCGTGACGGGTTTAAAATATTTCATGATACGTTTAACATATTGTAGGATGGAGTTGACTTTCCATTAGACACGCCTATAAAATAAATTAAATTCGTTTGATGTTTGGCCACACCTGGAAACGCGACGAGCTTTTGATGCTAAAAAGACGCATTTTTGTTTCGTTTTTGCTTCGTCAAACAGTAAAACTAACTATGATCTGTACTGCAAAGGGTGTGGCCATACACTAGGATGATTGAATCGAAAAATCTGAACCCCTCCGCTATGAGATTCTATCGACCTTGTTTTATTTATACATTGTAAATAATCGAGACTGTTTGAATTTTTATTAATTGTATATGTCAATACACCACAGAGATATATCAGCATCATTAGGTGTTTGGTTTTTCTTGAACATTTATATAGTAGTGATAAAGAAATAATTGCATAAATTGCCCCACATTTCTTACCAATGATCTGTCCGGTGATATTAAGAATTCTTGTTGTCCAAGGTGGAAGATTTGTAAAACATCACAAAGATACATGCGCATGCAGTTGTGCATGCACGCACACATATATATGTGGTTAATTTAATACAAAATTTCAGATCTATAGGATGATTGATCGCCTAAATATATTGATAGTACTCAGGGACAGACCTATCCATTCGCCAATTCGTTTTTGAGAATAACTTTCATGGTTGGCTAATAAAGTGTCAAAATAGGCTCATTCACTGGCTAATGATTTCAAATGAGTGGGTCGGTACCTGGTACTTCTTTTTTCAAATGGCGATCCATTTTGATATTTCAAGTTATTTAAATTCTCAACCATGAGGAAATTACCTCAAAGAGATATCATTTTCAATTGTCGGCAATGAAGTAATTACCTCAATTTGACTTCATTTTGCAAATTCTGAGCCACGAGGAAATTTCCTCAAATTGACTCCGTTTTGCAAATTCCCAGCCAGGAGGAAATTTCCTCAAATCGACAGCATTCTGCAAATTCTCAGCCATGTGGAAATTTCCTCAAATATCGATTTTGCAAATTCTCAGCCATGAGGAAATTTCCTCAACTAGACTTGAATTTGTATATTCTCAGTCATGAGGAAATTTCCTCAAATATCGATTTTACAAATTCTCAGTTATGAGGAAATTACCTCAAATAGACTTGATTTTCCAAATTCTCAGCCACGAGGAAATTTCCTCAAATATCGATTTTGCAAAATCTCAGCCATGAGAAAATTTCCTCAAATAGACTTGATTTTGCAAATTCTCAGCCATGAGGAAATTTCCTCAAATATCGATTTTACAAATTCTCAGTTTTGAGGAAATCTCCTCAAATAGACTTGATTTTTCAAATTCTCAGCCATGAGGAAACTTCCTCAAAATCGATTTTGCGAATTCTCAGCCATGAGGAAATTTCCTCAAATGGACTTGATTTTCCAAATTCTCAGCCATGAGGAAATTTCCTCAAATAGACTTGATTTTGCAAATTCTCAGCCATGAGGAAATTTCCTCAATGAGACTTGATTTTCCTAATTCTCAGCCATGAGGAACTTTCCTCAAATCAATTTCCTCGCATCAACAGTGAAATTAGTGGAATTCAAGTCTTTAGAGCGATGAAATTTCAGAAATTGATACCCTAATGGCTAGTTTTACTGAATTTTAAGCCAAAAAAAAGGGAATTTGGATTTTCCCTTTTTATTTTGGATACTGTTAGTGGTAAATTGTCAAAAATAGTCTTGATCTACAAATGGACATTTTTCAAGCTTACTACAGAAGCCGTTTTGGGTGATATATGTGTTAAAGGGTTAAATAACATTTAAGAAATATTAGATGCTCGAAGGACACACCAGTCACAAAAGATTTCAATCCCCAACACCCACCATGGGAGCCTATCAGTCAATGGAACGTTTAGCTATGCCCCGCCCATCACTAGCTAATCTCCAAGCACACCTCACTCATGTTGGGATCGATCAATCCCTAAACTCCCTGACTATCAATTTTCAGAAAACTATACGAGTAAGCTGTTAAATGTTTTGAAACTAATTTGGATGGACGCTGTTGCTACTTACAGCTTCCAGTCAGTTTAGTTTCAAAATATTCAACAGAATGTTTATTAAATGGTAGAGACATACAATTCATACATGTCAGACTTTTAAACGCTGAAGATGGACTATTTTGAATCATTCATGACATGATTATGACATCATCCTAGACATCGCATAGTTGATTATGATGTCATATGTTGGATGGATAAACTTGGAAAGGTCCATTATAGAATCATTAAAGTACTCCATCATGATCCTGACAATCTGGAAGCCACACGTGTCGGCAAGGAACATGAGATATTCTGGATTCATCAACTACATTGCATGGATCCAATTGGGATTATAATTACGCTGATTGGTATCATCTCCTACCTGAAAGTAATAAAAACACATTAACCCTTTAATGACGAAATTTGTTCAAAAAATTTAAATATTTACTTATTGAATATCGATAACCGAGCCAGTCATTTCAGTGGTAAATTTTCAAAAATAGCCTTCTCTTGGCCCGCAAATGGACATTCCTCAAGACCACTACAGTGGCTGGTGTTGGCCGTCTTCGTCGTGAAAGAGTTAATATATTCTGAATTAGGTTGAAATATGCTTAGTCTGAGCTGTCTATGTCCAACGCAAGATATTGTACAGAAACCACTTAGTCCCCCTACATTTTTACATACAATCACATACATGCGAAGTATTCATATATCCGCTTCAAACTTCATTCTTTATTGGATAATTAGCAGATAATAACTGTCAGACTGTTGAATTGGAATTGGGAATTGCTAATTGGGTAAATTTTGAGAAATTAGAATTACTTATTTTGTCTGCAATTATTGTTCGAAATCCAAAAGTACTTTGCTATATTTTGAATGTAAGTCTCTTGTCCTATTATGACATGGTATGTAAGTCTCTTGTCCTATTATGTGGTAAATGCTCCATCCTTCACAATTATGACATAACTTTAACAGCATCTTAGATCTGTAACATATTTGGATCCTTATAAACATTGAAAGAAAAATGCCATCTATCCCTTTTATAATGAAGTTGGCCAAGACAGGTCATTTACAGGAAAACTGAAGACTATTTTTGAAAATTTACCACTGGAATGACTGTCTCAGTGACCGAGCCACCTACGTAGTTCAGTGGTAAATTTGCACAAATTGTCTTCTTGGCCTGTAAATTTTCATTCAATAAGGAAATATTTTTTTCTGTCAAGATTCAGCGTTTAAATGGTTAATGACATATATTTCTATTAACCCTTTAACACTTGAAATGTTAGTGTGGCAATTTCAAGCCAACTATACAGGAAAGTTGTTAACAAATTTTACTGGAACCTGTTGCAGTCATATGGATCAGATTAAATTAGTATAAAAATATTCAAAGAATGTTTTTTCACCCTAAAGAATTCAGCATTTTTGGGTGTATAATGGTTTAAAGGTTTGCAAATGGACATTTTCTATGAGAAAATTTAAATTTTCTTGAACAAATTCAAGGGTTAAAAGGTTAACCCGGTCAGCCATAAATTCCTTCTGTCTCACTTATGAGTCTATACACCTGTGCAAAAGTTAAGCACCAGCAAAAACAATAGAACGTAGAAACATGATGGTACAACTAGGCTGCCATACTTTTTGTCCCCGCGTTAGCTGACATAATTCCAAGTACGAAATGCACATGCATGCATGACTTCACGCCGCTTGATGTCCGTGCGTGGCGGGAAACAGCACACGTGTTCAGTTATGTAAAAGTCCAGTTTGAGGTGTAGAACATTACATACAGATTTAGACGACAAGATTAGGAATTTTGTGTTCATGACCGTGGTTTATTTGTACAGAGAGAATTAGCTCTTGATTGTGAACCGCTATGGCAAGACGAAGGTTAAGTGATCGTGTGAGATGGCAAATCATAGGCATGCATACCACTGGTATGTCATGCAGAGAGATTGGCAGACAGCTGAACATTAACCATACTGTAATCAGTCGTTTGATTGCAAAACATGGACAAACTAACGAGGTGAAGGACAGGCCTAGATCTGGAAGACCGAAGAAGACTACTGCCCGTGATGATCGAGCCCTAGTACGCCTTGTTAGGAGATCTACATTCACCAACAGCAGAGTGCTCAGCCAGCAATGGGAAACGCGCAATAGAGTGTCAATGTCTACCGTCAAAAGGAGACTGTATGCTGCTGGCATGAAAGCTAGGAGACCTGTCAGACGTCCTCTCCTCACTGCACACCACAAAGAGGAGCGTCTGAGGTGGTGCAACGAAAGAAGACACTGGAACATGAGATCCTGGAGACGGGTACACTGGTCCGATGAAAGTCGGTTCCTGCTTCATGCCACAGATGGTCGAACTCGTGTATGGAGGTCCAGACGAACGGCGTACGACCAACGTAACATCATGGAAGAAGTTCCATTTGGTGGAGGTTCCGTTATGATATGGGGGTGCATCTCATTTGATTGTAAGCTGGATCTGTTGACTGTACCTGGAACACTAAATGGACAAAGATATCAAGATTCCATACTGGATAGAGTTGTGGTCCCTCATTTCGTAAATCATGCACCTGGAACCCACCCTATATTCATGGATGACAACGCCCGACCACATCGTGCTAGAGCTGTGCATGAATACCTCCGCTAGAATGCCATCGAAACCCTACCATGGCCAGCAAGGAGCCCTGACATGAACCCTATTGAGCATATCTGGAACATTCTGGGAAACATGGTGAGAAGGAGGGATCCTCCTGTGCAGAACCTACAGGAATTAACAGACACACTCCATCTTGAATGGCAACGAATACCACAATGGCGTATCAGTCGGTTGGTGACCAGCATGAGACGTCGTCTCCAGGCCTTCATCCAGGCACAAGGTGGATATACCCGGTATTAATAATGACAGTCTCAAACTCGTGCACAGATGTTAAACTTCGTTTTCAGACACCATTAATGACAATCTAGCCACGTGTGTCAACTGTAGGGCAATAGTTGTCAGTTGTGTCAACGTAACCATATTCAGGCCTCGTTTTCAAGTTCAAACAAAAACATACAGTGTTTCCCCACCATCATAATCAGCATTCCTCTAGTTGCATTATTACCTCTTGCACTAAGATGGATGGGTACATAAATGTTTATGCTATTGCTTTCTTCATAGCACATGAATATACCCTCCCATGTGCGTAAAAATAGGGTGGTGCTTAACTTTTGCACAGGTGTATATAAATTACAGGAAAACTGGAATATTTTAGATTAATATCACTGGAAGCCATTGCTGCGTCATATTAATCACAAAATGTTGAACAAAATATGCTTAATTCGTAAAGAATTTATTTTATGAGGGATTTGTCATTGGAAGGGTTAAGCATCACTTGTCACATGATTGTAATATAAGTGGGTTACGCTCATTACCAATCAGTGTGTCAATTACCTCAAATGAGGCATAATTTATACGTTTTCACTTTAAATTCTTTAAACTCATTTTAATAGAGCTAAATATATATAATCTAGTGAATATTTTAAAAGCAAATTGACTGAAATTTATTTCTGCATATGGCATCAATAATGTTCAGCCAAAAATTGTTTTCAATGTATTCAGTATTACTTGAGCACAAAGCAAATAACATGTAAAACATAGAGAATTAAATGTGTTCAATTCCATTTCACATTAGACATTGTATGACATGATAGTTTTAACCATTGTACTGTCGAATTGCTGGTTTTCAAATCTGTATAACATTTACTGGTGTTCATCTTGAGCTTGTTGTGGCTATAATCTCTTTAGCCGCAACAATGTTTTGCAATATCAGTTCCTAAAGGTCCACTGGTCAGCAATTGTCATTTCCCATGCCCATGCTCTACTGCCAATGCCTGATTTGGGTGTAGGCATTTTGCAGCGGTATACAGGTTATCTGCTGCAATACTCTTTCTGTCATACATGTAGGTGTGTTAAACACATTTTATACCAGGTTTTTAGAAAAGTGAGTCAAAGGAATTACATACAAAACCTGAATGTATAGAATACAACTTAAAGATTTTTGCGTGTGTGTGTGTACAATTTGAGTGTATGTATGTGTACCACTCTGATGTCACCATTGTATCTTTTTACCATGCCAGTAGCAAAGAAACTGGTGTATATTTTAAAACAATTTTGGTGGATGATGTTGCTGTCTACGATAGCACCATCTTCCACCAAATTTGTTTAAAAATGAACACCAGTTCTTCTTTTAATTTAATTTAAAATTTTGACATCAGAGTACTAAGAGTTAATAGGTTTATCATGTGAAAGATTATGTCATTGTCACTTAATTTATATTTGAGCACAAACTGAAAATTATTTCCTAAGTTCTTGTAGCTGCAGCAATTTTACATAGCTCTGTGCAATGTGGGTAATAGCCTGACATAGCGATCCAAATGTGCAGTATGTTATGTGTAGTGTGAGATGTGAGGTGGTAGACGTGTATTCTGCGTGATGGCTAGTGGGTGATGTGGTGTGTATGTGTGTGTTCAAACATCCGTGTGTGCATGAGTGAGCATGCATGCATGTGTTAGTTTAATGTGCACAGTGTGTGGTGTTGTGCACTGTGTGCATGCATGTGTGCGTGCATGTGTGTGTGTGACATATGCTGTGTTATGCGCAATGTGTGATGTGCAGAGTGAAGTAACAGCAACATAAAAAGTGCTTGACATGCAGGTTGCTGCTAGTTTTATGTAACATATATTGGTGTGTGTATATATTACATTGTGTGCCAGAATAATGCCATCTGATAACATAATCTTCAGAAGTTACTGAACATCGGTTGAATAGCGTGTTTTCACATAGCCTTATTTTTCACCTATTCTCAGCAAACTTGAAATAATTACCTGATAAATATTATTTTACCCTGTTGTTGTTTTAACTGTCTGCGTGCAGAATTTCTGCAGACTACATTCCATGGGGTTTTACTTTGGATATGCTAAATATTTTGAAAACAATTTGACTGAAAGTTGTTGGTGGCTAAGCCACCAACAACTTTCAGTCAAATTGTTTTCAAAATACTCAGAAGGTCCTGAGTTAATGCCCATTAAGCTTATTGCCTCGGGTAGCTTGCAGCAGCCAGGCAGTTAAAGATACACAGCCGTCATGCTTCACAATCCTGCACAGTGTGTTAACATAGCTGTTTGTCTCTGCCATTATATTTATCCATTGTAGATGATACAGTGAAGCTCATGTTGATATTTTGTTATTAAGAATTTGACTGGAAGTTATTGTTGCCTTTAATCTTACAGCAGGCTTCATGTTAACCCTTCTGAACACAGCTCACAGTTACTGTATATCAATTCCCAGCGTGATGAGGTGACGATGACTAGCGCATGAATTCACCTTTCCAGTTTATCCATCCATCATATGATGTCATAATCGACCAAGTGACGTGTATGCTGACATCATAATCATGATGTCATGAATGATTTTAAATAGTTTGTCAATAACGCTTAATAGACTGACAGGTTGTGCGAATTGTATGGCTTGCATTTTAATAAAAATGCTATTGGATATTTTGAAACTAATTTGACTGAGTGCTGTTGCTGCCATAGGCAGTGAGCGCTGGTGCTGCCATAGGCAGTAACAGCACCCAGTCGAATTAGTTTCAAAATTTTCAACAGCTTACCTACATAGTTTTCTGGAAATCGATAGTGAGGGAGTTCAAAGATCGATCAATCCCAACACGAGCGTGGTGTGGGTGGAGCTTAGATGGAGATGGACAGGGCATATCTAAAACTGGAAAGGTCCATTAAGACTTAGTGCTTGACTGGTCATTTAACCAAATAATAAATGTAATCAATAACTAAGACAGGCACAATAAGAGCTAGGTTTTTCCCGAACTTACTTGCGACTCTGGGTCGTCAGTCAAATCTTTGTATATTTCTTACAAAGTTGTCCATGTTGCAACTTTAGGCAATCATGCATGCTTTGATTTCCTCGTGGATCAAAGCCAACGATTCCTAGTGTATTTGAACAGTTCTAGTGTTAAACTGAGTCAATGAGGATCAGTATTTTCTTAGATCCATTCCTAGATAAACAGACAAACAAACAAATAGCCAGACAATCAGACACGTCAGATGGTCCCAAATGCACTGCCGTCTTTCTCTTCTTTCTCATCTTTCCTTAGCCCTATTGCACTCATATCAGCCAAAAATGGCTTCCGCATTGATCTTGAGAAATGTCCATTTTCAGACCAAGAGAAGGCTATTTTTGGAAATTTACCATGGGATGGCTGGCTCGATAACCGAGCCAGTCATTCCAGTGGTAAATTTTTAGAAATAATCGTCTCTTGGTCTGCAAATGGACATTTTGTTCGAGAAAAATGAAAATATCCTAAAGAAATTTGAGTGTTAAGGGCTAATGGTATGAGGGTATTATACACCTGATGATAATAATTACTCACTAACCATATGTAGCTATCTAATCATTGTGACATACATTTATGTGCATTGCGGATAAACTGTTGAATATTAATTGTATTAATTTTAGAGTACTTTTTACTTTGTCATATTTGTACTGATCACTTTCTGGCATCACGTCTGTACTGGTGAAAGTATTAGCCAAAACTGGCCTTTCACCGATATTAAAGAATTGACAAAATGACTATTGTTGAAATTTCACCACAGTGGAATGACTGGCTCGATAACCGCGCCAGTCATTCCAGTGGTAAATTGAAAAAAGTAGTTCATGTATTCTCTTGGCTGGGAAATGGACATTCACAAAGCAAAGTTTTCAATATATTTCTTGACCATTATGCTTTAATGGTCAAATTTGGTCAATGAAATTTAAATATCTGCCTATTGAATATCGATTTTCAGGCCAAGAGAATGCAATTTTTGAACATTTATCACTGGAATGACTGTCTCGATTATTGAGCCAGTCATTCCAGTAGTAAAATTTCCAAAATTGTATTCTCTTAGCCTGTAAATAGACATTCCACAAGACCATAACTGAGGCCGGGTTTCGCCGGTATGATCATTAAAGACGGTCATTGATAACATGTACATATGACATTGCATTCCTTTAACAATTATCTTAAGCTTTAGCACTCATCAGCCAAAAACAGCTTTTTCTGTGGTTTTGAGAAGTGTCCATTTGCAGACCAAGAGAAGAGGAATTTTGAAAATTTACCGCTGCTTACCAAGAGAAGAGGAATTTTGAAAATTTACCGCTGGAATACCGCAGTGATACATTTTCAAAAGTAGTCTTCTCTTGGTCTGCACATGGACATTTTCTATGAGAAAACCTAAATTTTCCTGAACGTTAAAAAACTTCTGATTAACCTTTTAGACATGATAGTAAAACCAAACGTCACACAATGAACGTTATCTTGGATAAAGATTTCCAGTAAATTAATGCACATACTTTGTTATCTCCCAATCCTAAACTCACTTCAATTTGTCAAAGTATAAGATGACCTGCAACAGACAGTGAGATGCTGATTAAGTCAGATAAACCTGCTCCATTGACCACCTCTATTTTGACACCGAAAGATGGCAATTCTCTAAGACAGGTGATTATAAGACCACCTGTCTAACGGAACCACTATCTTGTGGACGCTAAATGCTTGTATTAAGAGACTACCTGTCTTTACAGTACAGCTCAGAAATAACTTTAAAAATGTTTCCAAAACAAAAACAGGAACATGTTATCTAAACTACAATTTTTAACACGATGTAAGAAATGTTCTGTTGAATATTTTGAACATAATTAGATAAGAGCAATGTTTTCCAATTCAAATATGTTCGAAATATTCAACAGTGCATATTACTTTGTTTTGGATAGATTTTGTGTTATTTCTGAGGTGTACTGTAGCCATCACTTTGTCGTGTCACATAAAGGTGGTCACTTTAGACAGGTTTGGTTGCGCACTTAGCTGAATCACTATCTTATGCATTAGCGCTAGCACAAGATTTGTCAAGAAAATCTAAAATGTTGCGAAGTGAATGTTCATTTGCAGGTCAAGAAAAGACTCTTTTTAAACTTTATCACTGGAATGACTGGCTCAGGTTACAGGCATTCCAGTGATAGATTTTCAAAGTAGTCTTCTCTTGGTCTGCAAATGGACACTTCAAGACCACTATAAAATCTGTTTTTGGCTGGATTGTAAATTAACCCGTGAACACTCATATCAGCCAAAAACAGCTTCTGCAGTGCTCTTGAGAAATGTCCATTTACAGACCAAGAGAAGAGCATTTTTAAAAGTTTACCACTGGAATGACTGGATCGATAAGTAAAATTTCAAAAATATTCTCTCGGTCTGTAAATGGACATTTATCAAGAGCACTGCAGAACATTTTCTATGAGAAAATTGAAATTTTCATGAACAAATTCAAGGGTTAAAGGGTTAAATCACGCTCCTTCATTGTGTACAGTATCAGTGTATGAACAGTCTCAGAATCAGTATAAGCAGGATGGATGTACATTTTGGAAACACTAGCTGTTGCTGAAATCTGTTGAGCTGCAGCATAGCACCAGCTTATAGTAACGTGTTTCCAAAATTAACGCGATCTATCCTATGAAAAGTACTGCAATCTGATTGGTTTAATCATTTTATTTGAAACAACTGTGGATTTTTAGTTTTTTCGACTGGATGTTTTGGGCTATTTGAACATGTGCTGCAGCGTGCTTGATTGTAATGCAGACTTGGACGATTTATAGAGAAAAAAACATGCATGTATATTTATTAGCCTTTGTACAATGTATAATATGAATCAACCCATTTAATGGTGTGGTTATGCGCTAAAATATTTATTGCCATGTGTAGACCATGATAACAGCCACCTTATAGCAACCTTTGTGTTCAAAATGTCTACCTGTTTGCAGACACGGTAGAAGGAATAAAAAATTGTAGGCAGATAGCCTTTCATCAGCATAGAAGTTAATCAGGAAATTATATGTGCATGCGTGGGTGCATGCGTCAACATTGTATTAAGTTGCTTGTTGTATTTTCCCAAATCTGTTTGACGCCGGACAAATATAGACTTTTCTTTCTAATTACTTTGATTGACAATTACAATAGTAATCACATTTGTCTCCTTGGCGATTCCTTTGAAGTTTCAATCTTCATCCTGGACTATGATAGCTTAAGCTTTCTATCCACCTCTGACACTGTTTGATAGGGGCAAAGTAATGGCCAAGCTTGTTGTTTTTGTTGCAGTAGCCATTGTGTTTGTTCCACTGGGCTGGCCGCAATCATAATATTTATTTATATGATTAAACTCTGATCAATGGCCATGCCTATTTAACTAAAATACCTGGAGTAGATATAGGTATATTAGCTGCACATACATAGAGAATATATATTGATATATTCATGATCACCTATGCTCTCTCTAATATGTAGATGTCGGCTCTGGAACGGATCCGTTTTGCTTTCACTCAACGCTGTCATTTGCGATATGCATGGCTTGGTTTTCACTACCAATGTTCATCCTACAGGATCTATTGACTTAGAATAATAACTTATGCCCTAATGAACTCTGATTTTTTATGAATCTGTGGACAAAAACCTGATGTTTATTTTCAATATAATATTGTTGTAATCTGTTGGTGTCTTTGAAAGCAACGGTTTACAGGAACATGGTTTTCAAAATGATCATCGGTGTATAACTCACTCCGATTGTAAAAGTGAGTTTGTTAATTCAGGCGTATAACTGTATTAGTGTATATATCTACAGGCCTGAGTCAGGTGTATGTATGAATGTACGCGGGTGATTATATTAGCTGCATGAAACGTTACTGTAACTCATAGACTTTAATTTAGACTTTAGTCAATCCTAAAGTTCTGTACAATCAGAAAAGAAAACTCAATTAACAAAGCATTATCTATTGTTATAATAATGGTGTACATATGGAGGCATTTTAATAGTCTACGTTTGTGTAGTAATCTGTTCTTGTGTTGGTCAGTTAATGCTGCAAAGGTAAATTAAAAAAGGAGATTTCATCTTCATCTTTCACGGATTAAATTTTATGCGTCAGAGGTGTTAAGGATACCTGGCAGTGTGTATATATATATAGCCACTATGTAAACTGAATATATGGGTGCGTCGGTACACGTAGTTATGAATTTAATAGCCGGTATCTTGACCTTAATTACATAATCATAATTAAGCTCTCCTAATATTTGCCTGGGCTTATTAAATGATCAAAGTGAAAATTCACACAGATTTATACATTTTCATAAGTGAACGGAAATACATTATGGATGCGTGACACCTGTCAGGGATATTAAGCGGCGTTTTATCATGTATCAATATACAGGTGCGTTGAAAATAATTTTTTTATCTCTTATCTGTATTAATTTCATTTAACCATTTAGTGTTCAAGATTGGTCCAGAAAATTAAAGTTTTTATTTAGCAAATATGCAATTCATGAAACCATTTCCTCACTCAATCATATGATGTCATAATCAACTACTCGATGTGTATACTGATATCATAATCATGACATCATGAATGATTCGATTAAGCCCGTCTTTAATGCGTAATAGTCCAACATGTATGAATTGTATGTTTTTGCTATTTAAGAAACATGCTGTTGAATATTTTGAAACTAATTTGACTGGGCACTGTTGCTGCCATAGGCAGCAACAGCACCCAGTCAGATTAGGTTCAACATATTCAATGGCTTACCTGTATAGTTTTCTGGAAATTGATAATCAGTGAGTTCAGAGATCGATCGATCCAAACACGAGCGATGTGTGGTCGGGGCATAGCTAGAACCGGAAAGGCTCATTGCAGGCCAAGAGAAGACTAATATAAAAAATTTATTGCTAGAATCTGATTAACTCGATTATCGAACCATGTTCGTATATCAGGACAATCAGTTCCATGGTAAATTTTCAAAAATAGTATTCTGTTGGCCTGCCAAATGGATGATTCTCAAGACCATATTGCAGAGCCAAGTTTTGACTGGCATTCCCATTAACCCTTTAACACTCATATCAGCCAAAAATGGCTTCTGCAGTGGTCTTGAGAAATGTCCATGTGCAGACCGAGAGAAGACTATTTTTTTTAATTTACCACTGGAATGACTGGCTCAATAACTGAGCCAGTCATTCCAGCGGTAAATTAAAAAAAATAGTCTTCTCTTGGTCTGCAAATGGACATTTTCTGTGCGAAAATTTAAATTATTTGAACAAATTTGAGGGTTAAAGGTGTAATAAGCGGTTGTGGTGATTGACCTGGATCTGCACTTTGTATATTCAGAACATTGTTGGTGCTTAGTGTTGGTGGTCAAAGCTATATATATATATATATATATTTTATCCATGAGCATTTCTGTGAGAGTGACTGCTCCGGCTGGATAATATGATTTCGTGCATGGGTGGTGTGTGGGTGAATTGGTGATGGATAGTTTAACATGTACTCTGTAACTAATACCCCTATTATGCTTCTGAAATTTAACATTTTATCATACCTTTCATGACTCACTGAATATGTAGACTTTCTGTCTAGGCTTTGATTTCAACAGGTCTCTATTTATGATTAGAAAACACGTGAATATGCTTACACCTTGTCCTTTATTAGGAAAGCTGGACAAAAACGGCTTGCAGGGTTCTTGAGACGTATCCATTTCCAGACCAAGCAGAGTGATTTTGAAAATGTACAACTCATGAATAACTGACTCGATAACCTCACCAGTCAGTCCAATAGTAAATTTTAAAAAATAGTTCTTTCTTTTTCTGCAAGTGGACATTTTCAATGGAAAATTTTTTATAGTAAATTTAAGGATCAGAGTGTAAATGTTAGAGGTTCTAAAAATATAACAATGTACTCTACTTTACACATTTCCCTGGATATTCAATATGCTTCCATCAACTGTGAAACTTATTCTATAGGCTCATCTCAGTTTATTGGTGATAATCCTAAACTAACTCAGCGCGCTGATCATCAAAGAAGAATTAATTTGTCTGTGGTGTAATTTCAACTGCATCACCTGCGGTCATGGCAGCAACCGTGCCCATTGAAATTAGTCCAAATATCCAACAGAATGTTCGTTAAATAGTAAAGACATGATAAATAGTAAAGACATGATTCGTACAATTCACAGACTATTCCAGGTTCATGATGGAGTATTGACTGTCAATTATGATTGTGACGTCAACTTATATGTGACGTAATTGATTATGAAGTCAATACATGAGTGACAGATTAGATTTGTCAATTACAAAACTTCCACCGATGGTCAGTAAACTGTGAATTCAGGATACATATCCTAGACTAAAGGTGTGAGGTATGTAAAAAATGCCATACCTTCATGGTCCACTCAACATTAGAGGTAAATTTTGTTTTGCATTGTTGAACCTCTAGTATTAACTATTGTCCTTCTCAATCCTCACATTTACTTATTCTGTTCCATCTATCATGCATGTAAGAATAGCAACAGCTTTCCTCAATATAATTTTCAAATTAAACAAGTCTTGTCAAATGCTCCTAAAAAAGGTGACTTTTTGATTGACACATATCAGATGTTAAAATGAATTGCCCGGGAAACTGTTTTTTCTATATGGTCACGCATAATTGGGCAGGCCTAGGTAGATCGACTTGCAAGATAGGTGACGGAATATGAAGACAGGTTAGACCAATCAGTTCTGAACAGTATAATTCAGATCGCAGTACGGTTAGGGCCTATAGTTCAGTGTGCTTAGATCCCTCTGAGATATTCAGCGAATAAAATTAGTTGGTTTGTTTTGTATTGCTTTAAATACCGTTAGTCATTGAGTACTAATTGTAACTATGAATAAACATGTCCATAACACTTGTATATATTGCTGCCAGTGTAACATATACCAGCATTTCTATTGCTTCTTAATTGTGCCACTATTTAATAAATATTTATTCTGCAGGTGTTGTAGTAGTAATTCAGATTTTGGTGCTATATATTAAGTGTTTAATTGCATATACAGTACACATAATCCTTTAACCATTGAAAGGCTACTGTCTCAATTTCAAGACAACTGTACAGGTGAGCTGTTGCATATTTTGAAATTAATTTGACTGGGAACTGTAGCAACAGTTCCCAGTCAAATTATTTTCAAAATATTTGACAGATTATTCTTTATATGATACAGAATTTGTCATTTCTGGCTTGTGAGGTGTAAAAGGTTAATCAAGCTTTCTTAGCCTTTGAAAAGTCAAAACTATATGGTCAAGAAGCTATATATATAATTAATTATGACGTCAATACTTGAATGACAGACCGGATTCATCCATTGAGTTGTTAGTTGTCTAAGATATTCATCTCTTGGCCTACAATAAACAGTTACCATGAGAGATTTAATACGCACATTCAAAATATTCAACTGGTTAAATGTGTGGTTACCATGAAATTGAGATTCTGGGAGATTTTAGGATTCAAAGTATATAAATCGATACCAACACAACATGAGTGGTGATTAGCTAGTAATGGCCGGAGCATAGCTAGATATGAATCCCTCCATTACAGAGGAGTCCCAGTATATTTCTCGATATTGTGATTGAGGGACTGCATGTGCATCTCCTAAGCGTTTCAAAATGAAATGAGAGATGGGATACAAGTCAATACAACATACGCGTTAAAATTTATAAGATATTTTGTTAAATATTTTGTTCAAATTAAATGTACTATGTCATGTTACTGCCTAAGGCAGCAACAGCTTCCAGTAAAATTTATTTTAAAATATTGAACCGTTTTCCAATGCATTGACTCTAAAGTTACTACACTAGAATTTGTTGTGTTCATAGGGTTAACGCTATGTGCCAGAATTATTTCTGAAAAATGGTATTACAGTATTTAAAATTGTTGTTGCAGTAATATACATGATACAAAATTGTTTCTTTAGCGTATCTGTCCTCTTAAACCTGAAGTTACGGAAACCTAGTTTTAGCGGATACATGAAGATGAAATCTGCACAATAGATTGGATTTTAAATGACTTTTGTAAAATTGCAGTGCTTACACATGGTTTTCTGACACATGGTTTGCTGACACATGGTTTGCTGCTACAACATGTGGAGAACTGTGTCATATTAAATAATAAGAACTGTCTGCCATTGTGAACACATTATTTTATGGAATATCAGTTGGTGGTTTGTTGCTACGCTGTGTGACATTATTTGATTGGTTGCTATATTGTATGACATTGTATCATCATGTTGGACAGATCAATGCTCTTATATACCCCACCCTCTTATGCGGCATACTATCCTGTTACAGAGTCCCGACCAGTGCCTGGCATGTACGGCAGAAATCGTCCATCAGTAAACCGCCATGACCGAGATGATGCAGACTCATTGCAGGGAGAAAGAATCGAAGCTGACATGGTATGTACTGTATTGTATGAATCCACTTTTAGCTATGCCCCACCCATTTCTATAGTTAAGCTCTGCCCATGCTCTGTGCATTTTGGGATCGATTTATATACCTTGAATCCTGACTTCCCAGAATCCTAATTTCATGGTAACTATGCAGCTAACCTGTTGAATTTTTCGAAACTAATGTGACTGGGGGAAGTTGCAGCAACAGTGCCCAGTCTGATTACAGTTTCAAAATATTCAGCGGAATGTTTATTAAATGTTAACGACATACAATTCATACAACTGACAGACTGTTCCATATTCATAGTGGTATTTCTGTCAATTATGATGGTGACGTCAGCCTACATGTGACATAACTGATTATCACATCATATATGATCGACAGATTCGATTTATCTATTGTATGAATATATATTTAGACATCTATTCTTCCTCACACGTAGATTGGTAATGATGTATACTTATGAATTGTCGAATGCTTGTGATGTATAATGTATTACATACACAAGTCTTTGAGCACCTTAATCACCTAATCCCAGCTGCTTACATTCAATGCAATGGATTATTCTCAGGCCAGGGATACCCTCATATAAATTGTTTTACACAGGCCCTTGATAAAAACATGTGCACCAAGAGTCAAGACCATTCATATCCTCTCTTGACCATTCTGTCTGTCTGTCTGTCTGTCGATTGTTCTGTCTGTTTTTCATTGTCTGTTCATCATTCTGTCTGTCGATCATTGTGTTTCTTGATCATTCTGTCTTTTGATCATTGTGCTTCATGATCATTCTGTTGATCATTCTGTCTGTTGATCAATCTTTCTGTTGTTCATTCTGTCTGTTGATTGTTCTGTTTCTTGATCAATCTATCTGTTGATGATTGTGTCTCGTGATAATGGACTTCTTATCTGATCAAATGCAAGAAGTAACTAATAGTAAGCAGATTAAAATCTAAGACAGAACTTGTGACATTCAAACGCTTTATAGGGTGCAGCGACGTGGAGCACACTTCGCTGATGCAGATTATCAATGACACAGTAGCATCTCACAAATGATTCATCAGTTAGGATGACATAATGTACAGGAAAGGTGATCCAGTACCAGAACAACTATGGCATATCGCATCATGAATGACCTTGTAGACATCCCGATTAATGTCTACAAATAAGTGCAGAACAAGACAAAGGGTCATAACAACAGGCTGGTAGTACCACATATCAGCGCACTCATGACACTAGCACATCAGTGCAGCTTCATGCCAGACAGGCTTTGGACATAGCTGTCTTGGTTAGCCAGTCATCAATATACTCCTTCAAGTCTGTACTTGAGGGTGTCCACTTCCACTTGGCATCACATCATTAAATATGTATTATGTAATTAATTTCAAGCTGCACAAAAGTAACCGATGCCACACGACATACTAGTCATCTCTGAGAGATGCACAGTTCATCACTTTTTGGAAGAAAAATACTCATGTCCTCCATCACAAAGAATGGACCGTTCCATTTTTTTTAGCTTTGCCCCGCCCATCTCTACCTAAGCTCCACCCACACCTCGCTCGTGTTGGCATCGATCGATCTCTGATCTCCCTGACTATCAATTTCCAGAAAACTACATAGGGAAGCTGTTGAATATTTTGAAATTAATTTCACTGGGTGCTGTTGCTGCCTATTAGTTTCAAAATATTCAACAGCATGTTTATTAAATAGCAAAGAATTACAAATACATAGAATTCATACAACGTGTTGGACTATTTGAGATTTGATGACGGTCTATATGGAACCCTTTGTGACGTAATAATTGTGACATCATACATGCACTGAGTTGATTACGTCGTCATATGAGGGCAGCTGATGGATGGATGGATACTCTGGAAAGGTGAATTGGGTCCTCAGAAAAGGCATATAATACATTTTATATGGAACTCATTGTATGTAGTCATTCAGCATTAAACTACTAGTGTTAGACAAACCCCTATTACTAAATCAAATTTTGATTTGAAAGTTTGATATAAATTTAGCCAAACACCATAACTCTTCCATAATAAACCATTCTCATCATTTGCAGGCGGTGAAATATGTCTGTACGCACTTTCTTTTATTAACATTATTGTTAGTATCTGAATATAAACCCTTTAACTGTCAAATTTGTTGACAAAAATTTCAATTTTATCATTGAAAATTTTCATTTGCAAACAAAAAGATTATTTTGTTTTAAACTGGGTTGGTTATCGAGCCAGTCACTTCAGTTATAAATTGTCGAAAGTAGTTTTCTATTAGTTTTCAAATGGTCATTTATTATGACAACTGCTGACACCATGTTGGCTGACTTCAGTATTAAAGGGTTAATAACATCCTGGCTTAATCATATTAACCCTTTTATGCTTACAGATCAGAAATGACAGAGTGTTTATGGTGTAAGGAATATTCGTTTGAATATTTTGAAAGTAATTTAACGGGGAGCAAAGCAGTTTTAAATTATCCAACAGCTTTCCTGGAGAGTTGCTTTCAATTTTAACACCTTTGACTTTCAAGGGTTAAAGGATTACAACTTTTAATTAGCCCTGGTTAATGCATTAACTATTTTTGGCTGAATTTTATTTCAATGTTAAATTTGATTCTTGTTGAAGGTTTGGAAAACAATTCGATTAGATATTATTGCGATCAGAGTCAAGTTGTTGGAGCAGTATTTAATGATAGGCTGAAAATGAAAACTCAGTTTTGTAGCTCAGATGAAATGCTTGTCATGATTAATGATTTAATCTCCAGCTATTGTGTCCCTATGTGCAGGAAATGAATATTGAAGTATTTCATATCTTAACCCTTACCACTGTGGTCTGAAAATTTCTAATTTTCAAATTAAACTAAAAGATCCAACTGGTGTACATTTTTCAACAAATTTGGTGGGAGATGGTGCTGTCATAGACAGCAATTTCAAATTAAACTAAAAGATCAACTGGTGTACATTTTTCAACAAATTTGGTGGGAGATGGTGCTGTCATAGACAGCAACATCTTCCAGCAAAATTGTTGAAAAATGTACACCAGTTTCTTTGATATTGACACAGTAAAATATAAAATATTGACATCAGAGTGCTAAGGGTTAATTGTGTATCACTTTAAGGTTTAACACTGAGAGAAAATTTATGTTTTATTTTAAGAGCTGTTTAAGTATTGCAACTTACATTTTATATATCTGTATAATCCCAGGATTGCTTTATCACTAGGTGTCTCAACCCTTTCACCGGTGAATTCCCCATATCTCATTTTCAAGGCAACCATACAGGAAAACTGTTGAATATTTTGAAATTAATTTTACTGGAATTTCTTCATGCATTCATCCAAAGTTTTTGTTCGTGGCTCTGTACATTCATGTATTTTCAACACTACCCTAATATTACCAAAATAGCTTTTTGGTCTATAAATTAATATTTCTCTCGAGCTCTCGACCACTTGTTAAAGTGTTAATATGCTATTGTTAAATTATATGGCATGTACATGTAGGGTACAGGTACTTAATCATACAGCAAATCCTGATTATTTGGGTATTAAGCAGATTTGCACTGGATTTTGATACAGATTTAACTGGTACAAAGATAATAGACCTTTCCACTTTATCCATCCATCATATGATGTCATAATCAACTACTTGACATTCAAAATGACATCATAATGAATGTCGTAAATAAGTACGTCACGCACGCATATTTGAAGATGGACTATGCATTGTTGTATGAATTGTATGTCTTTACTTTTTAATAAATTGTCTGTTGAATATTTTGAAACTAACAGCACCCAGTCAAATTAGTTACATAATATTCAACAGCTTACCTGTATAGTTTTCCGAAATTGATTGTTAGGACATTCGGGGATTGATCAATCCCAACACGGCGAAGTGTGGGTGGAGCTTAGCTAGAGGTGGGTAGGGCATAGCTAAAAATGGAAATGTCCATTGACGTTTCAAACAGTTTGTTGTGGTTTAACAGTCAAACTACTGCAAGCCACCAGACAATAATTTCCGTGAGTAAAAAGTCTCGACTTGCTGAAAATTTAAAAATCTATTTGACTGAAAGTTCTTGGTGACTTAGCCACCAACAACTTTCAGCCAAATTGTTTTCAAAATATTTAGCAGGTCCAGAGATATAACCCTTGGAATATGGTATCTGCAAAACTCAGCAGTCAGACAGTAAGACAGAAATCCAAAAGGTAACATTTTTTCGTCAAAGCACTTTATTATATAAATGTATGCGTTTAACCTGGTTACTAGAAATAAGAAAACTAATTTTCGCATATATTATATGTAAATCTCTGACTACTTGTTTTTTTACGTATAAGCTTAGCGATCAAGCCAACTCAATTGATATAATCATTATTCAACTCAACTGTACAAATGTAGGATATTACTATTAAGTTAATTGATTACCTTTGTTGATTTTCTTAATTATGCATATGTATGTCTATTTCTGTCTTCGGTCACTGTCACATGGACAAGAAGCGTGTTTATGCATTCCCTCAGGATTGTGGAGCTGTGGAGTTGAAATAATGAAAGAAAAATAATGCAAAAAACCCATAACAATCAACAATCATTGTTCATATCAGTCATAATTCATATGCAATATGAATTCTCATGTAATAACCACTTCTTATAGACCTTGTGCCACTGAACCTTTTACGCGTAAATTGTGCAAAACTTTTTGAAAGCAATTTGACTGAAAATGATGGCTGTCAAAGTCGGGGATGACTTTGTCCGGTTGTTTTCTAGATACTCAGTAGCAGCTTCAATATGCATGTAGGAAATATCTCTGTTATGTAGGCTGAACTGTGATAATATTATAATGACATTTACAACGGATTGGTTGGGTGGGTCAAGACATCTATATTTACATTGGCGAATGTGTGGTTATTCTAGTTTACGCACAGTCATGACCAGAGTTGCCCTTATGCGTCCTTTTCCGCATATATACGCATAAAAGTGGCTGAGGGACGCATAAAAATGAACCCTCTGCGTCCCCGAGGACGCACGAGGGACTCAGTAAAAAGTGTAACGGAAACTGGTAACTTTGCGTGCGCTTAATTATCGATTATATTATCGTGTGTGTATATTTATTTGTGCATGTTTTTACTTTAAAAAATATACCTAATGTATTGTGTTCAATAAAAACGAACTTACTGCGTTGTTTAAGACTATGATTTGTTGTATGTTTTTTTGCACAACTCAAAGTTGTTAATGCCCATAAATTAGATTCAACCGCCAAAATTAATTGTAAACACAATTCCCAGATCATCCTTAGTATTCCATTTGATCTAATTTTTTATAAATAATGAGTTTACAAGTCCGATGTCAGTCGCCTTGTTTGGCCTACAAATTGCAAAACTACCCGCCATGTTTCTGTCTGTTGTGCTAAACGTCAGTGTGACGTATTTGATTGGGTAACAGCGGAATTTCCCTCTAGAGGAACTCACGCTTGAGAAATCCAATACAACTGATCAAGCGTATACAAACGTGTCTGGGCGTCTTAACCCTTTCACAGCTCAGAACATTGGACAGATCACAAAGTTGTTATCACTAATATGCTGAATATTTTGAAATTAATTTGCGCATGCCTACTTGCCTAAAGCACGACTAACAGGCAAAATATTTTTTTCTATTTACTTATCAAAATATCTAAATGGATGAAGGAACATATGGAAGATATTGTGATATCTTTTACATTTGAATGGCCATTTGACGGATTAGCGGCGGTGTCTTTGTATTGCTGTTTGAATAACGGTATCAATACGCGCTATACGCTGTCTTTTATTTAGTAATAGTGGCTGATTGATTGACTGATGGATTAGTGTTTATAATGTTTAACAATACTCGATCGTTAGGTGTTCCCAATTTATCAACTAAAAAGCTCATCCCAGCAGGTAGGCATACGTTAAAATATTGATTTTTTCCAAACAGCGTATAGTTCAAAGCTCCCAGATACAAGCGTCGTTATTGGATACACGCTAATGCGTTATCTATGCTTCAACCAATCAGAAATCGCGTTAGATAGTTCCTCCCTATGAATTAGAGATATCCGGTTATTGGCTGATATATTTTCACTAATTACGCAGTTTAATCTGATTTATACAGATTATTTTTGATAAATTATTGTTTTGTCTGATTTTAGCTTATGTATTCCACTATATTTAGAGGTTCCAGTTACATTATAAAAAATATGCGCGCATTATATCGAAGAAGGTCAAGTCGTCCTTGAGAAAACTCGCCCTAGACACTCGTAATTTTTCAATTCGTCCAAAGTCAAGTCAGGGTTTACTAGAAAAACTAATGCAGTGGTCTTTGCTAATTACTAATGTAGTGGTCTTTGGAAATGTTAATCATACAAGGGTGTCAATGTAGGTTGGTTGGTTTATCAGACAACAAACAAGTACAGTGTTTTAAGTTATTGTTTATTGACATGCAGTTCAAATGTTATTAGTTAAATATACAAGGGCCATTTCAATAGATCAATTTTAGCCACCATTGTAGATCACAGAATACATATTTTTGAAAATTTACCACTGCATAGTTAATATTCTCTATATATACATTGACAGTATTTACACAATGTCAATACTAGTGCTTTCAACATGTTTAATAAAGTACTTTATAATTAGATCAAATTTCAGATGAGTACCCAATGGGACCCCCCGATTTTACAGTGGGACCCCCAAATCTGAGTGTGGGGTCCTTGGGACCCGCAAAAATCAGATGTTGTGGGCAACACTGGTCATGACAGTGTTGTGCAAATTTACTGTCTGCACAATTTAGACTGAACTCTAACATTTTCAGAGGCATAATTTGTATAGTTAGTTACCCTTGTCCACACGCACGCACGCACGCACGCACGCGCGCGTGCGCGCACTGATCTTTATAGTGGTTTTGAGAAATTACTGATTGCAGGTCTTATGCCAATGAGCCAGTTAGTCCAGTGGTAAATTAGAAAAAGGCACCTTGACTTGTGCTGCAAATGAACCTTCACTAACATGACTAAGCAAACAAATGTTGACAACTAATGAACTAAAGGGTTAAAACCGGGCTATAAAGTCCCAAGGCGCGGCCAGCATTATAAATCACTTCAAGATTAAAAATGGGTATTAGCATTGCAATGCTGCAGAATTTGATTGAATTTATAATACTGACCAGACTTCTGGGTACAGGTACGAGAGAGGTACGTCTCATACGAAACCATAAATTATATGACAGCAATCAAATTGCAAGTATTCCAATATGACTTCAAAGCACAGATGATTAACCCTTTAATGGTCAAATTTGGTTAAAAAATCAAAATATTTGCTTAGTGAATATCCATTTGCAGGCTAAGAGAGGACCATTTTTAGCTCGACTATGAATTTAAGACAAGCTACTGCGATACCCTGCACGTCATGCAGCGGCTGCCAATTTTCGTGTAGCTCAGATTTTCTGTTTATATCTCATTTGGTTAATCATACTGGATCCAAACTTGGGAACATGCTTCCTTATAATGACACGGCATCTCATGATGACATTGGGGTCCAAAGGTCAAGGTCACCATGACCCTGTTAAAAACATTGGGTTTTTTGACATTAACATTTTCCATTTAGCTCAACTTCTCTGTTTAAATCTCAGGTTTGGTTAATCATACTGGACCCAAACTTGGACACATGCCTCCTTATACTGATCTGACATCACATAATAATGTTGAGGTCAAAAGCTCAAATTTCAAGGTCACTGAAACCTTGGTAAAAACCTCATTCTTTCAACATAAACATTTTCCATTTAGCTCAACTTTTCTGTTTGATTAATTATACTGGACCCAAAGTTGGATTCGTGTTTCCTTGTAATGACATGACATCACACAATGACGGTGGGGTCAAAATGTCAAAGGTCAAGGTTACTGATATGCATGGCGACCATCAGCAATTTCAACTTTGGCTGGAATGACTCTATGGGACTAGGCTTCAAAACGTTTATACAGAATTTTGATTGGTCAATTCTTGGGGTGAAAACCTTAGTAATGATCCTATGGCGGTAGACTTCAACATCTTAAACAAGAATTTTGATTGGGCAATTTCTTAGTAGCCATCTTGGATTTTTGTATTTAAATGCAAATGCTTTAAATGTTACGGTCCAGCTTAGTATTACAGGCCCTTCCGTGGCCTCTTGTTGATAAGGTTATTGATAAGCCTTCTCTATTTTATTTAATGTTTGATTTAGTCAAGCTCATAGTTCATTGCAAAGTCATAAAGTCGAGCTTCATTGTTGCATTGCAAACACATTTCTGGTTGAAAATTTACCAATGGAATGACTGGCTCGGTTATCAAGCCAGGCATTCCAGTGGTAAACTTTTAAAAATAGTCGTCTTGGCCTGCAATTGGACATTCCCCAAGACCACTGCAGAGGCCGATTTTGGCCGGCTTGACCATTAAAGGGTTAAATCTCAATTCATCCCATCATTATGGGACATGATTAAAGGTTGATACATCCAGAAAAGTTGTCCATTTCCACACTGCAATTACAATCAAAACTGCCTCAATGTATACATGTACCTCCATATATGCAGTAAATTCCATACAACAGAGATTCATTAGCACCAAAATCAAGGAACCTGTGCATTTGACCCTCTGTCTAAAGGACACATGTTTGCAAAGGGCCCATTCATACGGTGTAACAGACTTTATGGAGAAGTTTTGATCAGTGTGCTAGATCTCTGGGCGTATCAGCTGACAATAGCTCCCTAGATGACATTCATGGACCCTCTGAATAATTTCACCACTGATCTATCATATCCTGGATCATCCATACATGTTTTTGTATCGCCTGCGAAACAAAAGTGAAATATATGTAGCACTTTCGAAGACAACGATGACGACAGCGTCAACGTTAAGTTTTGTGTGTTTTGCAAATCAATTTCAATTATATTTCTAGTTTTGTTAAACCTACTGAAACTAAAGATGCACACATTGGTGGCTATGCCTGGTAGGAAGTAGCACTATATGAGGACATGCGAGATTTATATAATACTTATTTAATAATTTCCAACATTAATTATAATTACACGATGATTTATACACATGGCAACTTGTTGCCTCAACTGGCCATGTGAAGTTACATGTATGCCATGGAGATCATCCATCCTGTGCCTGTCTGCAGTGCATTTCGTCATGCAGTTTCCTTTTAGCAATTCCCATTGTATAAGTATAAATTTGTAACTGGCAATCGGGCTTTCTCAATAGGCGTGTGCCATTACTGCTTTTGAGTGCTCACAATCGCAATTACTTGATTAATCAACATGGGTTCAAACTACATAACAACATTTGACATAACAACAAATGTATATCAATGACAAAAGCTGCAATGGTGTTTATAAATGTCCATTTGGAGGCTATGGGAAGAAAGACTATTGTTGAATATGTATTACTGGAATGCCTGGCTCGAGCATCGAGCCAGTCATTCCAGTGATACATTTTCAAAAATGGTCTTTTCTTGACATGCAATTTAGGAGCATGTATTTGCTGAGCAAAATGTCAATTCGCATTAAAAAGTACTTAAAACATAGCTTTTGAGATATTTCATCTAACAGAAATTATTCACAGTCATTCGATTATTTAATATTTTATCATATAAATTCACAATTTAAAAAAGCGTTATTTTCGATTTAGTCATTTAATCGCGCAAGACTATTTCTCAAATTCATGTCCTTTGGACTAAGTGCTTAACTTTTTATACCCCGCCAAATTTATGTAATGGCATCATCCATCCTGGCGGGCAGGTGGTCGGGCGCTCGGGCAGCAGAGTGGTTTCTGGATGATAACTCTGTTACCGTTTGTCGGATCACATTGAAACTTCATAGGGTGGTTGGACTAGGTCTGGAGAATGATGATAATCCAAGATGGTCACCAGCCACGGGCTGCCATCTTGAAAGTTGGTTTCTGTATAATATCTCCGTTACCATTTATGGATTCACTTCATAGGGTGGTTGGAATATATCTGGTGAAAATTTTATTCGAAATTTACGATAATCCGAAATCCAATGTGGCCTCAGTCTGGATCGCTTTGGCATTTCATAAGGATGATTGGTCTGGGTCTGAGGAAGAATATATATTTTCTCAAAGCTCTCATTCATTGGTTTGTCATCATGGCAGGGTATTATTTGCCGTTTGCGGAGCTCTTGTTATGTCAAGTGTCTCATTGTTTCCAGATAGTTAACTAGGGCTTGAAATGTCAATGTCTCAATGTCAAGATACTAGGTGTACAGGAAAGCTGTTGAATATTTATGAGGAGCCCAAGACGCCCTACTACAGAGCATTTATTTTTTCAAAACTCTGCAGAGAAACCATGAATCTCCCTGCCCCACCCTAACAAACACACACTTATATGCTTTGCCATGGTCACTTAATACTGTCATTTTTCCCTGATGAATAGTGAGACCTCATACATTTACTCTAGTCATGGTTGTTTTTGTCCCATGAAAGAATCATAATTATTTAAGCTGGTGTTGACACCATTAGTAATTTAGTGGTCAAGCCAGCCAAGATCCATCTGCCTTTGCACTGTATTAAGGAATGTCCAGGTGTCGGCAAACCGAAGACTATTTTAAAAATATTATACTTGAAATGACAGGCACAGTAACTGAGCCAGTCATTCCAATTGTAATTGTTCGAGAATAGTCTTCTCTTGTGTTGCAAATGAGCATTCACTAACTAAAGCAATAATTTTAATTTTCTTGACAAATCTTCACCATTGTTAATGGACATATATCCTATGTGATGTGCTGCTGGCTGTGGCATTATTCATGTTTACAGACAATGAATATGATATATGCTCTTGTTCTAATGTGTGTTCCTGCCTATGCGTGTACATCCTGTGAACATACATGCATGTATGAATTGCTCACATTCTTTGATTGTTCAATAATTTGGTAATATATGGTTACATAACTCCATTGCATGAATTTTAATAAAGTATGCAAATATATTCTTTTTCTGTTTTTAGAATGTTCTCACAGATTCATTGGTCGTTTATATCTTCAATGAAATTAATTAACTATGGTAATGAAGGTGCATAAAACTTTCCGTGAGGAGAAGATTCAAGGTCATGCTGGTAGATTTACCTGGCATTTGTAATGGAGCTTTCCAGTTTTAGCTATACCCTGCCCATCTCTATCTAAGCTCCACCCACACCTCGTCCGTGTTGGGATTGATCGATCCCTGAACTTTCTGACTATCAATTTCCAGAAAACTATACAGGTAAGCTGTTGATTATTTTGTAACTAATAGTCAAATTAGTTTCTAAATATTCAACAGACTATTTACTAAATGGTAAAGACATACAATTCGTACAACAACGCATAGTCTGTCTTCAATTATGCGTTCGTGACATACTTATCGATGTCATAATGATGTCATTCATTATGATGCCATTCTACACGTCACGTAGTTGATTATGACATCATATGATGGATGGATAAAGTGGAAAGGTCTATTGATTTTTTATTACATGTATCTCTATATTCTTTTCTTTTCTCAGCAAAAACTGAATGCATGCTGTGATGATATTGAGAAATTTGTGTCACGATTACAGCAGGCCGCTGAGGCTTACAAAGAGCTGGAGAAACGGAGCAGTAATCATGGAAAGGGGAAGAAAAAACAAGTGGGAGGTGAGTCCATAAACCAAATCCAGATGAGGTCAGATAAACTTATTCCCTTAAAATCTTCCAAACTAGGTCCATATCGTGTTCAGATGAATAGTGCTTGCAATGTCTAGCAACTCACTGTGTTATTAATTTATCGTGCTTAAAACACACAGCCCACTATAAAGCCATATGTTTCATAAAACAATACATTGTCTTTGTGAAATTGTACCTTACGGCACAGAGGGCAAGACGTTGGTCTTAGTGTGAGCTGCAAAGCTCATGCCTCTATTTGTACTAAAATCAATTTTATTTATCATTCACAACCCGAGCAAGAGTCTTTAAGTCCCACCTACGTCCCAGAAGATGAGACATAGATAGATATCACAATTTTTTTACGGTAAAGATATCATCAATGTTAAGCTATCATGTTCTCGATGAGAATGATGGGCAAGACATTTAATTCTTTCAGATAGAAAATGCAGAAAAATACATCGATGCTGAGATTTGGCATGTGTGATATGTCAGCCATTCATGTCTTAGTCCTGGAAAGTATTACAGTGACATATCCGAGGTCTCCACACATCATGGCAATGTGTTAAACATGCATATATAGATGGCCCTAGCTACAGGTAAAGCTACATGGCAACAGAATTATGAATTTACATAAAACTTATTGTCTCGAGACAAAAATGATAATGAAGCGTTTGTCATTACATTTGGATTTTTTTAGCAGTTTAGTCGTATAATATTTTATTGCTGTATATTACATAGGTTTTCTGAAGATGTTTTCCCTATCGTAATTAACATCTTTATTATATACATGTATAAATACACGCCAAATCCCACACTTTTAAATCATAATTTATTTTGATGTATAAAAGTAGATTATATTCTCTCTAATAAAATCAAGTTTAGACTATATTTTGTTTTGCTCGAATAGGCTATAAATTAATACCAACCAATTGAATGTTAAAATGGATTAAAGAAACTGACTATACTTATGCCGCTGTAATATGACCTCAATGGATGAATACACTTAGCTATGCCCCGCCCATCTCTGGCTAAACTCTGGCCATGGTTTGCCCGCATTCGGATTGATCGAACCCTGAACTCCTTGCTGTTGAATAGTTGGAAAGTAATTTGATTGGGTGCCGTTGCTGCCATACAGCAACAGCATCCAGTCAGATTAGTTTTACAATATTTAACTATTCCAGGTTCATGATGGAGGATTGTCTGTCAATTATGATTGTGACCAACCTATATGTGGCATAAATGATTATGATGTTAATACGTGAGTGACAGATTGCATTCATCCATTGTGTACTTATAAAAAACATGTATTGTTTCAGCTGGTCTTATCACAGCTGCTGTTGTTACCTTCTTCCACTTAACCCTTTTGGCCAGAACCAAAAATGACTTCTGCAATGGTCTTGAGAAATGTCTATTTGCAGACCAAGAGAAGACCATTTCTGAAAATTTATCACCGGGATGACTGGCTCAATAATTCCAGTGATAAATTTAAAAAAAATAGTATTTTCTTTGTCTGCAAATGGACATTTTCTATGGAGAAATTTACATTTTCTTGAATAAATTTGAGTGTTAAAGGCGGGTTTAAGGACAGGCCACCATCTGGTGTATTATCGTACTTGCGAAACAAATTTCGGTAACTCTTTAGATAATTATCAGTGGTTGTCATGCAGTTCTAAAGAGAAGTAAATCATTGAATAGCTGACACTATGTTTGTGAAATAATTATAATGTATTGTCTACCCTGTCTTATGTGACCACTCTCTCAGTCTGATGTACCAATCTCTGGTCACTAGAGACAGGCGCTCTTTTGACCCTTGAATGGTCAAGCTGGCCAAAAACGGTAATTGTCAGTAAAATAAAATAAATGGAATGTGTTGAAATTAGAAGGCAGGAAGATACAGTAAAACTTGTCTTAACCCTTTAATGATCATACCGGTCAAAACCAGCCTCTGTTATGGTCTAGTGGAATGTCTCTTTATAGGTCAAGAGAATACAATTTGTGAAAATTTAACACTGGAATGACTGGCTCGATAAACGAGCCAGTCATTTCAGTGATAAATCTTCAAAAATTGTATTCTCTTGGCCTATGAATGGACATTCAATAGGCAGATATTTAAATTTTCTTGACCAGATTTGACCATTAAAGGGTTAGGCGCGCACCTTATTAACTACATGTATATACAGTTATCCTTAATTCATTATATAGCCTGGTGGTCTCATGCTATAGGTAAGGCCATGAAGGATATATACTTTTAGATGACGGTTCTTTTAACACATATAAATCATCATATTATGTCCCCCCAAAATACAAGTGTTCTGTAATTAGGCAGATTTCACGTGGTATTATTTACGCCTCACGTCATCTGATACGGCTAGCGTGATAAACAGATATTAGCTGACTGTCTGTTATAGTGACTTGCATAGATTTAATTCCTGGTTCTGTATGTAATTCATCAATTACTTATACAGATGATCTTTAAAACATGATTTTTAATCTATTTTTAATTTAATTTAAGTTATTTCTGCTTTATTGAATAATCGCTTTCAGTTAACTTCTTTTCAAAATATTCAGTTAGTTTCCGCGTGTGCATCCACGTGTCAATTGATAGCAAATTGTCTTCATTCATTTTGATTTTGTTCCCATACATCACTTCCATGTTTCATAAGAGTTGATTTTGGCGTAGAGAGAAAGTTGTTGATGCCTAAGAAAGCATCACCTTGTTAAGGCTGCTCAATATACCGATACCATATTGAAAACCGATGTCACACAATGACAGTGAAAATTGCTTATATCAAACATTATTAAAAATGGAAGATGCTAGCCACTAACCAGGGACAATCGTGCGTGAAAAGTGCAATGAGTAATGATTGATGCTTAAGACATGTTTTCTGGGAAATATCTGTCGTTTAGCCCGCTTATAATGCTGATCATGCTATTCCCATTTTCTCATTGGCTAGTACGAGAAAAATTATCCACTCACGATATGAATAATAATTTCTTTTCATACGAATGAACATTGTTTATCTAATCACGTCATGGCTGAAGCTTTATGATCTTTGTCGAAATGAATGGTTATACTCACACGACATTAAATATCTAACACACCGTTAATAGACTGGTGAAAGTGGGAGTAACTTTTTTCATCCCATTGTGTCTAAAACAAACTTCAACTAGCATGTGCATTTAACAGACTAATAATAATCGGGTTACACGATCGCTCTATTTAGAGAACAGTTCTGACATATATTGGTTGAACTATTGATGGAAGAGTTCGCTTCAAGACACATGTTTGTATTCTCGCAAGATTCCCATATGCCAGCATGAGATAACTGAGAGATCCCAACTTCCTAATATGAAACTCGGCTCGGATCTAAAGTGCAATACTCGGTCACCATCACGCAAGGGTAATAATATACAATCACGTATAGTAATTTCTGAGTCCAAGCCGCAGGCCATGAGTCGCAGGCGAGTACTCACTCTGAATACCGGAATTGAATCTTTCTAATATCATGTGATTTGTATTTTTTCACAATAACATGACATGTCAATTTTCGATTAATTTTGGTGTAATAAACGATGGTTATTATCACACTTGCATAACAAATTTCAGATTTTAAAATTTTAGACAATTATCAGTGGTATAATGATGCAGTTCACAATAAGTTCACTCCCACAATGATCGGCATTGGGTATATTAACCAGGGTTCCCAGCCACTCTGGAACTCGGGGAAAACCTTGAAAATGAGTCCCTTTTCCAGTCAGGGAAAACTTAGTGAATTTGTTAAAAACAGCAAAAGTCAGAGAAAACTCAGGAGTTTTACATTTTGTCAGATTGCCACTGATGCGTTTTGGTTCATGTGTCCATTGACTGAAAATTGTAATAAATTATTACAAAGTATTGCGTGCACACAGGATCACTTTGTTGTATATATTATCGATATCTTATTTGGTTTGCTGCGATCACCTTTTGACTTCTCAGCAACCTTGAAAATATTTCTCATGGAATTTTGAAAATGTCTCCGGAAATATCATGGAATGCTCAGAGAATTTTGTTTTGATAAAGTGATGCGAACCCTGTTTACTCTTTAGTCCTTAAATCTTGTCAAAGAAATTTAAATTTTCTCATAGAAAATATCCATTTGCAGACCAAGAGAAGATTAGTTTTGAAAATTTATCTCTGGACTGACTGACTTGGTTATCGAGCCAGTCATTGCAGTGAAAATTTTTTAAAACTAACCTCTTGGTGTGCAGATGGACATTTCTCAGGACCAGTGCAGAAGCTGCTTTTGCATGGCTGTGGTGTTAAAGTGTTAAATGAATGGGTAAGGTGGCAAGAATTTGTACTGGGAAATAAGCTTCTATTTTTGTGTTATTGACGACCGTTTTTAAAATCATTTTAGAGAATGGATTTCAACTTTTTCTTGACACAGAACTCAGTCAAATTGTTGTTAAAATATTCAGCATATCTAGAGTTAAGCCATATGGAAAATGTAGTCTGCAGAAATTCAGCAGGCAGTTAACACAGTATATTGTATAACACAACAGTGCCATATTATAAATAGAATCAAAATGTTATTTAAACCTGCTGATTATTTTTCATGCAATTTGCCTGAAAGCAATCACTAATTCCCTCAGGCAAATTGTTTTCAGAATAATCATTGAAAATCTATTCCAATTCATCCATATAGAATGCAATAAGTTGAATATAATATGATACAAGAATTGTTTGCACAACAGATAATTTATTTCACTACACAGGTATTTATTTCATTGCCTATGGGATATTATTTGTGGAATGTTCCCTCTTGTATGGTGATTTATCCTTTATGGCTTATAAAAAAATGAACCATCCCTTCAATCTAGTCATGAACCTATACTGTATATAAAGCTGTGGTTTTATTTAGATTTTTACAACTGTTATTAATAAATATATAGTATTGTTTGCCAGATCGAGGTTATTAAACTAGCTACAAGTGAAAAATTACAATATCGGGGCATATAGTCATTGAACCTTGTTACATGAGTTCATTAACCCATTAAAGGTCAGATTTGGTCAAGAAAATCTTAAGATCTACCAATTGAATGTCCATTTACAGGTCAAGAGAATATAATTTTAGTAAATTTATCACTGGAATGAATGGCTCGATTATCGAGTCAGTCATTTCAGTGGTAAATTTTCTAAAATTGTATTTCTCTTGCCCTGTAAAGGGACAATCCACAAGACCATAACAGAGGCCAGACTTCGCCGGCATAATCATTAAAGGGTTAAAATGATAAAAAGCTATTAAAAGCTCTCAAACAATTGGCTTTAACAAGTTTTTATTCATAATTTTCTATAACTAAATCCCATCATCTGACGTTAAGATCACTATATCCAGGGCTCTCGATAAAGATAGTTTGGTAGTATTTTACTGGGCAAAAAATTTTCACGCGCTTCCTCTACCGCAGGCTGTGTTGGCTCTGCAGTAGGGATCGGGCAGAAGCAGTTTGATGGAGTAAAGGTGAACACTGGGATCAACAATCTCATTAAGATGTTCTTTTCTGTCATGTCAGTATATCCCATGATGCTAAAGCGCACCACAAACCATAACTGCTAGAATATGGTGTCCATCATTGCTATTGCGTGTCTAGCGGCTGACATGTTTCTGTCAGTGCTTGCTCATCTCCAGAATTCAAAGCTGCGAGCGGCTATTGGGAAAAACATTTTCACTCTTCTAGTAGATCTCATTGGTTGATGTACAACTGAAGCTGGTCAAAACCTTCATCAGTGTCAAGTGTAAAGTAGCCGATGATTTCTGCTAGAAGAGTGAAGATGACAGTATTTAATGGACCTTTCCTGTTTTAACTATGCCCCGTCCATCTCTAGCTAAGCTCCACCCACACCTCGCTCGTGTTGGGATCGATCCATCTCCTGAACACCCTGACTATCAATTTCCAAAAAAGAACACATTTAAGCTGTTGAATATTTTGAAACCAATTTGACTGGGTGCTGTTGCTACCTAAGGCTGCAACAGCGCCCAGTCAAATTATTTTCAAAATATTCAACAGCATGTTTATTGAATAGCAAAGAATTACAAAGACATACAATTCATACAACGTGTCGGAGTATTTGAGAGTTGATGACGGTCTATATGGAACACTTTGTGACGTAATGATTATGACATCATCATACACGCCCTGAGCTGATTATGACGTCACATGAGGTCAGATGATAGATGAATACTCTGGAAAGGTGAATTCTGCCATATTTTATCTTCAGGATATCATTCTGGATAATGGATTCATTTGAAATATTTTTTGTATATTCCCCGCTTAACCATTTAACCCTAACCCTCAAATTTGTTCAAGAAGATTTCAATTTTTCCAAAGAAAATGTCCATTTGCAGACAAAGAGAAGACTATTTTTTATACGACCGTGTAAGCGGGGGTCGTATTATATGATGGCGCTCGCCGTCCGTCTATCCGTGCATCTTGCTTTCCATCCATCCGTCCATCTTTCAGCAATTGTGTTAGGGATGGATGAAGTATCATGATTTCGGTTTGGCAAAATCCACCCATATTCGCCAGAGTTATCTACCATGAAAAGCTAAAATTTGCCAAAACTTTCTTGTCCGGAGCAGATCTCGGAGTTTTGAACCGACATTCACAAATTTTTTCCAGCAGTTGTGTTAGGGATGGACGAAGTGTCATGATTTCGGCAAAATCCACCCAGAGTTATCTCCCTTGAAAAGCTCAAATTCATCACAATTTTCTTGTCCCACCCATATGTTGAAGATTTTTTAACCGACACTCACAATCTTTTGTTCAGCAGATGTTTTAGGGATAGATGAGGTGTCATTTATCAAAGACAAACTTCACATCTAGCATTCCTCAAACAAGTATGCCTGCAGGCGTATGTTGAGTTTCACAAAAACTTGTTTTAATTTACCAGCGGAATGATTGGCTCAAAAATCAAGCCAGTCATTCCAGCAGTAAATTAAAAAAAATAATCCGTCTGCAAATGTACATTCTCTTTAGGAAAATCTAAGTTTTGTGGAACAAATTTGAGTGTTGAAGGGTCATTATGAAACTAAGAAATTTTTTTACCAAAAAAAATAGTACTGGTAAGTGAATTAATTATTAATTTTTAGCTCACCTGGCCTGAAAGGCCAAGTGAGCTTATGTCGTGGCGACTGTCCGTCGTCCGTCCGTCAACTTTTCCTTTAAACGACTTCTTCTCACGAACCGCTGGGCCAATTTCAATTATAGTAGGAAGCATCCTTAGGGCATAGGAATCCAAGTTTGTTCAAATGAAGCCGATCGGCCAATTAGGCCGGTGGCCATCTTGGATTTTGGCTGATTTTTAGAAATGTCTTTAAAAATCTCTTCTCCGAAACCGCTTGAGGGATTGAAGGAAACCTCATGAAATATGATCTAGGGCAGGAGCTCAACCAAATTTGTTCAAGGAAACTTAATTGGTCAAATAGTTTGGCAGCCATCTTGGTTGACCTAGTTTTAGCGAAAATAACTTCTTCTCCAGAACCGCTGAAGGGATCAGGCCGAAATTTGGCAGATATGATTAGGGACTAAGGGCCAGTAAAGTGTGTTCAAGAGAAGTTGATCCATCAAAAAACATAGCCGCCGTGGGCCAATCAAAATATAGCATGTTTGGCAGCCATATTGGATTTTTTAATTTGATGGATTTTGAGGCCGAAATTGGTTTTATATAGATTTTTGGGTATTCTGATGTCAAATTTACAATTTTCGAAACTGTCGGATAAACGGTTTGGTGGCCATCTTGGAAGATTTTCTCGTCAAAAGCTCCCATGCTAAAGCAATGGGAAATTAAAAATATCTTCTTGAGAACTGCCAGGCCGATTTCAATTATATTTGACAGGAAGCATCCTTAGGGCATAAGGATCCAAGTTTGTTCAAATGAACCCGATCGGCCAATTTGCCCAGTGGCCATTTTGGATTTCAGCCGATTTCAGGAAATGTCTTTAAAAATCACAGAAACCACTTGGGGAATCTTCATCTAGGCCAAGAGGTAAGCCAAGTTTGTTCAAGAGGACTTGATTGACCAAATGGTTCGGCGACCATCTTGGATGACCTGGTTTTCACGAAAATGACTCCTCCAGAACCGCTGAAGGGATCGGGCCGAAATTTGGGTCATTAAAATTTGTTCAAAGGAAGTTGATCCATCAAAAAAACATGGGCGCCGTGAGGCGATCAAAATGTAGTGTGTTTGGTGGCCATATTGCACTTGCAAAAATGTCCACAAACTCATTTAAAAGACTGCTAAAGTCTGTTGACAAAAATTGATGGTACACCAGGTGAGCGACACAGGCCCCTTGGGCCTCTTGTTCCAATTTGTATCAGTGATATCATCCAATAAATTGTTTTGCGGTGGCCATTTATGTTTCCCAAGGCCGCCAGCCTAATCTCTCTGATTCACTCTTTGATGTCGAATCTGTAACACATCTAGCGAGCTCCCCAATATCAAAGTGTCTTCAATATAAAATACCGTACTTTTGTGTCTATATTGCGCAGTTTTTTTGCTAATTTTGCTCCAGGCCGGAAAGGGTATTATGCATTAGTATAAACTTTTATCACATATTTGGGCTCAGAATTTTGGGTCAGAATGGCTGCCCTGATGTACAATTAAGCCCAAAAATGTGATATCAAAGGGAAACCACTATTTCCTCTTGCCTGCCGTATTGCAATAGCCCAATATTGTGGGCTACATTGTGTGTAATAATTGTATTCTATGTAATATTTGTGAATCGTACGTGTATGATTCTTAAGTGGTGAAATAAAACTCAAACTGACAAGTCATTGTACATGTATTATCGTAAACCAACATAAGATGACCCAAAACAACGTAAGAAATAAAATGAGGTTAGATCCCTTCTTAAGTTGGGTGACCAAATTAAAGCTCTTTTGTGATTGGACGCATTCCACTGAACTTTATTTGGACTAGAAGGAGACCTCCCAAATAAAAACAGATTTTGCAACGTCGCAAATGCCAATATTGCATATTAATAATAAATATATACAGAAGATAATGTTTTTAAAACAATTTGAGCAATAAATTCACTATTACCTAATCAATAAATGTATTCGGCAATATATTTACTGGCGAAATTTGTGTTCACTTGGGCGATTTTGTCCAGGCCGACTTGGTTACATTACATTCTACCGAGTATTAATCACCGTATTAATCAGCTATAGGACAAGTTTATGCCGTCACTCTTGTAGCTACTCGAAGATCCCCTCCTATTTGTTGATTGCGCAGGTCTCTAACCGGGTACTACTATTAGCCTCTTCGCGCTACTCGGGTAACAACCTAAACTCATCCTATAGCCTAATACATTAATTTTGCTGAAATAAACAATGTTTATTAAAATATACACAATATTTAGGCGGTCCCAATTAATAATTTCACTCCCACGATGATGGATATAACGTATACATCAAGCATAGGCATAAGATGGTAAGAATTTCTAGCGTGAACAATTTTAAATGTTCTGATTTCGTGTTATTTTTTGTATCATTTTTTCCAATTTTTTCTTGAAATATACCTAATAGAAGTCGCCACCCTTTCTCAGAGGTTTGGATTTAAAGCATTTACAGCCCTTGTCCTATTAGAACCCGCGGTTACTAATGAATGTTTTGCGGGACCAATTTTCGTTCGTCGGAAAAATGTTTTGCAATCTTTCTGAACTATAACTGCATGTTATATACCTGTATAAGGCTTTTCTGGCTCATATTTTGTCAAATTTTGCCCTGCGTGTTATCTATTAGGGCACAATATAGACACGAAAGTACGGTACAGAGAAATCACGAACTGAGAACACAAAAATCAAATGAATATGTTTAAAAAGACGTTCTAGCCCATCCAGGATAAATATCCATTCAAAATTGGATATAAATGTGTAGTTATTCTCTCTCAAACCAGCTATTCCACCTTGCACGAACATTGTAACAATGCCGACATCATAGATCTGTGTGTAGATCAATTCAATTAGTTTATTTGCATATCAAAGATATGCGTGCTAGCCAAATAATAAGGTCTAGTCTGCTGAGCGCCTTTGTAAGTTGCACCGAGATTTTATAAAATCCCACGTACTGGAATTCCGAATATAATATGGGAGAGTAGGGAAAGTTGTAAGTATTTTAATATATTATGCGTGACTTGAAAAATAAAAAAGAATATTGTGTTTTGGTGAGAGGGGACTAATACATGTAAGCAACTACTATATCCCCATCCCCCGTCATGCACACACTATATCCCCATCCCCCGTCATGCACACATGCAAGTACTTCACGTGCATGCACGCACGCACACGTGCACACACTATTGCCGTGGCCATCGACACCTCCATCACTGCTGACACCGCAGCCACTGTCATCATGCTGCCCCCAACAAGGACATAACCACCAAAAGTAACAGCTACAACCAGTTGTGGCGCAGCAGCTGGTGTTGTAAAAGATACTGATACACATCATCATCATCACAATAACAATTTCAATCAGCACCACAGCCACAAGAACACATACTGTAGCAAACACAACCACTGCTGCACGATTCACCATCAGCACAAACACCACCACTACCACCTCCACCACCACCATCGCAACAACAAGAAAATCTAAATTATGCCATCTGAAATCCCCACCCTTTTCACAGCTTTTGAAGTGCCATTTGCACCCCCAGCAATTTTGGACGAAATATCGCAAATAACCAGATCTTTGTAAGTAAACTGCTGACCACGGCCCTGGCCCTAGGAGTCGGAGCCAAATCTAAATGTTCTCTTGTAATAAGCACTCATATGGGTAACTCACATAACAAATTTGGTTGAATTCCACCAAATGGTTCTAAAATGCAGACGGATGGACAGGCAGGCGGTATATCTTATAGGTGCTTAAATGCAGATCCCAGCTAAATATTCCACCATTTCTTTAGTCAGTTAGTCAATCACAAAAGCATATACCAAGAAATATATAAAATCTACTCGATTTGACTAAAATTTGAACGCAGTGAAGGAAGTTGGCATGCAAGAGGATTTGCAGACTTTCGCCATATTCCAGATTAAAAATTCTGACTCCGGATCAGATAAAATACTGGAACTGTGGATATCTTGCAAACTAATAGTCTGATTTTGCTCAAATTTTAATACAGAAAAAGGTGTAACCTTACACCAGGATGACAGGACTTTGGGCTGGATCTAACAAAATCCATAAAATCTGGAGAATAATTAAATCTGGAACCTGCAGCTACTGAGATTATATCGAGCTGGTTTCAACATGTAGGGGATAACTGTCAATCATAACCAACCTCAAAACAATATAAACACGATCAGAACACTAAGACTGCTAAAAGATAAAAAGCACTAACAAGAACAGATGGTGGGGTGGTGGTGACTATCGATGTGGTGGTGGTTGTGGTGGTGGTGTCGCTGCTGGTAATGATGGTACATGGTAGTGCTGGTGGTAGTGGTGACGACGATGATGACAACAGTGATGATGACATCATGATGATGGAAGCCAAAAGGGCGCTCTGTAAGCAGGGAGGGATTTATATCCCCTAAAGACTTCCGAAAGCCTGAATGTGCATCTGTCATTATCTTCGTCGTCATCATGGTCGTGATTGCGGTCATGACCGCTATCATGGTACAGTTACAGTACTTAGTAGTAGTAGTAGTAGTAGTAGTAGTAGTAGTAGTAGTGGCGGCGGTGGTGGTCGTAGTGTAGTTGCACTGCCGTGGTTGGGGAGAAGGGGTGCTGGTGGTCGTAGTGATAGGGATAGTGGAATGTGTACATATTACCCTGATCTCCCCCATACTACTGGGAATTCTGATCAGTGACTTGGTGTAAAAAGGTGAAATCATGCATCCTATCGCTGTCCTATCAGATATCAGATATACACACATTTTAGAGGCAATATTTCCACGACTATATTGTTTATGGCTCATTCACTTTCTTCTTCTTTTCGTTCGCTGATCATACCACCAGTCCTGTAAGTGACTATCGACATGATCATAAGCGTTAAGTGCGTGGATCCATGGTTTATTAGAGTGCGCCGTGCGGCCTGGAACCTCCATCTTCAGCACTCGAGGTTTCTGGCATGGTTACCTCACCCTTACCTCCTTTAGTCGCCTCTTACGACACGCAGAGGATATGGAAGGTGTATTCTAAGCCCCACCTACAGGGCACCGCTTTGATATACAAATAAACTAATTGGATTGAATTGAATTAAACTGATCTACACACATCAATGACGTCAATGTTATTGATATTTCCAAAATGTCTTGGTGTTCGTGCAAGGTCGAACAGCTCGTCTGAGAGAGGATATCTACACATTTATATCCAACTTTGAATGCGTATTTATACTGGATGGGGTAGAACATAATTATAAACATATTCATTTCATTCTTCCGTCCTGGCTTAAATCCAGATTTATTTCATGATAGGACTTATCACTCCCTAGACATGTGACTCCTGTGTACAGCAACAGCCCTTATTAACCTATCAAAAAAGCTTTGAAATCTTTACATGACAAACTTGACAAATTGAAAAAAAGGTTAATTTTATTTATGACATGTAGATTGTGAATACCTTGAATATTTGCGTGTGCGTGTGTAGATATAGTGTTATGTTCAGTGATTGATTGAGAATTGGGATGAAAGGATCCCCTTGTGCTTTAGAAGTAATATGATATGTACATGTAGGTGTGTTTCTTGATAACAAAGCATTTTTCTTGAATCTTAGTTTTACAACAAGAGCAATGATGTGTAAACTCAAGCATTACCTGCTAACTATTGACCCATATAAGTAATAGAACACTTATAGGTATATAGATGCAAACATGTTAATTGTTACTGAGACAGAACGCTGCACATTTTGGATGCTCTAAAACAGTATCAGCAGACATCAGTATTGTTTAAAAAATAAACACAAATTGGTAGTCAGGGAGTTCAGGGATCGATCGAAGGAGGAGCTTGGCTAGAGATTGGCGGGGCATAGCTAAAACTGGAAAGGTCCATTGACAAGGAAGTGAATAAGTGCTTAAAAATTCAGTGTGGGTTAGTAGTTCCGAAACTTAATACGCATCTGTCTGTGTGAGGTGAGATCTGTTTTTCACCAACACATCGCCTTCAACTCAACAGGCCAGATACAACACATATCTAATGGTATAAGAAAATTTATCTTCAGTGTTTTGAATTGTCAATTGTCAAGTTAACAAAGAAACGGCTTCTGTAGTGGTCATAAGGAATGTCCATTAGCAGGCAGACGGAATACTTTTTGAAAATTTAACACAAATAACTGGATCGATTTCCGAGCCAGTTATTCCAGTCATAAATTTTCAAAAGTTGTCTTCTTGATTAAAATGGACATTCACAAAGGAAAAATCTGTAAAAATTTTAATATTAAAGGATTAAGATTATGGCAGCATTCTGTCGAGTGAATTTTAAAATGTTTAGCAGAAGTATATGTCTCACATCATAAAAAGTCATATTCATGGTCAATATTTTATATTTGGCAATATTTGTAAACTCGGTAACTACAGTAATTTTGCAAGTATAACATGCTTTTACATACAATTGCACATTGAACATATACCGGTATACATTTTTAGCTCAACTTTACAAAGTAAAATAACTAATTGTGGTGCACTGCGCGTCGTCCAGCTGTGGATGTGATGGCGTTGTTGCCCAGTTTGCATTTAGTTCAACTTACTAGTTCATATCTCATGTTGTGTTAATCATACTACACCCAAACTTGGACACTTGCTGTTTAGAGGGGATGGCACAATTACTTTGGGGTCAATAGGTCAAGGTACAATTTATTTAAGGAGACTACAATTTCCCGTTTATGATAACCCAATAACATGATGTACATATTTATTCGTACCTTTATTTATACATGCATTCATAATTTATCAATATATACATAATATATTAAATACATATATATATTTACCCTCGCCCCGTAAGGCGAATTTCATTCGCCTTGTCTGTCTGTGTGTGAGTGTCTGTGTGTCCGGAGCTATATTTAAAAAACTACTGAGCAATAAACTATATAAATATGCAAGTGACATTTTCTCAAAACCGATCACGCACCTAATCATTTCAGTAATTGTGTACCACCTTCCCATCGATGCTGAAGGCCACGGTACCATTATCGCACTAACCAAGTCACCTGACCCCACGCCAATCTGCGGCCCATTGTGCTCCTCAACAGCATATGGAAAATCATATCCAATGTTACTCTATGCCGCATCTGAGACAAGATCGATGACTTCACCGGATCATGTCAAAGTTGCTTCAAACGTGGACGTAGCTGCACAGACATTGAATTGGCTAAACGCATGCTTACAAAATGGCCATTGACATGTCACGAGTCTTCGACACAATAAAGCACTCAAAGATCCTAGATGTACTACACCAGGCCGGTTTCTATGCAGATGAGCTGCGACTAGTGAGACTACTGTTTGCAGACACCAAGCTGAGAGTACGAGTCAAGTCAGTGAAGTCTGTAGAGACATCAATCAGCTCCCCACAGGGAGATGGTCTATCTCCTGTGCCTTTCACCTGTTACCTTGCTGCTGGATTGAAATCCGTGCAGGAAAGTTCCACGACTAAACACCCCTCCCCCCCCCCCCCCCCCCCAGCGCCGTTAGAGATGGAATATGCCGACGATGTGGACTTCATAGACGAGGGAAAAAAAACCTTGACAAACTTCTCCCAATATAGCTGCAAGGAAACTAAAAATTGAGAATCTCTTTATGAATGAATCCAAAACAGAGTTCACCCACATATACCTATCTACAAAGAATGAAAGTAAAGAAAATGATGATTCACTTGGTGGCGGCGAACCATGGAGGAAAAGTACAATCCTGGGATCACTGCTTTGCAGTACTGCTGACATTGCTGCATGCTGCGTCATGGGGAACATAGCTTTCCACTCCTGGAAGCTATGGATTCGTAGATCAAAGATGCCCTTGATAAAAAGACTACGTTTATATAATGCAACATGCGTACTGTTGATGCTGTAACAGCTGGGCAGCTCCAAAGGAAGCTCTAGACAAACTCGATGCCTGCCACTGCAAACAGCTTGCACCTCCGCTGGAGACCGATGGCCAGACAGCATAATTTGCAATGATGCACTATACAAGATGTGTAATACATTGCCGCTGTCTGTCAAAGTCACCCAGCAAAGATGGTCCATGTTTGGCCATGTACTAAGGATGCCAGAAGAGACACCAGCACAGAGAGCCTTGGAATTCGCCCTACTTGGAGCCAGCAAATACAAAACCTCAAGAAAGCAGAACTCGGTACACTCATGTCAAAAATGGACCTGAGGAAGCTAAGGATTTGGGCTGAGGACAAAACACAGTGGGCAAAAGCGAAGAAGGACTGATTGCAGCTGTAGGATGTTTTTACTACTACGGCTGCAGAATACAGTAAGCATACATACTGACTATAATTTAAAAACCTACTGATCCACTTTGGCTCAAATTTTAGTGCAACAAAGGCTGTTACAGGAAAAGAGGATTTCCAAAATATGACCCTGATCTGGATTACCCGATGCAAGATTCAATCAAGTTCGGGATCTATGGATATCTTAGATGGGTTATTGGTTATCCACCAACACCCTTCAGTCAAATAGTTTTCGAAATATTCGAAATATCCAGAGTTAAACTTCATCGAAAATGTCGTCTGCATAAGCGCAGCAGGCAAATAGTTAATGTGTTAAGCCAGCAACCATTTGCAGTCAGAGAAATAGGTTTCAAGATATTCAAGTTCTTACCTGTCTTATTGTTTTGTAACATTGTCAGAGCAGAAACTATGACGATTAGCTAATAATTACAATGTAGACGGATGACTAGATTTAAACCATGCTGTTGTTTATTTATTGTTTCAGATGGTATGTTGAACATGAGAGCGAAACCGCCAAATGCTGAGGATTTCATTGATATATTCCAGAAATTCAAATATGCATTCAATATACTAGTAAGTAAGCTTGTCTTAACTCTGACCGATAAATCCTTGAAAAAGTATATTCTTTATGATATAAATCTTATTCTGTTGAATATTTTGAAATTAATTTTTCTGGGAGGTATTGCTGCCTAACCCATCCTGATCACTCTTGAAGTCTTCATTAATGGATATCTCATGTTTCAACTAATTTTACTGCTTGTTGACTAACATTCAACTTAGGTGTGGTGTTGGGAATGAGTTAATTATGAGAGATTATGTTAGAAGAGTTTGCACCATAATACCATGAAATTAGAATCATTGTGTCATCCTTACTGAGTCTGTAATTATAGTGTCATATAACTTATGATAAATGTGCTTACATATTCAGTAAAACAAATGCTTGTTTCCACCCTCTTCAGGTTACACACGACTTTCTATTTCTGAGTATTGATAATTTGATTTTTCCAACTCTTCCTGCTTTAACTAATGTGGGTGGTATGATTGGGAGGAGCAGTAAAGTTAGCAAAAATGTAGTAATCTATGAGGGGGTTTGTGACACTTAATGTACACAAAATGTGTTTCTCTACCACCAGGCCCGCTTGAAGCCTTATATCCATGATCCGAATGCTCCAGAACTTGTCCACTTCCTGTTCACACCACTCAGTCTAATATACGAAGCATCACGTGATCCGAGCAATATTTCTGTAAATATTGTCCAGGAAGCAGTATATCCCCTTTTGACAAAGGATGCCAAAGAACTGTTGTTGAACTGCTTGACATCAAAGGAGCAGGAATTCTGGATGTCACTCGGTGAAGTTTGGTTCATCACAAGGTATCGCTTGTCTTCATTATTATAAATATATGTATTAAATATGCATCAGCACAAGTTGTATCTTTAACATTCAGTTTTCACATGTCACTCAGATTATCAAAGCCAGGGTAATTTTTATCTAGGCACAGAGTTGTTTCTCACTATGCAGATTTAGAGAGAATCTATATCTAATCTAGCTATGTGTGCCAGTGTCAATTGGTATAATCACACTTGGACCAACTTGGGAGATTGCCTTCTTTCTGGCAGGAAAAAAATGATAATTAACTGTCTAAGAGACAACAATTTCAATGAGGAAAAAAATCTGTACTAGGCGAATATTTCGAAAACAATTTGACTGAAAGTTGTTGGTGGCTTAGCCATCAACAACTTTCAGTCAAATTGTTTTCAAAATATTTAGCAGGTCCAGAGATATAACCCTTGGAATATGTCGTCTGCAAAAAGTCAGCAGTCAGACAATTAACGCTTTAAACCTCACAGTCCACAAATAACAAATTATTCTGTATGGATTATGCTGTTTAGAGCTGTTACTCACATAAATTAGTTTCAAAATTTGCAACAACTTTCCTGTCCAGTTGTCTTGAAATAGAGACCATGAAATTTTAAGAGATATTGTTAGGAGGTCTATTGCCACTAATTGTTTGCACTAAATCAGTTGGACACCGGAGACAGATTTTATTATGCATGTGTGAGTTATGCCTAGATATCACAGTGTAGACCTCAGCTCTTACAGATAAGGCGCATACACGCGTACTGTACGCATAGAAATTGTGCATGTACGCAGGCATTTAAATATTCATGTGTACCACGTACGCCTCGTAAAGCCAGTACACTTCAGTGTATTCAACTGTCTGGGCCAACATGTGCCTATTTAACCAATACATTCAACTACGTACACAAATGGGTATCTACATGATAGTCATGTACTATTATATGACTCTAAAAAGCAGTGCCTATAATACCATCAGTAAGCATTGTGATCTCCCATCTCGGCAAGAGGATATTCTTTGCTTTATTACAAGACCTCCGCGTTGTGTGCGCATATATGCATGTCAATGAAAAAAACTCAATTGACATTAGTTTCGTACATATTAGCAAATTAGATAACATATCACTGCAACTTAGTTGTTCAACACATATTTTAGTTGGAAATAGGATTACAGGCATAACCTTTACAGTAGCCATCAGTCATAACCGCAAATTGTGATACTTCGACCCAAAGCATAATCGACCGCTAATCCGAGCCTGTCTCATAGAAACTCTAAATCTCCACGCAGCCATATCTTATATAGCATTTTGTAATTAAGACTAACATATGAGTGGAGATGAAGGATTTTTTAAGATATCAATATTTCATTAGATACGGCAAAATATACAGAAATATTTGTAAAAACCGGTTCTTTTAATAACTTTTAATATGAAATTTACACCAGCTTCCGCATGCCAAAGCATTACTCTTCCAATAACAACGGCAAGTTCTCTTCATGTGATTTAGTCTACCGGCCAATATTAAAAGATCTGTTCTCTTATTACAGTAAAAATATATTAGCGCTTTTAACCTATGATGATTCTTTAAAAGTAAAACACTTGCCAAGATTAGATGAAGAATGTTATAATGGCAATACCATATCTTGTCAGCGCTTCTAAACCGTAGTCCCATTTTAACCAAACAGGAAGCAAAAAAGTGGAATTCCCCATCTAAATAAAGAAGGGTTCTGCGAAAATGTGGTGTGTTAACACTTTTCCTTGTATTTTATATGCCAATGATACATGTACATGTATGTCATAGTTGAAGCTCTGATAATTATTTTGAAAACATTTTGTCTGTAACTTCTCTATATGATTAATTGTCTGCAATTTCTTTCAGTCAAACTAGCTTCTAAATTTACTTGCCTTTAAACAAATCTAAGAATTCAGAATGACACACATTATTACATTGCCGGTATGCCACAGATATATAGTCTTTAGAATGCTATGATGACCATAGAATATCAGAGATTAACACACTCAGTGGCCATTGTGATTTCTGCCTGTGGCACAATGTCCCTCGCAGAATGACATCACTCACCAAAATGGAAGAAAGCCTTGTGTAGGATTCCACGTGAGGTTTATCATATATAAAACAATGTGACATTCTCTAGATTTACTATAAATACTTGTAGCATGATGATCTGATGATACAATTATACTGCACTGATTGTTACACTTCATATTGTACGGATAATGTAGAAGACAACATCATATATTATGATATATATTGTTGGGGGAAGGGGAGGAGGATAATTGTCAAGTACAAAGGTTTAGTATTCAGTAACAACAAGTCTTGTACTCCTCAAGAATATGCGGTATGCGTCAGTTGAAAAATTAAGGAGTACCGTACTCCCAACTGAAGAAAGTTATCTGGAGTACTTGTAGACCTTGTACCAGCATCTCTACTGGCATCTCGTTCAGTTATATAGATCAAGGTAAGGGAAGTAATATCCTTAGCGCTTTATCACTCATATCAGCCAAAAATGGCCCTTGTAGTGGTCATTGAAAATGTCCGGTGCAGACCATGAGACGAGTATTTTTAAAAATTTACCACTGGATTGACTGGCTCAATAACCGAACCAGTAATTCCAGTGGTAAATTTAAAAAAAAAGTCTCTTGGCATGCAAATGATCATTTTATGAGTTAATAAAAATGTTCTTGAATAAATTTGAGGGTTAAAAGGTTAATATTAAGATATGTTATGATAATATATACATGTATATAATACATTGTAAACTAATTTCCATTTGGCCCATGATTAACTTAATATTATTATTGTTTTCTAACCAGGGATCAGTGGAGAGAATCCATAACACCATATATTCCACGATTTTTCAATGGCTGGCAACCATCACCGTCTGACCTTGATGAGGATCACCCACCAGCAAATTCATCAAAATCTATGGTCCCCATTACCATGTCCAAGCATCGGGATGACCTAGATTATCGCATTAGTGTAAGTGACGGGTTGGCGCAATGTGTGTGTATGTGGGTAGGTGTGTGGTTGTGCGTATGTTCAGTGAGGGATCTGTCTGTTTGATGTGTGACACCGTTTTCTTTGAATCGCTTCTCAAGAAGGCGCTGGATTTATTTCAATCAAATAGTAGAGATTTGTTAAGCCTGATAGTATTTATGCATTGGCCAACTTGCTAGTCTAGTAACCATTTGTACCATAAACCTTACGTGGCACACCACATATAATAACAAATAAAGAAGCCATTTTCTGAGGGGCATGATGATGATAGGAAACGGGAACAATTTTTAACTGTGCACGCTGAATTTCAGCAGACTACATTTTCCATGGGTTTTAACTCTGGGTATGCTGAATATTCTTAAAGCAATTTGGCTGAAAGTTGTTGGTGTCTTAGCCACCAACAATTTTTAGTCAAATTCTTATCAACATAATCAGCAGGTCCAGTTAGTGCCCATTGAAATTATTGTCTAGTGGCTTGCAACCGTCAGACAGTTAAAACAGTGTTGTCGCAAACTGTTACAGCAGCATTGTTTTCGAAATTACACCAGTTCCATTACAAAAGGGAACTGAATAATACACGCTCATGATTCTTTAGTATCATGAGTACAATTTAATGGATGGATCCAATCTGTTACTCAAGTATAAGACATCATGATCAATTACGTCACACGTAGGCTGATGTCACAATCAAAATGTGTAATGAAGACACCTATTTCTGTCATGAACATTGAAACATTCTTCAAGTGTACAAATTGTACGTATTTACTATTTTAATAAACAGTATGTTGAATGTTTTAAAACTAATTTGACTGGGGTTGATGTTGCTGCCACTGCCATAGGCAACAACAGCACCCAGTCAAATTAGTTTCAAAATATTCAATGGCTAACCTGTATACCTACCTTGATATTGGGATTCTGGGAATTCAGTGTTCGGTCGACTCCAACACGGACAAAAGTGTGGGATGAGCTTAGCTAGAAATGAGGAGCGCATAGGTTGTCTAGTATCACATCTCAATTTGCTACACATACTTGGTGGTTGCTATGTGTTCTGCATCATGCATAGCTGTATTTGTTATGCAAAATATGTATGCGATTGCAACTAATCATTGATTTTCACTAATTTATTAATTGCTATACATTTTTACTGGAAACACTACAATTTATAGTTTTCAGAGCAATACATGCTATGCAAATGCCAAATTCTAAATTATGCCGGGGACATATCTAGAAATGATTGCTGGATCTGTTTGATAAGGGCTAGAACCTAATCACCAATGCTAGCAGAATGTCACCTTCCCTGCTGGCTAGTGGATCATCTGCCTTCTACCTTCCTTTCTGGCTAGTGGATCAATCACATTCCCAGGTTACCTCCATTTGCTAGTGGATCATCTGACTTCCCTGCTAGCCAGTTGATCATCCGGATTAATACAACCCTTTAACACTCATATCAGCCAAAAACGACTTCTGCAGTGGGCTTGAGAAATGTCCATTTGCAGACCTAGACAAGGCTATTTTTTAAAACTTACCACTGGAATGACTGGCTCGATAACAGAGCCAGTCATTCAAGTGATAAATTTTCAGAAATAGTCATCTCGTTCTCCAAATGAACATTTTCTAAACGAATTCGAGGGTTAGTGTTAAAGCCCTGTAGTACTGTAGTATCTTAGCATTCTTATGTAATAAAGTATCTTTTACAATATAAATATAATATGTTAATATTTGTTTGCAGGGCCCACAGCCATCTTTACCATATGATGACAGATACCGCAACTACGATCGGCGAACAGAAGAAGCATCAATTCATTATATGCCGCCTCGATCTTTGACACCTCCAGGCAATCCTTACCCAAGGTAGATTAGCAAATACCTCCATCTTTTATCTGCATAGTCAAAACATAAGCAACCAGTTCTTTCGGTATGTTGTTCACAGATATATATCAGTGCTCCCAAAATGCTCGTATTGTCCGGACATGTCCGAGAAACATGCTCAATGACCAAAAGCATATGAGCGGCGGGCCCGTCCGAGATCTTGACACATTTTTGTGATTGCGGGGAGAGAAAAATATTTACTGGCAGAAATATGATTTAAATTACAATATTTTCTTTTATGAAATTATATATGAATTCCTGTCAAGGAAAAAATGTTATCAAACGGGTAAGCATTATGCAGATCGGATCGAATGCATAATATTCAATCACCATCACGTAATAATCATATATATAGAGTAATTTCTGAGTTCCCTCGTCCAGTATATTAGGCCCGTAAATCTTAGGCGACTACTGATTACTTGCTTAAAATATTGATGCTTTTTAATTTGGTGAGTTATCGTATAATCATTCACGTCATATATAGGTGAACCGTGAAACGTTTGATAAATGTCATTAACCTACGTATACTATCATTGCCAGCACCAAAGCGTTTATGTATGAGAATTTTTGTGTACAGAAAGCGACAAATGTGCCATGAGAACCATACCCGGTACAAATATTTAACTCACTACTTGAGTAATGCCCCAAACTCGCCCTTAGCGGAACAACAACAACACAACTCCACTTTATGTCAAATTCCGGCTTAATTAAAGTGTATGCAATATTTATGTGGCCCCATTTAATAATTTCATGACCGCGATGATTGATAGGAGGTATACTTTGTACCGTGAAATTGTGTTCAATTTTCGTGTTAGTTTCTATAGCCATTTTAGAGAATTGATTTTCAACATTTTCTCGAAATGTACCTAATAGCTTTGCATTTAAACAATTTAAAGCCCTTATACTATTAGAATCAGGGGCTACAAATAGGCGATTTCCGGTAATTAATATTTGTTTTAAACCCACGCACGCATGCACACATGCGCGTGCACACACAGGAGCCACACACACCCCATGTCTGGCTGGCCAAAATTTGTTTTGGAAGCCCTGATATATAAGCCAGGGGTTAAGCTTCATAATGGGACCACGGGTCTTGGACTATGTCATTAGTTTTGGATACGTCAGTGATCGCGTTGCATTCATCGACCTGGTTATACCTACACGAAAACACTACCATTAAGTGTCGCATTATCAACACATGGCCCAACTACCGAAAAAGCCAGAGAATCCAGCAATATTAGATTCCTTCTATGCAGAATTGAGCTCCGCCATTACAATCCCAGCTAGATGGCAACTGTTCGTGTGTGGAGATTTCAACTCCAAGCTCTGTATACTCGGAATTGCAGACAAAAGCTCATGACTTGGCTTATGCATGGGATCGTATGAATAGAGGGCACATGCAACAGCAATGGAGATGCACTGGTGGCATTCCTTAGTTCCAGTAGCCACAAATATGGCTTTCAAACACGCATGCCATCACTGGACAACATGGACCGGACCCATTGCTGATCGCAAAACCCCAAAAGGTTCTAAGGCTACAACAGCTGTCTTCAACCAAATAGACTTCATACTATGCAAGACAGAAGCAAAACACCTACTTTTGGAAAGCTCGTTCCTATGGAGGCACAGACCTCAAATCTGACCCTAAGCCAGTCATTACATGCCTTCAGATGAATGATCTCTACCTAATATATAAATGCCATATCAGGCAAGAGGGGAGAGTCACCTATGACTTGCCCAAGCTCATCAGCGACACTCAAATGTCATACAAAACGGCCCTCAGGGAGCAGATAGCTAACATCGACGTCTCTGATCCAAACGAATCCCTAACCAAAATACTGAAATCTATGGAATCATCAGCTACTAGCACCATAACTGTCAGCAGAGCAGAAAGCGTTACACGGCTGCACATCTATCAAAGTGGCCAAAGTGAAAACCACACCAAACTATGCCAGGAGCGCAATAACATTTTGCGCCACATTAGTGAACTCTTAAAAGATCATGCTATTCAACAAGACTCCCTACCAGATGAAATCACTGCCACGAATGACTGTCCCAAAATGTTTCTGGCAGCCCGAGCCCTGAGAGTTACTGACTACACACCACCACTCGCTGTACACAACTCTGAAGGACACTATCAGGACTGGCTAGGGAAAAGCTGAGGCGATTCGAGAATGGTTCACTGACTACGATGAGGAGCCTTTGCACCCATTCTCAGGAGACCCCAGGCCATTATTAACACCAATTAAAACGGCAGAAGTTGAGAAGGCACTTAAAGCCCTGAAAAATGGACGTGCATCTGGACGTGATGGCATGAGTAATGAACTATTCAAATATGCAAGTGACATTATCTCAAAACCGATCACGCACCTAATCAATACAGCTTTTATGCACCACCTTCCCATCGACGCTGTAGGCCAAGGCAGCCTTATCGCACTACCCAAGCCTGCCCGCCCCCCTCCCCCCCCCAGGCCACTCTGCGGGCCCATTGTGCTCCTCAACAGCATACAGAAAGTCCTTTCCAATGTTGTTCTATGCCGCATCCGAGACACGATTGATGATGTTACCGGATCATGTCAAAGTAGCTTCAAACATGGACGCAGTTGCGCAGACATTGTATGGGCTCAACACCTGCTTGTGTCGGTAGTCATGTCCAAACATTGGGATTTCCACAAAATGGGCATTGACATGTCACGAGCCTTCGACACAATTAAGCGCTCAAAGATCCTAGATGTACTACCTTGACCCTTGACGAACTTCTCCCAATAGATGCAAGCAAACTAAAAATTGAGTCTATGAATGAATCCAAAACAGTCATGGGGAACATAGTTGTCCAGTCCTTGAGGAAGCTATGGATTCGTAGATCAAATATGCCCTTGATAAAAAGGCTATGTTTATACAATGCAACCTGCGTATTCTTGATGCAGTATAACTGTAACAGCTGGGCACCTCCAAAGGCATCTAGACAAACTCGATGCCTACCACTGCAAACATATACGTCCCATCACTGGACAACGATGGCCAGAGAGCATAATATCCAACGATGCACTATACAAGATGTGTAATACGTCGCCGCTGTCTGTAAAAGTCGGCCAGCAAAGATGCTCCATGTTTGACCATGTGCTAAGGATGCCAGAAGAGACACCAGCATAGTGAGTCTTGGAATTCGCCCTACTCGGAGCCGATCCAGCAAATACAAAGCCAGGAGAGGACATCATTGCATAAATCTGCTAAGCGTGCTACGAGGTGACCTCAAGAAAGCAGGACTCGATACACTCGAATGGACCTGAGGAAGCTATGGATTTCGGCTGAGGACAAGACACAGTGGGCAAAAGCGAAGAAGAACTGATTGCAGCTGTAGGATGTTTCTACTACTACAGCCGTTCACACACACACGCACGCACGCACGCGCGCACACACACACACACGATCTTATTGTTTTTAGTATTGTTAGTCAGGATTAGCCTTACTGAGCATTTTTTGTAACAACTTGTGTACTGAAATACTTACGGTAACTGTAATCATTATGATCTATCCATTCACAGTCACAGTAAAGACCGTGTGAGCATCCCAGCACAGAATAGCCGTCCTATTGGAGACATGTCCCGACCTGAAACAAACGCAACATTTGCACGTGAACTGAAAAGCAGAGGAGTGAAGTAGGTTCTGATGTTAGCTCCGAGTAGCAGCTCAATAAGCCGGCGTGTCTCTTACTTAGTCAGTCAGTCATAAAAGCTGATTCCGTCCTGTATCCCAAAAACTACTGATCCTATTTGGCTCAAATTTTAGCACCACATATCAACTTGCCTTGCAAGAGTATTGCCAGATGTTGGCCGTGACCCAGATCTGGATCAGATCAAATTCTGAATCTGTGAATTTTTTTTAACCTACTGGCCCAATTTGGCTCAAATTCTAATGCTGGAAATGGTGTGACAATGCACTACAACTGGAAAATCCAAAAAAAAATGGAGCCCACAGCTACAGAGATTCTATCGACCTTGTTAACAAACTACTCACACACATATCAAGGGAGATAACACTAATATAATTATCTGTAGTCATTCAAAATTCTTTTCTGAAAAGCTTCCAATAATATGACTGGAAGAGTTGGTCATATCAGTGACGAATCTATAGAAAATTCATCAATTCCTTATCATAACAGACTATTTGCTAAAGCATAAGAGTTGTCTCCCTTGCCAGATTTGATCTGTGAAGGCTTACCACTTTACCACTTAAATTTCATCAAGAAACTCAGTTTTCTTATACACAATGTCGATTTGCAGACCAAGAGATGACTATTTTTGAAAATTTACCACTGGGATGACTGGTTCGGTTATCGAGCCAGTCATTTCAGTGATAAACTTTCAAAAATAGTCTTCTCTTGATCTGCAAATGGACATTCTCAAGAACACTGCAGAAGGCATTTTGGTTGATATGAGTGTTAAAGTGTTAATCCATGATTCTGTGGTAGTGCTCAAAAGTTGTTGCCTTGTCACACATAAATGCATGTGCATGAACGAGTAGATTCATTTATGGAGACAGTTAATCATTTATTAGTCAAGATTGGTCAAGAATTAGCCCACATGCAGGCAAAGAGGACTATTTTTTAAACTTGACCACTGGAATGACTGTTTCGATCATCGAGCCAGACATTCTAATAAGAACTGTCAAAAGATGCTCATCTATTGTCTTGCAAATGGACCTTTTTCAAGACCACTTCCTAAGCCAATTTGGCTCACTTGACCATTAAAGGATTAATCGCACTTTGCTTAAAATTCAAAGGTCAGTAAAAGTTTACCCAGACTAATACTATTTGTAGATTGACCAGTCCAGGGTTTTAAAAACAATGTGTATCATACACAATTCCATGGTAATTTAAGAATAATAATATGATTATAGCTAAGCAATATATTCTGTGCTAGATGGTAGAATTCTTGTGAAATTAAGACTCTTATGGAGAATGAAAATATGACGTTAATTTAAAGTCTAGACAGTCTCCAAGTTATTTCATGTGATCCTACCATCTCCCACAGAATAGGTTGTTTAGCTATAATCATATTAGTATGCTTATTTTCTCATGGTATCCATGGAAATGGGAAAAATGTTGTTACAAGACATAGCCATCTATAGTTAATAAAAATTCTTTATAAAGGTTTACGCTGATCTGACTCTATCTATAGTTAATAAAAAATTGTTTATAAAGGTTATTAGCTGATAGATTGTATATATTAGCTGATCTGACTGGCTGTTTAAAAAATACATTGTGTATATCACTGACACACCTTATCGATGTCATTATGAGAGCATATTAACTAGTGCCATTCCAAGAAAATACTCTTGGCAGTCAAGGAAATCAAACATTTTAAATTTGTAAATGTCCATTCGTAGACGAACCGAAAATTTTGAAATTTTATCACTGGAATGTCAGTTCGGTTACTTATAAAGTTTCAAAAATAGCCTGCATGGGCTGTAAATGGGTTTCCTCAAGTAGTCAAGACGACTACAGAAACAGTTTTTGGTTCGACTTGATCATGAATGTGTTAGAGAACCATCATCTATTGTTCCATCATAGACATGTTTGCCTGTATATTGTTCTATTGTGTTGCATTGCAGATTAGCGCGTGTGGAGCATGCGAGACAAGGCAAAAATGCTAAGGAGTTAACGGTTGAGGGAGGTGATATTCTTGAGGTGAGCGTAATGATATAACTGACTTAACCCTTTGAGCACAAACGACTGAAAACAAAAAAAGAATTAAAATGTAAGCCGTAGTTTGTTGAATATGTTAGGATTAATTTATCAGGGAGCTGTTGCTGCAACGTCTTCCTGACAAATTGGTTTCCAAAGATTCAACAGCTTAATCCAAGGCAGCTAAAAGTGGCTTCTGCAGTGGACTTGAAGAATGTCCATTTGCCGGCAGAGACAATTTTTGAAAATTGATCACTGGAATGGCTGGCTCAATGACAGGACCAGCCATTCCAATGATGCATTTTCAAAAATGGTTTTCTTTTGGTGTGCAAGCAGGCATTCACTTGGCAAACAATCTGGATCATTAAGGGATTCATCATCCCCTGACATCATGACCAGCTCCATGAATACATCCATTAGTACAAGCCTCCGGATATGCACATTTCTATCTGAAACACAACTTAATAATTCCTGGGTGGATTCAGTTTAAATTTGGTACATCTGTATCTTTTAACAAGAGTTTGCACCATATCATACAGAATCACTTAGGATAATTTAATGAAACTTGGCCGGTGGCTTCTTTATGATGGGTAGATTTACCTCTTGAAGGATTCACCTTTATAGGTCCAATATTTTCGGTGAAAATGGGCTTTTTAATGCAAAAAAACCCAAGATTTTTGTCAATTTCTTTGTAAACACCATATCATACAGAATCGCTTGAGATAATTTAATGAAACTTGTCAGGTGGCTTCTTTATGATGGGAAGTTGTGCCTTTTGAAGGATTCACATTCATAGGTCCAAGCTTTTGGGTGAAAATGGGCTTTTTAATGCAAAAACTCATGATTTTTGTCAATTTCCTCGTAAGCAGCATATCATACAGAACCGCTTCAGATATTTTGATGAAACTAGATTTATGCCAGAGTTATGATACGCAGATGTGCCTTTTGAAGGATTCAGCTTTATAGGTTCAAGATTTTGGGTGAAAATGTGTTTTTTTGTCAATATTCTCTTAAACGCCATATGATACCATGCCGCTTAAAATAATATAAAGAAACTTAGCAGGTAAACTTAGAAGGGTTTTTTTATGATGGGTACATGTTCCTTTTGAAGGATTCACCTTCATATATCCAAAATTATGGAGAAAATTGGCTTTTTAATGCAAAAGATTTTTGTCAATGTTCTCGTAAACAGCATAATAGACAGAATCATATAAATAATATAATGAAACTTAGCAGTCGCTTCTTTGTGATGGATAGAGGTGCCTTTTGGAGGATTCACCTTTATATGTCCAAGATTTGTGGGTGAAAATGGTGTTTTAATGCAAAAACATAACATTTTTATACGTCCGCGTAAGTAGGGTAGTATTATGTGATGGCACTCGCCATCCATTCGTGCGTCCGTCCATCCGTCAGATTTCTTGTCCGGAGCAGATCTCGAAGAGTTTTGAACCTGCACTCACAATTTTTTTCCCAGCAGATGTGTTATGGATAGCCGAAGTGCAATGATTTCATTTCAGCAAAATCCGGCCCTATTTGCCCGAGTTATCTCTCCTGAAAAGCTCAAATTTGTCAAAATTTTCTTCCCGAGCCATATCTCGAAGAGTATTGAACCTATACTCACAATTTTTTGTTCAGCAGATGTTTTAGGAATAGATGAAGTGTCATTTATCAAAGACAAACTGTTCACATTTAGCATTCCTCAAACAAGTATGCCTGTGGGCATATGTTGAGTTTCACTAAAACTCTTGCTGTCAATTTCCTTGTTTTTTAAAACCTCTTATTTTCTTTAATTTTGTTTTAAAATTTTTTTTTTTAATACCGTAATTTCTCGACTAAAGGCCGCCCTCGAATATAGGACGCTGTCCCAAATTTGACCAAAATCCGCCCAAAAAACTCTTGTATTCAAGTATTAGACGCTGTTAGATTTAGAAAAAACGTACCTTTAAAAAATTGAAAATTGGTATCAAAAATAACCATCAATCCGGTCATGTTTAATGCATGACTAAAAATTATCATGATGTTAGAGAAATTATTAAATAGGACCGCGTAAATATCGTGTATCTTCAATAAAGATTGTTTATTACATCAAAATCAATCTAATTTTGGCATAAAATGTCTCCTTGAAAACATCGAAATCGTGTGATAGAAACAGATTGTAATGGCTCTTGCGTTTGGAGGCGCTGTGTGATCTTATGTGCTAACGGGAGTTGGTTATCTGGCTCTTTTGTGATTGGAGGCGCTGTGTAATCTTATGCGCTAACGGGAGTTGGTTATCAAACAGGTACGGGAACATTCAGTTCCTATCGCGCAATGATGATATATAGCAATTTCCGAGTTCCGAGTCCAGAATATTTATATCCGAGTACTCGCTCTAATTAGAATAAAGATCTTTTGCGATTGGAGGCGAATCACGTGATCTATACACGTATCTTTTCTCGACGCCATTTTATGTCACATTCTGGATTAATTTTGATGTAATAAGTGATATGTATTAAAGAATAAGCAATATTTAGGCGCCCCAATTTAATAATTTCACTTCCGCTTGGTGTTTTTGGAGTATACATTAAACATAATCGTCAGGCGGCGCGAATTGGCTAGGGTAACATTTAGTTCAATTTCCGTGGTATAATCTGTGACTTTTTCAGAAAAATTTCGACCCAAAAATGTGCGGAAGGAATGTTCTCGATTATAGTACGCACCCCCCTTTCTAGTACATGTGTTTTGACCAAAAAACTGCGTCCTTTAGTCGAGTTTTCACGGTAATATGAATGAAGGCTTTGAATAAAATTGCTCCCTACAACTAGAGAAAGGTATTTTCACTGATTGCAGGGCCCTCTGAGTCAAACAACGTTTTCTAGTAATGACATGGGATGAGAGAATGATGTAGGGGTTTGACATCTCAAAGGTCATGGTCACTGATATTTAATTTCTGGTTTACTTTTTCCTCAGTGTGGGCATGGCCACCACCGAAATAAACTTGGGATTTAAAGGGGTTAATAAATAAATATATTAAAAATGTTGGTTTGTGCTAGATAACTTTAAAACTGCTGGTCAGATTATATGTGCCCATCACTAACATTTTATGTAGTTAATAAGTCTGGCCTCTTAAGCCCAATTATCGCAGGGCAAGATCGATTGTTCCTGTTTTGAAAAACTGAAAGCTGTTGCTGCCATGATAGTCGTAATATCCCTGAAAGATTTGCTCCAAAACGTCCTTGGAATAACTGTACGTCTAACAATTATCTGATTTATCCCTGCATGTACAGATAATAGAATGTTCGAGAAATTGGTGGAAATTACGTAATTGCTATGGGGAAGTTGGTCATGCACCGTATACCATTCTGCGTGATATTTCTGATGAGATGGACGATGAGGTAAGGATCTAATATAATGTTTTGGTTTGCTACATATTCTATTATAGGTGGTCTTAATGTAAAATAAAACTACTTTGCAATTTTGTTTCCGTAGTGAATTGCGGGAGTAGTTATGGTAATGTTTTGAGTGCATCTTGTTGTATATTTCATTGTAGTTTAATTGTTCCACACATCTATATATCAATTTACAGTCATACCTGGTCAAGAGACCACCTGTGTTTTGAGACCAATAAATGTTCATTGTGTAAGACATTGTCACTGGTCACAGTGGTTACTGTTCCACATGTCTTAATCCTATAATTGTCAAGGAAATTAAAATGTTTTGCTTTGGTAATGTCCATTTGCTGGCCAACAGAAGACCTATTTTTAGCGCCAAGTGAGCTCATGCTGTGCTGACCATCCGTCCATCCATTCAGCCGCCATCCAGCCATCAACTTTAAACGACTAAGAACCACTGGCCCGATTTCAATTATATTTGGCAGGGATCCTTAGAGCATAGAGATGCAGGTTTGTTCAAATGAAGCCGATCGGCCAATTTAGCTGGCAGCCATAATTTTTTGAAACGTCTTTAAAAATCTTCTCCAAAACCATTTGGCCGATCGATTCAGAACTCATGAAATATCATCTAGGGCAAGATCTGAAACATGTTTATTCAAGGGAACTTGATTGACCAAATGGGATGACCTACTTTTTGCTAAAACAACTCCAGAATGGCTGAACGGATTGGGCCGAAATTTGGGAGATATTTTTAGGAACTACGAGCCACTAAAGTTTGTCCAAGGGAAGTTGGTACGTAAAAAATATGGCTGGTGTGGACCAATCAAAATATAGCTTGTTTGGCGGGCATATTGAATTTTTTTATTTGATGGATTTTGAAGCCGAAATTGTTTTTACAAAGCTGTTTGGGTATGCAGATTTCAACCTTGACATTTCTGAAACTCAGGAAAAATGGTTTGGCAGCATGTAGTAAAATTATCATTAAATATGGGTGGTCTTTATAGCAGGTGAACTGCATTCCACAATCATTTTAATCAGTTGGCTGAGTGACCAAGCTCAGTTAGGAGCAGTTGTTGGTTCGAGTGAATTGAAGTTTATTTCAAAAATAATTGGACTGAGTCATTGCTGCCTTAGAAAGCAACAGCTTTCAGTCAAATAAATTCCAAAATACTCAACATTATAGATGATAGAGCACACACATATCTATGATATTCAGCCAGCAGAGGAAAACGGCTAATCATGTAATTTAAAAGGTACTGCTTCAAAAAGATTTATTTAATTAAGTTATCATTAAAGCCAGTTTACCTAGCAATACACCTAGCTCAGTATTGCAGTATTAGCAAGTTTTATTAGATAGCGATGCATGTAGTATTCTTACTGTGATCATTTTGAAAATGGTATTGTTGAGGATATATGTTACTGTTAAATGCAGCAACAGGTTTCTGCAACACTGCTCAACCCTTGTCACACAGATGTCAAAAAAATTAATTGTTATAAAGCCAGTATTAAAAAGGCTGGTGTATAGTTTGAAAACACTCTTAATGAAGACTGTTGCTGTCGTAGACAGCAACAGCTTACACCAACCTTATTCTCAGTTATAGGTGCCAATAAGAATTCAATAAAGATTTGTTGAAATGCCGATGTTCCAGGTCAGCGATACACTACTCGTGGGCCTCTTCTTTAATTTTACCACTGGAATGACTGGTTCAGTTTTTCGAGCCAGGACATCCTGTGGTAAATAGCTTTTAAATAGTCTTCGTATGCTGCAAATGGACATAACTCAAAAGCAATACAGATGCCGTTTTGACCATTAATTGGTTAAACTCCCTATAATGTTACCTCCTGAATGCTTATCCGATGGCAACTGATTAATGTTTTGAAATGACCTGCTGTTGCTTGAGCCCCTGTTACACTGAGGATCACTAAACATTGTGATCCAAATGGTATGCAGTGTGTGATGCACACATAATAAAAGGTCTTGATATACAGGTTGCAGCCTTGCTATTATTATTAGATGTAATTTCAGTGTTCTGTAAGGTGGTCCTTAATGGCAGGATTGACTGTAATGAATCACACAACTTTACATTTATCTCATTTATCTTAGTGGAACACATGACAATTTAAATTTTACACAATCAAGTATTCAAGTTCACCTGTATGCATGAATATAATCACATGAACAAACGTACATATGCGCATGCATGCACGCACGCATGCACACACAGACAAACACTATGCATGGTATAATTAATCACCAGACGGTTTTAGCTTAATGTTCACCACTTTTGCTTACTTTTATTCATGTTTCAATATAATTTATTTCATTCTTACTTACATTGTCTTCTTCATTTTGCAGATTTTCATTTCAAATTTCATGTGCTCAATTTTTATCCTTTTTCACAATGCCATATTCATTACAATCATCCCACTACAGTTGGAATTTTAAACTGAATATTCTGAAATCAATTTGGCTTTCAGGCAAATTCTTTTCAAAATATGCAATCTTATGACTAACTAACTATCTACATCCCTAACATGTTGTAGAGGGTTATGTTTTAAATTGAGCACTGTAGTCATGTCTTACTGCATTACTTTCGTCGTCACTTCGCATGGCACTTTCTGCAGATTGGTTATTCCTGATTTAACACGGTTTTTGGTTACTTTTTCTTCACTTGGTGTCCGGATATAATTCTTATGTATATGTCTGTAGTTAGAATTCGGGTAACTTGAAGTAATTTATGTGTCAGGGCAGTAATAATAATAATAATAATAATAATAATAATAATAATAACACTTTGTATTAATGCTTAAATTAGAAATGCACTTGCTGCTACGATTAATCTTGCAAATCTACTAATTACTCACTTTAGTAAAACATAATCTCCGTAGTGCAGACGTTAGCTACATGTAGCTTTTAACCATACAACCCAGATACAGAGATGATCTAAAGTTGCCATTTCGCATAAAGTTTGTCACACAAGTTTAGTAAGACCTCAGTTGGGCATGTCGGAAAGAGCTTTTATGATATCCAAATCAGATCTTGCTAGACTTGTGTGATAAGTTGAAATGAACAGATATAAGCTATTATTCCACATTTGTATGCTGATTATGTTCTTTACCGCTTGCATTGCCATAAATAATGATGTGTTAGCATTTCTGCTGTGATTTACATGTAACTCAAATGTAGAATTCCGTACCATACCCCATCTTATTGTATTGTCGCGAATCAGGTGTTTGTGGCGTGACATGGCTAAAAACTTGACCATAATATTATCTATCAAACTAAAGGTACATGTACCTTAAAGGTACAAACACATGTATGTCAACAGTGATTTGCCTGGCAGAACGGCCGTAAGAGACTCCAGAATACAGGTTTCACTGAATTTTGTTAACCATTTCATGCCGAATCCGGCCATAACTGGCCTCAAACAGTGCTCATTTTGCATGCCCATTTGCTGGCAAAGTGAAGAATATTTTCGAAAATTTACAACTGGAATTACTGGCTCAGTAACCGAGCCAGCCATTCCAGTGGTAAATCCTCAAAAATAGTATTCTCATGGCCTGCCAATGGACATTCAATAAGGAAATATTTGGATTTTCTTGTCCAAATTTAGACATTAAAGGGTTAAAGACTGAGACCATAACTCTTAGGTCTTGTTGCTAACCAGACATTATCAAGGCATTAACTGGATGCAAGTAATGGAAATGTTAACTCTATAGTCAGTGCTGCTGTATTCATGCTGCCTTGTATAACACTCTGATGTTAAAATTTTAAATTTTCAAATTAAATTAACAGATGAACTGGTAGACAGCAACATCGTCCACCAAAATTGTAGAAAAATGTTCACCAGTTTTGTTGCTATTGACACAAGAAAAGATTGATTATTGACATCAGAGTGCTAAGGGTTAAGTGTCTAATTTCTTAACGTGTTACACCGTGTCAGTGTGCACACATAGTTATACAAAGCATACATGTTTGAACATCATCGGACTCGTGGATTCTACCTACAATATCAGATGATTCAGATTTTGTCCATTATAACTCAATTCTCGGCTTTTGACAGCTTAGATTACTAGACATATAACTGTAAGCACAGCCCATGCTTCTCCATGGTATTACTGGGGTCTTCTCCCACAACGCTCCTCCTATACTACTATCGGTTCTTTATATGAGATCTTTAGCCTGATTCTCCTGCTACATGATCCAGGTTTCGAACCCTGTTATCTTCAGGACATGCCATGTTCTCTATGGGTGATGCGTTGATTTTTGTCTTGCCTGCGAAGCAAAATGAGACATATGTATCACTTTTCCGATGACAGCGTCAATATTGTTTTTGCGTTTAACAAATTGTCGGTGCCTATATTTTAGGATTGCTTAATCCTACTGAAACCAAACTTGGACACATGGTTCCTTATACCATAGGGAAACTGCGTGCTCATAGTGACATCACTAGGTCAGGGTAATTACAGACTTGATATTTGACCTCGTTCTTGTCTATATTTCCAGTTAGGTTTTTGGGTTTAGCAAATGATATTTGCATACATTTTTGGATTGCTTCAGCCTGCCGGAACCAAACATGGACACATGGTTGTCTATGCCATAAGGAGGCAGCATGATGATATTGGGGTCACTGGGTTAAAGGTCAATGTCATCATAGCCTTGATATTTGACCTGTCATGTCTGTATTGCCAACGTTAACTTTTTGCGTTTAGCAAAACATATATGTCTATATTTTATGGTTGCATAAGGCCACTGGAATCAAACTTGGACACATGTTTGCCTATGCCATATGGAGGGAGCATGATGATTTTGAGGTCAATAGGTGAAAGGTCCAAGTCATTCTGACCTTGCTTAAATTTTTTTTGTTTAGCAAATCATTTACATTTATATTTCAGAATTGCTTAAGCATACTTGAACTAAACTTGGACACCTGGTTTCCGTTGCCATAAAGGTCAAAGGTCAAGGTCATCACAGTCTTGATATTCAACCTCTGTCATATGTAATTTCTAATGTTAAGTTTTTGTTTGCTTATATTTTAGGATTGCTTAATGCTACAGGAAGCAAACTTGGACACATGGTTTCATGTACCATAATGAGGCAGCATGATGAAAGTGAGGTCATTAGGTCAACGGTCAAGGCCATTCTGACATTGCTATTTGAACTTCTTTCTTTCAACATTTTGTTTTTCCATTTAATAAGTCATTTACATTTATATTTCGGGATTGGTTAATCGTATTGGAAATAAGCTTGGATACATCGTTACCTATAATGTTAGGTAGCAGCCTGATAACATTGAGGTCACAAGGTCAGTGGTCAAGATAGCACTGACAAGCAGGAGACAGGCGAGAGATTTAATTCTGCAGAATTCTTGTATGGATGGACAGTTTGCTGAGGATGTCAGTGACTTGTTCCTGGAAGTCAGGAGATCTAGGCTTCCATTTGCCTAAGTATCCTGTGTGTGACATCATTCTAACAAATTACCAATTAGTTACACATGGACACATATGCACAAATATAGGAAATCAAGCCTGGTCTTATATTAACTGTTTTGGAAGCAATATTTGACTTCCTGATTTTGTCAACAAAAGAAGGTCATCAGGGAGAGGCGCTATCCCCCACAAATGTGACCTAGCTGATATTACTAGAACCACAGCTTCTCCGGCTCAAAATTCTGTAAGGGAAGACAGTAGCCTCTCCTCCAGTGTGAATAATTACTATGGTTGACCTATTAGTCTCTACTTTGAAAACCATGCGACAGCTTTCTTTGATGTGCTAACACTGGTCCACTGCACCCTACAGTCCTGTGTGTCAGGAATACACTGGTCCACTGCACCCTACAGTCCTGTGTGTCAGGAATACACTGGTCCACTGCACCCTACAGTCCTGTGTGTCAGGAATACACTGGTCCACTGCACCCTACAGTCCTGTGTGTCAGGAATACACTGGTCCACTGCACCCTACAGTCCTGTGTGTCAGGAATACACTGGTCCACTGCACCCTACAGTCCTGTGTGTCAGGAATACACTGGTCCACTGCACCCTACAGTCCTGTGTGTCAGGAATACACTGGTCCACTGCACCCTACAGTCCTGTGTGTCAGGAATACACTGGTGCCAAGAATTTCTACTTCAGCCTTTCTCCGATGAATTTCCCATATCACATTTTAACGATACCATAGAGGAAAACTTGAATATTTTGAAATTAGTTTGACGGGCAGCCGTTGCTTCATTAGGCAGTAATGGCTTTCAGGCAAATTAATTTCAAGATATTCAACAGAATCTATTTTGTATCGTAAGGATTATACTTTTTCAAGTGTTTATCGGTGAAAGGGTTTTATGTAATGGAAACTTAACTGATTAACTATTGATTACTAATGCTTACAGAAATGGAGGTAAAAGCGTAGGACTAAACTGTCTATCATGCAGGAAATAGGGCCTATTAAAAACCAGTCCAGACAGGGAGTTGTGGCGTGCTCCTGTAATCTAGCTACTTGGAAACTTAGATTGGTAGTTCCAAAATATTCAACAGCTTACCTTTGTAGTTTTCTAGAAATAGATAGTCGGGGAGTACAGAGATGGATCGATCCCAACACGAGCGAGGTGTGGGTGGAGCTTAGATAAAGATAAGTGGGACATAGCTAAAACTGGAAAGGTGAATTGTGCGGATGAGACACTCAGATGTTAAGTATTACGGGTTAATGGTGTTGACACACTGTGCTGCTAAATGTGTGTGTGTGTGTGCGTGCGTGCATTCGTGCGCGCGTGCAGCTCAACATCATGGTCATCCACAGGACACGATCATGGTGGATGGAAGGCAATGCCCCTCCCCACACCACACATAGACTGTCGGGACTGGTTTTAGCTAGCACATTTTGTGTGACAGGTTAAAGTCCATACTCTCGACTCATATCTAGAACTTTATTACCTCCAGAAGTGCGGGAGATGTATGCTGATAGCATCAATATTTCACAAATTTTCAGATGAGAAACCCCCTTGACTCCCCTTGAGCATTCATGACCCATGTACAATCGCTCCTGTGTATGGCCATGTTCGACATCTTGCTTGCGACTTTGCTTCCCTATTTGTGTTTGTGGTCTTTGTCTGCTACAACTTAGGAATTGAATGTGCTAAGAATAAGCCTTAAAATATGCTTTGAAGCATCTAATGTAGCTTGTATTAACCCTTAGCACTCTGATGTCAATATTCTATATTTTACTGTCAATATCAAAGAAACTTGTGTACATTTTTCAACAATTTTGCTGGACTATGTTTGAAAAATGTACACCAATTCATCTTTTAATTTAATTTGAAAATTTATAATTTTGACATCAGAGTGGTACGGGTTAACGCTTAAAGTAGAAATGTGTTTGCCTCCACAATTAATCTTGCAAATCTACTAATTACTCACTTTAGTTAAACATAATCTAAACATCACAGCCATTGCTTCATTGTTACACCTAGTTACTAATATCACGCATGTATTATTAACTTAAAAATAATACATGTGTACAAACCAAAAAATATTTAAATTCAAAAGTCTTAAAAAGGATTCTTTCTTGTATCTTTTCTCATTATCAGAGGAATTACAGATTCTAGACGAATTGTTGGAATTGCGAGGATTCTGAGATCACTCAGAATCTTGGATGCGAATTGTAAAATCTGCAGGAAGTGGCCATGAGAAAAAGACACGTGGAATTTCATCACTGTCATGTCATCAATTTAGTCATTCACTCATTCATCATACATTCACGAAAAATCCTCATTTGTAAAGTCTACCGAAGTATAATGTTATCATGATATTACACACATATAGAACTAGATTTAAATAGAATCATATGCTAATTATTAGTGCATCATTGATTTATAACCCTTTCTCTACACAGTGCTAAAACTTAGACACATTGACTAGCAAAATTTAATCAATATTTTGAAAACAATTTAACTGAAAGTTATTGCCACCTAAGACAGCAACAGCAATCAGTCAAATCTTTTTCAAAGCAGACAAAATTCAAAAGGTGTGTCATGTGACATTCAGTAATGAAAGGGTTACCTTGTTTCATAAGTCATCTTGTATAAAATATCCTCGGCATTAACATAAGCATATGTATATAATTTCTCTACTGATAATGTTAATCATAACCATCTTCAGTAGTGTATAGCATGTTTAACCCTTTTATGGGCCAGATTTCTCAAGAAAAATTGAGATTTCTTGTTAGTGACTAATTTACAGGCCAAGAGAAGACTATTTTTTGGAAATTTACCACTGGAATAACTGGTTCGTTTTTTGAGGGAGTCATACCATTGGTTAATTGTCAAAAATAGTTTTCTCTTGTCGTGTAAATGGGCATTCCTCAAGAGTACTACGGAGGCCTGTTTTAGCCAACTTGACCATTTAAGGGTTAATAATTTTTGTACAAACCTATTTTGCTTCATTTATCAATGCATCATCAGCTCGCTATGGCTTTCAATCCCATGATCAGCCATCCGAGAACTGGTTTCCATAGTATCGAGACACCACGACAACTGCCAGACCTGCCATTGGATACGAGTTCACATCATGGACGGCCAGGTGACTATTACCCTCCTTATGACTTCTAGTATGTGCGGAAACAAGACACAATTCTATTAATATGCTACAAGAAGTATATATCTGACATTTTATTTTCATTATTTAATTAACACAGCCTAATGTAGCAGATAGTATATTGTAAAATGATGGAAATTATTGTACTTCTCTGTCTTGTATGCGATATGATAAGATAGCTATTTAACCCTTTAACCTTCGAATTTGATTTTGAAAAAGTCAGTTTTCTCATAAAATGTCCATTTGCAAACCAAAAGAAGACTATTTTTGGAAAATTTACAACTGGAATGACTGGCTCGGTTATCGAGCCAGTCATTCCAGTGGTAAATTTTCAAAAATAGTCTCTTGGTCTGCAAATGGATGTTTATCAAGATCAGAGCAGAAGCCTTTTTTGGCTGATATGAGTGTTAAAGGGTTAAAATAACTCAGTAAATAATCATATTAGATATTTAACAAAGTGAATATGTTTCTTTAAAAATGTATATTTCTGTAACGCATATTCACGCACGTACACACATACACATAAACACATACTTTTCAACCAGAATGTTTATCTACTTATTTACTCCGTAGGTGTGCGTAAAATCATTCCATCCATCCGTGTGTGTGAGATTTGTGTGGGATCATAATTCCATCTTGCTAAGATATTGCATTTGTCTAAAATATTTCATTTGAATCAACATATGATGCATCATCATGATACCGGAATGAATATACATGTAGTTGTTAGCCGGTAATCTTGACAATGCGTATTCATGAGTAGGACAACTATCATTTTTTATGTTCATTTTGGCAACCTGGTTGAGGAATGGGCGGATTTGGAGGGTGGGATGCAGAGAAACAGATACGACTGATGGCTGAAAATATAATCTTATTCTGATAACCGTTTCACCAAAAAATCCCGCAAACAGTATATTCTTTATGATATAAAACTTAGTTGAATATTTTGAGATTAATATGTCAAATTAATTTAAGATATATTCAACAGTTTTACTTTATGGGTGCCTTGGAAATGAGATATAAGCAATTTATCAGTGAAAAAATATATGTCAAAATAATATGATTGTGAAAGTTTTATAATCACTGCTAACAGTAAGCCTCATTCTAGGGCAACAATTCATTCTTAACCCTTACAGAACATCTACAACATACTGAAATTGAGATACTGGTATCTCTGGGTTAAAAGGGTTAAGGACTTGGATACTAAGTCTGGTTATTAGCATTGTGTATGCTGCTATATATTAATGTGCCGGTGAAATATTTTATGGAGCAGTAGCAGTAGCAGCAGCAGTAGTAGTAGCAGCAGTAGCAGCAGTAGTAGTAGCAGAGTACTACTAGTAGCTATAGCAATAGAAAGCAAAATACAGATGTATGTATCAAACTTGGCTGGTAGCAACAACACATATGATCTCAGAAAAGATATTTGAAATAAGAGATTTGATTTAATAGCAATTTTCCTAGTGTATACATCTATTGCAGTCCTTACAAATATGTAAATAATTGTCAGGAAAAACTCTTAATCTTTCATGAAAAGTCTAGAACTTTACAGTCTATCTGTCTACATCAAGATCTGGTAATATCTTAAATGTGAACCAAATATTCTCTTTATCACTTATCTTATTTAAAATTAAATAACATTTTCAACATTTTTGTATTTATTTAACTTTGCGATATTATTCTCATCGTAATTGATAGAATAATTTGTAATATACTTTGTACATAAAATAATAGTAATACCTCATAATATGAATCTATTAATTAGTTGAAAAAAATTATTAATAAATCTTAGTTAACCCTTTAATCCTCAGATTTCTTGAGAAAAATTGGTTTTTTCTCATACAACAGTTTCTATTTGTAGAACAAGAAGACTATTTTTGAAAATTTGCAATGGGAATGACTGGTTTGGTTATTGAGTCAGTCGTTAGTGGTAAAATCTCAAAAATAATATCTTGTTCTGCAAATGGACGTTTTTCAAGAGCGCTACAGAAGCAGCTTAGCAGTTTGAGTGTTAAAGGGTTAATAATAATCAACTTCGTCTATAATATATATATATATATATATATATATATATATATATATATATATATATATATATATATATATATATATATAGCTACTAGAAATGTTTTTTTGTCATTTGATAGGATTTAATGCAAGCTCATTGAACCAAGTTGTGAAAAAATTACATTTGAATATCGTGTGAATATATTCAAAATTGTTAATTTTGTATGATAGCCAAGTTGGATATAATAGATCTGTGCCTCTGCTAACTATATATAGCCTATGTACAGTCAATGTCAGTCATTTAGCAGCGTCATTTAAAGCTGGATGGACATATCAAAGAATTCTATACTAGCTGTTGTCAGTAATACCAATGTATTGGTCAATATCACTATTGTCACTGGTAATTATTAGCTGACCGCATATAGATGCGTAGAACAAAGCTAAGGCAGCTAACATGTGACATTTTTTAGACAATGTCAGGTACATGAGTGAACTGCCCTAGATCAGATCACACCATTAGCAAGATCTGGTATAGCTCATTACAGCATATTTGCTTACCGCCTTGACTATCTGCCTGCTGAATTTCGACAAAATACATTTTCCATAAAGTTTAATTCTGCCACCAACAACTTTCAGTCAAATTGTTTTCAAAATATTCAGTAGGGCCAGGGTTAGTGTCCATTGCAATTATTGCCTGGTGGGTTGTAGCAATCAGATGACAGTTAATGCTAGCAGCGGTCTCCTACAAAATGAGAGGTTTTGAGAACTAATTGGTGGTTCATCCATCAATCTCAGCACTCATTCATGACTCAACCAATGCTAATCTTCTCAGAGATGCCACCAGCTAATCATGCAAACCAATAGATTTAGAATATGTTTGCTAGATTGCTCATGTGCATACCCTCATTATGGTGCCAGTTGTCCTCTCCGTCGGTGACATCAATTCGGTAAATCGCCAATGTACCTGACCCAGTATTTTCAGATTTTGACTGATCAAAGCAAGCTTTCAGTAACCGCTGTTGAGCTGACGTGTTCATTTCATCTCCGGGTGTGTCATTTCATATTGGCAATTTGTCAACAACTATCCACCAACAGTGACGTTGCTCAGTGCTCTCCTCATTCATCTGACTACGTGTTCGGTCCAATTGCCACGCTGTATGATAGCGTGCTAGTCTACAGATTACCGGGACTCTAAATTTTCCTGTAATTAGAATGTTTAGCGTTGCTGTGTGCTCTGCATTAGCATACTAATCAACCAGACACTCATGATCAGAATTTCTATATTTTTATCAAAAATGAAATTTGGTTGTCTATTAATCTTACATTTTATTCAGCTAGGTAATGGAATTTGCAACAAAATGTTAAATTGTTTTTGTTAGTAATATGATATTCTCGTATAAACGAGATTGCTGAGAGAATATTATAGGAAATCACTTTGTCATGTGACATGCAAAACATGGTAGAAAAGAACTGAACTACAGTAAGGAATGTTACCCGCGTCTTGTTCGCAGTATCAACACAGACTCTTAACTGGCTGTCTGCTTAATTTCTGCATGCTACATTTTCCATGGGGTTTAACTCTGGATATACTGAATATTTTGAAAATAATTTCACTGAAAGGTGTTGGTGGCTAAGCTACAACAACTTTCAGTCAAATTGTTTTCAAAATATTCAGCCGGTCCAGAGTTAATATCTATTGAAATTATAGTCATGGGGCTTCCAACAGCAGACAGTTACTCGTGCAATAACCACAAACAAACATGTATTGGTACCACTATGATGCTGGTATAGGTTCATATTTTATATTTTACTGTGTTCATTCAGCTTTAAAGACTGTCAACCATTAAACTTCAATTAAATAAATTTTATCGTTTGATTTAGCAACGTTAAACAAGTGGACTTAAATGTCAAATCTAAATTGACTAAATTTGCCTTATAAGCATATTGTGTTTTACTTTTACTAGTGAAACTACAATACAGTTGAATTGAAATTTTTTTTTTTATCATTTATTTCTAATAATACTTTATTTTGAATTAAAACTTCTTTAATACAATTTCCACAGAACTCGAGGATTATACTAATTGACCCTTACACTTCTGAAATCCCAGTATGACTATTTCAAGGGAAATCATACAAGAAGGCTGTTGAATATTTAGAAATTAATTTTCCTGGAAACTGTTACTGCGTTAGGCAACAACAGCTTCCACTGCAATTAATTTCAAAATATTTAGCATAATCTTAAATTCTACCTAATTTGTTGAATCAAGTCTAATGTATTGAAGGGGTTAATTATATTATTGTTGAAGTGATTATTAACTTAACCAGGTTTTCTATTTTTTTAAATATATTATATAGTGCCTTAGGTGAATGAAAAGCATATAATTAATAGAAGCATGAAAAGTTATAAACAGTGACGGTTGAGTTCATAAACATTTGCATATATTATGCTTTATCAGCGCGCTTTCAACATACAACTATATGTCCCTATTATCTTACATATCATTGAAGATTATTACACTGATTCTTGAAAAAGAGGTTGTATTCTTGTATGGAATAAATGAATTGTTGTGACTTGTTAAATAAATGAAATTCAAATATATATTAACATTTTTTTTCATATTATTAATAATCAGCGCATATAGTCAACCCATTAGTTTACTAAACCTGTGTCTTCTTATACCATGTTTTTTGATTGAATTCGCAGTGTGATAATTTTTTACATGCGTTACGTAATAACCTTATTACATAAGAAAAATATTAATATGGCACCGCGATTAGCCTAAATGTTAATCCCTTTTACACCTGTAATGTGTTTTTGGCTGTCATTCAATTTAAAATGAATTTAAAAAATTGCAATTTCACAATTTCTTTGAAACTGAGTGTTATGAAAACGTAATCTGATAAATGACTTGTGTGGATCTAATATAAAACATATTAACCCTGTTTTGGCCAAGCTAACCAAAATTGCCGCCTGAAGGGTTTTTGAAAAATGTTCATTAGCGGACCAAAAGGAGGCTATATTAGAAAATAGAAAATTTAGCACTAAAAACACTGTCTTGATAACGAACGGAGTAAGTCATTACAGTGGTAAAAGTTTGAAAATAGTTATTTTTTTGTTTAAAATTTTCTTGACCAAAATTCACCATTACAAGGTTAACCCATTCACCGATGAATTCCACATATCTCATTTCCACGGCACCCATACAGGAAAGGTGTTTACTATTTTGAAATTAATTTGACTGGAAGGCATTGCTGCCTTAGGCAGCAATGCCTTCCAGTCAAATTAATTTCAAAATATTCAACAGAATAAGTTTTACATCATAAAGAATATACATTTTCAGGGATTTGTCGGTGAAAGGGTTATGCTTCTTCACCTTTTCACCAAGGATATCCCAGAAAGTATTCACCAACATCCCCCGCATAATTACATTGAAATTGAGATCAAGGGATTCAAATGTTTAATGTGCTCCGTGTTAGCTCTCATCAAATATAGCAACAAAGTAAAAATAACAAATAACATAACCGTTATTTGATTTTCATTAATGTGTAATCTGATTAACTGTAACTAACTGTAATTGAAAAGTATCATATAATTACATTAATAGCTGATATAGGTACCATGAAATAAAATGAAAGTAATATATACCAGCAAAAACACTTATCATTTACTAATTACCGTACCACGCAAGAGCTGCAGTTTATCAACCAGAATGTAGGCTTCTCAGAATATCTCATTTTCAAATTTTCATAGAGGGCCAATTTAGTGCCGCCCCGAAATGGATCCACTCAATAATAGAATCCTATATCCACCCTTGATTATGTATTAGTCAAGTGGTTGGTGTGTAAATAATTATAATGATTTAATTCCTTCAAGATAGCAGGGTAGATACAATCAAATCTTTAGCATGTAATGAATAATCAGTAAAATATTTAAAAATTAACTTGATTAGAAGTTCAGACATATTACTGCCTCCAGGAAAATTAATTTTAAAATGTTCAATATCTCCTTTATGGTTGTCTTCAAGTATATAGATACTGGGATTTCAGTCTTAGAAGGGATAAAGGGTTATTGCACTTTATATTACATTATCATAAGCAATTTCTAATTAATTTTCACTATAATCCATAACAATAGTAACTTGACTGAGCACTCACTGCATACATTATTGTCAGAAATTTGGCATGTGTGTTGGATAATTCAGCTTTCCAGAGTATGCACCCATCATATGACGTCATAATCATCTATGTGATGTGTAGAATGATATCATAATGGATGATGTCATGAATGATGTCGATAAGTGCATCACGAACGCATATTTGAAGACGGTCTATGCGTTGTACAAATTGTATGCCTTTACTATTTAATAAATATTCTGTTGAATATTTTGAAACTAATTTGACAGGGTGCTGTTGCTGCCATAGGCAGCAACAACAGTCAAATTAGTTACAAAATATTCAACAGCTTCCCTGTATAGTTTTCAGGAAATTGATAGCGAGGGGGGTGGGGGTGGGTGGGTGCGTGTGTGGTACATAAATAATTTTAAAATTTCCAATATTATCATCCAAAATGTGTTTCTGAATGTGCTATTGCTGGTATTTAGAGAACACCGTTGATGGCAATGGGAGGTAATTCTATCATTAACATATGATTTCCAATTTCCATTCTCTACACTGGTCCACAATAATTGGTTTCATCTATTCACTTAATATGATAGCATTGTTTATCACAGCTTCTCCTCACGTAATAAATATGTACACGGCAATCCTGCTTATCCCGCATTCCCCGCTATATGATCCCCAGCTTCTCCGAGACACACAAACCTTTCCGGCGCCTCATTTCTATGCTACTGATGTGAAAAAAACCTTGCCATATGTCCAGTAATCACGTTGCTGAATGATATCTTTGTGAAGGTTATGTTCATTAACATGTGTCTGTGTTGCTCTTTAGCACTAGTGGTTACTGAAGTCAGGGGAAGATAACTCTTAAGATTTATATATAGAAGAGAAATATACAGTGAATCCTGTCTGTAAGGCTCATCTGCTTTTACAAACAAACGATGGTTCCTTAAGACTGGTTGTTGTTGACAAAAACTATCTCAAGGAATCAGCCTCAATTGTCCCCACCATGTCAAATGGCAACTTTTCATGGTAAATAAGATGTTTAAAGAGACTCTTCATTGACCACTCTATGATAATCCATGCAGAGTTCTTTACAGACATGTTTTACTAAAGATCTATCATTAAAGATCTTGCGGCTATGTGTGGTTTTAATCATTTAATGGCTGTAACTGGTCATGAAAATTTGAGTTTTCTCATAGAATATGCCAATTTGCAGACCAAAAGATTATTTTTTTTAATTTACCACTAGAATGACTGGCTCAGTTATCAAGGCAGTCATTCCATTAGTAGAGTTTCACAAATAGTCTTGTCTGCAAATAAACATTTCTCAAGACGACTGCAGAGGCTGCTTTTTGTGTCATTTCCTTGACTGGACTAATGTCACTTTGATTCTGTGTGTGACAGCAGTATAATAATAATAATAATAATTATATATATATATATATATATATATATATATATATATAATTAATCATGTCAACAAATGTATAAAAAATTTTACAAAGTTAGGCAGAGTTGTGTTGAATATTTTGAAACTAATTTGATGGAAAGCTGTTGCTATAAATGTACCTAAGTCAAATTTGGTTCAAAATATTCAACATTTAATTACTAGTATTAACCCTTTAACCCTTGAATTTGTTCAAGAAAATTTCAATTTTCTCATAGAAAAATGTCCATTTGCAGACCAAGAGAAGGGTATTTTTTTTAATTTACCACTGGAATGACTGGCTCGAGCCAGTGGTAAATTTTCAAAACTAATTTTCTCTTGGTCTGTAAATGGACATTTCTCAAGTCCGCTGCAGAAGCCATTTTTGGCTGATATGAGTGTTAAAGGGTTAAGTAAGGGTATAGTTTGATTTCAGGATTCAGAAGATTAGTTATGATGCGCTAATTGTTACAATGACACTGAATGAAGATGAATGAACTGTTCAATGACATTAATTGAGTGATTATATAATCGTGTTGTATCGTATGTTTGTCATTTACTAATAGTGCAGCAAGTTAGCTGTTATTTGCCGTTGGCCGTAATCACCAACAAAATTTAGCCATCGTTTAAGTAATCATGAGTTAAACCTGTATTTTAAGTTTAAATATACGTGCACAAACATGGTTTAATGTCTCGACCCTCTAGCACTCAAATTTCTTAAATGAAATTCCAATTTGTCATGAGAAAATGTCAATTTACAGACCAAGAAAAGACTATTTTTTTTAGTTTACCACTGGAATGGCTGGCATAGATTTTCAAAAATTGTCTTCTAGGTCTGCAAATTGACATTTTTCGAGACCACTGCAGAAAGCATATTTGGCTGACTTGAGTGTTAAATAATTGTCATTCCAGCCAAGGATGTACTCTAAAGTGGTCTTGAGAAACGTCCATTTGTAAGACAAGTCAAGACTATCCATTGGAATGACTGGTGAGGTTATGGAGTCAGTCTTTCCAATAGTGAATTAAAAAATAATAGTCCTCGTGCCTTACAATTGGGCATTCACTCATCAAACGGTTTGATTTTCTGGACTAATTTTGACTATTAAGGTGTTAGGAATGATTTAAACCTGAACCCTCAAATTTCATTATCTCAGAAAATGTCCATTGGCAGTCCAAGAGATTTTTTGAAAATTTTCCACTGTAATGACTGGCTCAGTTATCTAACCAGTCATTGCAGTTGTACATTTTCAAAAAATAGTCTTGATTTGAAAATGGCCATTTCCCAAGACCAGTGTATAAGCTGTTTTTGGTCGGCTTGAGCACTAATGGCTTCACTATTCCTGGCTTGAGAGACTATATTGAGTTGTTAAGTCAGCAATAGTTTAAAACATTCTTAGGCATCATTGCCGCATGCAGTCACATCCAAACATAAAATACGGTTTACCCAAAACTATTTCCTTTATGTCTGAGCATTAAGGTTATCGTATTTAGTTATAGCCATCTCTGGAATCTTCTCTCTGTTGTTCTGATATTGTGGCACGAGATTAACAGATTTATGCAAGCAGAGCTTTGTTAGACAATTAGTTTAATGCCAACTGCCACCATGGACACCTAAAGATGTATGTCAATCTGTAAAATATGTATGGATGCATATGCATTTTCAATGCTATTTCTACCATAATGGTCATGTTTTATAGCATTATTGAGGATGTATATATGTGGATCTACCTACTACGGTTCTGGCCTAAATGAGTAATACTTTATCGACTGCATGTTTTTGCTTAATGTTTCAATGGCAACACTTCTGTAGAACATGTATGTTGAATATATGTTCCATGTTGAGTTGGTGAATGTCCATTTGCCAGCCAAGAGATAATTATTTAATCGTTACCACTCTAATATTAAAACTAATTTTTCAAATTAAATTAAAGGATGAACTGGTGTTCATTTTTCAACAAATTTGGTTGGAGATGGTGCTGTCGTAAACAAGCAACATCGTCCACCAAAACTGTTGAAAAATGTACACAAGTTTCTTTGCTATTGACACGGTAAAAGATAGAATATTGACATCAGAGTGGTAAGGGTTAAACAAATTTTCAACTTGAATGACTGGCTCGGAGTCCATCATTCCAGTGCTAAATTTTCAAAAATCGTCATCGCTTGTCCTGCAATTCAAGATTTCTCAAGGCCACTGCAAAGACCATTTTGGCAGTCTTGACCATGAAAGTGTTAAAACCTGTCACTGGGGCTGCTGAAAGGAGAGAACCAGCTGTATTGAATCTGTCAGTGCGTACTGGATAAAGAATGGCTTTTGAAAACTAATATCAGTAATCCAAAAATTTTTAGGCTAGACCTCGGATGGATTTGTGTTGATGTATTATCTATCACGGCTACTGCGAGTGAATGGGAGTTAATGTGTACAGTTAATTTTGAAGTATATATATATATATATATAAAACCGAATGTGAATACAATTGTTTTGTTTTTTTACGAACATTTCATATTTGTACACATATTATAATTACATTATTCGTTAAAAATGTACACATGAAATTTATAAATAATAATTAATACTGTGAACTATTGTAATAATAATAAAAAATTATACTAATATTAACATCAACATCGACAACAACATCTAATAAAATTGTATTCATTTTAAAGGACTTAATTCTGTCACTTGTTCCCCCGTTGTATGCTCATTATTGGCGTTAACTCTTTTACTGTTGCAAATAAAACCATACTGCGTGAACTTGTGGAAAAACAATTGCTGTCTATTCTGAAAATAGTATTGCTTTTAACAACCTTTCGCAGCCACATCATTATGATAGACAAGCTAGTGAACCATGTAACCCCTGAATTTGTTCTAAAAAAAATTTTATTTTCTCACAAAATGTCTGCGGATCAAGATAAGATTATTTTTTTTAATATACTGTTTCAATGACGTTTCAGAGGCAGTCATTCCAGTTGGTATATTTTTCGAAAATAATCACTAGGTCTGCAAATAGTTAGACATTTCCCAAGACCGCCGCAAAAGCCATTTTTGGCCAGCTTTAGTGTTACAGCGTTAATATTCTATAAGCAACTGTATAAGGTAATGAATAATGCAACATTAAAAGGGTTATTGAATAAGCTAAGAGTATATGTGTAACCTGACATGCTTGCGTGTATTGTATAGCACAGCTTTTAACCCTTCCAGTGCTAATATCCATCAATTTCAAGGTGATTGTGCTGGTTAGCCACAGAATACTTTTTTTAAACTACTTTGGCTGGAAAATGTTGCTTCTTTAATTCTTATCACAATTATTTTCAAAATATTTTAAGATAATATGTATTAACCTGCAGAGAATTTGTTGAAAACAGAAAATGTCCATTTCCAAATCATGAAAAGATTCTTTTTTGAAAATTTTCCAATGGAATGACTGGCTCGGTTAGCGAGCAAATCAGTTCAGTGATAAATTGTCAAAAATAATCGGCTAGTTCTGCAAATGAATATTTCCCAAGACCAGTGCAAAAGCCGCTCTTGGTCGGCTTGAGTGATAAGGGGTTTTAATGGATATTTCCAAATTAGCCAATACCTGTACCATAATTATGTGTATGTATGCCCGTTTTCAGAAACTGCCATTAGGATTCCGACTGATTCATACATTGAACAAAACCCAGCTGAAAATATGCTTAGCCTTAGAATTCTGCAAGTAAAGTGATACGCAATGACAGAGCGGTTGAAGGTTCACCTGCCTAGTTCTCATGGCAAGATCTGTTTGTTAAACCAGAAGCTCTACTAGCTTGATCTTAGCTCTTTAATTGTCAAAATTGGTCAATGAAATTGACATTTTGTCTTATTGAATACAGTCGCAGGCCAAGAGAAGACTATTTTTGAAAATGTACCACCAGAATGACTGTTGTGATTGTCCAGGGAGTCATTCCACTGGTAAATAACAAAATTAGTTTACTCTTGACCTGCAAATGGACTTTCCTCCAGACTGTGGCATAGGCTGGTCTGGGCTTTTTACAATTAAATGGGTAAGCCAACAAAACTAGAAATAGCCAGGAAGTGCTTTCTAGAATATGGACATAAATGACTGCAGTGATAAACCACCGAGGTATTGAGGCTCCTGGCGCTAAGCATTTGTTCACGCGTATGCTATTGATCACAGTCTGAAACAAAAGGAATTGTTGATTGCCCTGATGCATATATCTCTGGTGATAGATCAGATGGGCATTGGTCATCACATCTTCTAAACTAAGCATGGTTATATAGATGCGCATCAGAATTAAGGATTCCTGTAACGACAACCTGTGCACTTGTCACATCAAATATCACGCAGCGTGAAGAGTCGTGATAGAATCGAATCTTTAATAAATTATTGAACTTCCCTCCATTCTGCTTAAATTAATTGCAGACTGAAGGTTATGAAATCTTCTGGTTTAATTGTCTGGCTATTTAATTTCTGCAGACTACATTTTCCATGGGGTTTAACTCTGGATCTACCGAGTATTTTGAAAACAATTTGACTGAAAGTTGTTGCTGGTTAAGCCACCAACAACTTTCAGACAAATTGTTTTCAAACTATTTAGCAGATCCAGTTATTGCCAATTAGAATTATTGTCTGGTGGCTTGCAGCAGTCAGACATTTAAATACATGTTTGTGGCATAGTAATTTTGATCAACTGTTCGTTATGCCTAGACAGAAAACAAATTTACTTGCATGATTATATATTCTAGACCTTAGTACCACAAATTTGATGTCAAGCATTATCAATGCAATTCATTGCTTTACCCATTTCTTCTGTCCTTCCCCGTGGCTTCTTACTACAACACCTTTAACCCGAAACAATGGATCCTCTGCTATGCCTCCAGCCATATGTTATGTCAGTTCTAAGCTGAGGTCTACTTACCTATTCGCTTTATCCTCATCCTGTCTTCATAGTGTTTGCATTAGAATTGTTCAGCTGTATCTCCCCCTCCCCCTCCACTGCAACAGGCGCAATATATTCCTCAGCCTCATCATTCTGATTTGATGTGTACAGAATGTTTAACACCATGTTTGACCAGCTTTTGCAATATACATGTATATCTTGACATGTGGTTTAGTCCCTTCACTGATGAATTCCTCATATCTCATTTTCAAGGCAACCATATCGGAAAACTGTTGAATATTTTGAAATTTATTTGTCTGGAAGCCGTTGCTGTTTTTTATCGTAAAGCGTTTACTTTTGGGGTGGGGGGGATTCGTCAGTGAAAGGGTTATGTGCATCCGCAGTATACGCCACACGCTGCAGCACTGATGGTGCACCATGCTTAAAAGAGAAATGATATGTAGTAGTATCTACACTGAACGTGGCACGGCAGTCAGGCATGCAGGTGCAAAATACTGTTAGACGTATAATACTGTATTAGCCATGCCAGGCGGCCGCAACGTATCTGCTGTGGATGTGCCTTTCTGCTGATCTACTTGTGGGTGTGCAATCATCCATACTTTCCAATTGGTTATCCCATTCAACCATAAAATCCAAATACAGACTACAACAGTTCAAGGAAACAATACAGGAAAATGGGACTATTTTGAAACAACTCTGAAGTCATTTTTGCTTAAGACCGCAATGGAATTCTATCAAATTAATTTTGAAATATTCATGATAATATTTCCTATGGTAAATCTGAGAAAGAAGCAATAGTTGAACTGATTATTACCGTATTAACCACTAATTAAACAGCTTCATCTACCAACGTTTAAGGCAGCTGTTTCTCTAATATTCAGTCGAATCAGAAATGCAACTGACCATTAGCATTAGTGTTCATTTTAACCAACATCAGTGATAACATATGACACTCACCCTCCCCGTCATCTACCCTTCCCTTTGATGTATCTGACTAACTACCACTAATTTACCTTAAGCCAATGATTGGATGTACAAACTGCACCATCTTCCACAACCGGATGATTATCTATCGAGGGTAGATAGCATGAATGCTCAGATAAATCGACTCGCTATCTCCTCACATTCTGATGGCCAGCAGTTATGGCATGATGCTGACAGAGACTCGGTGGCCAGGTAGAGTATCATTTACATTGAATTAGACAGATTAACAGTAAATTCACCTAACGCATCAACCTGCTTATAGAGGGATCCATTGCTAGGTATGCCCCTCCCATTTATAGCTAAGCCCCGCCCATGCTTTGCACGTGTTGAAATTGATTTATATACTTAGAATGATGAATTTTCAGAATCACATTTTCAAGGTAAGCTATTGAATAATATATTATGGCAGCAACCGCGCCAAGTCAAATTAGTTCCAAAATTGTCAACAGACTTTATTACATATTAAAGACATACAATTTGTACACCTGATGGACTTTTAAATATTGGTCACAGAACTTAGTTACCTCATTCATTATGCATTTTATTTGTCACAGCCTACGAGTGACATATTTGATTATGACATCATATACTTGAGTGATAGAAGGTATCCATCCATTGGTATATATATTGAAACTCACTTAGATGATTTTATGGTAGCCTAAGCTTGAATTTGTTTGCTACATATCCTGGCTAAATTTAGGACTATTTGTTGCTTTATGGACACTTTAACTAACTAGAGCTGTAGATGCCACTGGATTGATATTTGTTGGCACCATTATTTCAGACACTATTGTCTTCGCCTGTGAGCGATTGTTGGTATAAAACCATTCTCGTAATGCTAGTTATTCTTATGCTGGCTTCCAAGGTGAGCACATAGTATGTTCCTAGCATAGTTCAATACCAGTTGTATGTTTGCTATGGTGCAAGTGACAACAAATATATTTATGACAAGTTTACTGAAAATCTTTGTTGCCTAAAGCAGCAACAGCTTTCCATCAAGCTGTCAAAATAATCAGATGATAATACAATTGTCACTAGGTAATGATTTGATAAAAAATTTGCTGAAAATCGTTTACGCAGCAATTTTCAATCAAACGCTTTCAAAATAATTAGCAGGGCAGTCAATGTTGCAAGACTATGAAGATATTTCGAGCAACTATTGACAGTCATTTCTAACTAAAGCAGCAAAAGCGTTGTTAAATTTTTCTCGGAATAATCAGCAGGCTTTCTGTTTTATTAGCTAACAGGTGCATGTAAAACTAATTAGGCTTATATAATAATTTGAATCGAGACCCAGTGTCAGATATTCTCGAAAATTCTGTTCATTTCATTGTCAGTCGGGTAAGTATATTATGTTATTCACGGTAGGTATGTCAGAGGCGATCGTGCATGTGCTGGTGGATTGCTTTATCATTGTGAACATATTTCATTCTGATATATGCCTAACTAATTGTGTATGCACCTGTTACATAACAAAACGGAAACCCCGCTGATTATTCTGAGAAAAATTTGGCAACGCTGTTGCTGCCTTAGTCAGAAATAACTCAATAAAGTTGCTAGAAATATCTTCATCAAGTCTTGCAACATTGACTGTCCTGCTTATTATTTTGAGAACAATTTGAGTGAAAATTGTTACGTCAACAATTTTCAGCCAAATCGTTATCAGATCATTACCTAGTGTCAATTGTATTATCAACTGATTATATTGACAACAACTTGAAGGAAAGCTGTTGCTGCTATAGGCAGCAACAGTTTTCAGTAAACTTGCTATAAATATGTGCTGTCACTTGCACCTTAGCAAACATAAAACTGGTATTGAACTATGCTAGGAAGATACTATGCTTGGAAGCCAGCAGAAGAATGACTAGCATTAGCATTATGAGAATGGTTTTATACCAACAATTGTGTACCGGGCAAGACAATAGTGTCTGAAATAATGGCGGTGGCAAATATCTATCCAAAATGGCGGTTACTACTCTAGTTAGTTAAAGTGTCCATAACAAACAGACCTAAATTTAGCCAGAATATGTTTCTTTTATCAATAGATGAGAACTTGAAGTTACTAATGCAAATCCATCCTCAACGGATAGCAAGCTAAAAGTTGCATGGACACAAGCTGTTTTATTTGACCCATCACAGGCAATATGGGCAATGTAAGGATCCATTCCTAGCTAAGCTCTGCATACTTTTTACCCACGATGGAATCGACTTAAAAACTGTGAAACAATAATTGCACGGTCAAAAACAAAACAGATAAGCTGCTAAATATTTTAACAACTCCCAGTCAAATTAATTTCAAAACCTTCAATAGAATGTTTATAAAAAATTTTATTTATTAAAGACACAATTTGTACGCTTTCGTGGCAGATGTTTTTGACAGTAACATTAGATACTTGAGTGACAGATCAGATCTCTGTTCCAATGCAGTACAGCTGTTATGATTCACTGATGTATCGGTGAATCGTGATATGCATGCTCACGATATGTGTATTGTCTCGTAGCCAGGTGTATCGATACATACACGATGCAGGGGAATATGACTAATAATATATAGCGCCCTTCATGCGTCAACATCATCAGCTAAATTTAGGCACAGTACAGCATTTTCATCTGAATATGTTTATTATTAGCTCACCTGGCCCGAAGGTCCAAGTTCAGGCCAAGTGAGCTTATGCCATGGCGGCCATCTGTTCAAATCGCATCTCATGTATTCTTTGACCAATTTCAACCAAATTTGGCTGGAATGAGCCTATCTTGGATTTTCCCAAAACTTTCTGGTAATCATTTCAAATGCTACTCCTCAAATATATGTAGGATGGCCCGACTTCAACGAAACTTGGGTGGACTAATCCTATATTTGTAGGCTTCAACACTTATAATGAGAATTCTGATTGGTCAATATTTGGATTTCCTGAACACTTCGGGAAATAAGTTAAAATGCTAGTCCTCATTAACGACGTGAACGATGTCAAGTAAACTCGGTTGGGATGACCCTAGAGTGGTATGCTTCAGAACAGAATTTTGATTGGTCTTTTCTTTCTGTGGTTATCTTGTATTTTCCGAAAAAATAGTGGGAAACTTTAAAACGTTACTCTTCATTAACTGCTTGGGCAATTTCAACGATACTTTGCTTGACAGATACTAGGGGGATGGGGGTGTAGGTTTCAGAAAATACATACAGAATTTTAATTGGTTAATTATTCCGGCGGTCATCTTGGATTTTCGGAACATTTCTGGAAATCAGTTAAAAGCCTACTCTTCATTAACCACTTCAGGCCAATTTCGAGAAAACTCGTTTGGAAGGAGCCTAAAGTGATATGCTTTAGAACATGTATACAGAATTTTGATTGATCAATTTTTCTGGCAGTCATCTTGGATTATCTGAAAATTTCTGGTTTGTTTATGAGCATTGAGAGTCTGAGAGTGGCATAAAATGAACACGTTCAGATGAAACTTAGTGAAAACATAGCGTATGATATCGCGTATTGTATTAGTGTTTACCTGGGTCATGTGGACATCTTTGGCTAGAGGGTTAGCTTTCCATCTAAATTAATCAATTTGAAACAAGAGTAAATTAGTGGAATATTGTTTTGGAAAATACAAAGGCATCATCAATACTAGTAAACTAGGTCACCTATAAATGCAGAAGAACCTAAGCTATGAAGGTCCTTAAAGCTTCTTCTGCGGTGGTCTTAAGAAATGTCCATTTGCAGACCATGAGATGACAAGTTTGAAAATTTACCACTGAAATGACTGGCTCAATAACCGAGCTTGCCGTTCCAGTGGTAAATTTTCAAAAATAGTGCTCTTGGTCTACAAATGGAAATTTTCTGAGAAAATTAAAAAAATCAACAAATTTGAGGGTTAAATGGATTACCCTTACAGACAAGAAACAACCATTCCATCACCGTACAATTCCCGGAGCACATCACCTGTCCATGGAGGTCGTCTTCAGGGTCAGTCATCATTACATCCTGCCTCACCTGCACGTCAGCCGAGCCCTATATTCCACATAGCTAAAACATACCAGCCCAAGAAACAACATGGCTCGGATCAAAGTCTTTCAACAAGTATGTATAGTCTTTCACTTAGAATTCATCTCTCTCTCTCTCTCTCTCTCTCTCTCTCTCTCTCTCTCTCTCTTTCTCTTCATCTCTACTCTGAATGAAATACAAATGTACAGATGGAAGATCACATAGGGTATCACACACACACATGCACGCATGCACACACTACTATCAAATGCTAACTGATTAAAACTGAAGTCTACAGTGGGAATGTCTGGATATCTGATAAAAGTATAGTTGTGTAGCAAGATTTACTTTAATGGCACAATTGTATTTTGAAATTGCATTTTCCTAAAGCATTATGTCCATTAAGTTTGCTCTCTACTCGCTTGTCTTCTCTTCCCTCCCCCTCTCTGTCCCTCTCAGTGTCAGTAGAAGAAGCAAACTTACACGTGGAACTGAAGAATCGCATGGACAACACCAGTAGCAGCAGTGTAATTGGTGCAAAGGGATGGGGTTCTCATGGTCCATCAGTGTATGTATCAGAGAGTTCACCACCTGAGGAAATCGCAGAGTGGCTCCGATCTAAGGGCTTTACTCAAAGGTAGAGTGGCCTTCATAAGCTAGACCATGAAACTCTAGAGCCAGAATTCAATAATGCGGTTTAAACCTGGTTTAACCTAAATCTGGTAACACAAAGTAATTGCAATAGTAGTATTATAGATAGAAATTGTATTACGGTTGACACCCAGACCACACACCCTTCAGTGTGTGTTGTCTAAATCCCGAAGTATGGGCACCTTTCAGAAGTGGGATGGGCTCTGATGCCCCGCCCACTTAGAAGATATTGCCCATATTTTGACATTTAGATCACACCTCTTGCTGGGGCCATTACCTATCTCTCAACAGATGAAAAGTGGGACTATCGCCCTATCGATACAACTAACCTTACAATTACTTTGTGATTTGTTACCCAGTTTAGGCTAAACCAGGGTTTAAACCTTCTCATTGAATTTCACCCTATAGGTTTGCTTTTCAGCATAGCTTTATATGATGAAACTTACTAAATATGATATCTTTAAATTCAATTGACTGTTTGCGACAAAATGTCTAACTATTAGACAGGTGAATTGCTATTATCTACAGTACATGTCAGAAATAACGTGTCCAAAACAAAATAATGCATATTGGTGAATATTTTGAACATTAGTTTCAAAATATTCATCAGACTATATATTACATTATAAAGAATATGGCGTTTCTGAACTGTAAGGATTACAAGTTTGATGTATGTCTTCTTTCTTGTGAGTAGAACATTACAGATATTTGGCAAGTACAATGGTCGGGAGTTGTTCCATGTCAAGCGCACAGATATAGATCGCATGTTGCCTAATGATGAAGCGGCGAGGTTAAAGAGTCAGCTGACCGTTCAGAAGAACATCAGTGGGGTATGTAATGATTTCATGGGTGGCCAATGCTCTTTCACTAATTAAAGCGTAATTCAGGTTGTAAATTTTTTTTATAATCATCGCTAGAATATAATTAGAATTATCATGGCAGGATTTGTCTTAATTATATTTAAAAATTTATTGTAGCTGCGTTGTAGTCTAGAGCTACATTTTCTTGCATCTGTTAAATGTCTGCAGACTACATTTTTAGCCCACCTGGCCAAGTGAGCTTATGCCGAGGCGACCATCTGTTGTCTGTCTGTCCGTCAACTTTTCCTTTAAACAACTTCTTCTCAAGAACCACGGCCGATTTCCATTATATTTGGCAGGGAGCATCCTTAGGGCATAGAGATCCAAGTTTGTTCAAAGGAAGCCGATCGGCCACCTTGGATTTTTGCCAATTTTCAGAAATGTCTGAAAATCTCCGAAACCGCTTGGGGGATCGATTCAAACCTCAGGAAATATCTAAGACAAGAGCTGAACCTAGTTTATTCAAGGGAACATGATTGTCCACATAGTTTGGCAACCACTTTGGATGACCTAGTTTTCGCGAAAACACCTACAGAACAGCTGAATGGATTGGGTCAAAATTTGGAGGTATATGATTAGGGACTAAGGGCCATTAAAGTTTATTCAAGTGAAGTTGATGTGACAAAAAACATGGCCACTGTAGCGTGTTTGGTGGCCATTTTTTATTTTTTTATTTGATGGATTGTGAAGACGAAATTGGATTTATATAGTTTTTTGGGTATTCTGATTTCAAATTTGCCATTTTCGAAAGAGTCGGATAAACGGTTTGGTGGCCATCTTGGATCATCTTCCCGCCAAATGTTCCCATTACTAAAGCAGTTGGAAATTTTATATGTTTTCTCCTTGAGAACCACTGGGCCGATTTTAATTATATGTGGCAGGAACAATCCTTAGTGCATAGAGATTCAAGTTTGTTCAAACGAAGGCGTTCGGCCAATTTGTCCGGTGGCCATCTTGGATTTTAGCTGATTTGTAGATATATCTTTAAAAATCTCCGAAACCGATTGGTGGATCGATTCAACCCTCAGAAAATATCATCTAGGACTAGAGCTGAACCAAGTTTGTTCAAGCGAACTTGATTAGCCACATAGTTATTGAATTTTCAGAAAAATGGGAAATCATATAAAACGCTACTCCACATTAACTGCTTGGACAATTTCAACCAGACTAGGTTGGAAGAATACTAGGCTGGTAGGTTTCAGAACATGCATACAGAATTTTGATAGGTAAATTTTGTCGGTGGCCATCTTGGATTTTCTGAAAGTTTCTGAAAATCAGTTAAAAGCCAATGCCTCTTTAACCACTTGGCCGATTTTAAGCAAAATCGGCTGGAAGAACCCTAGACTGGTATGCTTCAGAACTTGTATACAGAATTTTGATTGGTCAATTTTTTTTTTAATTTTACGAAAAATGGCAGGACATTGTTTAAAACGCGACTCCTCATTAACTGCTTGGAAAATTTCAGCCAGACTTAATTGGCTGGAAGGGTTCTAGGATGGTATAGTAGGTTTCAGAACATGTATACAGAATTTTCATTGGTCAATTTTTCCTGTGACCATCTTGGTTTTTCTGAAATTTTTTTGAAAATTAGTTAAAATGATACTCCTCATTAAACGCTTGAATAATTTCAAGCCAGCTTGGCTGGAAGGACCCTAATGTGGTGTGCTTCAGAGCCTGTATACAGAATTTTGATTGGTCAATTTGTTTGGCAGATCTTGAATTTTCCGAAAAAATTGCTGGAAAATGTTTAAAATGCTACTCCTCATTAATTGCGTGGGTGATTTCAACCAAACCTGGCTGGAAGGACCCTAGGGTCGTAGGCTTCAGAACATAATCAGAATTTTAATTGGTCGCTTTTTTCGGCAGACATCTTTTTCATGAGAATGTCTCATGTTTTGCTTGAATATCATGTTTCAATTTGGATTTACAAATGTTTTGCAGAAAAAATTTGATTTTCCATTGATTTCCGTTTCAAAATCACTTCCGTTTCAAATTACCAATTCCGTGAATTCCGTTATCATGGAAAACCACTGGCCATAGAGTTGCCTCCCTTTTGACAATGCGATCCACATATTGCAGTTTAGTTAATTTCACAAATTAAAATTTGTTTAACAGTATCTAAAGAACCCTGATTGATAATATTTTGCTGGTGTATTGTCCCTGTGAATGAACACAAGCTACTGTGCTAAATGGAACTGAATAGTGAACACAAGAACATGAGGTAACCCCTTTTGTGTCAACAGCACCTCAAAGCGCTAAAAATACAATTTATATCAACTAAGCATTTTAATGATTAAGACTTTTAAAGAAATTTTAATATTAGAAGACTAGTTTGTTGTAAATTTACCTCTGAAATTTGTGACCAGCTTGACCATTAAAGGGGTAATGGTAAACGTTAATTCAAGCTTTGGCTTCACCCAGTTTCCATTTGCAGGTCAAGAGAAGAGTATCTTTGAAAATTTACCACTGAAATGACTGGCTAAGTGGTTAATTTTCAAAAATACTCTTCTCTTGACCTGCTAATAGACATACCTCAAGACCACTGCAGAGTTGTTTTGGTCAGTTTAACTATTAAAAGGTTACGTTGATACAAGAGTTGTTAATTTTGATTTCATGCCAATTTCTTTCTTATTTAGTATGCAACACACAGTGAAGCCGAGCTGCAAGCGATATTACAGCGACGCAAAGTATTCTCTGACACAAGAAACTCGGGGGATGAAAGCAATCCAGATTTTGGCAGACAACAAAATTTCCACCAAGTCACGCCCCAAACACGCTCCACAAGCGCATCAGAAGGTATGAACAGTAGTAGCAACAACAAAAGTAACAGCATCAAATATAGCAACAACCCCAGTACTAAAAGCAATGTCAATAACAACGCAATAACTAAATGTTCTACTGGATGGACCCTTATCAAACCTGGGATCGGAGGTTTCCCATGAAGTGCAATAGAATCTATTAATACGGAATCCAAAGGTCAAAGATACAGTCATCGAAAATGACAGACAGGCAAATTTTTACATTGTTAAAATTTGAGTCAATTTGTACCTGTAGTTTCTAGCATATCCAGAGCCAGAATTCTGGAAATCCTCATCTGCGGTAAGTTCCTTTGTTGTCTTGAAATTTGAGTCACATTGGACAGGTAGATACAGCTTTGATTAAAAACACATGCACACAAACACAGTTTTGCGCACGCATTTATGAACACATGCCCTCTTTCCCTATTGGAGCAAGGGTAAATGTTTGTTATGCGCACAGGCACACCTGCACACATTCACGCACTCATGCGCGCATGCACACACACATGCATGCGCACACGCACGCACACACACCTCGCTTACATGCAAGCGTGCACACAAATTAAATTTCTGGATCCTGTAAATATGAAAACAATTCTCATTTAATAATTATTTCCAATTTTCAGCTGACTCTGATGAGTTTGCAGGAGACACATTAAAAGACCAGCTGGTGAAACAACGACAGAGAATGCTAAGAAACACATAATTATAATAGCTAATGTATAGATAATCATAATATACAGACAACCTGTCTCATGAGACCACCTGCCTTGTAAGCCAAAACAGGCTGCTTCTTTAACCCTTTAGCACTCATATCAAACAAAAATGGCTTCTGCAGCGGTATTTAGAAACGCCCATTTGCAGACCAAGGGAAGACTATTTTTGAAAATTTACCACTGCTGGAATGACTGGCTCGACAACCGAGCCGGTCATTCCAGTGGTAAATTTTCAAAACTAACCTCTTGGCCTGCGAATCAACATTTTCTTTGAGAAAATTTAAATATTCTTGAAAACAATTCAAGGCTTAAAGGGTTAAGACATGTTATTAAAGGAAATGATCAGGGAACTAACATATGCTCTTGAATGGCAGCTTTATATAATAATCAACCTATAGCCCCCCCCCCCCCCCCCCCCAGTAAAAAACAGAAATACATCAGAATAATTAGAAAAAAAGCAGCTAAATAGTAAATACTATTTTCCGGTATGTCACTGGTGGGAACCAATTAGGGACGCAGCTGGACCTATGCCCTCTGGTGTATGCTGAGCAAATAATTAATACCCGCTATATCTGGTCATAGAAGCTTGGTTATATTTGCATTAAGCTGATTAGCCACTATGTCCTACGGGTAAAATACTGTCTAGTTTTAAAACAATTTGACTGAAGGCCATTGTTTCCAGAGACAGGGTCGACATTCAGTCACACGAATTTCAAAATATTCAGTAGGCATCATATTGCGACCGTAGAAACCAGCAGAGTATTTTGAAATCATTTTGACCGAAACTTGTTGCTTCCACCAGAAAAAAGTGACTTTCAAATATAACATTTTCAAAAAGATCAATCGTGAATTAACAGTAGTGAGTTAATTGCTCTATATACTATTCATACAGCTTACAAAGCTATATTCAGGTGTGCTTTCGCTATATTCAGGTAGGCCTATGCGGTATGACACGCGAAGTACCAGCGATGTCACTAATTGGCTCCAAGTTAAGCGATCCTAGATTTAGTAAATGATTTTTCTCAAATAATCCTGATTCGTTTCCATTTTTTTACCGATGGTAGTTTATTTAATATTGTATGAAATTACCAATAAACATCATTTATTTCCCTTTTCCCTTCCTTTAAAGGATCATAATTTGGCTGGAAGCTGTTGTGCTGTTGTTGCCTATAGCAGCAACAGCTCCCAGTCAAATTTGTTTCAAAATATTCAACAGCTTCTCTGTACAGCTGTTTTGAAATTGGTACACTGGCATTTCAAGGTTTAATTGTCTCAAGACAGCATTAGCTCTACATGCAAAGGTAGTCATAATTCATACTAGTCATTGAATGCATTGATGTAGCCATTGGTCTTATTTTAGCTGTGAGTATATTAACCCTTTACTGGTCAAATTTGATCAAGAAAATCATAACATTTCCTTATTGAATGTCCATCTGCAGGTAAAGAGAAGAGTATTTTCCAAAATTTACCACTGGAATGACTGGCTCAATTATTGAGCCAGCCATTCCAGTGGTACATTTTCAAAAATACCCTTCTCTTTACCTGCAGATGGTCAATCTTCAAGACTACCCCCAGAGGCTGGTTTTGTGCCTGCTTGACCATTAAAGGGTTAAGTCAGTACACTAGTCAGTCTGTCTGTCGCAAGTCACAGTATCTCGCAACTACACTTGTTTATTATCATTTTGACTTTGACGTGGTAGTGTAGCTGCTATTTGTACTGAAAATAGATATACCATGAATGATTTCATGTTAAAAACAGCTCTTGCCATTAATCAATTATGTTGGATTTTAAAATGTTTCTTAATATTTCATTTTTCATGTTTCACACAGCAATTCAGGTTACATTGGCATATAAACTTGGTCTCAAAGTAAAGCATGTATATATAAGTTTAATTTATGTTAAAAAGTAAAGCATCAGTATTTCTATATGTTATCTAATATCTATAGGTCAAGCTTTAAATTAATTTTTCATACACTATCTTTTTTTTATTCATGTAGCTTGCTCATTTTCATTCACTTGATTTTGTTGTGTACATTTGTGGCTAGATTCTATGATCGCTCTAATATTGTAGAAGACAAATATCTTATCCAGCTGTCAAAGATTTAACAGGGAAATACAACATGTAATTACCCGTGAAGGCACATGACATGATGCTGTTATCTTTTTGGTCTATGGAATTTATTAACCATACATGGTACAAGGAATGTGTAGCTGCTCAAATTTGATCAAGAAAGTTTCAATTCTTTAAAATGTCCATTTGCAGACCAAGAGAAGACAATTCTTGAAAATTTACTACGAATGACTGGCTGTTATCAAGCCAGTCATTTCAGTGGTCAATTTTCAAAAATAGTCTTCTCCTGGTCTGCAAATGGGCATTTATCAAGACTGTTGAAGCCGATTTTGGCCGGCTTGACTTATAAAATGTGTCGATAAGATAGTGTATCGTATACAATTCCACCGTGACCAATTTGACTTCTGAATTAAATAAGCAAATAACGCATTGTTTGTCATGAGACTTTGCCATAGAATATCAGGCCAAAAGAGGATGTGTCGTTAGCCTATTACTGTTATCATCTGAAGATCAATTTGAGGGGTAAACGCTAAACAGCAAGGATGACAAAACTCAGGGAATGTTATGTTTTCATACATAGACCATGTCAGTCATACAGTATACTTGCTAATTGTATGGAAGAAATTTTATAGAGAAGTTAGCCTGACCTGAGATAACTTTTATAAAAAGACAAATAATGCCAATAAAGTCAAATAATAAAGTCAATTTACATAAATCAGTAATCAAATTTAATTATCATGTTAATGAAGTTAATTATAACTAAACTCTGTCAAAAATGAACAAATCGAATTTGACAAAGAACTGTGCTGAATATTTCGAAAATAATTAGCCTAGATGCTGTTCTTCCTATGGTGTCTTAACTCATTATTGCATAGTGTCATATCTTATGACCATTTCAGTCTGCCATAAATCGTACATGACATAGTTAAATCGTGCAAGTAATAACAGATAGCCAACATCAACTTTCAGTAAGATTGTTTTAAATGACATATTCAAATTTATTGATATGCAAAACAAATTGTAAACTATCCTAGACAAACACATCAAGGGAGTTAATTAGGTCTAGTTTTGTGTTTACAATGTAAAGGTTGTCTTCCTTGTGAAATTTTTGGTTGTTTATAAATATTTGTAGTAAACAGGATATATCTAAGTTTAGCTTAGCTGTTTGTGTGTCTGTCTGTCCTTGACATTTGTAACAGAATAATGAAAATATGCAATTGTCAAACCTAGATGTTTATTGTTTACTCAACGTGCCAAATATTTCTCATTTTATGAATAATGAAATGCTTACAATAAGTCATTGATTGATAATGAATGCATAATCAATAGTTTAATTTATGCATGTGTAGTGTGTGATTATATAATAGATTGTTGCCTTAATTCAGATTTAATGATGACATAGTGAGCCTATCAGTACAGTAAAGCCTGTCATAACTGGCCACCTTATGGTACACAAACAATGGCTCACTATAGACAGGGGGGGGGAGTCTCTTAATCCTTTCATCAACAAAACCCTGAAAACAAATATTCTTTACGATATAAACTTATTCTGTTGAATATTTTGAAATTAATTCGACTGGAAGCTGTTGCTGCCTAAGGCAAAATATTTAACAGTTTTCTTGTATGGTGGCGTTTAAAATAATATATATGGAGAATTCATCAGGGAAAGGGTCAATAACCGTAATGGTCAAGCGGCCAAAACTGGCCTCTGCATTGATCATGAGAAATGTTCATTTACAGGCCAAGAGAATAGTATTTTAGAAAATTTACCATTGAAATGACTGGCTCGATAACGGAGCCAGTCATTCGTGGTAAATTTGTAAAACTTGTCTTCTCTTAGACTGTAGATGAGCATTCATTAAGAGCCAAGATCATTTGATTATAAAGGGCAGGTTATCCCTTTAATGGTTAAGCCGGCCAAAATTTGGTCTTGAGGAATGTACAGTTGCAAGCCAAGAGACCATTCTGACAATTTACCACAGGAATGATTGGCTTGATAAGCGAGTCAGCCATTCCAGTTGTAGTTTTTAAATTTTCAAAAATAGTGTAGTCTTGGCCTGGAAATGGACATTCAATAAGGAATAATGTAGATATTTTGGACCAATCGTGATCATTAAAGGGTTAAGCATGTTTGACAGTATGTCAGTGTAACAGTATGTCAGTGTGACAGTATGTCAGTGTTTTCTTCCATTTGAAAATTACTCACTATGCATGTGTATATAACATATTCCTGTCTCTGTCTGTCTCCCTGTCTCTCTGTTTAATGGGAACCGTTGCAAACTACTGATCTATTTTATCTCCAATTTTACAACAAGAATACCTTTTACCTAGGAATCTTGATTCAGAAAAATCAGTGAAAACATTAAATGGTCTGGGTCAGTGTATGCAATCCTAGCCAAATACGTATGTATGTAGATGTAATACACATAGTAGGCCTCCTACCTCATATGTATATAATGTGTTAAATGTGTGTGCTTGCATGGACAATGATGATCCCTGTTATAAACTGTACTTGTATATTTAACAATGTACATATCGTGTAAGCATAAACTAATACGACCAATACACAGAGAATCTGGAACGAGGAACGAGGGACGAGGTTCATAATAGTGATATGAAGTGACCGAGTTTGAGATTTTATTTATCATATAAACTGTAATTTTGAAATATTTGCCAATAGTTGCTGATGTGACTTTTATCTGATTTCTCATTGTTGATTTTCGTGAAATCGATACCGCCGCTGTGACGCACCACTACTTGATAACAGCAACTTGAATGCGCAGAAAAATATAGTGACAAACACAAAATCTGGCGATGTCAGCCATAAACCACTTTTCTTTTAAGATATTGCAGAGCCACGGCCATCAATCGTTACTTCGCCGCCGACTGATAAACGATGACATTTTGTGATGACGTTTCATGAATGACAAATCGTAGTAAAACAGTACCACGTAGTAATCCCTACGCGTCACGCTCACTTCAATCGATGTTTTAATTGGTCGATTTAAATGGATTGCACACCCAACAGCAGGGTTGGGTTTTGGACTGTCCAAAACTAATTTTGAACAGACTTTGTCCAAAACCTGTCTTAAAGGGTTTAAACCAGTCCTAAACTGTCCAAAACTAATTTCAGCATATTTGTACTATGCTTATTCATGCTTACTTACTAGTCTTAGTAATAATGCAATAAAAGAAACAAAACACCATAATAACATACAAATTGTATTACATTGTATATTGTACATGGGAAATAGGTCTTAGCTGCTCTGCTAAGTCTCTGACATTCTTAAATAGGTTATAATCCATAATCTTTCTAATAATAGCACTCTCTAACTCTCCCTCGTGGTCCTGGACAATTTTCATGAAGTGTGGTCTGTTATGAATGAAAGAGTCTATACACATTAGTTGACTCTTCCACCTTGTGTCACAAGGAAGCTGCGGCTTCATACTGCCAGGGCAATCGGAGAGCCAATATAATGGTTTGTGGTGATTCCTAAAATATTTCTGAATTTCAACTATATCTTTAATTAGTGAATCTGGTGTTATATCTTGTCCTAACAAGTTCAACCAGTGTGCTGAACAGCCATATACAACTAAATGATTATCCTCTGCCTTTAAATTGTCACGCATCTTTTCCATGTTTTTCGCATTATCTGTAACTATCGTCCTGACTGTGCAGTTATATTTCTGCTTAGCATGCTTAATTGTCTCCTGGCATTTAACCTTACAGTTTTCAGCACTTTTAGTCATCGAACCAGTGTCATAACTATGTAGAAAGAAACTCTTTCCTTCAACTTGCAAACACGATGCTATAATTGGCTCATTGTGCACATTGCTCCAACCATCCTCTACTAAGGTTGCAGTCTTGCCATTCAAAATCGCCTTCATATCTTCTGTCACCTGATCGTCGACTGTATCCAACAGTGTGCCACCGATTTGCTTACGAGAAGGTGGTTTATATCCAGGGCGTAGTAATTGAACAACCTTTATAAACTGAGGATGCTCAACAAGTGAAAATGGGAGGTTGCATGCATAAAACAGCCTTGCAATTTCTATGTCGATTGCCGATTTCATCGAAGAGCTGGTGGAGATGCAGTGACGACTAAGGTCTGGTTGAACTGAAACTGCTTGACGCTTCATTGGTGGCGACAATGGCGAATCTTCTCTGGCACGCTTTGTGGGTGCTGCAGCAACTCGTTTCTGAAATAAGAAATACATGTAAAGCAAAGTCAAATTCACTGCTCATGTGTGTTTATTTTTATATCCTATAATTACTGTATTTATCCTATAAAATTGTGAATAAGAAATATTCTGTTGAATATTTTGAAATTAATTTGAGTGGAAGCTGTTGTTGCCAAAGGGCAGCAAGAGCTTACAGTCAAATTATTTTTCAAATATTCAACATATTTCTTGCATGTTTGATTTGAAAGGAAAATAATGTGATTAATGGATGAAAGGGTTAAACTACCCTCCCCTCTGTTTAAACAGTGACTATAACTACTATATTTGTCCAAAAAAGTACACAAAGATATTCTGTTGAATATTTTGAAAATAATTTGACTGGAAGTTGTTGCTGCCTTAGGCAGAAACACCTTCAGGTTAACTTATTTTCAAAACATTCAACATATTTATGGTTCAGTCCATTTACATGTAGCGTAGAGTAATTTCAGCGGTGAAAGGGTTAGCTGTACTTGGATTAGTTAACTATAATAGCAATTAAAGCCTCATTCACTTGTAGGTGTTACAACATAACATCTACTGAAGTGACTGCTGGTCATGCAGGTTATCTGAACTTAGATCTGATTCCCCACACAGAGCCTATTGTTAATACCTCCAGCCATCTTCCACACTCAAAGGCATAGACATCATAGTTGAATAATTACAGCCTGTAGTTAACTCTTTCAATAATAATGAATGACCAGAAATGGCAAATTCCTTACAAGTTAACAGATTTTCTGTTGAATATTTAGACAGTAATTTGCCTGGAAGCTGTTGCTGCCTGAGGCAGCAACAGCTTCTAGTCAAGTTATTTTCTAAATATTCAACAGTTTTCCTATTATACAATCTGACTGAAAGTAGTTGCTATCTTATTAAAGGATTTTACTGCAGTTACATGCTCTAAGATAGCAATTACTTTCAGTCAAATTGTTTTCAAACAAATCTTGTGTATATGTTAAGTGATATAGAATTTACCTCTTCACTGATGATGGGTTCTGGAGTCGGTGTCTCATGCTTCTGATAGTGGGCTTTCATTCTTGCTACTTTATTTACAAGTTTGTAATCACATTCTCTACACTTAGCAAATGATTTTCCATTACTCTGAACTTCTAAGAAATGCTTCCAAATTGGATCCTTAGGCCTACCACCCTTAAAATACATCTTTGATCAAATATTTCAAATAACATCAAAAGTTAATATTATACTGAGAGAACATCCAGACAGGAACTAAACAGATGAACTTAATTAAGAAGATTTACTTGATAACTGATTTCTAATCGAAAGTGGAGTAGAATTATATAGTGATGAAATAAGCTGGTAATTGTATTAATTGTCAGACTAGAGGTTAGTCACTGCATGCTAGTTGTGTAAACATGTATCAGAGGAATATTGTAGTATAAACATAGCCATGATAGCTATCAAAAAGCAATGAGAAAACTTAACTAGCAGGGCTAAGTCAGCTAATAGTAGTAAAAACATCTTAACAGACTTACTGTCACTTACATGTATGAGCTGTGATCTTATGATCAGTGTATATATGTGTTGGCAATTTTAAAGCAGGTAGACAGGCACTTAATGTTTAGACAAATACATGCACTATCAGTAGATTCAGTTGTATGTCTTCCAGGTTTTAATCCCTGATATAACCATGAAGTTTCCTAAGCTAAGTGGGGTGTAGGATGACGTCATAATCATTACATCATAAATGACTATTAGGTCTGTCTTTAACTCTTAATAGTCTGACACGTTGTGCGAATTGTATATCTCTACTATTTAATAAACATACTGTTGAATATTTTGAAACTAATTTGACTGGACGCTGTTGCTGCCATAGGCAGCAACAGCGCCAAGTCAAATTAGTTCCAAAATATTTAATAGCTTACCTGTATAATTTTCTGGAAATTGATCGTCCGAGAGTTCAGAGATTTATTGATCCCAACACGAGCGAGGTGTGGATAGAGCTTAGCTAGAGATGGGCAGGGTGTAGCTAAAAATGGAAAGGGACATTGTGTACTCCCAGTAGAAGTCAAGTTATCGAATGAAAACCCAAACATTTGCAAAGACACACATATGGTCAGCATGACATAAGGACAGATGTACTGTCACAAAAAATATTAGGTTTTCTTATAGTCCCCATGGTCAACCAGCAATTGAAGTTTCGGTAACATACTCCCAAGTAGAAGCTAAATTATTAAGGGAAGCTGAAACGTCTGTACAGACGACCAGCTGGCTGGATACATGGATAGCAGCAAAAACATAATCCACTCATCCACTCTGCTTTCAATTAAGCGCATTGAGCCAGTCATTCCTGTGGTATGTTTTCTAAAATATTCTCCTGGTCCAAAGAAATATCGTAATTATGGTGTATTTTGTTTTGATGCACATCAGTACGAGACACACAGTAATCAACATTTTACAGCATCCAATCCATAGATGGTGAAGGATATTATCTTTCAGAACTGGTGTAGTTCGGATCGACCGGTCGGATACCGGCTGTACCAGCTAAGCTGGGTACGCGCCGCCCGTCCTGGATTCGTCCAGCTACGCGCCGCCCGTCCTGGATTCGTTTCCTGAACACGGGGCCCCCCCCCCCCCCCCCCCTTGGGTAGAGCCATGAGCGTATATAGGCCTATGGGAGAGATAGCGTTGCGAAAACGACTGTTCGTTAAAACGCATGATGCGCATGCGCACGCCAGGATGTTTTTTATAGAGCGCTTAGTTACGACCAAGATAGGATGGCACTTTTAGTGTACCGAGATGGTACCCTGTAATCCTTATTGATTGCTTGTTCCCGTTAAATCTGGCATTGATCAAGACCAGAATTTAACAGGCATTTTAAATCTGTAAACCATTTCAAAATTGGTTGAGAAATGGCTGAGTTATCCACGGAAAACCCTTCTTGATTATCTTCAAAATATTGCCGCGATGTCGTGACCACATGGATGCAAAACTTCTAGAATGTTCTAGAACATTCAGCTGCGCTATTATTAGCTATGCGCTGATTGGCTGTTGCTCAAACGATGATTGGTTGGAGCCTGCGCATGCGCACGCCAGGATGTTTTTTATAGAGCGCTTAGTTACGACCAAGATAGGATGGCACTTTTAGTGTACCGAGATGGTACCCTGTAATCCTTATTGATTGCCTGTTCCCGTTAAATCTGGCATTGATCAAGACCAGAATTTAACAGGCATTTTAAATCTGTAAACCATTTCAAAATTGGTTGAGAAATGGCTGAGTTATCCACGGAAAACCCTTCTTGATTATCTTCAAAATATTGCCGCGATGTCGTGACCACATGGATGCAAAACTTCTAGAATGTTCTAGAACATTCAGCTGCGCTATTATTAGCTATGCGCTGATTGGCTGTTGCTCAAACGATGATTGGTTGGAGCCTGCGCCTGTGACGTCACGAGGAGTATAAAAGGAGACGCGATCCAGTGATCGAGAGCATCCTCGGCCAGGGGCCGAATAGTTTGGACCTGTACTTTCATAATCAAATATGTCATAAGTAGACTGACATCACAGTTAAAATATGTAATGAATGGTCAGGAAGTCATATGTCCGAATGAATTGTATATCTTTACTTCTTAATAACCATTCTGTTCAATATTTTGAAACTAATTTGAGTTTAGTTTCAAAATATCCAACAGCTTACCTGATTAATTTTCTGGAAATTAAGATTCAGGGAATTCAGGGTTTGATCAATCTCGGGCAGAATGTGGGCAGAGCTTAGCTAGAGATGAGTGGGGCATAGCTAAAAGTGGATTCATCCATTGGTTGATTTCGGTGGTGGCTATATTGGATTTTGTGCTGTTTCTAGAAACACATTTACATATTTCCAGAACTGATATTTTCACTTTCTCAGAGGAATTAGCTTGAAAATTGCTTACACCTGACGCTGATCATAGTTCAGATCGAGTACAGGATGCTAGGCCTTATATACTCCCCGGGGATGGGGCAAGTGTCTGCAACGTGTATACACTGTTGCTATGAAACTGTTGTCCACAGTTGCCTACATTAGAGGCAATTACGTCATCAGTGGTTGTCCGAGTCAGAGTGTTTTACGCCATTATGAAGTCATTAAGGAAGTGTTCCTTGGATGGCCTCCTGCGGTTGACCGCGTTATTATAGCATTGTCCGCAGTTGGGCTCATAGTATTGGCCTAAATTGAGTAGTGGGTGTCCGCTTTTGATTGAGGTCGTCCACAATTGTCCACATTTTTAGATCGCCTGGTCGGCCGGAAGGGCCAAGTGAGCTTATGCCATGGGATCTGTCCGTCCGTCAAATCGCATCTCTTCCTTTATGCTTTGACTGATTTCAACAAAGTTTGGCTGGAAAGATCATATTGTGGTAGGCTCCAGAACCCTATTCAGAATTTTGATTGGTCAATCTGGCGGTCACCTTGGATTTTCGGAAAATTGTCCGGAAATCTTTTAAAATACTATTCCTCCAATATAAATGACCCGATTTCAACGAACCGTGGGTAGACTAATTCTATCCTGCTAGGCTTCAACACCTTTAAAGAGAATTTTGATTGATAAATTTTTCCTACGGTCATCTTGGATTTTCCCAAAATTTCTGGAAATCAGTTAAAAGTCTACTCTCATTAACCCCTTGGCCGCGTGTAAGCAAACTTGACTGAAAGGACCCATGTTATGTTTCAGAACGTGTATACAGAATTTTGATTGGGCAACTTTTTCGGTGGCAATCGTGACTTCGAAAAAAATAGGAAACTGTTTAAAATGCTACTCCTCATTAACTGCTTTGTCAATTTCAAGGTTCGAGGTTTCAGAGCTTGTATACAGAATTTTGATTGGTCAATTTTTTTTGTTGGCCATCTTGTTTACTTTGATGCGGAAAATGGGTGTGGTTTAGTTAAAATAGCAGAAAAGTTCTACTTCCCCTATAATAAACTATGTTTGGTCGTTTTGTGATCAGCGTTACATGGCATTTCTAGCAGAAGGTGTCCCAAGTGAGGGATGACCCGAGTACATGTATACACCTGTGCAAAAGTTAAGCACCAGCAAAAACAATAGAACGTAGAAACATGATGGTACAACTAGGCTGCCATACTTTTTGTCCCCGCGTTAGCTGACATAATTCCAAGTACGAAATGCACATGCATGCATGACTTCACGCCGCTTGATGTCCGTGCGTGGCGGGAAACAGCACACGTGTTCAGTTATGTAAAAGTCCAGTTTGAGGTGTAGAACATTACATACAGATTTAGGCGACAAGATTAGGAATTTTGTGTTCATGACCGTGGTTTATTTGTACAGAGAGAATTAGCTCTTGATTGTGAACCGCTATGGCAAGACGAAGGTTAAGTGATCGTGTGAAATGGCAAATCATAGGCATGCATACCACTGGTATGTCATGCAGAGAGATTGGCAGACAGCTGAACATTAACCATACTGTAATCAGTCGTTTGATTGCAAAACATGGGCAAACTAACGAGGTGAAGGACAGGCCTAGATCTGGAAGACCGAAGAAGACTACTGCCCGTGATGATTGAGCCCTAGTACGCCTTGTTAGGAGATCTCCATTCACCAACAGCAGAGTGCTCAGCCAGCAATGGGAAACGCGCAATAGAGTGTCAATGTCTACCGTCAAAAGGAGACTGTATGCTGCTGGCATGAAAGCTAGGAGACCTGTCAGATGTCCTCTCCTCACTGCACACCACAAAGAGGAGCGTCTGAGGTGGTGCAACGAAAGAAGACACTGGAACATGAGATCCTGGAGACGGGTACACTGGTCCGATGAAAGTCGGTTCCTGCTTCATGCCACAGATGGTCGAACTCGTGTATGGAGGTCCAGACGCACGGCGTACAACCAACGTAACACCATGGAAGAAGTTCCATTTGGTGAAGGTTCCGTTAGGATATGGGGGTGCATCTCATTTGATTGTAAGCTGGATCTGTTGACTGTACCTGGAACACTAAATGGACAAAGATATCAAGATTCCATACTGGATAGAGTTGTGGTCCCTCATTTTGTAAATCATGCACCTGGAACCCACCCTATATTCATGGATGACAACGCCCGACCACATCGTGCTAGAGCTGTGCATGAATACCTCCGCCAGAATGCCATCGAAACCCTACCATGGCCAGCAAGGAGCCCTGACATGAACCCTATTGAGCATATCTGGGATATTCTGGGAAACATGGTGAGAAGGAGGGATCCTCCTGTGCAGAACCTACAGGAATTAACAGATGCACTCCATCTTGAATGGCAACGAATACCACAATGGCGTATCAGTCGGTTGGTGACCAGCATGAGACGTCGTGTCCAGGCCGTCATCCAGGCACAAGGTGGATATACCCGGTATTAATAATGACAGTCTCAAACTCGTGCACAGATGTTAAACTTCGTTTTCAGACACCATTAATGACAATCTAGCCACGTGTGTCAACTGTAGGGCAATAGTTGTCAGTTGTGTCAACGTAACCATATTCAGGCCTCGTTTTCAAGTTCAAACAAAAACATACAGTGTTTCCCCACCATCATAATCAGCATTCCTCTAGTTGCATTATTACCTCTTGCACTAAGATAGATGGGTACATAAATGTTTATGCTATTGCTTTCTTCATAGCACATGAATATACCCTCGCATGTGCGTAAAAATAGGGTCGTGCTTAACTTTTGCACAGGTGTATATAAGGATCGGTGACGTACCTCTGACGAATCCACGTTAACATTACACCAACTTAGTTCTATGTACTGTATATTTTCTCTCGTGCTAACAAACCATTGTTTGTATAGTTTATTTTTAATTATCATGTCTAGGCTCCTAAATTGAGTTATGGCCCATCATACAGGTGACACAAATAGTTGGGATGAGACGGCGACGTTCAATTTCGGCGGCAATGGTCGCATGGCCCCACTGGAACGCTATCGTTCCAATGGCTCTAGAAGTCGGTCTTTGTACTTTTCGGAGTCACGATACTGGATCTGTAACCCCGAGAATTGCAGCTAACCATCCCTCCCGCGCATATCGCACATGCAGTGCAACGGAGCAGAGCAGAGCAGCAGGATGGACCAGCGAGTACCCCCATGAGCTACAAGTGGCGCCCGATGTGGGGCTCAAACGAGAAGCGAATCCACACGTACCCTCAACACTGTGTTACACACACATGTTTCAGTCTCCTTCATTCGACGATCAGCACTCCTTAGATATGGAAGTAGCATCATATGATGGGAGAACTGCACATGTGCTCACCGACTATGCCAGAAATTTCCCCGGTGCGGAACTACCAGCACTGAATCAATACGAGTATTCGCCGATCAGCAAGGGGACCTTCCGTGACGCCTCGCAGTGGGTACTCAATACATCACATTGTCGGATATCCGCGATAGGCACCCAACACGTTTGCCGGAACGTGGTCGACCACAACAAATACCCCTATGGGAGGGGGGGGGGGGCACACCAATTCTTCATGACAATTATGTTCACCCATATCATCAGTGTCCCGCATCTCCTATCAGAACGTCGTCGCTGTATTATCCATCTGTACCACAATATGAACCGGGGGATGCGGAACATCTATTTCAATGTTATACCAGAAGGAATCATCATCACAAGGCATGCACCACCCCTGTCAATCTCCTGAACCATGTCTGTACAAAGAACGCCTGTCACAGCGACCTACGGAACTTCCGCATCATATACACAGAACGCCCCCACCATTCTATAGAGCAACACCTGTCTATAGACCCGCATCAGGGCAGTCTTCGGCAGAATCCAAGTATCGCACACAACATCATTATCGGGAATCACCTTCGCAGACGCAGTATCCGCGAGACCAGCAGCAGGAACAACCACCGACACTACCACCAACATGCAGACCAGCATCTGCATTCACACCATTCCCCCTAGCACCGCCACCCGGTTTCGCGCCTATAGTACCATATCATGGCCATGGCCGAGTCGCTCTCCCTCCCGAGTTCAGTGGGGAGAGTGACTGGGCTAATTACAAGTGCCAGTTTGAGATTATTAGCCGCACAAACCGATGGATGGATCAACAAATGGGAGAGTCTCGCTGCAAAGCTGTCGGGCAAAGCATTACAAGTCCTGGTAGATTTGGGGTCAGACTCCACACCAACGTACATGAAACTGGGAGACGTGCTGTCGGAAAGATTCGGCAACACCGCCCTCGGAGAAACAAGTCGCCTTCAGCGTAAAAACTTGCATGGACGAGCTAGGGAGACCTTGCCAGAGTTAGCAAGTCATATCTGGTGACTTGTTACATGCGCATACCCCAGCACCAATCACGAGGGAGTTATGCATCTTCATCTTGGCACCTTCATCGACGCGTTGTGCGGTGAGTCCGCCTTCAAAGAAGAACTGTTTCTTATAGAACATAATAATTTACAATCATTGACAGCAACTGCTGTCAGAATTGAGAATTTCTTGGAACGGGAAAGTCAATCGCCGCCAATTGCATCCAATTAATAAGGTAAACGATGCACACAACCTAATCACCGCCGTCACTACATCTCCACCTACATCCGCATCAGCAACAGACCCGGGCACCACACAATCTGAACACCCCACCAGTCACAATCACATGCCCAGAGGAAGAGGGCGTGGCAAGCCCCATCTGGAGGGGGGGGGGGCACAACAACGCCCCCAGATGCAGTAACCAGCACAACAACAACAATAAACAAAACATGGATGATAGGTTGGAAGAGATAACCAAACAGATCTCCGCACTCACCAATTTAGTCACCATGCTCAGCACCACTATCGCAACACAGTCAACTACGCGACCAGCTTCAAGTACAGTAGCACCAACACAGCCGCAAAATACATTTTATGGATGGGGTCAGCCGGCCCACTGGAAGGAACGATGCTCAAATTGGTCTCCATCTACAACTCCAACAGCTGACCGATGTACACCGCAACCTGAGTCCTCGTTAAACCAGAATGGCCACCGATTATAGAGTCACTTCGGTGCCCACTCTCACAACCCGACTCAACTACGGCCTCTAGACAACAACGTCAGGTCGCTAACACTACAACTCAAAATACTACTTATGCGAAAGTACACAACCACACACACCCAGCTTCACATAAGTTGGTGCCAACCATGCGCACTGCATCCGCGACAACGCCAACATCTGCGAGAAGTTGTGACCCCGCAACCTCCGCATCTCACAAACCTTCTTTCCTATGTAAAACGGCATTGGTTGGTTGTAGCACCTCCACTGAAACAATGTTTATACAAGCACCATGACCCGCCGCCAAAGCACTTAATAGTCGGTGCCCCTTGGTGGTGTGCAACTCATGTCCTAACAGCATCACCTACCGCATCTAGCAGAAGTAACAGCGACATGCACAGCGGTCAGCTTTCAGCATCGTGGATCCGCAAGAAGAAGCATCATCTGAAGAGCGGCAAACCACAGCGCCTCCAATGCTTCTTTTGCGCATCCACTAAACATCCCATGATGCATTGTCAGAAGTGGCTAACACAGCTGGCCCTTATCCGCGACTGCACCAGTCCTGTCCAGACTGCTGTCTACACCAATTCACGATACAGCACACCAGCATCAACAACGCCACCATTGCTATCCCCAGCTCCGTCATCGCCCAAGCAATCACAGCAGCGGCGACGACGAGTTGGTCCCTTCCTCACCCAGCCACCAATTGCACTCACGGAAGCTATCTAAAAGCAAGATACTGCACCAAATGAAATCCCTCAGGCAGTATCATTGGAAACTCTTCCACAAGCACACTGCAAAGTGATATACAAGTGTGCTTACCTGTTTAGTGGCGTTTTGATCAGTGCCACTGTAGACACTGGCGCTTCCATCACCGTTTTAACAAGCGCTTGTATGAGAGCATCCCACCTCATAAAAAGCCACCCCTTAGGCCTACAAACATATTTTTTACAAACAGCCACTGGAACCGATGTTCCGGTGGCTGGTACGGTAAACCTCGTGATACAGATATAGGAAATGCAATTCATACAGCGAGTTGTAATTGCCTCTATTCAAAACGATGCCCTGCTAGGTTCTGACTTCCTCAGTGCCAGTGAAGCCATCACACATTGCAGACAACAGGAATTAGACATACATGGCCGCCGCATACCCCTTGGACCAGAATCATCACTGTACGACACTTGTGCTGTGATTATGACATCTATGGCCACAGTTGAGCCGGGACAAGAGGAAATATTATGGGCCACCGCACCACAGTTAGGAAGCAACACACACACAGCCATGCTGGAACCCGACCCCAATTACATGATCGCCTCACAATGCGCAAGTCCCCGGATAATCGTTGACACCACCAACAAGGATCATATACCATTTAGGGTATTCAATGACACAGCGGACCCGATAACGCTAGTACCGGGAGTTCGTTGTGGCCATCTGGTGGATGTGATATCACTTGAGGCACCCCCTACCGCACCTACACCAGCAACAACTTCTGAGGATGATTTACCTGAACACCTGCATAATATTTATTTGCGCACTGCAGTTGGTTTAACTCAATCTCACAAACGTGCCATACGACGTATATTACATAAGTATCGCAAAAGTTTTTCGGCCGCAGACATGGATCTGGGAGAAACTCACCTCATGCAACACTCCATCGATACCGGAAATAGTCGACCCGTTCGACAACCCATACGACGTCTTCCGATTCACAAGGAGGCGGAAGCACATCAACAAGTGAATGACATGATGCGGACAGGTATCATAGAGCCCTCGGCATCCCCCTGGGCCAGTCACATTGTACTAGCAGGCAAGAAGGATGGATCTTTGCGGTTTTGCATCGACTACCGCCACCTAAACAATCTTAGCATCAAAGCCGCATATCCGTTACCCCGGATCGATCAGGCCTTCGATAGATTCCTTGTCCGGAGCCAAGTGTTTTTGTAGCAATGGATGGGGCTGACCGGGAGAAGACCGCATTCGTGTGCAGATGGTCTTTTCCAATTTCGCAAGCCTGTGCAACGCTCCTGGAACGTTCAAACGTTTCAATGAGCAGGTACTAACTACCCTACAATGGGAGATCTGCCTCTGTTGCATCGACGACGTAATTGTCTTTGGCTCTTCGTTTGAGCAGACCATGTCCAACTTGGACACGGTTCTGATGCAGTTTCATGCCGTCAACCTCAAGCTCAAACCCAAGAAGTGTCATCTTTTCAGACAGCGCGTCGAGTTCCTGGGACACGTCATATCCGCCGATGGAGTAGCTACTCAACCTACACAAACCAAAACAGTAGCGGAGTGGCAAACCCCCACTTCAATCACTGACACCCGGAGTTTCCTCAGTCTCTGCCAGTACTATCGTCGATACATCCATCACTTTAGTGAGATTGCATCCCCGTTATTCCAGATCACCAAAAAAGATCGACCATTTGAGTGGACGAGTGAGTGTGAAGGTTCCTTCAGGGTGCTGAAGGAACATTTGACAACCACACCAATTCCTGCTCATCCTAACCATAACCTCGATTTTATTGTAGACACTGATGCATCTGCTTATGCAATAGGTGCAGTTCTATCTCATGTCACAGAAGATGGAACAGAGCAGGTACTGGGTTATGGTTCGCATACTCTGAATAAGACGGAGAAATGCTACGCAACCACTAAGAGGGAATTGTTAGTTGCGGTGTATTTTGTGACATATTACAAGCACTTTCTGTACGGGCGCCCATTTACACTCCGTACAGATCACACCTCACTATGCTGGCTCACAAGCCTAAAAAATCCGGAGGGCCAGGTAGCGAGATGGCAGGAATCCCTGCAGGCCTTTAACTTCAATGCTGTTCATAGATCCGGCACACTGCATGGAAATGCCGATGCCTTGAGCAGAATCAGGCTCGAGGGTGAACAAGAAGTGGCCACCACTGTGACATGCAACACAGCCATCTCCCGTGTTCCCCGAACTGTGGTGCGCAGAGTGGAATCCGGAGACAGTCGCTCATGAACAAGTAACAGAGGCGCAAACACGGAATATATACGCATGGATCCAGGAGGGGGTACGTCCTACTAAGGAATCTGTCACCTCACTTTCCGCAATGGCTAAATATTACTATCAATGGTTTGGGGAATGTCATATACAATGCTATTGGCCAGCACCTTTATGCACCCCTACAAGTTTAAATTGTTGGTGCACCATGGGAGCGAGTGGCTATTGATGTGCTCAGACCCTTGAATACGATGGATGAAGGAAACGTACATCCTCGTATTACAAGATTATTTTAGGAAGTCGGTAGAAGCATTCGTTTTGCCAGACCAAGAGGCATCCACAGTAACGGAGGTCCTGTCTAGCAATGTGTTCTCCCACTTCGGCATGCCCTATGAACTGTACTCTGACCAAGGAAGTAATTTTCAGAGCCGGCTGATCTCCAAGCTCTGCAAATTGTTTCATATAGTCAAAACTCGCACAACGCCCTATCATCCGCGAAGCGATGGTATGGTAGAGAGGTTCAACCAAACCTTGGCTGAGATGTTGACTAAGAAAACACACCTTGATTGTCGTGATTGGGATTTATGACTCCCATACGTGCTCATGGCATACCGCACTTCGACACATTCTAGCACGGACTATACCCATGCTTGGTTAATGTTAGGGTGTGAACTAGCCTTACCCTTGGACCTGGCCATGCCCAGGATTCCAAGAGAGAAAAATTCACCATCTCTATGTAGAGCTCATGTGGCAACAGTAGAACAGACCCATGAGCTAGTAAGACAAACCTTATCCACTGCACACTGGCGTCAGAAAATGTGGCATGACTGGCGAGTGCATGGAGACCCATATGAGGTGAGAAAATGGTTTGGGTTCATGATTCGCAATATTCTGCAAATGTGCCAAGTAAACTGAGTTACCAGTAGAAAGGCCCCTATGTGGTAGCAGGTAACAAGTCGGACGTGACCTACCAGATCCGCACCTTGGATGGCCTGACCTCAGTCATCCACTTCGATTGACTTAAACCGTGTGTTAGTGATGGCCCAGTGCCAGAGCTCGGACTGGGCATTCCACATAACACCGGTACCCAGATAGATGTCTCTACGGAAACATGTATTCCCGACGTTAGTCCAGAGGACCGCGGTGCCAATTTTACCCCTCTCCTACCAAGCCAGGAGTCCGGCGAACATATGACTAATGCTGAGGACGATAACAGGTTACATACTCGCCCTCTCCCTCCTCAGAACGCGTCTACACGATCTGGGAAGTCATATCTGAAGAGTTTCTCGTTTGTGCTGGCTAAGGGGAAGGATGGAAAAGTTGTTCCGCCGACCTCTTCCTATTCCAACCCACTTCATGCTATTACCAGAATTATAGATTTACCACAGGCAGAAGCTGAGGCTGCCCTGGGCCTCTAATCTCTGCACCGAGTTCGGACATCACACATCCTGTCCATTTCACAATCCACTCGTCGTCTGTTGACTGTCAATCTTCAGATATGAGAGATTCAGCTGTTTCAGAGGAGGTGGCATCCTGCACCACGGTCACCCCGACGATTGGTGGTGGGCAGGGAAGCAGCCTGTTCAGCAGACTCTGGGCTCAAATATTCCTGGTACTTAAAAACTATGATAGAGTACCAACCGTCGTGTAACGGGAGATGTCAATCCCCATCCAAAGGGCATCCCAGACCAAAACTGCCCTACTAAGCTCCCCCCCCCCCCCCCGTGAGTAGGCTGAACATCACACCAAGACACAGAGAGCTAGGAGCATACAGAACACACTTGCCCTCAAGCTGGATATGTCAAATCTTCGTCGCGCGAACACTACATACATGCCAGATTATATAGAGAGTATAACGGAGACATTCAACACCACCAACAGCATCGATAGCACGCACCTAACTTTTGTAACAGAAAACTTTAGACACCTTTTTTCGCAACATTCCCTACCGTACGAATGCAGTGAGTTCACAACCCACCGCACCCCGAGTTTTCCGCAAAAGCAACAGAATCAGCGTTTCCCAGCTTGGGAAACTGGATCTGCCCACTGCACACTATGTCAGCGTGTAAGCGTCATACAGCAGCCCCGACTCCCCTACAACAGAACACTAACATCATCAGCACAAGTCAACATTTTCCGCAAGCACACCCTTATCTGATAATGCGGTAAACTGATCATACGGTAAGGAGGAAAAGCATCACAGCCATCTACAGGACGGCTACAAGGATTCCCCCAGCCCCCTTGGAAACGTCAGGCGTAAACATCTAAACAAAGACACCTCAATCACACGTAATAACAGCCAACAGTATTAAGAGAGCAGGATGCCCGCAGTCTGTCGTCGATATCAAGTAGGATTTTACCACCGAACTGACATTCGATAGTGGATTGATTAAAGTACGACAGCACCCATCATGGTCATCCGCACTCTTAAAGTAACTCTGTCCCATTCTAAGAAAAGGACTCGGCCATTACAGAGTGAAATACATCATGTCCGATAAAGTTGACACCGCATGCACTGCAGTGCCCCTCCCCCAAATGCAATACAAACTTTCACACTTCACGACAGTGCAAGATTCATCCGCAGATAAGCAGCCACCCATATCAATCAAATTCACCAACATAACAGAGACACAGACACTCAGGATGACTGTTTCACAATCTCCATACGACGGTGTTGTAAGTTGTAAACGGTGGCATGCACTTTCCGAGCTGTACCGTAATAATTAAGTTTGGTCTAGGTGAGGTGAGACTAGTCCTACCCATAGAGGAGGATGCTTGGCAGTCCGCCCACCCGGGAAATACAGTCCAGCTTGGCAGAGTCAGTAGACTTGGAATCCGCAAGACATGGGCATGTGTAAACCAAACAATAAATTACCATCAGCTATACTGTCCTAGTTTTGATTAAAAACATGACTGTTCTACCGCGTATATAAATCATTAGCGTGCGGGCTGATGAAGCAGCATCAAAACTTAGACAGTATAACACCACAGAGAATTTCAAATATTCTCTTACCTACAAATTCCAGCCGACAATCAACACGAGTTGGAATATATACATCATACGCAGGAGGAGACGCATGTTCAAAATCACGATCATAAAAGGGACACTGTTCTAAGGAACAGAGAAATGAAAACATAGGTTTCTATTTTTCGCATCAAATACGTAGTCAACAGCATCAATCCCCACATATATACAAATTGCCTAAGTTTCCGATCAACCACGTGCTTTCAAAACAAGAATCACGTGATCATCACTTCTATTTTCAGGTAAATTGGATCAAAGGCCATAAACAAAAGAACCGCCCTCCCACAACGCTACCACAATGTGGTGGAGGAGGCAAGAGGTGGTGAGTCTGGGTCACGGCTCGTGATGTCATCACGCTCTCCCACGCCCCATAGGGTGTTCCATCCTGAAATTCGAACAGGCGAGTTTATAAGCATCCAACTTGAAAAACCGTGTCACGCTAATTAAAAGGTGAGCGTCCACAGGAATAAATAGTTCCAGATTTTAACGTTGATCGGAGACCGGATTTTCTACGGCCGCCTGCCGCGTGGTGGGGGTGCGACGCGGTCGCTGCGCTGTGATCGAGTGTTGTTTCCATTTCACCATGATCCCATAGTGCACGCGGACGGCGGGCATCACATGTTCTTGTTCAAAAATAAAAAGATGCAGCATAGGCATGCAAAAGTAATCAGATTCCGCGAGCGTTGAAATGAACGCGCATCAAAAAATCGGCCTCTGCTCGATTTTCTCGGAGCGTCGCGTTCACGCACGCCCCAGCCGCACGTGAAACGCTTGGTATGGAAACACTTCATTGAAATAACTTTAGTTCCAAAGAAGCGGCTATTGCGTGCTGCTGGCGGCACGCGGAAACCGCATGTAATGGAAACATGGCTTAAGGATGAAAGTGGCTATCCTACCTTCTTATATATATATATATAATGAAAGTTAAAATAAACCCATACATGGAGTGACCGTGTCACTCTGGAACTTTTGGGCATGGTCCTCCGCCCTCCCGTGACGTCACCAAAAAGTATAAAAGGAGGAAAGCGTGCACTGAAACTTCATCTTCCCTTCAAACTCGACACCAGGGAAGATCAGGCATTAGGACATTTTCGTGTCGCAAGCAAAATTCTGCTGTTATTATTATTATTATTATTATTATTATTATTATTATTATTATTATTTAATTTCATGTTATAAATGGGCAGGAAAGTATTATGAAGAGTTAGGAAAAGTTTAGTTAGGTGCGTGCAGTTCTGCATATAACAATCATGCGGGAGTAGTGTGTTGCTTGCGGAAGATCCGACAGCTCGGAAGAATCAGCACCTGTGAACACTGGCAAAAAATATCTGTGTGCCTCAACTTCATACGACGGACAGCGTGCATTTTCCAGAAATTCGGACTTGAAACTTCACGTCTATCGCGACCATCTACTTCAGAGGGCATACTGTGAAAGCACCACCACCACTACAGCCACCACCACAGTGATGACAGCAACCTCGGAATCAGCCACCATCAGGACTCCACACATTATCGTCACCACCACAACAAGTACATTACCAAACATATCCGCAACTTCATCAAACCTGAGCACAGAGAACATTAACATGGACAATATAATATCAGCACCAGTAGATCCCTCCCCCACCCCCCATCACGACCGTGATGTTCGGATCGTGAAACTCGGACCCGCTGGGGCAACTTTTCAGCAGACACTTGTGGCCATTATTGTCGTGGATGCAGCAGAATATTTGACTAGGTGTGCGGAAAAGTGACTGTTATATTTTTATTTTTGAGATCATTTTCTTCTTATTATATATGTTTTTAAAATTGAAACCCTTTCCCTTGGTTGACTACGGTCATCCTACACAGCTATGAACTTATTGCATAGCTGTGTCTCAGCAAAATAATCGCTGCGGATTCCTGTGTTGTAAACACACTGTGTGCGGTGTAGTTACACAACACACAGCAGTGTATATGTCTTATTTCCCGTCATGCCATCCCAGCTCAACACACAGCAGCGAATATGTCTTATTTCCCGTCATGCCATCCCAGCTATTGCTGGGGCTGCCTGATAAACCAGTTATTATTATTATATTTACTATTTTTCTTATTATTTTTCTTCTCGTGTTAGCATGACGAGATGGATTTGGGATGGTGAGAGCTATCTGTGCGGACCCGCCAAAAACGGGCCGCACTGTACGTATGCCCTCATATAATTGGTATACATATGTTAGGGATATTACTTATACTGTAATATGTCATTGTCATAATTTTATACTTTATATATAATATATATATATATATATATATATATATATATATATATATATATATATATATATATATATATATATATATATATATATATATATATATACATATATATATATATATATATATATATATATATATATATATATATATATATATATATATATATATATATATATATATATATATATATATATATATATATATCTTGATTCAGGTACGTTGGAGCTTGGGCGTTCTCGGCGGAAATTTAATTATCCGTCACCAAGAGAACGCCAATGGGAGCTATTGTTTAGCCTAATCGTGGTATTAAATAAACAAAAGAGCACGCGCCACAATAAAATTAAAAAAAGTCCTGGAAAAATAAATACCAGGCCAAAAATCAAAACTAAAGTATGCCTCCCTCCCAAGCTCTTTCGCACCTCTATGTGTTCTTCTCTGATAAACTACGCGTCTCTCGCGTCACTACTTCTCTTGGCTACACGCCTACTAGAGAAGTCTATAATTCTCGTCTAGCGTGCTCCCGTGCTTTCGATCCGTGATGCGGTATCATTTGCCACGGGTGTCAAACTAGGTGGGGGTGTAGCGCAGATCGGCCAGATGGGTACGGACCGTCCACGCTCAGCTGGGTACAGGACGCCCGCTCCGGGTACGTTCCAAGCACGCCCCACCTGAGTAGAATAGTTCACGTGTATAAAGCCCTATGAGAGAGGTTTCTGGAAACGTCTAAGTCCGTGAGATCGCATAGCGTGCATGCACGCGTCAGCTTCCCTGACAACACGTGTCAGTGTTGGGAGAGAATGCATACTAAAGTGTACCGGGTTGGTGCACGTAATTTCTTTACGGAACGGAATGAGACGAGGATTCTAAAACCATTTACCTTTTCAAAATTGGACCAGAGATGGCAGAGTTATCCTAATTTCGCTCGTTGAAATTATTTTCAAAATATTACAAGGACGTCGTGAACACGTGTATGTACTAAGTGAATGGGCAGGATGTCTATCACGTGATAGTGCCCTCACCTTTCCTATCTGCACACTGATTGGCTACAGATCGCCCACTGATTGGCTGGGCGCCCTGCCTATGACGTCACGAGTAGTATAAAAGGAGCGCAAAACCAAGAATCGAGACCACACTTCGTCGAGGGAGAACAAGTGACAGGTTGTGTGGCCAGAGCTTTGCAAGATGTGGGCAACTGCTTACTGACTGTGGTTCCCCTTTAACCGCAGCGGTGCCTTTCAGATTTCAGTTCTTAGTCTCTGGCCCACAATCGAACATCCAAATCTAGTTTTTGTAGGTCCTCGGGCGGCCATCCGGGGGCAACTAATTGAATAGAAGAGTCCCCCATTTCCAACACTTTAGAAGAGCCTTCCTGCGAATGGGCCTTGCGGCCCCGATGTAACTTCTCCAGTATGTAGAACGAGTGGTGAATCTTGGTGAACAACGCAGCAGATCTGCCGAACCAGGCTGAAAAGTGGCGATCAAACTTCCTCGCAGCATGTCATGTGTTAATTAACTTTTAGGCCACAGTCTGGTGGAACTCTGCCTGGTATGCCGCAAGAGCTATACGGTGTACCATGTATGGTGTACCCAGAAATGTACTTGCATTGTATAATTACAACATTTTACTGTAGCCCTCTATGTTATGGGCAACTTTCAAACTTGCGATACATTACAGAACTTTCCAACATTCTGCTTAAATTATTTGTATGAGCTATTCTGACTATCTAGTGGACATCCGCAAGTATAACCGTTCTTTTTCACCATCCTTGAGAGTGAGCTGCATCAACAGTTTGCCTGCAGAGATTTACCAGCAACTTCAGAATCGTGCCATCTCGCGTTCCTCATCTGTAACACATCATCCACGGTGACTTATGAACTGTTTCCGTACCGATGACTAATAGGTACTCATTTAGCTATATTTTTGTATTATTGTATTTATTCATTTCTTTACAGGTACTGATGACTACTAGGTACCGACCGGTCGTCTGATTCCACATTTTATAATTAATATCTTAAATGTAAATATTATCCTTATTTTTTGTGCTTATGACTAACAAGCACCGCAAGGTCCTATGACCTGATTTATTGTCAATACCATGATAGTTAGTTTATATATAGGGCAGCAGACATCCTAGTTGCTTGTTTTGTTTATTTGATATAAAATACTAGGACTGCAGTACGCTAGGCTATTCTATACAGCAACAATAAATCTGCATCACTTTTCCCCCAGCATCAATTTTACATTGAGGTCACTGTTCATGTTCTCATTGCGCGAACCTGACATGTGATCGACTAAACCTGACTATTCTATCTAGAGAGGATAGCTTTAAAAGTAGTTAGGGACAACCGCTCCTTAGGAGTCATTTGTGTAAGCCTCTTTTCCGGATGTAGCGGATATGTAATACCGCAAACCAGGCAGATTGTGTGAAATTGGCCAGTTACCTTAGGGCCTCTTATTATATTGAGTGATTGTCTCTTTCTACACTCCACCAGCCACAAGGCTTACTAATTGTCTGGAACTCCCATCGCCACGTTGGTATGATCCGACTTGGGAAACTATTGGGGTTTCCAAGCGGTAAAGACCAGTGTCGATTTCGCATACACCTCCTCTGTATCTTCGGATACCAGTTAGCATAGATAACCCTGCCAAAGTAGGAAGTACTGCAAAGATATATTCATTTTAACCAGCCAGCAGTGCATCTCTGGGCATCCTGAAACTTAACCCTAATGACAGGCAAAAGTTAGTCCCCGGAGCTGGATCTCATATTGTCCACCCCCGACACACTGGGTGATGGATAGGACGCAGATTTCCATCTAACTCCATACAGTGTCTTGGAACCCACCACGCCCTCACGGGAAGGTCACTGTAGATGGATATCTGCCTCTCACTCCCCGCCATAAACTGTTATGCTCTATTGACTTGTCCTAGTAATGTTGTATGTGGTTGTGGTGTGATATGTAACCGGATCATTGTGATTCTGAAGCTGTCACTCCATAACATGTCCACTCGCTGCCTTTCTGAGGGAGATTCTCCGCAGGGTGACCTTAGGGAAACCGAGCATCTTCGCCAGTCAGGCTCATGTATCAAAGATAGGTAGAAATTCCTGCCACTTGTGGCCAAAGCTTGGATATAAATCTAACAACTAACTGGTAGTTTAGGATTTAGCAGAAGGACCGCATAAATAAAAGCAGCAACTACCAATACAGTATCTTGGACTTACATAAGATGATGGTGTTGAATTCTATGGAAATCATCCACCCCATCTTCACGTAATACAGCGTGCATCACATTAATTATAATTTCACTAGGTTGACTCACACTACACTTAGCATAGTTTTGAACAAGGGAGTGGCCCGTTTTGCCAGCTCTCTTTCTCCGCTTCGGCATTGAAGGCATTTTCCTGTGATGGAGGCCCACGCGAGGTACTTTCCTCTCGCAACAATAATGTTTTTGTTAGGGTTATAATGGTTTATATTAAACTATATAAGTGGCCTCGTTAGGACGCTCCCTTGCAGGGATACCTCACGGATGTATAAGGATCTGTGAGGTACCTCTGACGAATCCATGTTAATAAGACACCAAATTAGTTCTATGTACTGTATATTTTCTCCCTCGTGCTAACAAACGAGTACCATTGTTTGTATAGTTTATTTTTAATTATCATGTCTAGGCTCATAAATTGAGTTATGGACCGTCATACCGGTGACACAAATAGTTGGGATGAGATGGTGAGGTTCAATCTCGGCGGCAATGGTCGCATGGCCCCACTGGAACGTTATCGTTCCACCTGGTCTAGAAGTCTGTCTTTGTACTTTTCAGAGTCGCGATACAGGATCTGTAAACCAGAGAACCGCAGCTAACCAGCCCTCCCGCGCATCCTGTACATGCGATGCAATGGTGCGGAGCAGCAGGATGGACCAGCGCGTACCCGCGCGAGCTACACAGTTAAGCATACGCGATGTTGCGGGAGCACGCGGTCAAGCATGCACAAGGTTGTGGGAGCACATGGTCAAGAGTGCGTGAGGTTGCGGGACCGTGCAGTTAAGTATGCGCAGGTTTGCGGGAGGTTGCGTGAGCATGCGCTTAAGGTTGCGGGAGCACGCGGGTAGGCAAATGTTGTTTGTGCAAGCTTGTGCAACCTTGCGATGTTTCAAATATGAGCTTATTGTGTGCTTTCGCAAGCTAACGCTGTGTGCTTATGGATAGCTTGCGTGAACTAACACTGCGAGCTAACATCATTCGATATCGCACGCTTAAATTTCTGTAAGGGATATCACATATGGTGGTCAACGACACAGCAAAAAATCACACGTCTACCTGAGACACATTAATCGCATCCTCATCATATGGCCTCATGGAGAGGATACATTACACGAATTCATAACCTATATGAACTCTTCTCATGATTCCATCAGATTCACGGAGGAATTTTCTATGGAATCCATCAATTTCAGGCACGCGCAGACACACACACACCACACACACACACGCACGCACGCATGCACACACGCATGCACGCGCGCACACACACACACAACCTGAAATACCAGGCAAAAGTGAAGACATATTGCACAACATGCAATATTGTCTACCTACACACCTGCAAAAGGAGCCAAAAACAATACGTAGCTGAAACCCTATGACAGTTCTAGATCAGCATTAAGGAACACAAAGGAGACAAAGACACCCCTGTCGCAACACACTTCAACCTCCCGGGAAATGACGATACTGATGTTCTTTACTGGACCGTCAATGTACTTCACCCTGAAGTCAAGACTAACTCTGTATGTACTTCACCCTGAAGACAAGACTAACTCTGTCCACCGGAAGGATCGTGAATCTTATTGGATCTACCAGTTACATACTATGGGTCAATTGGCATCAACCATGCTGACTGGTAAAGCCCCTGCATTATTGCAGTCACAGTCACATCTCAGGAACTCCTTGGCCAAATGATTTGAAACTCGATCAACTCGTCAACGCAAGACATGAACTGAGCTTGTACAAGAGAACTTGACTGGTAGATTTGTCTGGCGACCAACTTGGATTCCCGACAGTGTCCACGAAAAAACAACAAAGATGGTCTATGTTTTGCTGTGTTCTGTGAATGCCTTTAGACACACCTGGAATTTTGAAACGCCAACAGAGTGTAAAAAGAATAGGTAGGTAGCATGTTCCTAGGTTCTAACATGCCCCGGCCAACCCATTGCCACAGTAGAGTTAATAATCTGCTATTGACCTGGGGACAAGCCATGACTAGGATACCATTAATAAAGGACTCGGGGGCAAGTGATGTGTTACAGAGGACGAGGGATGCGGAGCATCAAATATATGCATACGCATAGGCTTATGCAGCATCCAGCAGTCATGCGAGCGAAAAGTAGTCCACAAGATGCATGATGGCGCATGTGTGGGCCATCGCCTCCGATGGTCAAGGTGTGATTTTAATTTTATAGACCTAGGTAAGGAGAGATGGTGAAAAGCTTAGCTTCTGAAGAAGCTACCATTCACTTGATTTTTGGTACCTTCAACTACCTTCATAGAGCCTGTAATCACAGGTAGCCATCCACTTAGGAATTTCGAAAATCAACCAAATGCATGCTGGACTAAACCCTGAGAAGTGCTACCCATTTTATTCTAGCCACATTTCTATTGAGTGTGTATGTGTGCCATATCTGTCTCACTAGACACTAACATCAGCAGCTGGTCTGACCAAAACACGCACTCTGATAGGGCAGTGGGATGTGGTTAATACTCACCATGGTCAGTATAAATGGAGTGGAAGACAAGACGGTCAGATGAGAGAGATGCCCCTCGTTTAGCAATGTTTCTTCCACATGAATGATGTAGAAAGATTATAGTATTTTGAATATAGATGCATATGCTAATTATATGAAGAAACAATCCTGAACAATATTAAACTGAACATTCATATCCAATAATTGAAAACGAACATGGCTCGTGCATCAAGGAAATGCGCAGCATGCATAAAGACAAAATCTTTAAAACGGGCTAGCAGAAATGCTGTGAAGACGTTAGGGTAAAAGTAAGGTAAGTAGTACACCATAACTCTCCAGTGACTCACAAGCCGTGAGAACGAACATGCGGCCAATGGGATATTGGGATTGTGCATTACAAACATTATACAAACTATCTATCAGTTTCGCCAACAAAGATGAGAACACAACCTGACAGCCAGCACATGAATGAGATAAACGGGCAGGAGACAATGTGAAGCTTGGCAGCCCAGATACCGCAGTATTTCAAGAACAGGTGTGAAACCAGGTGGCTAGCATGGAGGACGATCGCCCAGCAGCAGCCATAAATATATGAAACCAATTTCACCACTCAATTCTTGTTGTCACAAAGGCGGCGACATGCACTACAGCTAACAAACTTTTCTTGTCATTCACATAGTTGTGTAGAATTTTCACATATCTATGAATTGCTCTGTATAATTAACCATTGTATAGAATTATTCACAGCCTTATTCATATTACCGCCACTGCATCGTCATTATTGCTGCATTTGTAATATAGTGTCAAAGGCGTCTCTCTTTCTCTTCTCTTTCTCTCGGGTGTCATTGCGTTGTAGTTATTTTTCCCATCCTGCAGGTAGAAGCTTACGTATACAGTTTTCATTAAGAAATCTAGAGACGAACCACCCAAAACTCTCCAACATTGAACTACCCAAGCATGTGACCATTCTCTATTAATTATTCTTCGTCATCTCGTGTGTGCGTGCACACGGTGCATGCATACGATTCCGTAAATAAGTTGGCATCTGAAGAGGAAAGGCAGTGCCCACATCATGTACTCTACTAATGTCTTCTGACAATACCATTTTCTTGTCCACTCCGTAACTCCACCCTGTGTGCCTTTTTCGGCCAGCAAGTAAAATACCGCGCAGAGTTTTGGAAAACCTAAACGTTGAGGAAAACCCCTCCCTCGTGCCTTCTCTCTTGCTCCTGTCCCCTCCTCGACACACTAGTGCCCGAGAGAGAGAGAGAGAGAGAGATGCTAAAACTATAGCTCAGATCTACCCAGGAAAGAAAAATCGAAAGCCACCTGTGGCCACCTTTTTCCCTGCAGCATTCGCACAGGCACTACATTCGCATGCACTTCCCGTTCCCCGCAGGATTAATCTGAATGGATCCCTCTTCTCAGGACTCACCAATTGGCCTGGGGACGCCTTTTCGCCCGCACATACCCGGGAGATTGATCGCCAACTCAGCTGCCACCAATGCCACCACCACCGAAGATCCCATCGACATGACCACCAGCAATACCACAACCACAGGAAACTCTATTACCAATGCCACTGCCTCAGGAACCACTGCTGCTACCTCTGCAACCAGGACTTTCAGCCACCACCTCAACTTCCACTGCTCGCATCATTTGGACTGCCTCTGTAGGAACGAACGTACACTTCTGTGCCACCCTCCTCCGCTCTGGCTGAGATGGGAAAGATAAGGTATGGGAGCCACACCCACAGGCTCGCAGCGTCTCCTGAACATTCTGTCGCTGCCTCTACTCGCCCCACTGCACAAGCAACTGCTGCCCCCACCCCCAAATAAACTACTCCACCTCAGATTGACGTCTTGTTAATGGCTGTACAGAATATCACTGCCCCATCCAAGGGCAGACTCTACCAGTTCTGCAATGCAGGATAGCCTTCGTCAAAGAATTACGCACATGGCTGATTTGAGCATGATAAGGAAAATAACAATTTCGTTTGTCACGAGAGCCTTTTTCATTTCGAAAGATGCCCTATGGCCTTTGCAACGATCCTGGGATGTTAAAAAATCAGATGGAACACGTGGTCTGTAAGTTACAATGGAAGACTTGTCTATGCTATTTCGACGATGTAATGTCCTTTTATCCTCGATACTGATGCCTCAGACAACGGCATCAGTGCTGTTCCATCACAGATCGACCGCAATGGGCATGAACAAGTCCTCTGCTATGGATCCCGCCGCCTTTCATGCATGGAACGCCATTACGCTACCACCCAAGCGCAAACTTCTTGCAGCAGTCTATTTCATCGAGCATTTCAAACACTTCCTCTATGGAAAACCATTTAGGCTGCAGACCGACCATGCTTCTATCCGCTGGCTGCAAAAGCTGCATAATCCTGAAGGACAGATTGCCTGTTGGCAAGGAACCCTCCAGAGGTTTCAATTTGATGTGATTCACCATCCTGGAAAGTTACATGGAAATGCTGATGCCCTATTTCACAAACACCCTAAGCCTTACTCTGTTTCTGATGATTTTAAAGACCCGCCCATGCCTGCATCTCCCGCTGAAGGTTCCCCATTGAAACCGTAGAAAGTGATACTTGATATTTCCTCTCCTTTCCGCTGAAAAATGGGACCCTGATTATTTGCGTGTCGCTCAAGCAAATGACCTGCATCTTGGGCCTGTCATGATTTGGTTACATAACCACGAGCAGCCCTCCTGCATCACAGGCTGCCTTCTAGCAATTGACATACAACATTATGTACTGTTTAGGGGGAAATTCAGCTAAACTCATCTAACTCATAATTCGAAGAGACAGAGCTAAGTTGACTATCAGTCTTATACCTCCGAGTATTAGAATTATGAGTCAGACGAGGTTATCTAACCTTGTTCCATGTGTATTCCACATCTGTCCAAGCATTATGGGCTGAATGATGTATGAGTATCATGGGTCAAGCGGATGATGAGTGAGCATCATTGGCTGAACAGATGATACGCGACCATCATGGGCCGAAACAGATGATATGTGACATCATGGGCAGAAGCGGATGATGAGTGAAAATCATGGGCCACAGCGGATGATGTTAGCATCATGGGCTGAGCGGATGATACGTGACACCATGGGCTGAAGCGGATGATGGATGATCATGGGCTAAAGCGGATGATGTAAGAAAATGAGTAATGCTTGCCACCTGCCTACAACAGCTGAAAATCAGGATCCATCTACCAAGTGACTCTGAAGGACTACCAGATGGGGGAGGCACATGATGCATCACCCTGTATAGTACTCCATGACGCCCGCCACAAGTCCAGATGGTCAGGCTCATCAACTGCTGCAGCATACGTCTAGGCATTCCATCATATTGTGGATTCATATAAAATTACGCAGTAACTTGGTTATAGACCCAGAAAACCCCCCAAAATTTGGGGTATAATAAGCTTGAATAACTATTATACGCATACAATCCTGGAACGCTATCCCAACATCTGTATTAAAGTGGTGGTGGGGATGGTGCTGGTCGAAATAACTTAATGGCGTTTAAACAAGCAGCAAACTGATTTGATAGTATTACCCGCTGGTACTGATTTAGTACACGTGATATAATCAACATCTATGGCTGGCTTCAACATAATAGAAAATAACGCGAGCTGTCATGTTGTTTACTGATATAAACTTGGGTTATTTCCATAACCCACAATTAACATGTTTCTAAAACAAAAAAAAAGAAACAGGTTAAGTAGAGCAGTAAATTTTCAGTTGAATATCATGTACTTAGTTGCTGTAGGTTTTTATTTTGTCTTAGGAACATTTTAATTTATTTTTTAGCTGTACTTTACAGTAACTCTGAATAGCCAATACAGCGTCTTTCACTAATAATCATAGAAAACCCAACAGTTCTGTTTCTATATAAAGTATATGCTTTATTGGTCCAAAATTACAGAAAAAATTCTTAAATTCCTTGCGTTATTATACTACTAAAATTATATGTATATTAGTAATTTATTTATAATTAATAATAATTAATTTACGTAATTTGTCTCTTTAAAAGCTTTACATTACAGAGGAGTGTAATAATAATAATAATAATAATAATAATAATAATAATAATAATACTAACACTAATTTCTATAATTGTCATGACGTATTAACCCGGACAACCCCGAAATCTCCAGTTCAAAACACACAGCCATATAAGCTGTTGACTATTTTGAAACTAATTTGACTGGAAGATGAAGTCCAGACAAATCTTTTTCAAAATTTTCAACAATATTTTCTTACATCCAAAAGAATTTCTCATATCACATCCTGTGGGTTGAATGGGTTAAAGTGCCTCGCCTCATTTCACCCTCTGCTGTAGTTAACATGCACTCAATGCGATAATTAATATCATTTCATTCCACCCTCTATGCTGTAGTTAACATTCACTCAATGCTATAAGTAATATCTTGATGGGTATTCGGATGACAATTTGACTAAAAGTTGTTGTGGTGTACCTTAAAGTATGTCTTTGCATGTCATTTGCAAATTATTTTCATCAATAATAAAATTGAGAGGCCAGTTAAATGCAGCAGTGACTTTCAGTCAAATTCTCTTCTCAAAATAATCAGCAGTCTTCCTATTTTGCTACCCTGAAACAATGGGTACTGAGAATTCAGCCTGAATAGTGCTAATGCCTCTTTCTATGAATATGTTCTTGGAAGGGCTACTTTATACATATCAAACATTACGCTTACAAAATGTGAATTCCAGGAAGAATAACAACCAAAATCAAACCTAATAATGACTGCATTAACGAAATATAATAATTAATTGGTTATTATTAATAGTAATAATTAAATAAAATAGAATGTGCTTACAAAAATTGGTCCCTCAGTTACCAGCCAAGAGGCAGTTAAAAGGTATCCTACAATAACAAGCACAATAATTTTAACACAAAATGTATCTATGGTGTATAATTCTTGCACCATGCTGTATCTCTGCATATGATTCACTATATAATTTGATATATAAATGCATGATTTCTACGTACAATCAAACCTGTCTATAATGGAACCCTTTAGGACAACTGGTACTGGTTCTTTGGTCACAAAAAAACCTATTAATGTCTAAATGGTTAATATTGGTCCCGAAAATCTAAATTCTTGCACAATGAATGTCCATTTTCAGGCCGAAATAAAACTATTTTTGAAAAGTTACCATTGGAATGACTGGCTCAATAACCGAGCCAGTCATTCCAGTGGTAAATTTTTAAAAATAGTCATCTCTTGGCCTGCAAATGGACATTCTTTAGGACAGGTCTTGGCTGACTAGTAGAGTCACTGTACAGCCATCATTTGGCTCAAAAGCTACTTAGCATAGGCAATGAGTTAGATAATGTGACCGTCTGTAGTTAGTGACCACATTTTGATAGCCCATCCAATGGCCATTATAAACAGGTTATTCTGCATAGTCTATTAAGCTGCTTATCTCAACAACACATGCCAATATATAACACGTAATAAATGTAATAATTAACAGGATGTATAATTCTCATTAATGCGTTAGTCATTATTACAATTACAAGGCAACCAATGATTATTAAAACATTATGGTATAGTTAAACTATTCAATAGAGCTGTATAAGTAGGTGTATTTGGGAGCCAATAGCAACATGTCAAAAATTTGACAGACAGACTGATACTACCGTATACCAGTTGCGAGTCGCAACGAAAAATCTAGTCGAAAATTTGAATGCGAATTTGACGATTCGTCAGATTCCAAAAAAATCTGATCTGAAGTCAAATCTTAAGAGCTGCTCAAGTTGAATTTCTTCAGATTTTATCTGATATGATTTTTCCATTAGATGTTGTTCGACAGATTAATCGGATTATTTAAATGCTCATCAGATTCGACCTACATTAGATTTTTTGGCTTCAGATTTTGTTGACGCATTAAACTGATCGTGAAAACCGGCATTAAGATTCTGCAGTTATAAGTATGTTTTACCCTTTATAGTAGTATTAGTCACATGGAGCGCATTTTATGAAAGTAGATTCATCATTAACCAAATAACTGTCTCACAGCTGAATTTCTGCAACCTACATTTTCCATGTGGTGTAACGGTGGATATGCAGAATATTTTGAAAACAATTTGACTGAAAGTTGCTGGTGGCTAAGTCACCTACAATTTTCAGTCAAATTGTTATTAAAATATTCAGCAGGTCAATAGATATTGCCCACTGAAATTATTGTCTTGCAGCAATCAGACAGGTGAAATCAAATCCATGAGAATAATGTCACCTACCATGTATTAATTTTTCCTTCTTTTAAATCGCTTTTGTGAGCATCATTCAGAATTTAGACAATTTATAGTTTTCAAGCCTCATCATCAGTTTGTACTGGCACAGATTATAATTATTAATTCTTCTCTGAGTGGATAAGGCAGATAACAATTCACTGGTATAAATACACACTGAGAGAAAAAACATTTTAGAAAACGGACGATGACTTCCAATGAATCCAATTACGTTCCAAATATTCAACAGAACATATTTGTATCATATTCAAAATTGTTTTGGACACATTTTAACTTACTTATGAGTTGTACTCTCCACCTAAGCCTCACTAATAGGCACTGCATCAGGGACTAACCATTTAACACTTGTAAACATGAAATGACAAATCATTTGACGTAAGAAATAGTTTCTTAAATATTTTGAAACTAATACGACCGGGTGCTGTTGATGTTTCTGGTAGAAACAGGTTCCAGTCAAATTAGTTTTAAAATATTCAAACAGCTTTCCTGTACGTTTGTCTTGGAATTAAGCCATTGGAATCTCAAGTGTTAACTTGACTACTCTTCTCACTTGGAGTCTCCATACACAAGAGTTCTCTCCCATGTTTGCTCAGAATGAGAGGCAGTAAATGACATAAAGCCTTTCCTTTTGCGTAAACAATACAATCTTTTCAATATGGAACACATATCTGTAATCATCAAACTTCAAATGGCAATTCACTTATTTATTTATTTATTTATTTATTTATTAACTTTTCATTTTTATCTAAAAAACATGCACACTCAATTGTATCATCAACTTACATTAACATTTTGCAATATAACAGTATTTGTATAATAACAGGGAATGATATGTTGGCTAAACTCTACCTACCGTAATACGCATCAACTATTACACTGACTTTTCTACATTAATACTATGACAGGACTAAAACTCCTTCAAGAAAATCTAATAGCAAAATAAGAGAGATTAAAACTTACACGTATTTCATGGCACGGGTGTGTTAACAACAATCACGTCATTATTAATATCATATTACACAATGTTATTACATGGTTTGTAGCTGGTGTAATATATTATCTAGAATTACAATAATAAATTAGTTGCCCAGCAATAACATTAACTTAAAATTATTTCCAAATATTCAGCAAACGCTCAAGTCAGACTAAGAGACTATTTTTTTTAATTCGTCACTGGAATGACTGGCTTGATAAATGAGCCAGTCATTCTAGTGATAAACTTTCAAAGATAATCTCTTGGTCTGCAAATAGACATTTTTAAAAAGAAAATTTAAATTTTCTTGAAGAAACTTGAACGTTAAGTTTGCTCAAGAGTGGGTTTCTAGCAAGCAACAATGAATTTACTTAAAGGAATCCTCAATGCATCTTATGCTACTTATTCATGTGATAGAATATGGCATAAATAATCGAAGCACAGCATTTCCAAAGAGAGATCTTCACTTTCTGAGTCTTTAATGTTCAGGCTGGCTAAAACCAGCTTTTGCAGTGGCCTTGTGGAATTTCCATTTGCCGGCCAAGAGAAAACTATCTTTAAAAATTTATCACTGGAATCCCTGGATCAATAAATAAGCCAGCAATTTTATTTGTAAATTATCTTAATACTAATGGCCATTCACTAAGCAGAAATGTAAATTTTCTCGACTAATCTTGACCAGTTAGAAAGAAATAGGGCTCTGTACCTAGTTACTGCCATATAAAATCAATCAAGTTTAGCTGTGTGATGTAGAAGCAAACATCCAAGTAAGCTTTAACATGAGCTTAGGCTGCTGGGTGTTTCCAGTCAAATTTATGCTGAACACATACTAACGTTAACACAAAGTTCAAAGGCACAAAATCCACAAATTCTTATGAAATAAATAAATGATCATGTCTGAAATGAGATTCCTATGCCATAAGCTATCAGTGTACCACAGCATCTGAGACGTGGTTAGTATCCCGTTAAGCCTTCAACCCTTAAGGACCAGAAATAACAGAAGGAAGGGGATGTCGAATATTTTGAAATTAATTTGACTGGTCAAATTAGTTTCAAAACAATCAACAGCCTTTCTGCATAGTTGTCTTGAAATTGAGATTTTGAAATTGTACGGGTTAATGAGAAAGCATGAATTGCCAATGCTTACACACGCACACGCGCAAGCATGCACACAGGAATTGTAAGCTGTAACAAGCTGGTAACACATTACTAATAGCGGTGGGTATCTAGACATTACTATTATATTTCAAAATAAGTTTCATTAAATTAATCATATACTTAATTATTTTCAAATAAATTTTGGTTTATAATGAGGTTCTATATAAAGATTCCCCAAAAAATCATGTGATTTGTCAAAGTATTCGATGAAAATGTATGCAATTACTTGTATAGACGAACAGTTAAGCCTGTGCTTATAATTCTCTCTATAAAAAGACTATATAATGAATACTTTACTAAATTTGAAAAAGGGAGGCGAGTCGTTCTTTGACCCTCAATATCAACTCCACTTGTTTACAAAGGCCACCTGTCTGGTGATCCTTAGTGTTTACGTACAAGCGTAGAATAATTAGTGCAAACATGTTGTATATAACATATACAAATCCAAGAAAAATAAACTATCAAACACAGAATAACAAGCAGTAACAAGATACACAAATTGTACATTTTATAGAAAATAGTTCCATTTTTCATATAATAAAACATTAGGACGATGATTTTGTTTTTCTATACAGGAAACTCATGGAAAATAGTACAATGCAGACATATAAACAACGGTACATTATAATAAACTTATCATGGTGACGACACATTTTATCCACAGATGATACTACAAGCCACAGATACAATTATACTGGCTATTTAGAAAGGTTCTGATGTCTACCAGCCTAGGATCTTTCAGGCAAATTTGGCTAACATTGACACAGCAGTTATTGGGGAGTCTTTTGACCAAAACTTCTTCGGAAATCTAATCTAGCCACCAGAAAAATTGATAAATCAAATTTCTATATATAGGTCCTGAAGCCTACCACGCTAGGCTCCATTCAGACAAGTTTTTAAGTGGTTAATGAGGACATGTTTTAAAGCAGAATTTGAAAGGTGATGGAGGGTTACCATGACATAAGGTTACTTGGCTCATCAGGCCAGGTGAGCTAATAATGGATCACCATTACTTTTATTTGAATAACATTAAATGAATAGCACTTAAATCTCTGAATATATAAGCAGTATAAGCACTACATTATAATCTTGTCAACAGGTCAAAGGTTAGATGAAAAGATAACTGACCTACTGTTTAGATGGATAGCCTCAATAGAAGACAAAATATTACAGCTTCAATAAATCAATCAATAACAGTGGCCATATTTATAAGCCTGTATATGGGGTATCATGCTTGGCAATCAACATAGAACATTGTCTCAAAATAAATAGAGGTCTAGAATAGATTTTATTCTTTAAGCAAACTCAAAATGTACTTATACACAGATCATATTAAGCCTATATATACATATTTAGAAATTTAAAAATATTTATATAGGAAATACCAATAGGTAGTGAATGGTCATAGAGGGTAAGCAGGACATTTCTTCTTTTTTAGATGAGCAAGACAGAATACAGCAAGATTTTACTTAACTCTTACCACTCTGATGTAAAAAATGTAAATTTTCAAATCAAATTAAAAGATGAACGGGTGTTCATTTTTCAACAAATTTGGTGGGAGATGGTGCTGTCGTTTCTTTCCTATTGACACAGTAAAAGGGAGAATGTTGACACCAGAGTGGTAACGGGCTAAGTAATGTGCATAATTCTCAATAATTAAAATCTTAATAATTTATAGATAAATTTACTTCAGTTAAGCAACCTACAGCTTGTCAGTGTGCATGACGCAAATTGTATCAGCACAATAACTGACGCAAATTGTATCAGCACAATAACTGGTATCAATTTTGAAAATGACATTGCTGCTTATTACTGACATTGATGTACTGATCGCTAGCTTACATCAACGTCATTTTCTATCTCCATTTGACGTCTTGCATCAGCGGCAGTTTTAACGTTTAATCTTATTTATTAAATCAGCATTACAACAAATATGCAATTCATATGCTTAATTTAAAGCAATAACAAAATCTATAATTAGCTTTTAAAATTATATGATTTCTAAGACTGAAATAATAATTGAAAGCTAAATATGGAATGATATAACATATTTTTAAACAACAAATAATTTTATTTGCATAATCATAATGGTGTGATAATGAAATCTGTCAGCACGTCATGGCAAAATGAAATGATCGCTGATATATATTAACCCTTTAAGGGTCAAGCTGGTCAAAACCGGCCTCCACACTGGTCTTGAGAAATGTCCATTTACAGACCCAAAAACTATTTTTGAAAATTGACCAACGGAATAAGTAATTAGCCATGACTCGCTCGATAACCGAGCCAGTCATTCCAGCGGTTAATTACCAAAATAGTCTTCTCTTGACCTCTAAATGGACATTACTAATCAAAAGTATAAAGAACAGCTTCACCAATCTTGACCACTACAGGGTTAGAAGCAGAATTGAACAAAAACATATAGTACTTTGTGCAAGCGTGGGCAGGAATGTCGAGGCAGGCTAATTGACACACGGAATGAATCATTATATACGTACAGTGGTTATGGAATGATAAAAATTCTGACAAACATTTCTGGGACCAGTAGCTCGTCACTGCCGTCTTTATCACCTAAATTTGATCAGGAATGTGATCACTGGATCACTTATCCGCCTGCTTCTGAATTTCTGCAGACACCGACTACATTTTCCATATGCTTTAACTCTGGATATGCTGAATATTTTGAAACCAATTTGACTGAAAGTTGGTGGTGGCTAAGCCACCAACAACTTTCAGTCAAATTATTTTCAAAATATTCACCAATTCCACAGTAATTGTTCATTGAAATTATTGTCTGGTGGCTTGCAGCAGTCAGGCAGTTAATCTCGAAGTATATACATGACTCAGCACACCATATTGTGTGAATTACTACCCCAATACAATATTTGTTCTTGGCAATGGTTAATATACTATAATTAATATTACAGAACTGCCAGAAACTACCTCAATACCTGTCATAAAGTAGTCTATGACGTGTAGGCTTAGCTATAAATCAATCCGTCGATAAAAATAGACATAGTCAGTGGTATAACCAGAGGTGCATAGAACTTGTTTTTAATCAACATATATATGCACTAAATCTTCAGCTGATTTTTATTATCACGTTACTAGGATGCTGAAAGGCGCCCATATTAATCTAGAAAACACCCGTAAAACTCCAAGATGTTAGTCAACCAAAACATCAATTGCAACTAAAGAACATATACAACTAATTTTGCCAGATATTGCTTTGGAATTATTTAATTTCAGAAGTGCTATTTCTTCATTCCTCTCTGTTTATTTATGGTCTGACTGCTGCAAGCCACCAGACAATAATTTCAATGGGCAATAACTCTGGACCTGCTGAATATTTTGAAAACAATTTGACTGAAAGTTGTTGGTGGTTTGACCACCAACAACTTTCAGTCAAATTGTTTTCAAAATATTCAGCATATCCAGAGTTAAACCTCATGGAAGATGTAGGGTACAGAAATTGAGCAGGCAGACAATTAAATGACAAGACTGCATCTTGGTGCAGCTTGGGTGTCTTTGCATCATCAAGGTTAGATTTGTTAACAGCTAATCTACGTACAATTTATTAATCCTGTATGTACATCTGGACTATCTGATTATAGTACTCACTGTTTCTGCAACAGTTTGCAGCAAGACTGGCTAAAATATCAATAACAGCATTCCTACCAGCCTTTCCAATGTAATTAAAGTTTGGGGTACAGCAACAGCTTTTAAGGATAAAAATATTACATAATTATATATTTATACAATATACAGTACACGCCCGAAATAATGAGATTAAGACTCACGATAAGATTTTAAGACAAAACTCCTTTCCAGTGGCACACAATTTTTACTTGTATGAAACATCAAGATCATGCAATCTGGTAATCTTGCTAATGGAATTTGGAATTGGCAGTTTTGAAAATATAAAGAATGTTTCAAATTCTATGGCTACAGCGTTAAAATAAAACAAAATTTCAACACACTGAACACTGTTGCTAGCTGTGGAAGCTGCCAGGTGCTACATTCAGCCTCAAAGATTTAGAATAGAATAAGGAAGTATTACAGACTTAATGAAAAAGGTCCACATTGTGATTTTCAGACAGATGAGGGACTGTCTAGCCTCCAGGATTTGCAGGTATTGAAATATTTCAATGTACAGTATATACCTGATTATTGGAATAAATTATCATGATTAAATATGCATGATTCTTGATTCCAATGCAGGGTGGATTCTTCAATGTGGATTGGATATATACTTTGATCTAACTGTCAGTTCTATTTCTATTGACAACATTTCTGATTCTTTAGAACCGTCACTAACAAACTAATCACAGCTTCCATGATCACACAATAACACTGGTCAAAAACCCATCCATCTGTTTTTGCTCATGATTTTATCAAATTATTTCTGAGCACTACTGTAGTTTTATGGTGAGATGTCAAAAGAAAATAAATAAAAATATAATAAAATTTATGAGTTATTTTTCTTTCTAAACACTACACATTGCGCTGTGAGTGTGAATAGCAAAATACCTTTATAATCTATTCCGCCAGTGTACTGATTAAGCAACAATTTACATCTTACAGGAATAAGGGTTCATAATGTGTGTATGTACAATTATTATACCCATCTTAAGCAACCATCTTAGCGAGTGTCAAATGTAGTCCCTAAAGACAGGGGTGGGTGGGGTGGGGTGGGGTTTCTTTCAAGGACAATTAACGGATCAATAACCTTTAACCGTTACAAACTAGAAATGACAAATTTTTATGATGTTACACATATTCTGGTCAAATTAGTTTCAGAATATTCAACAGCTTTCATATATAGTTGAATTGAAATTGAAAAACTGGAATTTCTAGTGTTAAATGGTTAAGACAGGAGTTTCACCTGTCTTAAGAGATCCATGTTTTGACATCAAGAGACAGGTAATTTCTAGCACAGGTTTAAGTGTCTAATATGTGTGGACCACCTGTATGCTATTACATCCCCACCTGTGGCGGCTGATAGTCTTTGATCATTAGACAGGCAAAGATGGTCATGATCATTTTCTGCTTGACTTCAACGATGTCCTCTGGTAATGCATAGACCTTAGCACCAATTTTGCGAGCCATCGAGATCGCATATTTTGCATTATTAAGACGCTCCTAAAATAGGAAAGTATAAACAATTTTGTTTGAGAATTAAGATGCAGTTAAATGATAAGTTTATTTAATTCGTGAGCATATGTTAGAAAGGTCATCATATAATATACAAAGTATTGAAGTAAGCAACGGCTGTTGCCTATGGCTGCTTTCAAATTTCAATATACTTAATGCTTAGCGCAATAGCCCCGATATACCAAATTCATTACAAAATGAGAATGATTCTATTGAATATTTTTGAAATTAATTTGCCTGGAAATCATTGTTGTCTTAGATATAAATGGATTCCAGTCTAATTATATTCAAAATATTCAACAGCTTTCCTGTATGGTTACCTTGGAAATGAGATACTGGGATTTTATTGATGCAAGTTTTAAACAGTATTGCAATGATAGGTTATAGGACATTTTAAATATCATCTACCCTACATGGATATAGACTTGAATTGGCAAACAACACAAAACCAACCACATATACTAACAAGAGGCCCAAGGGGCCTGTATCGCTCACCTAGACCATAGGCACTTCAACTACAATGCTCTTTATCAACAAGATGGCCACCGAACCATTTATCCGAGTTTTGAAAATTGCAAATTTGAGATCAGAATACCCAAAAACACATATAAAACCAATTTTGGCCTCAAAATCCATCAAATAAAAAAATCAAATATGGACACCAAACATGCTATATTTTGATTGGCCCATGGTGTCCAGGTTTTTTGACGGATCAACTTCCCTTGAAAAAACTTCAAGGGCCCTTAGTCCCTAATCATATCAGCTCTTTCCCTAAATCATATTTCTTCAGGTATGCATCAATCCCATAAGCGGCTTCGGAGATTTTTATAGATTGTAAAAATCGGCCAAAATCCAAGATGGCCACCGTTTGAACAAACTTGAATCTCTACACCCTAAGGATGCTTCCTGTCAAATATAATTGAAATCGGCCAGGCAGTTCTCCAGAAGAAAACATTTTAAATTTCCCATTGCTTTAGTATGGGAGCTTTTGGCGGGAAAATGATCCAACATGGCCACCAAACCATTTATCCGACAGTGTCAAAAATTTCAAATCTGAGCTCAGAATATCCCAAAACACATACAAAACCAATTTGGGCATCAAAATCCATCAAATAAAAAAATCCAATATGGCTGCCAAGCATGCTATATTTTGATTGGCCCACGGCGGCCATGTTTTTTGATGGATCAACTTCTCTTGAACAAACTTTAATGGCCTTTAGGCCATAATCATATCTGCCAAATTTCGGCCCGATCCCTTAAGCGGTTCTGGAGAAGTAATTTTCGCTATAACGAGGTCAACCAAGATGGCCACCAAACCATTTGACCAATCAAGTTCCCTTGAACAAACTTGGCTCAGCACTTGCCCTAAATCATATTTCATTAGGTTTGCATCAATCCCCCAAGCGGTTTCAGAGATTTTTAGACGTTTCTAAAAATCGGCCAAAATCCAAGATGGCCACAAGCCCAATTGGACGATTAGCTTCGTTTGAACAAATTTGAATCTCTATGCCCTAAGGATGCTTCCTGCGAAATATAATTGAAATCGGACCAGCAGTTCTTGAGAAGAAAACATTTTAAATTTCCTATTGCTTTAGTATGGGAGCTTTTGGCAGGAAAATGATCCAAGATGGCCGGCAAACTGTTTATCCGACAGTTTCGAAAATTGTAAATTTGTGATTAGAATACTGCAAAACACAAAAAAAATCCAATATGGCCACCAAACACGCTATATTTTGATTGGCCCACCGAGGCCACATTTTTTGATGGATCAACTTCTCTTGAATAAACTCTAATGGCCCTTAGGCCCTAATCATATCTGCCAAATTTCAGGCCGATCCCTTCAGCGGTTCTGGAGAAGTCATTTTCGCTACAACTAGGTCAACCAAGATGGCTGCCGAACCATTTGACCAATCAAGTTCCCTTGAACAAAATTGGTTCTGCTCTTGCCTAGATCATATTTCATGAGATTTGTATCAATCCAATAAGCGGTTTCGGAGATTTTTAAAGACGTTTCCTAAAATCGGCCTAAATCCAAGATGGTCACCAGCCAAATTGGCCGATCGGGTTCATTTGAACAAACTTGGATTCCGATGCTCTAAGGATGCTTCGTGCCAAATATAATTGAAATCGGCCCAGTGGTCCTTGAGAAGTCGTTTAAAGGAAAAGTTGACGGATGACGAACGGTCGCCACGGCATAAGCTCACTTGGCCTTTCAGGCCAGGTGAGCTAAAAATTGTGCAAGAAATATTGTGTAATGACAATAACAGATAGACAAAATGTATGGTCCCTCATTTCAGCTAGAGCACGGAAATACATTTTCAAAATGACCAAATAATTCGCAATGCTCTGTACCGATTGATGCTATTGTAAAGTAAGGTTCAATGGTGACCACTACCTCCAAGTGGGAGGAACCGCCATGGGCAGTAAAGCGGCATGTACGTTTGCGCGCATCTTCATGGCAGACTTGGAAGCAAAACTCCTAGATAGAGCTCCATACCAACCGTCACTCTATATCAGATACATAGATGACATCTTCATGGTTTGGGAACACGGTGAACAAGCTCTGGATACTTTCGTTACACACATGAACTCATCCCACCATAGTATCAAGTTCACTATGGAATCATCACAGGGACAAGTTTCCTTCCTGGACACCATGGCAAAAAACACCGATGGTCAGACGATGACCGTTGATCTTTACACCAAACCCACAGACACACACGGGTACCTCCACTACGAGTCAGAACATCCCTCCATCTGCAAAGACTCATCCCCATATGGACAGTTTTTGAGACTCGGACGCATCTGCATACACATTGATTTTGATAGAAACAGCCTAGCCCTACTAGGCCATTTTGCGAATAGAGGATACACGCACACCATCCTGAACACTGCAAGGACCAGATCCCGTGCACAAGTCAGAAACAACCGTCTGCACCCACCTCAGAAAACCCCCAACAGCCCCCCCCCCCTTGTGGGTTGGTCTGTAGTTTTATTAACCACTATAAAACATACTTACCGTTCAATCACTACTTGCTAAATCAACTACTCTGCATTTAGCCACCAGAATAAGATTTTTATGCTTGCCTACAACCCCCATATGCCTATTCCATTTCTATGTATACCCTCAAACAGGCTACTGGTAGGGTACACCCCCAGCATATCACCTGATAGACTGGTACCAGTCTGTACTCACTCCTTAGTGACACCTGTTACTGAGCATGTTCGTGCATGCGCATAGGAGCCCAAATAGGAAACAGATTCACTTTTCTAAATTTAAGTGCTAAATATTACAAACAGATTCTCAAATCATTCCCACGTGGGGTGGTTGAGGCCGGGTCGTAGTGATTGAACGGTAAGTATGTTTTATAGTGGCTAATAAAACTACAGACCAACCCACAACGGGGGGGGGTCGTTATTACACAAAAACATCCATTACCGTTCAATCACTACTTGCTAAACCCGTCGATTTGGTTAGTGCCCCAATTAAAAACCATTGGTTGGTAGAGATTTGAGAATCATTAAACAAGGATAAAAATTAAATAACACATATCCAAATGTTAATAAAATAACATAATTTTGCATCCATAACAAATCACACAGTGATTATCAAACAAGTAAAATTGTCAACTCAATGAAATAAACAAAACAAGAGAATATTCTCACCATATCTGACAGACATACAGACTAACGAAATTGGTGAGATGAGCTTGGTAAATGGTCCTTGTCTTGTTTTGTTAAAAACGTTATATTTCTAAAAAAAAGGAGGCCATTGGGCTTTATCCTTTAAATAGAAAGAGGTAAAAGTCGATTCCGATGTCCAACCTGCGACTTGCATTCATGACGTCGTCCAATGATAAGCCGGCAAAAAGGGCGAAGGGGGAAGCCATACCACGAAGGTCGAGAGCCTTGACATGGGCTAAATTGACCTCACCTGGGGAGGCAATCTCATAGCAAAATTTTATGGTCTCACAGATCCATCTGACAACTGTGGCCTTAGAAACTGGTCTAGCCACCTCCTCCGAGTACGGAATCCATGTGCGAAGAATTGGATCTTTTTAAAATTGGTACTTTTAAGGCCCTTACAGGACACCAGAATCTGTCCGACGGCAAAAAAGACAATAAAAATTTAAGAATAATAGGTTTGGCTGAGTAATGGTTAGACTGGGTCTTCGATAAAAAATCCCTTCTGGGATATAAAATTAGACCGTCCCCAGAATCGATAAATCTGTCTTTTTCTGTGGAAAGAGCAAACAGCCTTAAGAATCAATAGTTTGAGACTGATAGAACCAATTGGCTCAAAATGGTGACCTGCCAAAACTTGAAGAATCAGGCCAAATTTCAGGAAGACAAAGGCTTAGCCACTGGAGGACGAATATTGCCCAATCTTCTAATAAAACCATTGAGAATCCTTGACATCAGCATTCAGAAGACAAGGAAGAGAAGAAGCCAAAGAAATCTATAACCCATAATGGTGATAGCTGATAAATGAAATGAAATGAATAGATACTATTAAAAATCTAACACCTAGGAAATAGAAACGGAATCAGGCAAGAAACCATGCTTTAAAAACCATATTCCAAAGATTTAATAGTCGACCTTTGCACAAATTCGACAGGTCGACTCCCTCCTGGGAGAGACAATCATTTCCTGAGATCTTAAAGAAAAGTTGATCTCACAGAGACCGGACACTCGAAAATTCTCCAAACAAACAGGATGAAGAATTCTTGATTGGCTGAAGATGTAAGCCCCTTACTTGAGCGAGATCTGATGATACTGGGAGAAGGCCAGCAAGATCTTACCAGAAGATCGAGAAAGGCTACCAATCAGATCCTCTTTGACCAAAAGGGTGCTGCTCTTTAAACTGGTCCATGACTATCTTCAGAACCATTAGAATCAGGAATATCGGAAGGAACATGAAATCCAACAATCCTGTCCAGAACTGAGAAAGATCATCGCCCAAACCCGACTGGCCGAAAAAGGAGACATGAAAGATTAGATCTGGGCAATCAGACATGTCGCAAAAAGATCTACATGGGGAAGACCCAAAAGCCTGTAAATGCTTTCGGCAACCAACCTCTTAAACTGCCACTCGGCGAGTGAGAACTTGCTAGTACTGAACTACTGGTCCACAAGAAATATCCATATAACTGGAACATGACTGGGAACTAGAAAGATTTGGATCTAGTGACATCCCAAGAAAAGGATCTAAAATCTCCATATAGAGAAGAAAGAAAAACCTTGTTCCTCCGTCTAAAAATGAAAGAAAAACCCCGTGGCATTGACTGATCGAATCGAGAACTTGATGCCTATCACTCAATCCGACCAAAAGCGGAGAGGCTTCAGCGGGAACTAGAATGTACTGACTGCTACTAGAAGATCAGGAACATTAGAAAGTCTTCTCATCAAGGTCACCCTGGGAATGACATTCTCGACGCTGATCATCAAACCTAGAATACTAAGAAAAAATCTTGCCCTGACATAGAAAGAGGATGTCAGGGTGATTGATCACTGTCAACAAGATTGCCTCTACCCTTGTCTCTGAGCGAAAAAACTTGACCCTGAAAACAGCTCGAGGGAGATGCCTAGATGGGAGAAATTTGAGAAGGAACTAGGCTTGACTTATTGAAAAATAAAATTCAACCTAGGCTGCAAGGCGAACTACAAACCTTTGGAATAAATCTTAAAAGAATTGAGAAAGACCTAGCTTTTATTAACCGAACGTCTATAAAGACTGAAGAATAAAATGTTGGCGCAAGACACCTGCCATGGCTGAGACTAGACGTGTGAAAGAAAAGTGCCAAGGTCAGATCGAAGGGCATGGCTCAAACTGCCATACCCTATCCTTGAAAGCAAAACTCATATACCTTCAGAAGGAAAGGTAAAAAAGAGAAGAGACTGCAGAGAAGGGTTCTAGATCCAAGAACATCTGGCCCTTTTGATAAGGGCCACCCTTAAAGATGGTGCAAACTTACTATATGCTAAAGAGGACTGCTCATAGAAACACATAGTTTACATATGCCATGAAGCTCCAACCATAAAATTCTGGGCTCACGAAAAGTGGTAACTCGCGTTTATTTTGGTTATTTTAATTTTACCGGTTACTTTGAATGGAGAAAAAAGTATCATATAAGTATAGCCTTACTTATTAAAATGCTGAAAACTCTGAAAATATTATAGATAATTTGATTTATAGAGATTTAACCAGATATCGTGGCAAACATAACCCATAGTAAGCCTATGGGAGGGGTTAGAATCAAGATACAGCCAAATCCTGTACCTGAGAATCTGCAACAAGAGGCCCAAGGGGCCTGTATCGCTCACTTGCATCATAGGCATTTCAACCAGAAAGGCCATCAACAATAAGTGGAACCCTACAGAGTTGAGCAGAATTATAACAAGAAAACAGAAGCCATGTTTCTTTATGTATCAACTACTTTTGAACAAAACTTAATGGCCCCTTAGTCCCTTATCGTATCTCCCAAATTTTGGCCCAATCCGTTCAACGATTCTGGATACTTAGTTGTTTTCGCGAAAACTAGGTCATCCAAGATGGCCACCAAGCCAATGGACCAATCAGGTTCTCTTGAACAAATTGGTTCTCCTCCTGCATTAGATGATGTTTCATGAATTTTGAATCAACCCCCAAGCCGTTTCAGAGATTTTTAAAGACATTTCTAAAAATTGGTGGGTTTAGCCAGTGGCCATCTTGGATTTTGGCCGATCAGCTTCATTTGAACAAACTTAGACCTCTATGCCCTCATTCTGCCAAATATAATCGAAATCGGCCAAGTGGTTCTTGAGAAGTCGTTTAAAGAATTCCCCATTGCTTTACTATGGGCCCATTGCTTTACTATGGGAGCCTATGGCAGGAAAACAAACCAAGATGGCAGTCAAACCGTTTATCCAACAGTCTCGAAAGTGTCATATTTGAACTCACCACCCTGATAAGCATATATAGAGCAATTTTCGCCATTAAAATACATCAAATACAAAAAAAACCAATATGACCAACAAATGCTAAATTTTGATTGGTTGATGCCGGCCATGTTTTTTAACGTACGAAATTCCTTTGGTAACAAACTTGAATGGCCCTTGGTCCCTAAGCATATTTAATAAATTTCAGCTCTATCCCTTCAGCGGTTCAGGGGGAGAAGTCATTTTCGGGAAAATCATGTCATCCAAGATGGCCGCCAAGCAAATAGCCCAATAAGAATGGCCTGAATACACTTGGGTCTAACGTTGCCATAGATGATGAGTTATGAGTATTGAATCAATTCCTCTTGCGGTTTCGGAGAAGAAGATTTTTTAGTGTCTAAAATTCGGCCATTTTGGCTGGTGGCCATCTTGGATTTTGACCAATCCGCTTCGTTTGAACAAACTTAGATCGCTATACCCTATGAAAGCTTCCTCCCAAATATAATTGAAATTGGCCCAGTGGTTCTTGAGAAGTCATTTAAAGAATTCCCCATTGCTTTACTATGGGCCCATTGCTTTACTATGGGAGACTATGGCGGGAAAACAAACCAAGATGGCAGGAAAAAACGTTCATCCGACAGTCTCGAAAGTGGGATATAGTTGAACTGACCACACTGATAAGCATATATAAAGCAATTTTCGCCATCAAAATACATCAAATACAAAAAAGCCAATATGACCAAGGGCTAAATTTTGATTGGTTGATGGCGGCCATATTTTTTAGCGAACAAACTTCCCTTGAACAAACTTGAAAGGCCCTTGGTCCCTATGCCTATTTACGAAATTTCAGCTCTATCCCTTCAGCGGTTCGGTAGAAGTTGTTTTCGCGAAAACTAGGTCATCTAAGATGGTCGTCAAGCAAATGATGTGTTATGAGTGTTGAATCAATTCTTCCAGCAGTTTTGGAGAAGATTTTTTAGTGTTTTTAAAAATCAGCCATTTTGGCCGGCGGCCATCTTGGATTTTAACTGATCCGCTTCGTTTGAACAAACTTATATCTCTATGCCCTATGAATGCTTCCTCCAAAATATAATTGACATTGGCCCAGTGGTTCTTGAGAAGAAGTCGTTTAAAGACTTCCCCTTTGCTTTACTATGGGCCCATTGCTTTACTATGGGAGCCGATGGCGCGAAAACAAACCAAGATGGCAGCCAAACCATTTATCCGACAGTCTCGAAAGTGGCATATTTGAACTCGCCACACTGATAAGCATATATAAAGCAATTTTCGCCATCAAAATACATCAAATACAAAAAAGCCAATATGACCAACAAACACTAAATTTTGATTGGTTGATGGCGGCCATGTTTTTTAACGTACGAACTTCGCTTGAACAAAATTGAATGGACCTTGGTCCCTAAACATATTTACCCAATTTCAGCTCTATGCCTTCAGTGGTTCGGGAGAAGTTGTTTTCGCGAAAACTAGGTCATCCAAGATGGCCGCCAGGCAAATCGTCCACTCAGGTTGCCTTGAACAAACTTGGGTCTACCCTTGCACTAGATGATGTGTTATGAGTTTTGAATCAATTCCTCCAGCGGTTTCGGAGAAGATTTTTTAGTGTTTCTAAAAATAAGCTATTTTGGCCGGCGGACATCTTGGATTTTGGCCGATCGGCGTCGTTTGAACAAACTTTAATCTCTATGCCCTAGAGATGGTTCCTGCCAAATATAATTGAAATCGGCCCAGTGGTTCTTGAGAAGTCGTTTAAGAAAAAGTTGACGGACGCCGGACGGATGGAGGGTCGCCACGGCATAAGCTCAAATGGCCTTTCAGGCCAGGTGAGCTAATAATCCCATCTGGAATTCGAAAACATCAACTCATGACTGAATTTAGCAAGATAGTAAGGAAAATTAAATTAGGGCTTCCCAAACCACCGCTCGAAATGTTAAATTAGTCCCTCCAGAAATGGCATCGCTCCAGGTAACTAAGGGAAATTTACTTGTGATGACATCATCACGATTCTATGAATAGAATGCATGACATGGGCCTGTTAAGAGAACTAGGGCAAACCTTTGAGGGTCTCGGAATCTGACATAACCAGGGTTCAAAATATAAACAAAGCTTTGCCACTGAAATTATCTTCAATTTGAAAAGAATTTCACAAAACTCAGGATAAGAGCACACCCCTTAACAAGAGGCCCAATGGGCCTGTATCGCTCACCTGGAACATTGGCATATCAAACTAATCTTACTTAAGTTTTACATCTATCGGTGTCACTTCCAATGACTTTCAGTCAAATGATTTAGTTTTCGAGATATTGACAACAATCTCTGGACTGGGTTTTTTTGCATTAGTGATTTTGAACAATGTTTAAGTGAAAATAGATGATATCAGTGCTAACAACAGCTGGTTTCTTAACTGTCTCACTGCTGCAAGCCAGTGCAGCCAATAATTTCAATTTTCAAAAGCTCTTGACTTGTTGAATATTTTGAAAACAATTGGACTGAAAGTTGTTGGTGGCTTAGCCACCAACAACTTTCAGTCCAATTGTTTTCAAAATATTTATCATGTTCAGAGATATAACCTTTGGAAAATGTCGTCTGCAAAAACTCAGTCAGACGCTTACTAGAGGTTTAAATATAATTTGAAGAAAATGGTCTCTAAAGGCAGGTAGGTGGGTCTTTATAGCAGGTTATTCCCTACCACCACACAATCCATTTAACACATGCACATCTGGCTGAATCACCAAGTTAGCAGCAGGGGTAGGGTGAGCTGGACTTGATTTAGAAAATAATTTGACTGAAAGTCATTGCTGCATTAGGCAGCAACAACTTTCATTGCTGCCAAAGGCACCAACAAATTTCAGTCAAATACATTTCAATTATTTTTAAGAGCATAGATGTCAGAGCACATAATACATATCTTAAATATTTCTGCAGTATTGGAAAGGTTAATCTGTTAATTGGAATTTAATATCTAGTTTGGCAATAAAATCTGACATGGTGATAAGACGGTGGGAACAAACCATTTGCCCTATGAAAGTGAGACTGCAAATATTTAAGGAGTGATAACTCTGGCATTTGACGTCCTATCAGTTTCATTTTCACAACACAGGTATTAGATGCCGTCATTAACATTGTGACCAAGTTTGGTGTCAATCCGTCAAGAAATAACAAAATGAGCCGTCATTGTTGGTGACGGACAAACAGATGGATGGATGGACATACAGAAGACGGATAGGGTTATCGCTATACGATAGCTGACTGACAAGTAAGCGGAGTTAAGAAAACCAATTTCGGCTTCACAATCCATGAAATAAAAAAATTGAATATGGCAGCCAAACACGCTAAAATTTGATTGGTCCACGGCGGCCATGTTTTTTACCTACCACCGTCCCATGAACAAACTTTAATGGCCCTTACTTAGTCCATAATCATATACCCAAAATTTCAGCCCGATCCGTTCAGCGGGTTTGCAGAATAAGTCGTTTTTACGAAAACTAAGTCATCCAAGATGGCCGCCGAACCATTTGGCCAATCAAGTTCCTTCGAACAAACTTGGTTCAGCTTTTGCCCTATATGATATTTCGTGAGTTTTGAATCAATCCACCAAGCGGTTTCGGAGATTTTTAAAGCCATTTCCTAAAATCGGCCAAAATCCAAGATGGCCACCGGCCAAATCGGCTTTGTTTGAACAAACTTGGATCCCTATGCCCTAAGGATACTTCCTGCCAAATATAATTGAAATCGGCCCAGTGGTTATTGAGAAGTCGTTTAAAGGAAAAAGTTGACGGACGGATGGACGGACAGACGGACGGACGGACGGACGCCGGACGGTCGCCATGGCATAAGCTCACTTGGCCATTCTGGCTATGTGAGCTAAAAATTGAGAAAGAAAAACACCACTAATACCTGGTCATCTACGATTCTGTAAGCTTTGCAACCAGAGCCCAATCGAGGATGAAAAAACACTTTATAAAGGAATGTCCACAATACAATCAGGAGACAAACTCTTTAAAAAGCTTAATGAGTTTACTAATTTTGTCTCGCTTGATAGCTGTAGCCAATTTAAATTTTTTTTAAATTATATAATAATGGAGGTGATCTAATAAAAATTGATATTGATTACATCAATGTTTGCCTAGCCGCTTGGGCTTGTACTTTAAATCCTATGCAGACACAATATGTCAGATCGTCATCCTGTACATGAGGCAGGTTCCTATAATGATTGCATAACTGTGTCCTATATTTAAATCAATGTCCATATCAATTTCATTGGGAAACTAGCCAGCTTCATGAGTCCTGGTATCTGATATACTGTTTAATTAGATATCCCAAACAATCCGATATTTAAGCTGAGAGGCAGTAAACTTAAAACATAGCCCTACACATTAAACCGGTAAAGTTTTTATTTATTTATTTATTTTTATATTTAGTCTTAGAACCAATATTTTCATCTCTGTAATGGCGTATGTCATTGTGTTTGATATGCCAAAAAAGGATTGATTGATTGATTGATTGATAATGAATCTCCGGGATCAGCTCGAATGTAAAATACGCAAAACACTGATACTTGATTAAAAACAAATGAAGACGTCATAAATAAGCATTTATGATGAAATAAATGGAAATACACTCTACTGGGTAGAATCATGCGCAGAGACGTCATCATGCTCCTAGAATGAAATTCAACTGCCAAATTAAAATAATAACTGATTTAGAGTAAAAAATTATGCTAGAAAAAGGGAAAACAACAAAAATTAGAAAAATAATAGAAAAAATTTACAAAAAACGCTGAAAAGACAGAGACGATATGAAAGCAGGGCGAAATGACTCGCCGAAAACCTTGACGACACAGAAGAACTCGGCTTTTATTCTTTCTTACTTTTCCCTTTATGGGTTATTTCTCCTTTCTTAGTGTCTTTTTGTTCCTGTTGTCATTATTCTTGGTGCCATTCTCTTCCCTATGTATCCTCTACTGATTCTATTTCCTTTCAGCGACTGTCAGATTTAGGCTAAGAATTACGCTAGAATCAGGCCAACAAATTAACTCTCTTTGGTTAAAATAAATATGTCAACCTGCTGACATAAGAGGAAAAAAGAGCGTGAAAAAAGGCTGAACGGCCCTAAGACAACTGGCCAGCCAAAGTTGGATGAAAGGGAAAATTACGTATCTACAGATAATGTGTAGACTACAGACTGACTCGGCTGAGTGAGACCATTCAACATTAATTGATGATATGCGCATATACAATACGCTGCAACAAAAAACCCATATGGCAACCAGTCGTTAGTCTTTAATTATGTTGATAATTGTCACTGATAAAAGAATAAATGCTGAATATTTACAATTTCAAGAGTGTCTTCAAGACTGGCAATAGCTCGGTATGAATATTTTCAGCCATTAAACATTCCAATTTTTTAAAAGCAATTACGGAAATAAGACTAACTCTTAGGCAAGATGATGACTAGATCCTACGAAAGCGAACATGTAAACCGGACCTGAAGAACAAACCTGGAACCCCAGGAAGTTCTCTATCCCGGGAAATCCAAGACAGGAAGACAGAACCGGAAGTTAATCCTGGAACACCAGAAAGATCCATGAAAACCGGAAATGACCCTGGATGTACGAAATCTGGAAGTGGAAAAATAGGAAACGGAAATGCGCAAACCGGAAGTAGACAACCGGAGACTGAATAGTAAAAAACCAGAAGTAGCATAGGAACCGGAAATACGCAAACCGGAAGCGGAAGAGGAAGGACCGGAAATGGAAACCGGAAGTAGCCCCGGGTCTCAACCCCGGGTCTTTGAGACGCAAATCTACTAAGCACAAACCGGAAGTGCTTGCTAAACCGGAAGTTATCGAACTTCCTGACTGCATTAAGCTAGACACAGGCGATCTAAAACGTTCCTGGCCACTGGTATGACCGAAAGCTTGACGTTGGCATGGGTGTTGAGGTCGGGGGCTTCAGCCGCCACCACCACTGCTTGAGGGTAATGCCCTTCCTCAAGACTCATGTGGATTTTACCAGGTGACCTACTCGAGTTCACCTTCGAGAGCCTCTTCCTAGTCTCCAATTTTCTGTTTTGGTGACCGAATCTCCTGTCTGGACGTGAGGGAAGTAGGCTTCCCCCATTTGTCTTATGGTCATCGTCCGATTCGGAAGAAACATCCTTAGCCGCACGGATGGCAGACGATATTCGCTCATCTAATGATTTCGTCAAGACGGTCTACAAAATCCTTAAAATATGCTTTAGAGAGTCGACGACCATCCTATGCATACATACATTTCTTTCAAACTTTCTTAGGGATATAAAACAAAATGCACTAAAAGATTTGATTCTAGAAATAAGTGGATATAAAGGCTCTTAGTTTAATTGAAGGTTAGAAATGATGATGATGACTTACGCAACACATATACAGAGTATACAATGCAGTAAAAACCACAAAATACTCGATGCACATAAATTAGGGAGGATAGGCTTCATTAGGCATAATCATGGAGTGAAGCACTCTCAAATAAGTAAGCTGAACTCAGCGCAAAGCTTTACAAACTTAGCTGGAATATTTGCAGACTGTACTGCTTGCAGAATATTTGAAAAGTGAATCCATTTCCTATTTGGGCTTCTATGCGCATGCGCGAGCGTGCTCAGTGACAGGTGTCACCAAGGAGTGAGTACAAACTGGTGCCAGTCTCTATCGGGTCATATGCTGGGGGTGTACCCTACCAGTAGCCTGGTTGAGGGTATACATAGAAATGGAATAGGCATATGGGGGTTTGTAAGCAAGCATAAAAATCTTATTCTGGTGGCTAAATGCAGAGTAGTTGATTTTGCAAGTAGTGATTAAATGGTAATGGATGTTTCTGTAGTGCAATAACAACACAGAGATATCACACTACAGAAACCGGTCTTCGTCTGCGATTTCAACAGAACAGGCATCTTCCTCAAAAACACGATAAAAAAATACTGGCCTATCCTGGAAGCATGCAACAAATGCAGGATAGCCTTCACGGAACCGCCACTATTTGGGTTCAGAAGAAACAAAACTATCAAAGACTCCATAGTCACAGGCGTTACCTCATAGAAACCCCCTGATTCCATGCAAAACAAAAAATTGCAACATCTGCAACAAAATGCAGAAGAATAAATTCTTTTCCAGCTCCCACACGGGATTATCCTACAGGTCCAAAATCATCGGCAATTGTCAAACTAGAAACATAGTCTACCCACTGACATGCTCGAATGCAAGAAACAGTATGTGGGAGAAACTCTACGCACTTTTAAAATTCATATCCAGGAGCACCTACACGCTCCATCACAAATCTCTACCAAATCGAGGCTTATGACACACCTGTTTCAAGGCATTTCAATAGATCTAGACATTCCAGAATAGACATGCAATTCAGAATAATCCAGGTCCTATCCTCAGATCATGAGGATGAAGCCTCAACTAAATGGAGGAGACAGAAAGAATGTCATTGGATCCACCAGCTCCACACAATGGAGCCAACAGGCATCAACCTAGCACGGTAAGGGTCATGGGCTTCCTGGGTCAACTCGCAAACAATAAGCGGACAGACCCAGTACGTTGCTATCACTCGGTCGATTGTAAGGTATACAGTGTAATTTGCATGGAAACTGGGTAGATGAAGACAAGCTTGAAGACAAATGGACAGAGATATGAATGGACAACAGACAAATGGACAAAGCAAATCTCATATACCAAAGGCTTGTAATTAGAGAGGATAAACCACTATGGCTAGTGATGGAGATTGTTTAGTGATTATGCAATAGCCATTATACTTGACAACTTCTACAATTATTCTAATTAACCCGGAAACCTCAAATTTGATCAAGAAAATTTAAATTTTCTCAGAAATGTCCATTTGCAGGCCAAGGGAAGAATATTTTTAATAATTTACCACTGGAATGACTGGCACGGTTATTGAGCCAGTCAATAAATACCATTGGTGGATTTTCAAAAATATTCTTTCTTGAGCATTTCTTACAACCACTGCAGAAGCCATTTTGGCCATCTTGTGAGAATTCTAGCGAAGCTCCGCCCATGTTTTCTCTGTGCTGGGATCAATCGAACACTGAACTTCCTGAATATTAATTTCCAGAAAACTATACAAGTAAGCCATTGAACATTTTGAAACTAATTTGACTGGGTGCCGTTAAATTAGTTTCAAAATATTCAACGGAATAGTCATTAAATAGTAACGACATACAATTCGTACAACTTAGCACACTATTATGTCTCTATGATGGACTTAGTTACGTCATTAATGATGTAATTGATTGTGACGCCAAGCTATATGTGACATAATTCACCACGACGTCATATAATTGACTGATAGATTGGATTCCTTTATTGGCACAGGGTACCAGTGTCTAAGTTTACCCAGATGGAAACTAGTGAAATTATCATACCTCCTCGGTGGATCCGTCTTTGACAAGATTATATTGGACAGATCCTGGCTTAATGGAGTCCACTAGGTCAATTATGAGTTTGCCGTCACCCAGTGATTGATCCTGGAAGTTCCGCAAAGACGCCTTCTTATTATGAGACTTCAGCTGTGGAGCACAAATAGTAAACAAGGTCATCAACCAGTTTAACCCGACAGACCAAAAACAGTCATAAAAAATAAACAGTAAACAATTGTGAAAAATATTTTAAACAGTTTATGAGGGTTTGAAATTAATTTGGATGAGTGAGTAGGAAGAAGCGTTAGTGATAAGTAAGTTCTCCTAGCTATTAGCAATATGCTCCAAACCGTACTTGGCATGCTTGCCTGATTCACCAATTCACCTTTCCAGAGTATCCATGATGATGGCATCTGACCTCGTATGACGTCATAATCAACTCAGTGTTTGTATGATGACGTTACAATCATTACATTACAAAGGGTTCCATATAGACCGTAATCAAATCTCACATAAAGTCCGACACATTGTATGAATTGTATGTCTTTGAAATTCTTTACTATTTAATAAACATGCTGTTGAATATTTTGAAACTAATTTGACTGGGCACTGTTGCTGCCTTAGGCAGCAACATCACCCAGTCAAATTAGTTTCAAAATATTCAACAGCTTACCTGTGTAGTTTTTTGGAAATTGAGTCATGGAATTTAGAGATCGATCGATCCCAACACAAGTGAGGTATGGGTGGAGCTTAGCTAGAGATGGGTGGGGCATAGCTAAAACCGGAAAGGCCCGTTGAGTGATCCATTTCTAGCTATGGCCTATTCCTAGCTAAGCTCCGCCCACATTCTGCACGTGTTGGTTCAATATTTTGAAACTAATTTCACTGGGTACTGTTACTGTCTATCGCAGCAACAGCACACAGTCAAACTAGTTTCAAAATATTCAACCAAATGTTTATTAAATAGTAAATCCATCAGACATACAATTTGTATACTTGACAGACTTTTAAATGTTAATTCATTATGCATTTTGATGGTGACATCGGCCTACATGTGTTGTATTTGATTAAGATGTTATACACTAGTGACAGACAGGATCCACCAATCACTCCTAGCTTTAAACACAAACGATTTATGAGTTTGTATTATTCAGTTCCTGATTCAAACAATGACGTAATTTGGAAACCACAGCTTCACTAGGATGCTACAGCTCAAGCAGAATAAGAGTTCTTTGTTTGGTTATAAGCATGGGTCATACACAATTCATATTGCCAAGTTCACTGACTTTCCATGAATAACATATCACAATTTCCTGACCTTGAGGAGTGAATAATAGTGACTTCTCTAGATGATTCACTGAATTTGATAGCATTTTGGAAACAACATTTCTCTTTTGAACCAGTAAATTCCAATACAAACAAGAATGCTAATCACGGCGAGCCCTACCGGCAGGTGAACTGGGCAGGAGGCACGAATTACGTCTCGAAATGAGGGAGAAGCATTCAGATAGCATCCAGATATTAAAATTTCACAGGGGAGAACACACCCCCTCCCCCCATAGGCCAGCCAGAATGTCTCGCCGGGCGCCATTACACCTAGGACTGGCACAGATGCTAATACCTGATATATCTCATACCAACGGATGCATTATTAAATTATAGCATTCTAGGATGTATTTTCAGTTAGGTCCATGTAATTACATATAGTTATTGGTAAATTTTCTTCTCTTGGCCTGCAAATGGACACTGGCTAAGTAAAAAAACTTTCTCTTAATTTTCTTGACCATTACCAATTGGATCGTCAAGTTGGCCAAATGGCCTCTGCAGGGGCAAAGAGGAATGGTCATTTGTAAAAAAAATTCTTGGCCTCCAAAAATCATAATTTGAAAATCCATGACCATTAAACGGGGAATTGATGAGTAGCATTTTGAGTGCTTTGAAGTAGAGTTGACAAATGTTACTAGGCCACTGCACTGGTCAGTCCACAAACATTACTACCCTTGGAAATTTCTCTATTACCCTCGGGTTAGCTTTAATTTCAAAGCCTATAATAGACGGAGAGGAAGTGACCCAGTGTGGTTGGATAGTCTAGATGGAGGGGTCATTGTATGAATGCACGGTAACATACTGACCTTCTCATTAGCCCAGCTAACAATTTCTGCTTCTAGGAGTGGGTGTCCAGTGCCAGCTAGCTGTTGTAGAATTGACAATGTGTATGCTCGCATTAGCTGCCATACGAGAGCTATAACATCAAATACAGCATCACATAATATTGTGTTAGACATCAGATAATATAAACAATCTCAACAGCTGGTTGAAACCTGAATGTGTTGTAATCTATCAGCAATACCATGAATGATGGCCAATAATTTGCATTACTATAGCATTAACCATGGATAGGTGGAATTTTTTGGGTAGGTAGTTATTTATGCTGGATTGGTTGTCATTATATTGTTCTTTAGTGTCAGTTATCAGTGTGTTTTAACGCTTACCACTCTGATGTCAATATCCTATCTTTCACCGGGTAAATAACAAAGAAACTGGTTTACACTTTTCAACAATTTTGGTGGAAGATATGACAGCAACATCTACCAAATTTGTTGAAAAATGAATCAAAAAGTATCTGCTTTTGTTTCTATGAGAATTGATAATACTTACCAGATGTACTATTATGATAATTAAAGACTAAAACTAGAGAACTTTTGCCTGACGCTTTCTTTGTTTAAAAAGAGTCTGGATGCCAATGGTCAAATTCTGACCCTTTATATATGTTGCCAGTGCGGGTAACAGTGCTACATCTGATCTGGGTGCGGCTAATGCAGGTACGTGGTATTGCCCGCCATTGCCATATTTGCCCACATTTAGCCGCAACTATGGGTGGTCCGTCCCTCTTTGAAATGGGTGGTTAGTTAGCAGCCCATACCCGCCATAGCCGCATATACTATGTATATGTAGGTATGATCCGCCATTGTTGGCTGCCTGTGTGCGGATATATAATTATTTTAGGGATGGGCACATAGGGCGGTGGGTTCATTTCCCACTACTGTGTGTGTGTGTGTGCGTGCGTGCGTGCGTGCGCGCGCGTGTTGGTGTGCGATGGCCCATGAGTGTGCACGCGCATACTACGTATAGCACAAGCGTGCACACGCGCACACATCCGCACCTGTAGTTGGTCCGTTAATTACACTGTCATCCTTCACGTCGGCGGGTGATATAGGTGATATGTTGTGTGCTGTTTAAGAGATCGTAGATTCCAAGTATTGCATATCTATAGAAAAGGCATCAGTGAGGATGGTATCCATCACCTCCCAGTGATCCAGACTCATAACATTTCGTACCTAGTTTAGGTTACTCATCAGAGGACTTCTGAAACTTAGTTTAGGGTCACTGTATGTTATGGCCTAATATGTCAAGTTTTGTTCAGGTATACCTGTAGTTTACAGGTGGACATTATACTCTATAAGTGTATAAATTAGTCTTACCTCTATTCTGTCTGGGTTGATCTGTGCAGGCAAAATGCAGACCCATGCGGGAGAGAGGAACAGGTGGTTCTCTTCTATTTCTGACACGTCAGGGAAGAGTGGTCTGTTAATGGGTTGAATGTAGGCCGGATCAAACTGTGGAGACTGAGATGGAGTATTTGGTTTTTCCTCCGTGATATTGCCGCTCACCACGCTGTCCAGTGTGGATGGGATTGATTGACTCAGCAGATCAAAATTTAGTTCTGCTTGGGGGTCCAAGAATATGATTTCTTTTGTTGTTGACTTCTTCTTTTTGATCGCTGGTATCACACTTGGAGAGCCGTCGATCGCTGGTATCACACTTGGAGAGCCGTTCTCAAGATGAAATCTGTGGTTTTCTGCAGTTCTTCCACAGGACCATACAGCTTTTCAAGAAGAGGTTGACAAAGGCCAGATCTCTTCTCTCAGCAGCTGATACGTACTGCAACATTGAAGTATGTGCTCTGTTTGTCTGTTCTGCTTCTCCACAAGGACAAGCGGGCGATGTCGTAAGGTGGAACCGCCTGTACATGTGTTGGTTTAGTCTGTTGTGTCCAGTTCTGAGACGAAAAATGGTCACTTGCTCTGGCCTCGAGAGATGATGGTAGGCATCTTCTGATTGAGGTGTTCTATAGAGTGACTTGATGATAAGTCTTCATCTCTGTATGGGTAACCATGTTTTCAGTCTGATTCTCTTCTGCACCCACCTTTGCCATCTTGTCTGCTTCCTCATTTCCTTGGACTCCACAGTGTGAGGGGATCCACTGCAATGCTATCCGAAAGCATTTGATGGTTTGTAGTGCTTCTTCAAGTTGTGGCAGCTTACCTTTGGTGATAGCCTCAAGGACGGAGCGGGCATCAGATAAAAAGACAATCTGTGCAATAGGGTCTGCTGTTCTGCTGATGGTATTAGCTGCATGAACCAGTGCTTCGACTTCAGCTCTGTAGTTTGTGCAGTGTTTGCCTGTCGGTATTGCAGCTGACTCATGTTGTCCGTTTGGATACAGTATGTGCAGGCCAGCACCTCCGCTCCTAATTGCATCTTTGGCTGATCCATCTGTGTAGATCCTTATCCATGTCTCCTGAGGGTACATTTCTTCCAATATGGCTAGGGTCAGGGCCTTCTTGCTCACATCACTGTGTTCATCTTTGGTTGTGAGATGAGGTACTGTTGTTGTTGACAGGGAGCAGGTTTTGATATAAAAACTGATCAAGTTCTCTGTCGAACATTTCAAAATCAATATCAAGTGGTAGAACAGGTGGTTCTAGTGTGTTGAACCTGGGTTCAGTTGCTGTGATGATGCATATATGTTGGACGGTGTTGGGGTTGGATAGGTCGAGTGGTTCCTCTTGTGGGGGTTGGATAGGTCGAGTGGTTCCTCTTGTGGAGGTTGGATAGGTCGAGTGGTTCCTCTTGTGGAGGTGTGGACGTCTGTGTGTTGGTGATCTGTGTGGGACAGGTTACTCCCCTGGCGGGTACGTTACTTCTCACCTTGTTTCTCTGAGGAGGACTGTAGATGACAGTCAGTGATTCCGTGTTCTTGTGTCTCTTATTGATGTGTCTCTGTAGGTCTTCCTTGCATGAAAAACTTGAGTTGCAGTGTTTACAGGGTGTGCATGTGTTGTTGCTGTGCTTCGTGGACTTGTGTCGTGATAGACTGGAACTTTGTTTGAATTCTGAACCACAGATAGTACAGGTGTGAGTGACCATTACAACAGTAAAAACGCCAATTTGGTTGTGGCGGTTGGGGTTGTGACGTCAATGTAGTGTGATGTCATACATGCGTGTGACGTGATTGTGTGTGTGACATGTTGGGTTTGATGACATAGTTTGTTGCCCGGAGTTGACAGAGTTGGTAACCCAAGGTGTATGTATGGTGTCTCAACCACAGGATGTGGGGGTTACTAATCTGCGTGATTAATACCAACAGGATCCATACTATTATGATAATGTCTATTATCTAGTCTAGCTCAAAATAAACAATTAAAACTACGCACTCTCCATGGTTCTCCCATTCTGTGTCCGGGAATAACCATTAGCCTCCAGGCACCGAGTCAATTTCCAACGACGGTCAGATTCGTCTTATATTTGTCGTGACAAACAGCGAAAGCAGCTCAGCCTCACCTCAGCAGGGCGGCTGAGACGGGCCATAGTACATCTGCTAAGTATTATCAATTCTCGTAGAAAGAAAAGCAGATGCTTTTTTTATTCTACTTCAAATAACACTTACCTGAGGTACTATTATGATAAATTCCAGATTTCGGCAGCCAAGAAACTCCAGTGGGAGGAGGCTCGGCTCGAAACAGCTCTCATCTACCATCCGACAAAGAGGATTGTGAAGAGACTGGGAAGCCAGCATACGCTTGGGTTCCACCACCTGACTCACAGAGTGCTAAACTTCCATGGTCTACACCACGCTTCCCCCCACCCCCATTTGTCCGCACAAATTCCAGAAGGCTGTCAAAAAGGAAGGCAATACCCACCAGACCCGTGTCAGCCCCAAGTCTTAGCTAGGGCAGTCCAGGAGAGTGCAAAGAAGCTACTACAACTTCTAATTTTGAAAAAAACTCAGTATTTTGATTACATTTTCAAATTTGAATAAGTCTATTGTCTGTTGCAATGAATAAGAATACTCTTGAACCAGACTTCCACTTAATCAGTCTGAGAATTTGACTGTAAGTAAAATAATATTATTAGTCACTTAATTAAAAAGCACTCACCATTCTGAGTGCTTGGTCTTTTTTGATCATCGCAGGAGCAATCCACGGTAGTTCACAGTCCATATGCATCACCTGTGTCAGGGCCTGTGGAAGAACCTTACAAAGTATGTGTAAAGAGTGGTCGGACATGGCTTAACTAAGATTCGACAAATTGGCGATGTCTACCGGATTAAGTGCTAAGATAGAAATCAGTAAATGCCGCCTTGGCATGCCCTTGTGCTACAGACATCACCTCCTCTAATGAGACACCCGTATAAAGGGCCGATGCTGCTGCTAGTGCTCGGACTTGATGGGCGTTCGCACGATTAACCTGCTTTCCTGTTGCGATTTTATGTGACATCTGAATAGCATCGACTATCCAACGAGAAATTGTGTCTTTCAAGACGCGAAGATGAGGAGCTTTGAGACATAACCAGAGATTTTGGGTCATCTCTCCACCCCTCAGTACATTTCTTATACATCTTCAGACATCTGACAGGACGCCAAGCAGAAGAGCTTGGGTCATGCCTAACTAAACTTGGCAAATTGATCGGTTGTCCTGGATATTCAAGTGACTGATTCTTTGCCAGGAAACAAAGACGTGGCAATAGTCTTAAATCGTCACCCGTAATGACAAAACGGTCTTGTTCGGCAGAAAGTGCATGAATTTCGCTTCTCCTTCTTGCCGATGCTGCTGCAACCAAGAAAACTGACTTAATATTCAATAATTTAATATCAGTAGATCTAATTGGTTCAAATGGAGCATGTCCTAAAACCTGTAGAACAAGAGATAGATTCCATGCTTGGATAGGAATTGGCTGCCGAGGTCGCAGATTGCTCATTCCTTTAATAACTTCATTTAAAGTGTCATTCTCCACTCCTACTAAGGCCAGACTGGGCACGACTGAAGCTAATGCAGACTTATATGCTGCTAGGGTTGAAGGTACAAGTTTGCCAACCTCGTATAAATGACAGATAAAATCTGCTACGTGTTGAACAGATGCAAAAAAGGGATTAATATCTCTTCTCTTACACCATTCTGACAATTTGTTGATTCTATAATTATATTATCTGGTGGTTGACCCCCACCTCTGGCTGAAGCGACAAATTTCGCTGCTTGCTCAGAAAAGCCACCCTCAATTGCTCGCTGCTTGATAATATCCATGCAGTCAATTTGAACATCTCCGGTCTGTCGTGGTGATACAGACCCTTGTTCTGAAATATCAGATCCCTTCTGTCTGGAAGAGGGATTGGATTGCAGACCAGAAACTCCAGCACATCCATGAACCATGATCGGCCTGGCCAATGAGGGGAGATCAGCATACTTGGCATATGCCCTCTCTTATCTTTGCCAAAACTTTTGGGATGAGAACCATTAGAGGATACGCGTACATCCCTTTCCAACTTATCGCCAGTGCATCTACTGCTTGAGATAGCGGGTCCGGGATCAGTGACACGTGTGACCATCTTTGCGTTTCCATTCATCGCAAATAGATCCACATTTGGCTTTCCCCAATGTTTGAATAGAACCTTCGCTACCGATTGGTTGAGCTGCCATTCTGTCGGATGACAAACCGTCCTTCGACTTAGAGCGTCCGCTAGGATGTTCAATCTTCCTGGAATGTGTGCTGCCCGAAGAACAACATCCCTCTCTTGGCACCACAGCAGAAGGTGCCATATCATCATGCACAACTTTGGCAACCTTGTCCCGCCTTGGCAGTTCAAATAGGACACCACTGTGGAGTTGTCTGTCCTTATTAGGACAAACTGTCATGGATTAAGCTCTCGAATTTTCGAAGTGCTAATGCCGCCGCTAATAATTCGAGAACATTTATGTTTCTGCGCATTGGTCCGATCCCATTCCCCTGACAGATCATCCAATACTGCTCCCCAACCGGTCGTCGATGCATCTGTGAAGATGGACATTTAGGACTACCTGAAGAATGTTGTGCAGAGTGACTGGATTCCCCGCCTTCAGCAGCCAGTCATCTATGTAAGTATAAACAGCTTTGGTTCTCCTGCAATAATAAGAAGTCATGGCGAGAACCACTTTGGTGAAGACTCTCGCGGCTGTGGTCAGACCGAATGGTAACACATTGAACTCCCAGACGTTGTTTTGGAACGTAAAGTGAAGGTATTTCTGAAAAGGAATTGACATTGGAATATGAAAATATGCATCCTTCAGATCTATCGATACTGCCCACATGCCTTTTCTCAACCCCGTCATCAACGCTGCCAGTCTCCATCTGAAATTTCAGTGAAAGAATGAATTTGTTCAGCGGTTTGAGGTTGAGAATCGGTCTCATTCTTTCGCTGAAGATTTTTGATTTCTGAGCAAATGACATCTAGATGATCGGATTCCCTTGGAACGGGAGTGGACGTTAACGGAACTAACGATTGACGGATGAGCCAATCCGGTTCGTAGCCGTTTCTTAGCCAATGACAGACTAAACAATCTTGCACGACCTGTTTCCACTGGTTTGAGAACAGCTCAAGTCTGCATCCGATGGTAGGAATCTGCACACAGCTCGCGGTCGATGTTGCGCGACAAGACGTTAATTCGCTTTGGTGAAGATTCTCGACTTCCTGCATTCCTGGCGCCACTGGTACGGGTCTCACCGGAAACCCGTCAGGACCGTCCCCCCAGCCACCTCGCGGCTTCATGGAAAATAATGGCCCGGAACTACCACCACGGCTAGGCTTACGGTAGCCGCCGCGTCCCAAGCTGCCACCCTTCCTGTCGTCTTCATATGGCCTCTTATTAGAGACGATGAACGACAATGTCCCTTAGAACTGGATGCCCGATGGGCATCATGGCCAGGCGGAGAGAAGGGCAATCTCTGTCGCTACCTCTGCTGCTCCTGCTTATAGGATTGTTGTGGCTGAGTAATTTTAGTCGACTCTGCAACCATGGACTCAACCTTGGAGAGCTTGCCTTGCCGAGCCGCCATACAAGCCCGGACCAATGAAAGATGCGGCCCTCATTTCTGGTCCTGGTTCTACGAAATCGAGAACCATTCCCCTCCGTTCTGCCAATGATCTGGTGATTAGCCTGGCCAGGCAATCCTGGGACAAGCGCATGGTGTCGCGGACAACTCCGGGAGCAGCCTCTGGCACTACCCCATAGCTGCTCTCACCACATCTTCAATAAGCGTTAACTCATTGAAAGCATCTTTGTTAGTGTGTGAAACCATCAGTCGAGAACGACCTTTGGACTTCCCAGCCAACGGCCTGTTCAGCGCTTCACGTTCCCCGACTGAAATATGAGGAACACAGACATACTGATGGTAGGCCTGCTCCGGGGCCTTCGGCAGCATATACTCCGGCTGAACCAGACGGTACGCTATGACCTCGAACATGTCAGAAGACTGAGTATCCAACGGAAGGGTTGGCATGGCCGAAGAGCCACTTGGCAGAGCGCTAGCCGCACGCTCTGACATCCGTTCCATCGCCGGATCGCGCTGAGATCCCTGGTTAGACATCAAACCAAGACGATCAGCCATCCAGCCAAGAACCTGCAACCATTCAGCTTCAGTGCAGAACGATGACTCATCCATTAAAGGACTGCCATTTTCGTCTTCCTTCTCACCCTTGGATGAGGCCACTGACAATCCATGCTGAGAGCTACGGACCAAACTTCCAATTCGAAGCAGATCCTTGGATAAACTACTTGCGGCTCCAGTGTCTAGCGAATCACCAGACACGGAATCACTGCAATCCATCGGCTCCAGGCATGCAAGATGCCCGACGGAACCTCGACATCTCCACCTGGTTGACAGACGCGTACTAAACCTGGGGGTGATCCGTGGGAAAAACCGGAATCCGTCAGATTATCTTCCTTCTCCTCCGTCGGCTCTTGAGCCGGCGTGAGAGATGGGGGAAGGTGCTTGTCCCTCCACAGTACTGGCTGGACCACCGATTGGTTGTCCTGCACCAGACTGCATCTACAGGACTGAGGACTGGAACATCGCCTTAAAGTGGGCTGCCCAAACACCTAAGGCCGAGTCCATCCGCTCATTCAGGCGCTCCTCCAATCCTTTAACGGATGCCTGATCCACCTTGGCCGCCTTGTCCTTCGCGATCCTGTCAGCGTGCGCACATCGATCACGATCAAACTCAGCCACTAACTCCGACGATCACTTTACACATATGTCGTAAGGACTCCCGACTTTACACTTAGCACAGGCGACAGTGATGCCCTGCGAAATTCTGCTTCATGAAGCGATTACAGCGTGAACAGAGGGTATCTGGTGGGGCCTTGCCCTGCCCCTTCACTTTCTGCGAACACAGAATAAGAATTAAAATGCTGCACAGGGTAACATGAAGACAAGCAACATGCACAATGACTTGATTGCAATCATTAAATTACTTAAAAACATTAACTTTCTCTTAGAATAATGTTAATCAAGTTTTAGGCAGGAAACTTTGAAAATTTTTAGAGTGAAAATTGTATAAACACAACTTGGAGATTAACTAACGTTAAAATAACCGAGAGATTAAGACCGATCGCTACGGTTATTCCTGGCCACAGTATGGGCAGGACCATGGAGAGTGCAGAGTTTTAATTGTTTATTTTGAGCTAGACTAGATAATAGACATTATCATAATAGTACATTTGGTAAGTATTATTCGAAGTAGAAAACTAGGTCATCCTAGTTTAATTTGAAATGTAAAAATTTTGCCATCAGAGACCTTAGGGTTAAAACACACTGATAACTGACACCAAAGAAGGTTATCATGCCAACCAACGCAGCATAAATAACCCTACCTACCCAAAAGATTCCACCTAACCAGAGTTTTGTGCAGGAATTTCATAAATTTTTTGCATCACAATAATCTGTATATTTCTCATCATTTGCCCTCCTTGTGAATCTGTCCATGACATGTTTGAATGAAGTATGGAATGTCTACGTGTAAAGCACACTCAAATATTTTATACGAATTCAAAGAATCAAAGCTGTTCAACCATCAATCTGCCTTTTGTGTTAAAAAAATGGTAGTTATTAGCCCTTTAACATTCAAGCCAACAATGACTTATGCAGTGATATTGAGAAATGTTCATTAGCAGACTTAATGACCAGCTTTCAAAATTAAGTTCTACTCTGCAAATGGACATTTTTCATGAGAAAATTTAAATTGTCTTGAACAAATTTGAAGATTAAACGCCTATGACAAGTGGTCATAAAGAACCAGCATCTTGTGGGTCTGAATGAATTTCCTATTGTTATGTACATTAATGGACCACCCTGATGTCAATATTCTATCTTTTAATATGGCAGTGTCAAAGAAACTGGTGCACATTTTTCAACAATTTTGGTGGAAGATTCTGCTGTCTATGACACCATCAAATTTGTTGAAAAATGAACACCAATTCATCTTTTAATTTAATTTGAAAATTTGAAATTCTGACATCAGGGTGGTAACGGTTAATGGACCACCCTGATGACCCGTAGAGTGCGCTGATAAGTTACATTTCAGTGTATTCTTCCAGATAATAAAGGCTTACCTAGTGTGAGTGTGGCATTGCCCTCGTGAATGTCTTGTCCACCAATACCGACTAGAGAAAACTTGAGCTCCTTTCCTAAGTCCACTGCATAGTTACAATTACCTGTAAATAACATGACAATCAAACCATTCCAATTAATACAAATTACATCACATGATCTGGGTTTAAATGAAATGATACTTTCATAAAACAGGTCAATCAAGAGCTATAACTTCATCTGATGTCAACAACAATAATTCAATGAAATTTAATGTCTCGGCCATCCTCCTTATTGCCGAGGTCACTGACCTCAGCCTTTTACGTTTTGACCTCAATGTTATCATATTGATTCCTAACAACATTGGCAACCATGTGTGCAAGTTATTTACTAATTTATACAAAATCTACCGCTGATGCTGCCGTCGTCAGAAACGTGATAGAAAATTAATGGAACACAAAACTTGAGCTCTGGTTAGCATAAACTAATGCCCAGAAATCACCATTTTAATCAAGTTAATTTTCCAGGGAAATCCATATAAAAGCCAGATAATAATTCATAATTATTCCAAGCCCCCAAATTACTGCTTTGACAATCACAAAACATTACAGCATATAGTATGTTGTATCTTCTCTCACCCAGTTTCTCAAAATTGATCCTCATCTTGTTAAATCTCTTGATAACCTTCTTCCAGTTGACGACTCCAGGTTTGATGATGTCATAAAGCTGGAATATGACAAGTCCATCACACAAGTCATTGTACAAGAAGTGAACAAACGGAGACACACCCATAGAGTTCATCCAGTTACGATAGGCTGAAAATTGTACATTTAACAGAATAAAATATTATGCTTAAATAAGTACACATAAATTAGGATTCCGAGGCATACAATTAAGAGAACATTCATGAATACAGAAGTATATCTGATGAGATACTAACGATTACATCTATATATGGATCATTAATAAGCTTTTCAGCAAATTGATTATGTGCTGTGCAACCAACTCAAAGCCACTACTTCAGGACTCTCATTTATATGCCATGTGGCATAGACCTCAACTCGGACCACAAGCAAGTGGCCATGTACCGTCAAATGAAGCACAGTTGCCTGCTGTATAAAAGCCATGTCAACTATGACTTAGGCCTGTCAGACCACCTCCCAAACAGTTTGCTAGAATAGCCAACAGATCTGGACGATAAACTGCAGTCACATTCATTGTAAAGATGTCTCAACAACACAGGACACTAGTCTCAGCTTTCAAAGGGGGCAAAGCAATGACCGCACAAAACTACAACGCTATACTGCGCCAGATGAATGACTACAAGAGCTTGCCACTTCACAAGCAAACTATTTGGTAGATAACATCAAGGGCACCAATGATTGTCACATGATGTTTAGGGCAACCCGAGCTATGAGAGTTGTTGGTTCAGGATCATACTTGTACATTTCTGAGCATAACACTAAAGGCAATTTCATCATGATGGAACAGACACATTAATTAGATCTGAGAAAGGGTTAAGAATCCTTTCACGTATCTGGACAACATGTGCCATTATACCATTTTGTGGGTGATCCCAGGCCATGAGACACACCAACCAAACAAAAAAAACAAGCTGGAGAAGGCAATTAAGAACCTGACAGTTTCCACAATAAACTGTTTAAGTATGCCAGTGATAGGGTGTAGTGAATACTTGTGTCACTGACTATGTCTAAATGATGGGCCTTTAACAAGATGCGCATTGACATGTCATGGGCCTTTGACACCATCAAATAATCAAAGATCCTGGACATGCTGTACAACACTAAATGAAATGACGATGAGCTGCGGCTTGTCCATCAGTTTTTGGAAGCTACTGAGCACAAGAGTGAAGAATGTGTAGTCTGCTGTCTATAGAGATCAAGACCTCAATTAGTTTTTCACATGGAGATATACTCTCCATGGTGCCGTTTGCATGCTACAGCTCTGTCATGTGTGGGAGCACTCAATATAATCTCCCTCACCCGCCCACTATATAAACTGGGGCTCTCTCTAGAGATGGAGTTCACAGATGACATAGACTTCATGGACGAGAAAAGAAAGCCTCCTGATGACATTCTCCTAATAGCGGCAAAACAGCTCAAGAATGAGAATCTCTTCCAATAGTTAAAACAAGACCGAGTTGACCCATATACAGCTTTCAGACACAGATGAAATTAGTGACAAAGACATCCCATTGTGTGGCAGCAGGAATAAAATCCATGGCTCACTGAAGTGCAGCTCCTCTGATATTGATACATCATGGGATGATGGAAACCAGAGCCTTCCAGTCACTTTGGAAACTGTGGATCCACGGAACAAGGACCTTTTGTCCATGAAACTATGCTTATATGATGCAGCCTATGTATTACTGATGCTGTACAAGAGTGAACAACTGGGGAGCTTCAAAGGCAGTTCTCAATAATCTTATTGCCTGCCACCACAAACATCTTCGTAATATCATACAACATCGATGGCAGGACAGCATTTAATCTCCAATGACGCATTATTCACTGTGTGTATACGGTCCAACTATCAGCGAATGGCCTAACAAAGGTGGTATATGTGTGACCATGTTCTGTGAATGCCACCAGAAAGGCTCATACAGGCCTTAGAATACACTGTATGAGATGTCAACACCTATAAATCTCAGAGGATGCCACTGTACAACCATGCGCCATAACGAGTGAAAAGATGCAGAACTGTGTACACTGCTATTGACTCTGGCTGAGGACAAGAAACAGTGGCCAAAAAAGGATGGATTGTAGCTGCAGGATGTTTTTAAATTACTGCTGGCACACAGCAAATTACATCATTGTCAATAAGGTTGGATGCATATTTCCATTATATTATATTTTAGGGTAAGTAGTCACCTGCATATATATATATATGGGACCTGTGTCGCTCACCTGGAGCACCATCAATTTTTGTCAAATTTGTTGGTGGGTGGTTTAGTAGTCTTTTAAATGAGTTTGTGGACATTTTTGCAAGTGCAATATGGCCGCCAAGCACAATACATTTTGACTGCCCCACAGCGCCAATGTTTTTTTGATGGATCAACTTCCCGTGAACAAATTTTAATGGCCCAAATTTCGGCCTGATCCCTTCAGCAGTTCTGGAGGAGTCATTTTCGTGAAAAGCAGATCATCCAAGATGGTCGCCGAACCATTTGGTCAATCAAGTCCTCTTGAACAAACTTGGCTTACCTCTTGGCCTAGATGAAGATTCCCCAAATGGTTTCGGAGAAGATATTTAGACATTTCCTGAAATTGCCCGAAATCCAAAATGGCCGCTGGGAAAATTGGTCGATCGGGTTCATTTGAACAAACTTGGATCCTTATGCCCTAAGGATGCTTTCTACCACATATAATTGAAATCGGCCTGGTAGTTCTCGAGAAGACATTTAAATTTCCCATTGCTTTAGCATGGGAGCTTTTGACGAGAAAATTATCCAAGATGGCCACCAAACCGTTTATCCGACAGTTTCGAAAATTGCAAATTTTAGCTCAGAATACCAAAAAACATATATAGAACCAATTTCGGCCTCAAAATCCATCAAATAAAAAAATCCAGTATATCCGCCAAACACGCTACATTTTGATTGGCCCACAGCGGCCATGTTTTTTGATGGAGCAACGTCCCTTGACCAAACTTTAATGGCCCTTAGTCCCTAATCATATCTCACAAATTTTGGCCTGATCCATTCAGCGGTTCTGGAGGTCGTTTTCAGGGAAAACTAGGTCATCCAAGATGGCTGCCGAACCATTCGGTCAACCAAGTCGTCTTGAACAAACTTGGGTTACCTCTTTGCCTAGATGAGGTTTCATAAGTTTTGAATCGATTCCCCAAGCCGTTTCGGTGAACGAGATTTTTTAGACATTTCTAAAAATCGGCCAAAATCCAAGATGACCATCGGCCAAATTGGCAGATCGGCTTCTTTTGAACAAAATGAAATCTCTATGCAATAAGGATGCTTCCTGCCAAATATAATTCAAATCGGCCCAGTAGTTCTCGAGAAGACATTTTAAATTTCCACATTGCTTTAGTATCGGAGCTTTTGGCGGGAAAATTATCCAAGATGGCTGCCAAACCGTTTATCCAACAATTTCGAAAATTGCAAATTTGAGATCAGAATACCCAAAAACCTATATAAAACGAATTTCGGCCTCAAAATCCATCAAATAAAAAAATCCAATATGGCTGCCAAACACACTATATTTTGATTGGTCCACCGCGCCCATTTTTTTGAACGAAGGATCAACTTCTCTTGAACAAACATTAATCGCCCTTAGTTGCTAATTATATATCACAAATTTTGGCATGATCGCTTCAGCGGTTCTGGGGAACAAGTCGTTTTTGTGAAAGCTAGGTCATCCAAGATGGCCGCTGAACCATTTGGTCTATCAAGTTCCCTTGAACAAATCTGATTCAGCGCTTACCCTACATCATATTTCGTGAGTTTTGAATCAATCCCTCAAATGGTTTGGGAGAAGATTTTTAGACATTTCTAAAAATCGGCCGAAATCCAGATGGTCGCCGGTGAAATTGGCCAATCGGGTTCCTTTGAACAGACTTGAATCTCTATGCCTTAAGGATGCATCATGCCAAGTAAAATTGAAATCGGCCCAGCAGTTCTCGAGAAGATATTTTAAATTTCCCATTGCTGTAGTATTGGAGCTTTTGGCAGGAAACTGATCCAAGATGGCCACCAAACCGTTTATCCGACAGTTTCGAAAATTGCAAATTTGAGATCAGAATACCAAAAAACCCATACAAAACCAATTTTGGCCTCAAAATCCATCAAATAAAAAATCCAATATGGCCGCCAAACATGCGATATTTTGATTGGCCCTCAGCGGCCATGTTTTTTGAAGGATCAACTTCTCTTGAACAAACTTTACTGGCCCTTATTCCCTAATCATATCTGGCAAATTTCGGCCTGATCCCTTCAGTGGTTCTGGAGAAGTTATTTTCGCCAAAACTAGGTCAACCAAGATGGTCGCCGAACTATTTGACCAATTAAGTTCCCTTGACATAAGCTCACTTGGCCTTTCAGGCCAGGTGAGCTAATAATGACAGTAGATTTAACAAGACAATTTTCGCGACATGCTTTATGCATAACAAATCAACCCTTGTTTTTCTACCTAAGTGAATTTGATGACTGACGGGTCCCACCTCCACCCCAAACAACGACCCCCACCCTTCATGCAGTACCATACATAAACTACCCGTAATTAAATCATAAGCCCTTCATTAAATTAAGCAGGACAAATTAAGATAAACTATGTTGGTTATAGGTTAAAATACATGAAAAAAATCTTACTTTTTTCTTCACGTGTTTCTTCAAACTCTGTGATGTCAACGTCCACGTCATCAGGTTTGTCCAGAGCTGGGTAGTTATTGAACAAGTTAGCAACATACGCCAAGTTCAATTTGTAGTTACCGTGAACAACATCTGGTGGTGTGACAAAACTACGGCATTCGATTTTCTCTGCCTCTTGAAGCATAAGCTCTGCTCGATTTAACATGTCAGTTTCCTATGAAAAACATCAAATAAAATTATGTCATCACAAAACTAATAGAAATGCAAAGTTATAAATCATGTTTATAGTTGTATGGATTTCAAATGTTTGGATTGTGACTGGAGATTATTCAGATACACGATTAAACTGTCGTGTTCCCATTTATAATCATGCATTGCAATCAATACAAATCATCATGACCCCCAATTTTGTTGAAATAAGATTACAAAATCTGGTAATAACATTTGTTTGATGGTCATAGCTAATATATGTTCTTACAGTAGATTGTTTGCACTAAAGAAATGATGATTCATTAAACAGCATTCATATTTTCAAGGCCCATCTCTCCAACAAATGTTGACAAAAACATTTGGAACAAAAACGTGATGACTGTCTTACTAGTATGTATTTTCTGAATTTGGTTGAAACCGACTTAGTCTTTAAACATGTCTAGCACAAGCTATTACTTGGACGCAAACAAATTACAGGTTTTTATTTTTCCATGTGTGGCAAATATAGGCAAAAACTGATGGACAATAAACTTGACATCTGGCTTACTAGCGCTTAAGCTAGATTTCAAATTTGGCTCGAGTCGGTTTAGTCCACCACAATTAATTGCAAGGAAATGGAGCAAATTAACACTCTTTTTCAATAGCTACAACTCGAGGGTGATAACTGGCAAATATAAATGAAAACTAGCTGAGTCTCATGAACTTGATATCCACCTTTCTAGTATTTAGTTATATTCTGAATTTAGTTCAAATCGGTTCCATCTAACACAAACCACTGTCTGTTACTAGCGGGCAAAGAATAGAACATGATGCTGGCATGTAAGTGTCACTACGTATGCGGCATAGGCCGGTATTTACATAATGCTGTGATCAGAATCACTATCAGTGTATGAAGTGTAGTTCTTTACTTACATGCATTGGCATTGTGTTCACACCACTTTCTTTCGGTGCAATCTCATTCAGCAGGAAAATATAGGCCTCAGAATCCTGAAATATTAAAGAATTCTTGAATTAAAAGATATGTACAGATTGGAGGTCACTAGATATAGCCTTTGCACAATGTGAAAAACAATTACGACTATGATCGCCACAGCATCAGGCCATTATGTACATCTGCTAAATAAGTAATCACAAAGGGACGTGTAATGTCAGAGTATATAAGCTAGCACGTGGGATTGCTACAGGTGGTGTAAGAGAATAATTCAGCAGAAATAGACCACATTTAAAGATTTGCATTAATTAGTTAACCCATTAACACTCCTATCATCCAAAAACGTTTTCTGTGGTGGTCTTGAGAAATTTTCGTTTGCAGACCAAGAGAAGACTATTTTTGAAAATTTACCATTGAAATGACTGGCTCGATAACTGAACCAGTCATTCCAGTGGTAAATTTTCAAAAATAGTCTTCTCTTGGTCTGCAAATGGGCATATTTTATGAGAAAATTTTGAGTTTTTAAAAAACAAATTCGAGGGTTAGATGGTTAATCTGATATGCCTAAACAAGCTGTAGGATCACCAACTTCCATGTTCATTATATGCTAGTCACATACACTAGAAATTATTACGGATAACAGAAAATATTCTGCCCTGTAGGTGGGGCTTAGAATACACCTTCCGTATCCTCTGCGTGTTGTAAGAGGCGACTAAAGGAGGTAAGGGTGAGGTAACCCTGACAGAAACCTCGAGTGCTGAAGACGGAGGTTCCAGGCCGCACGGCGCACTCTAATAAACCATGGATCCACGCACTTAACGCTTATGATCATGTCGATAGTCACTTACAGGACTGGCGGTATGATCAGCGAACGAAAAGAAGAAAGACACAAAATATTGAACATACATATAGGCATACAAATCAGAATCCATACAGCCTTATTTTGCAATTATCAACACACAAAACTAATGCCAAGTATTGTACAACCAGGCATAATAATTGCAGTGACAGATGTGATCCTGCAGTATACTGTGGAGGAACTAGTCATGTACGGATGAGTCTGTCACGCGCCAGTCAGGGTTTCCCCATCACTCACTACCGCGCATAGCCACCCCTAGCACTGACTACGGGTTGACACTTTTGCGTGCCGTCAATCAAAGATCGGAAACGAACTTACAGTATGTTGTTCCACTTCTCTGTCAAAGCCTGTCCAAGCTCCTGGAGGCTGGTGTATTGGACTTGTCAAGTTAAAATGGCTGTCTACCAAAGGTCCCAAGCATGCACAATGGGATTAAAGTTTGGAGACTGAGTTGGCCACTATATTCGCTCAATACCTCATTTGCCATGTAGAGGTTAATCACCTTTGCACTGTCTGGTCGCGCATTATTAGCCATCAGAACGACTCCAGTACCTATTGCACCAGCACAGGTCCAGACAAAGGGATGGAGAACTTCGTCCTATACCTCACATTAGTCAGAGCCATTCTGGATGCAGTAGAGGTCTGTATGCCCACCAGCACTAACACTATCCAACACCATGGCCAAATCTCCACCATAACGGCCATTTCCACCACGTTGGCATCCGCAAATCGTTCGTTTTGATGTCACCACACATAAACACCTCCATTGTCAAAATCAAAACAGAATCATGGCCCATCTGTGAACAAGACAACTTTCCACTGAGTAGGAAGGAGTCCAGTTGAGATATTCTTTACTTCATTCTAGTCTCGCTTGACAGTTTCTCTCACTCAAGGGTACCCTCGCCGCATGTCTGCGGATCCTCAAACCACTGCCATGCAATCGGTTTCTAACAGTTTGCGTGGATATCATCAAGCCAGTCGCGGCTTTAAGTCTAAAGTGGCTTCACAATACTGTAGCATTGGTGATGTGGTCTTGGCAAGCAGAGATGACAAGGAAAATGTCCTGTGTAATAGCCCTCGTACATCCTCTACCATGTCTGTTCACTTGCGCACGCACACAAGTCTCGAAGCTGAATGCCATGGAAAACTGGTTGAAGTTTAAAAATTTGTGTGCATTTTCTATCAATCATCTCATAAAAATATCATAACAACTTAACATGCAACATTCACTTGGCTAGAATGAAATACAAGATCGATCGAGGGAATAAAATAAATATAAAAACAGCAATCACTGGATCCGTAAACTTAATAAGGTTTCTTGCTGAAATAAAAACAATTCAGTCTGCAATGCACATGCTTTAAAACAAATGAATGAATGAATGAACAAACGAACGAACGAATGATTGAATGAATGAATTTTAAAATATATACAAATAAACTTATGCATAGCAAATGTGCGAGAAGTATTATAAAGTGTGTTGACAACTTGACAAGGGGACCACTATATCTTATATAACAAGAGGCCCAAGGGGCCTGTATCGCTCACCTGGACAATAGGCATTTCAACTAGAATGCTCTTTATCAACAAGATGGCCAGCAAACCATTTATCCGACACTTTCGAAAATTGCAAATTTGAGATCAGAATACCCAAAAACACATATAAAAACAATTTGGGCATCAGAACCCATCAAATAAGAAAATCCATTATGGCCACCGAACATGCTATATTTTGATTGGCCCAAAGCGGCCATTTTTTTTTACGGATCAACTTCTCTTGAACAAACTTTAATGGCCCTTAGGCCCTAATCATATCTGCCAAATTTTGGCCCAATCCCTTCAGCGCTTCTGGTTATGTCATTTTCACTACAATTAGGTCAACCAAGATGGCCACCAAATCATTTGACCAATCATGTTCCCTTGCCATAAATCAAATTTCATGAGGTTTGCATCAATCCCCCAAACCCGTTCGGAGAACATTTTTAAAGACGTTTCCTAAAATCTGCCTAAATCCAAGATGGCTGCTGGACAAATTGGCCGATTGGGTTCATTTGAAGAAACTTAGATCTCTATGCCCTATGAATGCTTCCTCCCAGATATAATTAAAATCGGCCCAGTGGTTCTTGAGAAGAAGTCGTTTAAAGAATTCCCTATTGCTTTACTATGGGCCCATTGCTTTACTATGGGAGCCTTTGGTGGGAAAACAAACCAAGATGGCAGCCAAAGCGTTTATCCGACAGTCTCGAAAGTGGCATATTTGAACTCGCCACACTGATAAGCATATATAAAACAATTTTCGCCATCAAAATACAAAAAACCCAATATGACACAGAAACTCTGAATTTTGATTGGTTGATGGCGGCCATGTTTTTTAACGAACAAACTTCCCTTGAACAAACTTGAAAGACGCTTGTCCCTAAGCATATTTACAAAATTTCAGCTCTATCCTTTTCGCGGTTCTGGAGAAGTCGTTTTCGCGAAAACTAGGTCATCCAAGATGGCTGCCAAGCAAATCGGCCAATCAGGTTGCCTTGAACAAACTTGGGTCTACCGCTGCCACAGATGATGTGTTATGAGGTTTGAATCAATTCCTCCAGCGGTTTCGGAGATTTTTTAGTGTTTCTAAAAATCAGCCATTTTGGCCAACGGCCATCTTGGATTTTGACCGATCCGCTTCGTTTGTACAAACTTAGATCTCTATGCCCTATGAATGCTTCCTCCAATATATAATTGAAATTGGCCCAGTGGTTCTTGAGACGAAGTCGTTTAAAGAATTCCCCATTGCTTTACTATGGGCCCATTGCTTTACTATGGGAGCCTATGGCGGGAAAACAAACCAAGATGGCAGCCAAACCGTTTATCCGATAGTCTCGAAAGTGGCATATTTGAACTCGCCACACTGATAAGCATATATAAAGCAATTTTCGCCATCAAATTACATCAAATACAAAAAAGCCAATCTGACCAACAAACGCTAAATTTTGATTGGCTGATGGCGGCCATGTTTTTTAATGTACAAACTTCCCTTGAACAAGCGTGAATGGACCTTGGTCCCTAAGCATATTTACCAAATTTCAGGCCTATCCCTTCAACGGTTCGGGAGAAGTCATTTTCACGAAAACTAAGTCATCCAAGATGGCTGCCAGGCAAACAGACCAATCAGGTTGCCTTGAACAAACTTGGGTCTACCGTTGCAATAGATGATGTGTTCTGAGTTTTGAATCAATTCCTCCAGCGGTTTCGGAGAAGAAAATTTTTTAAAGTGTCTAAAAATCAGCTTTTTTGCCCGGTGGCCATCTTGGATTTTGGCCGATCGGCTTCATTTGAACAAATTTGAATCTCTATGGCCTAGGGATGCTTCCTGGCAAATAAAATTGAAATCGGCCCAGTGGTTCTTGAGAAGAAATCGTTTTAAAGGAAAGGTTGATGGACGGACGGACGGACGATGGACACACAGTCGCCACGACATAAGCTCACTTGGCCTTTCAGGTGAGCTAACAATTCAGGACCAGGGTTATAAATGTTCACTTGTATTACGATCAAATGCCAACAACAACCACTTTACACCTCATTTTATTCTGTCATTGTCTCATAATTTGTACATGTCACAGCTAAAAACATTTTGAATATTTTGGAAACAACGAGACTGAACATAGTCAGATTGCCATAAAATATTCAGCAGTTTCATGTGAAACCATCTTGAGTATACATGTATGAGGATGAAAATAACTGAATATTTACCAGCCTGTCAGCTGAATTTCTGAAGACTACATTTTCCATGTGTTTTAACTCTGGATATGGTGAATATTTTGAAAACTATTTGACTGAAACTTGTTGGTGGCTAAGCCACCAACAACTTTCAGTCCAATTGTCTTCAAAATATTCACCATATCCAGAGTTATTGCCCATTAATTATTGTATGGTGGCTTTCATCAGTCAGACAGTTAATATTCAAATTCACAGTCGAGTAATAAAAAGCAAGACAATAGGATGGAGGGGAATATTGAACAAGGGATTACAAAATATTCTCAGATATTTTGTCAATATCGCTGTATTTGATTCCATAAAAGACGGCTATCAAGACTTCCATGCAGACAAATAATACAAGACAAGAATATATACAATGTACACCGAGTTAATGCGACTGATACCTTTATATCTTCTTGAAAGTTTTCCACCTAGCGGGAAAAATATCAAAAGCTTCAATACTATACCAAAATTAATTTCTGTTGAACATTTATAATTAAATATATTAATAATTTTCACACTTCTTCCTAAACATTCATATATACCGAGCTAGAAATTAACTGTTTTAATACTGATCCCTATGTAACGGTACACGAGTTTTGGAGAGGTTTCTGATTTACAGAGGGATCAACCTATATGCTGGAGGTGAGGGAATCTATCTTATGAGGAAAGACTTCTGTTTTACGTGTTTAAAAATTATATTAAATCATGTGAATGTACATATAAAATATCAATTTTCTAATTTCATTTAAAATAAGAACGTAGGCATCCTTGTCAGAAATCTAACAAATTTGACAGAGCGACCATCAGACAGATTTATACTAGTTGTGAGCCTCAACTAAACAAGAACACAAATTAAAATGCTATCTCTTTTCCCCATGTTCTCTCCATCAGTTCAATTTCAAAAAATTTCATAGCTATTGTATTTTCCTAAAAAGCCAATGGATTTCATGAATTGTTTTTTTATCATAGATGTATTAACTAAACAAATACAAGTACAAGAACCTGTTACCTACACAAGTTTACTGACCTAATGAAAGAGTGACTTAAAAGTAGTACTGAGCAATAATATTCATTTATTGATAGGCCAGGGTAAAATTTCCGAAGAAAAGTTTATAATACAAACCTTGATATCTTCAGAAAAGTTGTTAACGTATTTATCATTGCCAGCATTTCTCAGATGGTAATTCACCCAGCGTAATAAGATCTGTTCTGGTGACATTTTCTGCAGTGTTTCAAGCGTCTCACCATTTTCTGTGTCGAGCAGTCGAACCAAACCTGGGTGATGTGACAGGTTAATCTCACTGAGTAAACCAACCTACAAAAAATACACAATACAAATTTCAGGAACAAGGACAGAAATATGTTTTTTCTGGTTGATGCCTCTACAGACTGTGAAACAACTTGTGCTTATCTTTCCTTAACAGGAGGCACTAGGCTCTGTGGCACTCACCTGTAACCCCAGTGCAGGTATTTGACTACAGCCTGGCATCTTAACACTAATCAAGAGCAAAAGCCCACAGTAAAGCTCCGCAATAACGCAACAAATTAAAACATAACCTTGGATATTTTGGACTTAATTTGATTTGGAGTATTTGCTGCATAAGTCAGGCAAAAGGTCAAATTCATTGTAACGTAACTCCTCTGAAACCGTTGGAGGGATTTGAAGGAAATTTAGTATGTGACTTACCAATATTATTGCAGAGTACATGAGAACTTGCTTTGCATAATGTCTCCTACACTTTCTTCCTCCACTCCCCCTACTCCCCACACCAGAGGATGGGTAAGTTAAAAGGTCACATTTTAACATTAAAAAATTGATTGTAACTCAACTCTTCTGAAACCGTTGGATGAAATTCAACCAAATTTGGAATGTGAGTTACCCATTTAATTGTGGAGTGCAGGGACATTTACATTGGCTCTTCCCCATGGGACTGGGGTGGGGGTTAAAAGATCAAGAAATTGACTGTAACACCTTCAAAACAACCAACTTTACTATGTGAATTGCCCATATGATTGCTGAGTACAAGAGGACATTTACATATGGCTCCCCACAGGGGGGGGGATTGCAAGGGGGAGGGACCTAAACTCCTCTGAAACTGTTGGACAGAATTAACCAAATGTGCTGTATGAGTTACCCATATGCTTGTATGATTGTGGAGTACAAGAGGGCATTTACATTTGGCTCTGCACCCAGGGACGTGGGATTGGGGTCAAAAGGTAAAAAAATTTCTCCAAAACGGTGAGAATTCAAACAAATTTGGTATGTAAGTTACCCCCCTGATTGTGAAGTGGAGGAACACATCAACATTTGTCTCTGCCTCAGGGGATCAAAAGTTTAATGGTGAAAGTGGGGATTTCTGATGAGGTGTCATCGACAGAGCAATCTAGCATAAATATGGTTCAATTAGCGATTATGTCTTTGTTTGCATGTATTTGAGAAAAACAAACAATGAAACAAATTTTTAATAGTGCAGATTACAACTTCATGCAGAATGGCGACATATCTGCAGCACTATTAACAATATCCTTATGCTATCTGTCAAACTCCTACACTTAAACATTGCAACTTACATTTATGCTGAAATATGTTAGAGAATTATTTCACGAATGACATATATATCATACCCTGATGATTTGCCAGAGAACACCAAGAACAAGGTGACGTTTGCCTCTCTCCAAGTCCTCTCCACCGATATTAACTGTATTACAGCCAATAGATTGTGCAGAATTGATAGCTAGTGTCAGATTTTCATGTTTCCGATACACGCTAAGGTTGGTTTTGTTTATGGCACGCTCATCTATTGTGTCTGGACAGGCAAGGTTGATTAGCTTACTGAAAGTACACAAACATGAACAAGATCACAGATTGTCTATAGCCCTCTCTAACCTGATCATGACAAAGCATGGGAAATCTATTCTTGTATTAAATTTCAGGTCATCTAATTACATGTGTACAAAATGTAATGTTGAGAAATTTATCCTGATATACCTGCATTTTTATAGACATATTTGTAAAAAGCTAAACAAAATAAGAATGCCGAGGCATGTAATGTCTCACCAGTAGTCATCGATAATGGGTATTGTTACCAGTTTGAAACAAACTAGTCATGAACCAAAATTGAAACCAATATGCAAAATTTCCCCAAATCAAAGTAGCAATGATGCAGATTGTATACCAGCATGGCATAGAACAGTTGAGTTCTATAAAGTTTCAATGAAATGTGAATAACCATTGCTGACTAATAAAGCCAATTAAAAACCTATTCCAAGTCTAAAACCGTGAAAAAGTAGCCAAAATACCCCAAAATCAAATACATAATGATGCAGTTGTATCCCTGTATGTCATAGAACAGTTCTGTAAAGTTTCATTGAAATTGGTATGACCATTGTTGAGTTACAAGGCAAAGTAAAAAACTTAACCAAAAGATTTTTTCTATATATGGTGACGCGAACGCCGGAATGAGTAATTCCTTAGTAATTATGTTTCTCCTATACAAATGTAGCGCATATATATTCCCATATAGAATTATTAAATAAATACATTATCCACCCCGTGATATGTGTCCATGAAAAACCCTACATCATCCTTCTCCCATAGCTTTCTATGAATTAATCCTACATTCCATCCACCCATCCGGCCACGCATGTACTTGTTTAAGAACAAATTCTTTATTATCCCCCTCCTATCCAGAGCTCTGTATAAATCCTAGAGCACCTCACCACCCAAGACTATAAATAAATCCTATATTATACCAACCCACCCTTCTATCCATGTGCCTCTTTTTAAAGTCATCAGCAGATATAATCAGTAAATGTCTACACACTTACCAGAGTAGTATTCCATCTTTCAGTTTATCATATAAATCACGCCCCTCTGGGTGTAGTGGCAAATACTTTATACAATCCGGGTCCATGCCAAGATTCCTGAAACAAAGAGTTGACAGTGCAGCATTTAATATAGATCTATAACACATTTTATGATGAATGTAGAAATGGCACATTCCAACATATGACATACATGTACATGCTGACCAGTTTTCATGACATTCTAGGCCTGCAATAAGTATGTAGAAATAACTGTCAGACATCTGTGATGTAAGAATTGGTTTGAATGCTGAACCTCATGCATGGACTTTCATCTGTTATCTAACTATCAGGTCATGAAATTAGCCTGGACGAGTCACTAGACAGAGCTGGCACTCGTCACTAGCCGTGACTTTACTGATCGGCAGAATCACCAATTACTTTTAGCACAAGCATACATTGTCCATGTGCTATTTAGTTTTGAGCTTGCCTTATGTACTAGTTATTTTTGATTGATTATTCATACATGTATATGTAGCTGATGTAATTTTGGAAGAAGTATTGCTGTACAAAAATGCTGTATAAAGTGTTGCTGTCTACCAGGTTTCGCGAAGTATTACTGGTATTGTTTTCTATCGATGTAACTTTTTAATTGTCAAGCCATCTAAAAAAGGATCCAAAAGGCTAAAGGAAGACAACTTTTGAAAATTTACTACTGGAATGACAGCTTTGAGAATTGAGCCAGTCATTCCAGTGGCAAAAGTCTTGGCCTGCAGTTTTGCATTTCTTATTCATACATTTAGATTTTCTTTACCAATCTGGACCATTGAAACGGTTAGCAAATATAATGCAAATTATTAGTAGTTGGGCCGGTGCATTTCAGTGATCACTTCAGAAGTAATACTAGCCCTGGTTAATTTCTAGTGTACTAGTGGGAATGCCTTAATTTCAAGCTATACCTAAATAGCACAACAGTGCATACCAAATAAGATATATCATTCTTTCCTGGTTAAGAATGGTTGAGAAAATCTAAATCTTTGTTTCGGAAACGTCCATTTGCAGCCAAGCATAAGCTCTTAAGACTTACTGGGGCCGTATTCACGAAGCAGGCGCAACTTACGCCTGGCGTCACCTACGCCCTACAGCTACGCCTCATAGTTACGCCGTATTCACTAAGTGGGGCGTAAATAAATGCGTCACTGTAATGCGTATAGGCCAGAATTCGTTGGTCACATAGGACGCTTATTGACATAATACCGGACGCGTCAACAGCTGTTAAAATGTGTGGCATTCACTACAACATGGAATACGGAACAGGCTCGCTACCATAGACTCAAAATTTAGTATGTCTGCTTAATACGGTAATACCAGCAAACAAATAAATAAATAAATAATATTCATTCGGACGTTCTATCGAGTCTGACTAACCTAGTATATAACCATTCATTAGTAAATCGTTGCCGGGCAATGACGTATCGCTCTACCGTATTTACCAAATTGTTTCAGCTTAACATTCAGCGCACCGAGGGTGTTTTGAATACAGAAATAAAAAAAGTATCCACCTAAAATATGTTTTTTAAATGGCTCCTATGGCTTCATATTAAATAACACAAAAAGTCAGCTAAATGCAAATTCAATTTAGAAAATTCGTAATATCCGATATTCAACTCAAATTCGAGACCACGTCAAAAATGCTGTAAATAATGACTTACGCCTTGTAGTTGGAGGGCATAAGTTATGCCTGATTTTATGGATGGGCGTAAGCTAAGCCTGATTCATGAATACCGACTTATAACACTTTGGGGGCTTCCGCCCTAGTTACGCCTTTTCTAGGGCGTAAGTCCTCTTCGTGAATACGGCCCCAAATGTCAATATTCTATCTTTTACTGTGTCAACAGCAAAGAAACAGGTGTAATTTTTCAACAATTTTGGTGGATGATGTTGCTGTCTACGACAGCAACATCTACCACCAAATTTGTTGAAAAATGAACACCAGTTCATCCTTTAATTTAATTTTAAAATTTAAAATTCTGACACCATAGTGATAAGGGTTAAAATTACCACTGAAAAGGTTGGTTCAGTTATCGAGCCACCAATTCTTGTGGTAAATTTTCAAAAGTACTAACTTGTAGTCTTAATTAGCCCGCACATGGACATTCATCAAGACCGCTGCAGAAGCACTTTATTGCTACTGTAACTGGACCATTAAAGGTTGACCAGTACATTTTTTCTGACGTGATTTATCATAATACTATTGGTCACTTATTTTTACTGAAGATAACTGACAAATTAAATTATATAGACCTTCACAAAATATAATAAGAAGAGACAATACCAGACGATGGAAAATACCTGTTTATCCAATCGGAGAATGCCACCTGTTCTTCCATACGCACAGTATGTGTGGTGCCCTCTGTGACACCACCATGGGTTTCAATGTTTTCACGTTTTGCAACCATTTTTTTAAACCCAGTCCCGATATCTTTTTCTTGTTTAAGTCTGGCATAAAGCTAAAATACAAATACATTAAGCAATTGTACAGCACTAGATGTTGATATCTAATTGCTAACTGCGTCATGAACTGTTAACTGTTTATAATCTCTAAAATAATTCTGTGATTGGTGGCCATATTTCATTTGGCATCCACACCAAATTTCAATAGTGGTCTTCTTCATATAAAATTCAATTGATTTTTTTTACAGAAGCATTGTGCTAAAACCAACTGGTCAAGAAAATCAAAATATTTGCTTATTGAATGTCCATTTGCAGGCCAAGAGGACTTTTTTGAAAATTTACCACTGGAATGACTGGCTCGCTTATCGAGCCAGACATTCCAGTGGTAAATTGTCAAAAATAGTCTTCTCGGGGCCTGCAAATGAACATTTCTCAGGACTACTGCAGAGGCCAGTTTGGACCGGTTTGATCACTAAAGGGTTAATTTATTAATGGCTTTAGATACGCTTATGGGATAATAACAAATTAATTAGAATCAGAAAATCTATGACAAACAGCTTAGTCCGTCACCAATTAAGCATTCGCGACAAACTTATCTACATCATTCATGACATTACTGATTATTACCTAAGCCTACATTGTACATGTCATGTAGTTGATCATGATGTCATATGATGGATGGATAAACTGGAATGGTCGATCTATACATATGCTGGGATTGACTGATATACTCTGAACTTTAAATTATAAGAATACCAATTTCATGTTAACTGTACACTCATGTAAACTGTTGAATATATTGAAACTAACTTAAGTTGAGGATGTTACTTCCCATGCCAGCAACAATTTCCAGTCAAATTAGTTTCGAAATATTCAACAGAATGTTTATTAAATTCTAAACCCGTTAAAGACATACAATTCGTACCACTCGACAGACTTTTCGAAGTTAATGACGGAGAGTTCTACATCATTTTGATGATGACATCAGGTACTATGAGATGTAATTTATGTGATGCATTTGATTATGATGTCAGATAGTTTAGCGGCAGATCAGATCCGTCCATTGACCGCCTTTGGATATAATGCATGCTACTGATCATAGTCATGCATGCATATAGACTATCAAGCTGGATGCAAATACATAAAAGAATAAAATTGTTAATATTTTTCTAATTTTCTCATAAGCCCCAATAGATAAAGTAAATGATCATAACTATGTATTAATACCATACTAAACTTGGTCAAGAAAATTGAAATATTTTTTAATTGGATGTCCATTTGCAGGCCAAGAGAAGACTATTTTTTTTAATTTACCTCTGGAATGACTGGCTGGGTTATCGAGCCAGTCATTCCAGTGATAAATTTTCAAAAGGTTTTCTCTTGGCATGCAAATGGGCATTCCTCCAGACCACTGCAGAGGCCATTTTTGGCCGGCTTGACCATTAAATGGTTAACACAATGCATGGATCTGGTCTGCCACTCAAGGATCTGATGTCATAATCAATTATTGCGCAACTTAGCTGACGTCACAAACATAATTACGTATAATGACATCTGTCATGAAAATAGAAGTCTAACACTACTGTATGAATTATCTGTCTTTAATGAATCTACAATTTAATAAACATTCTGTTGAATATTTTGAAAGTAATTTGACTGAGAGCCATAGGCAGCAAGAGCCACAGTCAAATTAGTTTGAAAATATTCAACAGCTTAGCCATCTTCGTTTTGAAAATTAAATTCTGCGAGTTCAGATTATCAAGTTTGAAATCGATTCTAACATGCAGTGCTCTAGATAAGCATTTCAATAATTGGGTGATTCACTCTTAGAAATTTTGTAAATTGGGTTTTTTGAAATTAATTGGGTTTTTTAATTAAGTTAGTATACACTATTAGCAATAGAACCGAAATTAATTGGGTGATTAGCTATTTCGGTACTCATGATGTTAAAATTTAATTGGGTGATTGGCCATTTTTATTGGGTGAACACAAAAACCCTGCTTATCTAGAGCTCTGCCAACATGCACAAAAAAGTGTCCGGAGCTAAGCTAGAAATGGGCGGGGCATATAGGTAGAAATGGGCGGGGCATATAGGTAGAAATGGGCAGGGCATATAGTTAGAAATGGGCGGGGCATATAGGTAGAAATGGATCTATAAATTCTCAGCAACCTGGAGCATAATGGCGACACAACATTCTTACCAATGGTAGGATTAACCCTTTAACACTCATATCAGCCAAAAATGGCTTCTGCAGTAGTCTTGAGAAATGTCCACTTGCAGGCCAAGAGAAGACTATTTTTGAAAATTTAACACTGGAATGACTGGCTCGATATTTTTAAAATTAAATACTTCACAAACTTACATCTTGAAATTCAACAAAATCAAGTCTTTCATCCGGACATCGTTTGTCGTATTCAGCGATGATGTCTCGCAATTCATATCCGGGTAGTTTAATGTTGAGCACCGACAGAGCATTCGCTAATTCATTCAGCTCTATGAAACCATTACCATCTTGATCTACCTGTAATCAGAAAATAGTTATAACCGGTGTAAATTGTACGTCACGAAACACTGAGCTTATATTTAACCCAAGGTTTCCTTCTACTTGTAATTTTTAGTGAAGTCACGAAATAGTTTTATGCTATGAGTGTAGGTATATAGCATACACTAATAATTAACATGCGGCTGCTGGTCTTTGCCACGCACCTGGACCATCACCCAATCAGATTTCTATCTATATTAGATCAGCATCTGCTGGCTTATGTCTTGAGTTTGCTTGAAATTATTCAGGCAGTTAATGGGGAATAGTTTTTTCATCAATCTCCGGGACATCTTAGATCAAAGATTTGCCTCGAACAAATGACCGGCCAAATTTCTGCATAGTAGTGCTGAAGTCTAGGTAAGAAATCAGATGTGAGGAAATGTATGCATTTTGGGGGTTAATTTGGATAATAATTAATCCAGTTAATGGACCTTTCCGGTTTTAGCTATGCCCCGCCCATCTCCAGCTAAGCTCCACCTACACCTCACTCGTGTTGGGATCGATCGATCTCTGAACACCCTGACTATCAATTTAAAACAAAATACACACAGGTAAGCTGTTGAAAATTGTGAAACTAATTTGACTGGGTGTTGTTGCGGCCTAAAGGCAGCAACAGCCTCCAGTCAAATTAGTTTCAAAATATTTAACCGCATGTTTATTAAATAGCAAAGAATTACAAAGACACAATTCATACAACGTGTCGGACTGTTTAAGATTTGATGACTGTCTATATGGAACCCTTTGGGACGTAATGATTGTGACGTCGTCATAGGCAAGCTGAGATGATTATGACGTTATATGAGGCCAGATGATGGATGGGTGCTCTGGAAAGGTGAATTGTTCACGATAGTAAAACTTTTTGTACTGTGAAAGATTTTACATGTAATATATAAAACAGAATTTGTCACTAGAGAAGCTTGGTGGATGTTGGAGAAGGGATTCGGATCATTGCCTATATATCTGCTGAAGTCCCCGAACACCACTACACAGGCCTAATAAATATTAATTAATACATTAACCATTTAACCCTCAAGCCGGCCAAAAAATGGCTTCTGCAGTAGTCTTCAGAAATGTCCATTTGCAGACCAAGAGAAAAATATTTTGGAAAATTTACCAGGGGACTGCCTAGCTCAATAATCGAGTCAGTCATTCCAGTGATAAATTTTCGACCAGAAATGTGGTTACAATATTAATGCAACCATGAACGTACAATGATCTATGAAGCTCGACTTCAAACATAAAATAAATATAGAATGCTTATCAATACATTTATCAACAAGATGCCCAAGGGCCTGTGATGCTCACCTGGACCATTAGAATTTTAACCATTTGGATTTAAATAGACATGATGGATAATTTCCGAAAATCCAAGATGCCTGCCAAAGAAATTGACCAATTAAAAATTTGATTTCCTGAAGCTTATCGTCATAGGCTCATTCTACCCAAGTTTGGTTGAAATCTAGTCATTGATTAAGTAGTAGTTGAGATTTAAACTCTGCTGGAAAATGTCTGGAAGATCCAAGATCCCTGACCAAACAATTGACCAATCAAAATTCTCATTAGAATTGTTTAAGCAGATCATGACAAGAGCATTTCCACACAAGTTTCATTGAAATTGGGTCATTGATTAAGGAAGAGTAGCGTTTTAAAGGATTTGTGGAAAATCCAAGATGGCCACCAGAAATTGACCAATCAAAATTCTGTATACATATTCTGAAGCCTAGTCCCATATGGTCCTTCCAGCCCCACTATTAAGTTGAAATGCGCCAAAACGTTAATGTGGAATAGTGTTTTGATAATTTCCGGCAAATTGCTAATAAAATCTAAGGATTTCATCAAAAAAACCTTGACACATTAAAATTCTGAATACAGGTTCTGAAGCGTACACTCTGCAACACACATAGGGGCATTACTGCCAAATTAATTTGAAATCTGCCCAGTGGTTAATGAAGAGTAGCATTTTGAGCATTTGAATTTAAATATACAGTACATGATTCGCTAAATTAAACAAGATGGAAAAAAAATTGTTACAGGGAAAATCTATCAATCAAAATTCTGAATGGAAATTCTGGCGCGTATGATCATAGGATCATTTTAGCCAAGATTGGTTGAAATTGATCAAAGTAGTAAGGAGAAGCAATTTGACAATTTCCATTAAATTTGTAATAAAATGTAAGATTTTTACCCAACAAATTTGATGAATCAAAATTCTGAATGCAAGTTCTACAGCCTATGATCATAGGATCCTTTTGGCATTATTTGCTTGAAATCAGTTAAGTTGACAAGCAGAAGAAGCAATTTGACAATTTCCAGTAAATTTGTCATAAAATCTAAGATTTTCATCCAAAAAATAGATCAATCAAAATTTTGAATGGAAGGTCTGGAGCCTACAAAGAAGCAATTTGACAATTTCCGGGATGAATCAAAATTCTGAATGGAGCTTCTGGCGCCTACCACCAAGGACAAGCAACTTGACAATTTCCGGTACATTTTTCATAAAAAGATTTTCACCCAAAATATTTAAGAATCAAAATTCTAAACGGCAGTTCTAGAGCCTATGGCACTAGTATCCATTCAGCCAAATTTGGTTGAAATCAGTCAAAATGGTAAGGATAAGAAAGAATTTCCGGTAAATTGATTTTTAACAAAAAAATTGAGGAATCAAAATTCTGCATCGAAGTACGGGAGCCTACGAACATAGAGTACTTCCAGGCAAATTTGGTTGAAATCGGCGAAGTGGTTAATGAGGAGTAGTGTTTATAGCAAAGGTTGACGGACGGATGACAGACGGATGGATGACTGACAGTCGCCACGGCATAAGTGCGCTAAAAATGACCAATGAAAATTCTGAATAGGTCTGGATGCTACCAGCTGTTAAAAAAAATAGATTTTTTGCAAGGTCACAGTGACCATGACCATTGAGCTTTTGAATCCAAGGTCATTGTGTCATGACGTGTGTCCAAGTTTGGGTCCAGTATACTTAACCAAAGATGAGATATAAACTGCTAAGTTGAGCTAAACGGAAAAGGTTAATGTTGAAAAAAGCTAAGTTTTTACCAAGGTCAGTGACCATGACCTTTTGACCCCAATGCCATTGTGAAATGATGTGCCATTATAAGGATGCATGTGCCCAAGTTTGGGTCCAGTATGATTAACCAAACCTGACATATAAACAGAAAAGTTGAGCTAAACACAATCTGGACAATGACGACGCCACCACTCCAACCAGACGACATGCAGGTTATCGCAATATCTCATTTTACCTCGTAAAGTTGATCTAAAAATGATCTCTCGGTCTGCAAATGGGTGTTTCCTATGAGAAAATTGAAACTTTCTTGAACTAGTCTGACGGTTAAAGGGTTAACACTCAAATTTGTCCAAGAAAAATTAAATTTTCTCATAAAATATTTCGATTTGCAGACCTTGATTTTTGATTATTTTTTTGATCGGTTATCGAGCCAGTCATTCCAGTGGTTAAATTTTCAGTCTTCTTTGGGCCTGAAAATAGGCATTTCTCATGACCACTGCAGGAGCCATTTTTTGGTCGACTTGAGTGTTAAAGGGATAAAACGCTGGTCCTGAAATTCTAACCTGGGATCAGAGGTAAGTATCTGGACAATAGCTCAAGTACTGCATACTGTGAGGACTAAACCATCCCAATGTACTCATCAGGTTGAAAAGAAATCCGGAGATGGCAAAGCTTGATTCCTTTACAATGATCAACCATCATGTGTAATTAAGTAAATTTCGATAAACGCCATGACACATAAGTTGACCTGAGGTGGGGACTGTGACCTTGCCCAACCATTGTCACCAGTGGATATATATACTGCTGAAATATGATATCCTGAGAATTATATGTAGTGTTGAAGTTGCTCTCACTATGTCCTCAGTGGTAATAAATGTGTTAGAAAAGCAGTAACTGATAATTATGGATCAACCTTAGAGAGCACACTATGTAAAACTACTTATTGTCGACACAGCAATTGATACATATAGCAATGGTCAAAATAGTTATATTTATATAAGTACCGCTCACAGACAAATCAGCTGGCCAGGTGGCCCAGGCATTCCAGGGTGTCTACGAGGCTTCGGAAAAGCCCCTCCAGTGGCTGGAATTGTTGCAGGTGGATGAGGATAAGGAGTTCAGAGGGGAGACTGCAGCCCTCATGCGGAACACCATTAATTTGAAAGTTTTTAATTTTGACATCAGAGTGGTAAGGGTGAAAAGATGGGGATAATAAGTTATTGCTTTACCAATAAACATGTTAGTTGAATAGACCAAAAGCTCAGCCGGTACTAATACATACATGTATATCAACACTTTTGTACTAAGTAACTACTAATAGGACATTTAGTATGCCCTTGCCTGTGTAAACACCTAATACAACCCTAGTAAGTAAATATGGAAGATGGTTAAGCCATGTGCTGAGCTGGTCCATCTTTAGAAAAGGTGAGAGCAGAGATGCGTATTGACTCGAAATCGTAGATATACCTGATACAGATACTCAAAGCAATCAGGCCGCATTTAACCCTTTAATCCTCAAAGTTTTCTATTTTATCAAAGAAAATGTTCATTTGCTGATCAAGATTATTTTTTTTTAATTTAGTATTGGAATGACAGGCTATCATACAGTCATACCCCTGGTAAATTTTCTCTTGGTTTTTAAATGGACATTTCACAAGACAACTGCAGAAGCTGTTTTTGGCGGGCTTGAGTGTTAAAGGGTTAACAAAGTTACATGTATGTCCACAAAATTAACCCTACAATTCTGTAAATGCACCACAGTGGATCGTGTTGATTTTGGTATCATCCTAATCCCTGCATCACTAGCTTGATATGGCATTAAAATCGACTTGTTCCATCCAGTGGTTCATGTGATATAAGCACCTACGCAATTTTAACAAATTTTTGTCCTGATTTTATGTCCGTCCGATTTGAATTTTAAGACGAATTAAGAGACTACTTTTCTGTTAACTATTCTTCAGATAGAAGACTACATATTACATACTACAAGTTTTGGATGAAATATTATTATCTGGTAGTATAGCTTTCATGTCCTTTCACGACTCAGTTCCCTTTATCCTCCAATTCTGGTGGAAATTACAACCCCAATGGCCACTCATTACACACAAGTTTCTTTTCTCGATCTGGTATTGAAGGAGACCTCGCCAGACATAAATGACATAATAGCAATAGCTTTCAGCACATTTCTCAAAATTGATCTTAGTTAAGGTATCAAACTATTGGATGGACAATGAATAATTGATTATAGACAATGATTAATAACATCATTTTCAAAAGATGATACAGCTAGGGAAATTGTTAGATATTTTGAAGCAACAGCCTCCAGTAAAATTAGTTTCCAAATATTTAACATAAATTTTACGGCAAAAATAATGCACGTCTTATTCCCCCCTGTCTGCAATGGTTAAAATGCTAACATTACATGTGAAGACAGAGCACTAAAAATAAAACACTGCATCTTAAAAGTTGTTTAACAACTTTAACGCATATAATGAGGATTCAATGAAAGGATTTATATACATGGTAAGTACCTTTTAAAATAAAACATTAGATGGTATTAAAGTTTTATATCATTTATTTATACATGTATGATTGTTACAGCATACATAAAGCAGAGTAGTCTGAGATAATGGAGTGTAATGATTTTTTAATTCATCTATCCAGTTAGAAATGTAGAATTTAAATAAATATATCTACATGTAGATAATACATTGTATATCAATGTGATGTACATTGATTTCAGGTTGTTGTAACAAGAGGCCCAAGGGACCTGTATCGCTCACCTGGAATTATTGGCCACTGGCACAAATGAAAAAATAAGATGAGCACTGGAAAAATTTACCAATCAAATTTCTGTGAAGACGGTTGAGCCAAGTTTTAATAAAATTGGCCCAGTGTTTAATAAGTGGTCTTTTTATGATTTTCTCAGAAATTGCAGAAAATACAAGATGTCAGCCAAAAACGCTAAATGTTGATTGATTCATGGCGGACATGTTTTTTGACATATCAACTTTCCATGTACAAATTTCATGGTGTTTCAGCCCTAATCATAACTGCCAAATTTCGCCCCGATCTGTTCAATGGTTCTGCGGAAGAATTTGTTTTCATGAAAACTAGGTCATCCAAGATGGCCACCGAACTATTTGGCCAATCAAGTTCCATTAAACAAACTTAGTTCAGCTCTTCCCCTAGATCATATTTCATAAGTTTTGAATCGATGCCTGAAGGGGTTTCGGAGATTTTTAAAGATATTTTTAAAAAGCGACCACAATCCAAGATGGCCGTCGGCCAAATTGGCCGATCAGGTGCCTTTTACCAAACTTGAATCTCTATGTCCCAAAGATTGTTCCTGCCAAATATAATTGAAATCGGCCACATGGTTCTCGAGAAGACATTTAAAATTTCCAATTGTTTTAGTATGAGAGATTTTGGCAGGAAAAAGATCCAAGATGGCCACCAAACCGTTTATCCGACAGCTTCGAAAAGGGCAAATATGAAATCTGAATACCCCCAAAAATCTATAAAACCAATTACGGTCTCAAAATCCATCAAATAAAAAAATCCAATATGGCTGCCAAACACGCTACATTTTGATTGGCCCATGGCAGCTATGTTTTTTGACGGATCAACTTACCTTGAACAAACTTTAATGACCCTTAGTCTCTAATCATATCTCCCCAATTTCGGCCTGATCACTTCAGTGGTTCTAGAGAACCCGTTTTGGCAAAAACTAGGTCATCCAAGATGGCCACCGAACCATTCGGCTAATCCTCTTGAACAAACTTGGCTTAGTTCATGCCCTAGATGATATTTCAGGCCTTTTGAATGAATGCCCGAAGTGGTTTCTGAGAAGATTGACATTTGCAAAAATTAGCCAAAATCCACGATGGCTGCCGGCCAAATTGGCCAATCGGTTTCATTTGAACAAACTTGAATCCCTATGCCCTAAGAATGCTTCCTGTCAAAAATAATTGAAAACAGCCTAGTAGTTCTCGAGAAGACATTTTAAATTTTCCTTACGCTTTAAGTGTCGGCGCCTTTGGTGAGAAACTAATCCAAGATGGATGACAAACTGCTTATCCAAATGTTTCGAAAATGGCAAATTTGAGTTCAGAATACCAAAAAAAATATATATAAAACCAATTTTGGCCTGAGAATTGATCAAATAAAAAAATCCATTATGGCCTACAAACAAGTTACATTTTGATTGGCCCATGGTGGCCATGTTTTTTGATGGATCAACTTCCCTTGAATGTCTGCAGTTAACGATTTTAAGCGCTGTAAACTCAGCGGTACCAGAGATACGATGAAATCAAATCCTCTCAATGAAAACACCATTGCATTTCATTTCATGTCATACTTTATATGCATAATGCAGATTGCATTTCATACCTAGTCATTTGAATGTCTGCAGTTAACGATTTTTAAGTTATTCAATGACATTAATACTGCGGCAGGCAGCAACAACTTTCATTTTTCAGAATATTTATCTCAGATGCATTCCAGATTTTAGTAATTTAGCTCTAGACACTAAAAACAGATACCAGTGATATAATATAAAACCTTTAATACCAACATACTAGAAACCGATAATTCTTTATGATGTAATATCCTGCTGAATATTTTGAAACTAATTTGACTGGGACCTGCTGCTGCTACAGCCAGGTTTTCCTGTCAAAATACTTACTAAATGTTCAACGGCTTGTATTATATTTATCTGGAAATTGAGACACACACACAGTTCACCCTTTAAAAATTTCCTCAAGAAAATTTTAATTTTCTCATAGAAAATGTCAATTTGCAGACAAAGAGAAGACTATTTTTGAAAATTGACCACTGCAATAACTGGCTCGATTATCGAGCCAGTCATTCCAGTGGTAAATTTTCAAAAATAGTTATCTCTTGGTCTGCATATGGACATTTCTCAAAACCACTGCATAAGCCATTTTTTACTGATATGAGTGTTAAAGGGTTAAAACAGTTAAGCTGGCTTAGACATGTTCATTTAAATTTTATACACTAACTGGTGGTCAGTTCATAAACAATGTTGCTGTAAGCCGTCGATGTTTATGACATGAGATGTCTATGACAGCAACAGGTTTCAGCACCCATGGTGAAAGCAAATTTTATGTACACCGGTCAACACATTTTATTGGCTCTAGCAATAAGTTTTTGACATCAGTATGAGTGTTAACCATTTAATCCTTATGCCAGTCCAAACCAGCTTTTGCAGTGGTGTTGACAACCATAACAAATATTTCTGAAGATTTATCACTGGCATGGTCATTCCAGTGACCAATTTTCAATAACAATGTTCTCTTAGTCTGCAAATGGACTTTTTCTATGAGAAAACTGAAATTTCCTTTACCAAATTCTAGGATTAAAGGGTTAAAGGCTATTAATAATTTCTCAGTTTTCGATACAATTAACACGATTGATATTTGCTGCATGGCAGAAACATCGACATATGATTTGAGAAACTAAGTGCAAACCACTGCCAGTTCAATCATATTGCTTTAATCCCATTGCTATAGAATCACTGTTGGTGAATTTTCAATAAAAAGCAATCAATCGTTTATTGATAATTGTATTTTTACATTACTAATTCAGACTCAATACGAATTAGAGATGACATTACACATTAATCTCTAATCATGATGAAATGAAAATGATGTTCTGACGAAATCAATAACTCTGGATAGCGACATAACATGTTAGCCGACTGCCCTACAAGTTAGGGTTCATTCAGGTTGCATTCAAATGTCCATAGACACATTCATCAATAAGTGGATAGAGACAAATCAGTCATGGCATTACAGCTATAGACTCATAGATATTAACCCTTACCACTCTGGTGTCAAAACTTTAAATTATCAAATTAAATTAAAAGATGAACTGGTGTTCATTTTTCAACAAATTTGGTGGGAGATGGTGCTGTCGTAGACAGCAACATCTTCCACCAAAATTGTTGAAAAATGTAAAACAGTTTCTTTGATATTGACACAATAAAAAATAGAACATTGACATCGGAGTGGTAAGGGTTAACCCATGAATGGCAAAGACAGCCAAAATAGTAACGATGTAAGTTCCGTAAGTAAGCTTACATTTTACAGTCTGGTTTCAGAGGTGCTCAGTGACTACATCTCTTACGCCTGGGAGCATTCATCTTGGTTGTAAAGTAAGCTATACATTGACATTACTGACACTGCCTTCGCAGGTACCTATTTACAGCATAAAGTCGACTGAACCTACGCAGAATGAACCGTCTTGCTCAAGGACACAACGCGGCGACCCAGCCAGGAGGAGAACTGCCAACATTTCAGTTACCAGTGCACGCTCAACCACTCAGCCAGCACGGCTCTGCAGTACCCTTAATAAATGTCCATTTGAGGCTAAGGGCAGACTATTTCAACAATTTACTAAGTGAGCCCGAGTTACTCAAGTGGTACATTTTCAAAAATTATCTTCTCTTGGCCTCCAAATGGGCATGCAATAAGCAGTTATTTTCTTGGTCAATCTGGCCCATGAAAATGGTAACCAAACTGCAGGAATGTTCAGCTAAATCCTGTTTCTGTTAAAACTTAAGATGTTATTTACATATAAGTGCTGCTCATTTTCAAGCAGTGTTGCACTAAGCCGTTGCTGCTTATGAACGTTTAAAATATGCTATGCGCATTGTTGATGTCCATGATGCATGTGCACAGCAGCGTACAGATCAAACATCTCATTTTTAACCATCTTAGAGTAGGCCCAAGGGGCCTGTATCGCTCACCTGGACAATAGGCATTTCAACTAGAATGCTCTTTATCAACAAGATGGCCACCAAACCGTTTACCCGACAGTTTTGAAAATTGCAAATTTGAGATCAGAATACCCAAAAACACATATAAAAACAATTTCGGCTTCAAAATTCAGCAAATAAAAAAATCCAATATGGCCACCAAACATGCTATATTTTGATTGACCCACGGCGGCCATGTTTTTTTTACGGATCAACTTCTCTTGAACAAACTTTAATGGCCCTTAGGCCCTAATCATATTTGCCAAATTTCGGCCCGATCCCTTCAGCGCTTCTGGAGAATAAGTTAGTTTCGCTACATCTAGGTCAACCAAGATGGCCGCCGAACCATTTGACAAATCAAGTTCCCTTGCCATAAATCATATTTCATGAGGTTAGCATCAATCCCCCAAGCGGTTTCGGAGAAGATTTTTAAAGACAATTCCTAAAATCGGCCTAAATCCAAGATGGCTGCCAGACAAATTGGCCGATCGGGTTCATTTGAACAAACTTAGATCTCTATGCTCTATGAATGCTTCCTCCAAAATATAAATGAAATCGGCCCAGTGGTTCTTGAGAAGTCGCCGCCCATTGCTTTACTATGGGCCCATTGCTTTACTATGGGAGACTATGGTGGGAAAACAAACCAAGATGGCAGCCAAACCGTTTATCCGACAGTCTCGAAAGTGGCATATTTGAACTCGTCACACTGATAAGCATATATAAAGAAATTTTCGCCATCAAAATACATCAAATACAAAAAAGCCAATATGACCAAGAAATGCTGAATTTGATTGGTTGACGGCGGCCATGTTTTTTAACGAGCAAACTTCCCTTGAACAAACTTGAAAGGCGCTTGGTCCCTAAGCATATTTACAAAATTTCAGCTCTATCCCTTCAACGGTTTGGGAGAAGTCGTTTTCGCGAAAACTAGGTCATCCAAGATGGCCACCAAGCAAATCGGCCAATCAGGTTGCCTTGAACAAACTTGGGTCTACCGTTGCCTCAGATGATGTGTTATGAGGTTTGAATCAATTCCTCCAGCGGTTTCGGACAAGATTTTTTAGTGTTTCTAAAAATCAGCCATTTTGGCCGACGGCCATCTTAGATTTGGACCGATCGACTTCGTTTGAACAAACTTGAATCTCTATGCCCTAGGGATGCTTCCTGGCAAATATAATTGAAATCGGCCCAGTGGTTCTTGAGAGGGAGTCGTTTTAAAGGAAAAGTTGACGGATGGACGGATGGACAGTCGCCACAACATAAGCTCACTTGGCCTTTCAGGCCAGGTGAGCTAAAAATAGTCTTCTCTTAGTCTGCAAATGGACATTTCTCAGGACCACTGCAGAAGCTGTTTGTGGGTTAAAGAAGTGATTTCATGTTTTATAAAAGTGAAAATAAGTTATTCATCCTTTTTGCTCTTATAAAAGTTGTTGAATGGTGACTGGGTGGAGTAGAGGTTATTATCATATATATTTTTGATAAAGGGAGTTGGTTGCACACCACACCTTTGTATACTCCTAACACTATGTCAGTAATGGAAGACTACAGTACAACAAAAACAGACAGTGCAGTGTGGGTGTACCGGTACATCTAAATAGAAATCACAGGTCATTTGATACATGACTTATTAAACACAACAACCAATCACCCACATCATTCTTAAAATATTTTATTTGATGTAATTGATCATTTTATTTATCATATGTTATTAAACTGATACCAGTTAATTACAATTTGATACGGCAAAAAAAATGTCAGACAAATTCTTTTCGTAATATTGATCTCCTACGCAAGAACTTTGTTTTTTGTCATTTGTAATGAACAGAGAAACTGTTTATATCCTAGCCTCTGCTCTCCAGTGACGAGTTAATCTAGTCAGTGTATTGACAACTAACATTGGTCGCTAAGTTGCTAACTGAGAGAGATCAATGGGAACAATCTTGAGTAGTTATAGTCCACCAATATTGCCTGCTGTAGTGGAAGACAGTAAGCACACCTCCTCTTCAAATGATAAAATGAAAACAAAATTTGTTACTTTAAGTATCAAGCACCTATTCCCTTAGTGGTAGAGGAATGTGGATCTACAACCTTTGAAAACTTTAACCCTTTAATGCTAAAATTCTTTAAGAAAATTTAAATTTTCTCATACAAAATGTCCATTTGCAGAGCAAATTATTTTTGAAAATTTACCAATGGAATGACTGGAGTAGTGGTAAATATTCAAAAAGTCTTCAATATTGTTCTGCAAATGAACATTTCTCAAGACCACTGCAGAAGCCATTTTGGGCAGCTTGATTGTTTTAACCCTCAAATCTGTTCAAGAAAATTTCAATTTTCTCATTAAAAATGTCCATTTTCAGACTAAGAGAAGACTATTTTGGAAAGTTTACCACTGGAAAGACTGGCTCGGTTATCGAGCCAGTCATTCCAGTGGTAAATTTTCAAAAATAGTCTTCTTTTGGTCTGCAAATGGACATTTCTCAAGGGCACTGCAGAAGCCATTTCGGCTGACATGAGTGGTAAAGGCTTAACTCTGTATAGGTTGATGTTGTGTGTACCTGTTTAGGCCACAAATCCCTGAATGTTCAGGTTTATATCTCACAATACAGACTTTTTTGTCTCACCTACTTAGCAGAAAGTGGGACACACATATATATGTCAAGGCTGTCACTACTCTAATGACTTCACAAAACATATATTCTCTGCCACACATTGTTCTCAGAAATTTTCTGCAGATAAAGTTAGGCTCCATGTGTGGGTCGCAGACATGAGAGAAACGCAAACACATTGCTTCCCAACAATGTTTCTGATATATGTGTATATCAAACTCAGATACTTTCATCAACACTTGGTCATGTGCAGTGTCTGCCAACAAACCAAATATATGTTAACAATTTTTTGATCATCTGTGATGTTTAGGGACAAAATGACGAAACATTGGTCAAATCAGTGTTTGCAAAAAATTGTCTTTGCTCCAAATCCTGAAGAGCTAATCAAAGGGGAAATTCTGTTTGGCCCTGAGGACAGAGAAGCAATCACAGGAAATAATGTTCATGTACATGTAATTTGCTAGAGTCCTTAACCCTTAAACGGTCATACAGGCCAAAACCGGCCTCTGCTATGGTCTTGTCAAATGTCCATTTACAGGCCAAGAGAATACAATTTTTGAAATTTTACCACTGGAATGACTGGCTCGATAACTGAGGCAGTCATTTCAGTGATAAATTTTCAAAAATTGTTTTCTCTTGGCCCATAAATGGACACTCAATAAGAAAATATTTACATTTTTTCAAACCAAATTTGACCATTAAAGGGTTAAAAAGTTGTCTGTATGCACTAGGAATAACAGAAATTTCAACGCAGTAGAGATAAGGTTCAGATTCTTTGTTCACCTCGATCTGCACTGTTGTTTCATTAACCCTTAGAACTCCGATGTCAAAATTTTAAATTTTCAAATTAAATTAAAAGATGAATTCGTGTTCATTTTAAAAACAGATTTGGTGGAAGATGGTGCTGTCATAGACAGCAACATCGTCCACCAAAATTGTTTTAAAATGCACACCAGTTTCTTTGCTACTGGCACCATAAAAAGATAGAATGTTGACACCAGAATGGTAGGGTTAATTGAAGACTGGAGATTATTGGAATGAAAGTTGGGTGATTACCTTACAATCATCAGAAAATGTAGAAAGTTGCCATATTGAGGTCATTAGGTCACTAGTCATGGTCACTCCATCATTTGTACAATATCTGAGCTTTACATTTTATTGACATTTAATGATCTTAAATGAGCTTTTTATTTACACTGGTCCTCTTTCACATGGCAAGTGTACAAAATCTGATTTTAGCTAAGTTATGGCTAAATGATTTATATCCTGGTTCAATTTAACTTTTTCAGACATTTTTTCCCCTCAACAATAAGCTCATGACAGTATTATTCAGCTTTCTCAAATGGTCCACTACTTCTGCACGATTGGATAACATAACATTGGTCGGCAATGGGCGAGAATTTATTAGCCCGGCTTACACAATTTTCTTGAATTTTATCTGCAGCAATCAAAGCGTAAAGATCAGAGTTATGGTTGATTGTGTAAAATTATTATTTAAATAAATTTAAAAGCCAATACACGCCTTATAACTATGCAAAGCAAATACAACTCTGTGCAAATAACTAGCATAGAATATGTACATGTTGTATGTTCATGTACAGAAGTCTATTCAATATAATATTTATTCAGATTTAATAGAAAGTATTTGATGGCCTATCCCGTTAAACCACACAGCTGACATACAGCACTTTCTTTAACCCTTTAATGGTCAAGATTGGTCAAGAAAATAAAAATTATTCCTTATTGAATGTCCATTTGTAGGCCAAGAAGAACATTTTTGAAAATTTCAAAAGTAGCATTGTCTTGGCCTGCAAATGGACATTCCTTAAGAACATTACAGAGGCTGGTTTTGGCTGGTTTAACCATTAAAGGGTTAAAATGGTGTCTTAAATTAACTTGATTGGAAACTGTCAGTAATGTTTTTCAATCTTTAAACTGTAACACTCTGATGTCAATATTCTATCTTTTAATGTGTCATTAGCAAAGAAACTGTACATTTTTCAACAAAAATTGGTGCTGTCTACAAAATTTGTTGAAAAATGAACACAATTCATCTAAATTTAATTTAAAAATTTTAACATCAGAGTTGTATTTATTAAGGTTTTAAATCTTATATATCCTAGAGTTGTATTTATTAGGGTTTGAAATCTTAGATATCCTAACTGTACATGTATGTTGACATTGATATTATATTACTAGGATGTCAGTGTTGAAATGGTAATATTAGACACCAGACCGATCACACAAAATGATCACCAATCCTCTACTAGAAACACACAAATAAGATGGACTGATGCAATATATTTTGAAAAGTGTTGCTAATAGCTCGCTGTTCTATGGTCAGCAAAAACTCTTAATAATACCATATCCTACATAAACACAAGGGCCTACAGTACAGCGCATAAATAAGCTAGCATGTTCCCAAAACAAAAAAGAAACATGCAGTTAACCCTTTAATGACTAAATTTGTTTAAAAAATTAAAATATTTACTTATTGAATGTCCATTTGCAGACCAAGAAAAGACTATTTTTTGAAAATTTACCGTTGGAATGACTGGCTCGGTTATCGAGCCAGTCATTCCAGCGGTAAATTTTCAAAAATAGTCTACTCTTGGCCTGCAAATGGACATTTTTCAAGACCACTGCAGAGGCCGGTCTTGGCCGGCTTCGTCACGAAAGGGTTAATAAAATTTTTTATTGATCATTGAATATTTTTAACATAATTGAATTGCCTAAGTCAGTAATGTCTTCCAGTCCAATTATATTCAACAGTACCTTTTATTTTGTTTTGGAAACATTTTAAGTTATTTCTGGGCTGTGATGTATGGACCAAAGCTGATGGATGATTCATTGATTAATCATTATAAACTGGCCCCCACATTACAGCTGACTATCAATACTGGCCGGATGTAGACTGTCCAGAATATTATCATATTAACCCGACTGATATCTTTTATGAATCACTCTGTTCCTGTCACGAATCACCTCCGATATTAGTGTGTCATTACCCACAAGGGACACTACAATGGATGAGATTGCGGATGCATTTATCACGCATGCGCGCACATGTATGCATTAGAGACAGACAAACAATTAAGTCATGTAACACATATATATCTATTTCCCAATTGACCTTGTGGAATTTAACCCTTTCACCGATAAATCACTGAAAAAGTAATTTTTCTACAAAATAAAATTTAGTATGTTGGATATTTTGAAATTAATTTGGCTTCCAGATCACTTGCATTGTTTCCATGAAACCGACATATGGGGAATTCATTGGTGAAAGGGTCAATGTTAGACTTTCTCCTGATATAGGCATGAGGCGCATCTATTAACCCTTTAAAACTCACAGACCAGAAAAGATAAATTCTGTATGATGTAAAATTATTATGTTGACTATTTTGAAACTAATTTGACTGGGAGCTGCTCTCACCAGATTCCAGCCAAATTAGTTTCAAAATATTCATCAGTCTTCCTGTACATAGTTATGTTGAAATTGAGGCACTGGAATTTCAAGAGTTATCAACTCTCAAATTTTTGTTCAAGACAATTTAAATTTTCTCATACAAAATGTCCATTTGCAGACCTAGAGAAGACTATTTTTGAAAGCTTACCACTGGAGTGACTGGCTCTGTTATCGAGCCAGACATTCCAGTCGTAAATTTTCAAAAATAGTCTTCTCTTGGTCTGCAAATGGACATTTCTCAAGACCACTGCAGAAGCGGTATTTGGCTGATATGAGTGTTAAAGGGTTAAGTGCTATATTTCAGTTGGGTACAAGAAAGGGTCGATGACTATACTACTGTACATGTACAAGGGATATCTCCATTCCTGAATAAGTAAAGATCGGTGCTCGTAGTAATGCATGCGCAATTGCGCATGCCCCCTGAGTCGACCAATAAAGCATTTCAAAGTTACACCAAGATTTTCGATGAAATTTATTTTTATCATGGGAGAAGTTATACAAATACACGGATTTCTGACACAGTTCTCAGAGTATTGACTATCAACTTTGCCATGAATCTATGTAGTCATTATGCGCTTGACAATATTCTGCACAGATGAAATGGGCTATGTTCTTGTTCCTTGTCAGTTGTCATGTTCCGAATCTGTTTAGGTGCATGTGCAATTGTTCATATGAATGTGCCTGTACAGTTAAATATAGTTAAATCTCTTAAATGCTTAATAAAATTGGAGTGGTCTAAATAGGGAAGACAATTGAATAGTTTACTATTAAAGGCGATACTGACAAAACCTCATCAAAAGTCAGCCTTGCAATGCACTGGTATGAATACATTGGAAGAAATTTAACTCTAATCTAAGTCCCTATGAAAGCATTACTCTTCACACATTCAGCCAACAAATCTCTGAAAGAAATAATTTTGTCAACCTGACAAATCTAGTACTTACGGTACTATACTATGCAAGGATCCATTTTTAGCTATATTCCTGGCCCATTTCCAGCTAAGCTCCACACATTTTTTATGCTTGTTGGAAGATTTATATACTCTTAACCCTGAATTCCAATTTCAAGGTAATTATACAATGCGCAATTGTAAGATGTTGGATATCTTGAAATTAATTTGACTGGGTGGGGTGGGAGGGGAGGGGGGTAAAGGAAGTAGCTGCCTGTGGCACCAAATGCTCCCAGTAAAATTAGTCTCAAAATAGTCAACAAAATGATTATTACGTTGTAAATTTATCAAAGACAACATTTCATCCACTCAACGACAGACTTTTTGATCTTCGACAGAATTCTACATCATTTTCATTGTGACATAAGATAACTAATGATGTAATTGATTATGTCAGATATTTGAGTCACTGATCAGATGTACCACCACTGCACCAGGTCTTATCTTCTCCCTCCATTGATTAAACGTGCTAATCAGTAAATCCCATGAAACTCATTAGTAAGGAAATTAATAAAAAAGTAATTATTCTGAACGTCATTGTTGCCTCACACAGCAATGACTGCGCCAAATACTTTCTTAACCGTTATCACTCTTGACGTCAATATTCTATCTTTTACTGAGTCAATATCAAAGAAACTGGTGTACATTTTTCAACAATTTTGATGGAAGATGTTGCTGTCTATGACAGCACTATCTCCCACCAAATTTGTTGAAAAATGAATACCAGTTCATCTTTTAATTTAATTTGAAAATTTAAAGTTTTTGACACCAGAGTGGTAAGGGTTAAAATTATCAGCATGACTTTAACCCTCTCATGGCTAAGTCGACCAAACCCGGCCTCTACAGTGGTCTCGAGGTCTGTCCCGTTGCAGGCCAAAGAAGAACATTTTAAAATTTTTACCACTGGAATGACTCTTCAATGCGTCTGCAAAGGAACATTCTTTAAGATTTTGTGAACAAATTTAGACATTAGTTGATTAAATATACATCATGTACTCTGCTAAATAACATCCTCTCCCCTCCCCTTAACTCCCCTCAGATCAATATTGTGTACATACCTTAAGCTAAGCAAGCGCAACTTTCACAACATAGTGTAAAATACAACTCTAAAGATGGTAGTCTAGGACCCACAATTCTTCAAAGAAAATTTCACACTCTCCCAATAATCTGAACTAAACGAAAAGCATATTTACATAATATATGTTCTTACATCAATCTCCCCACGATAGTACACGATCTGATATAGTGTCTACTATATCTGACCCCTTAATGCTCACAAAGGCTAGGAAACTCTGCACTGAACACTCTTTTGTTGAATTTGCTTACATAAATTCAACATTTGTACACAGAGTTGTGATTTCTTCGCAGCATATAACTTCCTCAACACTGTTACAAGTAGTAAATTAGCACAAATCATCAGATCTATATATACATACATATACATGTACATATATGGTATTGATGAACTCGTGAGAAACACAAATATTGTAAAGCACAAAGGTAGAAAACAGATGGTTCTAGGTGTGGATGAAAACAAATATTCAAAATGATATGCTTTAAAGTTACAAGAATTCCTCAGAATTAAATGTCTTGTCCGTTTTTTTCATTGTCGATAAGCATCACCGGTTAGTGATCTTGTCAAGTTCACCTTTCACCTTGTGACCTCAATGTTGTCACTGAAGGACAAGTCAAAATTCATTTGGCCGAACGCAAAAACTTAATTTTGAGAAAAAGGTTTGGACAAAGGCCAGTGAGAGAGTAGTGGCCATGACTGTGACCTCAAAACCGCTATGCAGATTGCTAAGAGCATAATCAACCATGTATGCAAAATTCATTCCAATAGGCTTGAAACATAAGCCAAAGCGATTTGCTAAGCACAAAATTTAACGATGCCACGGACACCATCGGAAATGATACCAATGTCCCACTTCTGATTCACACACTTCCATAGGACAAACAAAGTCTTCTGGATGACAGAGTCATCCACAAATATCATGAGAATTAAACATTAGCATTTTGCAAAATTGTATTTGAGAAAAATTTGGATAATTTAAAAATACCCCAACAGGTGGAAGATGGAATTGATTCGTCTTCGTTTTAAGCGTCAACTTCATTGGATTGAAGACTTGATCTGGGTGTATTGTGCATGCGGTTGAATATGCGGTTAAAATCACTTCAGAAGGCGGCTAAAAGCAGATAAAAGAAGCTCAGTGCTCCAGACTCCCCTCTGCCACCTAATTGCAATTGGTCTGTCTGTGCGCGTGCATGCAAGTGTGTGTCCGGAGGCGCATATAAAAAACTATTGATCGGATTTGGTTCAAATTTTGACACAAAGGATATTGCCATCACAGAGGAAATCCAGACTTTGCTCATGATATGGACAAAAAATCTGGATTGAATCAGATTATGGATCTATGGATATCTCAGAAACTGCTGGTATGATTTGGCTCAAATATTAACGCAAGAAATGGTATGATTGTATACTATGTTTCATTGGTCATGATATTAAAGACTGTGACAATGCAAAAAAAAATGTTCTACTTTGTGACAATAAGAGAAGGTTGAGAGTCTGCAATCGCTTTTGTTTCCCTTATCAAATGTTTTCAAACTCTACTAATGTAACTCTTGTTGCCACCCGAAAGGTTACTTGTGTTATTGTGGCCAGTGGGGTGGAATTGTACTATTGTGTAGACCTTTGGACACGTGTGCGTACCATTTATTCCGTTATCACGTGGATGTATGCACGACGTTATGTGATCGATACATGAGCTTTCCTGTGAGTGAGCATGTGGCTGCTAACATGTGGGAGTGCAGATGCCATTACATGCGTCGCAATGGTTCCTGTATGTTATCAGGTGGGTGTTTATATTTTTATTGTGTGGGCTTCATGGCCCTTAATGAAGAGCTTTGTACTCTTCTTGATTTGGTTATATTGAAATATCCTAATGGTTACTTATTTCAACTTTTCAGTGTAATGCACTAATAAGTTTACTACACGTTCTTGACCTTTCAATCAGTAAATCTGTGTGTATATATATACATATAACTAATCTCCTGCTTCCTCTACTTAATGGAGAAAATATACTGGTTAAAAATCTAATGTAATACATTGATACAAAATTATCAGCCACGCTTTGATTCTAAGGCATTTGTTATTACACGGCAGAGATAAAGAATTTAGAGTAACGGTAGTGTAGATGTTGTGGAAGGAACTGATTGACGTCCACTTTTCAAAAAGAGTTCTGCTATTTACAGGTATTGGTCCTTGAGAGCAACAACTTACTGTCACAGCAACAAAGGACTCAAACTATCAAGCAAACACTTCAATTAGAGTTAAAGGGGGTTAAAGGCTAAGTCTTAATCAAATATTAGCTTTATGATAAAAGCGCTAGAGTTTTGCTCATGCAAACAGTACCAGAAGGGCAATTAGTTAAATACATACATCTAGGTAGTAGTTCAAGTTATTCAAGGGTACTATATACATGTATAATGGAATTATTCTCCAATTCACAGTTTAGAAGCATCCATCACATAAACCATATTCATTTTACAAGCCGCCAAAATGTTCCCCGATATGTTCCTAAGAAACGTAATGTACAACATTACACTAACGATTTGGGCGTATCTGCATTCACTAATCACTAGACAACCAGATGCTGATCAGGTGATTGATTCTATGATCAGAATATTAGTATACAGAATTAACCTATTCCAACCACCAGCCACACATGAATGACATTATCATGCAGTGTCTGCATACAGAGAGGCAAAGCCATAATCCTGAGCCACCTTACCAGTCCTCATCTCATCTACACTTACATAGTGGATAGAAAAAGGTTACAAAACAAATAAAAGGTCGGGCACATAATTACTTAATCTTATAGATGTACAATTACTTGGTACTATATGGTTGTCTTAGCAGTGATAAATTTTCAAAAGCATTCTGTTGCCTGCAAATGGACATTCCTCCAGATCACTGCAGAGGACGCTTTTGGCCGGCTTGACCATTAAAGGGTTAATGGCTAAACTTGATCAAGAAAGTCAAAATATTTCCTTATTGAATGTCCATTTGCAGGCCAACAGAAGACTATTTTTTGGAAATTTACCACTGGAATGACTGAGCCAGCCGTTCCGGTGGTCAATCTTCAAAAATAGACTTCTCATGGCACACAAATAGGCATTGAATAAGGAAATATACCCCAGACCATTGCAGAGACCAGTTTTTGCTGGCTTCGTTATGAAAGGGTTAAAATGTTGGGATGGAGCTAATGATGAGATTTGTTTACCGTATTTCGCTTAATAGTAGCCTAGGCTTCTATTAGGACAAGAGGTGTTCAATTTCCAACCCAACATCTCTGAGAAAGGGGGTGGGCTTATATTAGTTTTCCGAAAAAAAGTTCTAAAATTGATACCACGGAAATTCAACGTATTTTCTCCCGTAAAAATTCCCGCCGCCTACGCCTGTTTAATGTATACCTCAACACATCACTGGGGAAGCGAAATTATTTGATTTGAGCACCTAAATATTGCGTATCCTTTAATACAGCTTGTTTATTACATTAAAATTAATCCACAATTTGATATAAAATGGCGTCGCGAAAAAATACAGATCACGTGATTCGCCTACAATTGAAGAGTTTATTTTAGAGCGAGTACTCGGATATAAATATTCTGGAATCGGGGACTCGGAACTCGGGAAATTCTATATATTATCATTGCGCGATAGGAACTGAGTATTATACTGATCTTAATAACGAGTACCCGTTTGATAAACTCCTGTTAGCGTATATCTCGTGAGAACACGCCGCCTCCCATCTCAAGAGCCGCTGGCTCGCCAACTTAAGAAGCTGGCTATATTGTCGTTCGCAATAATTCAATTTGGATCATTTAATGTTGATCGGCGTTACAAAATTGATGCACATTTTCTCCCGTGCTTGTTGTTTGGTACATAAATTTGGTCTTAAAATATATTTATAAGGAAGGTATTTAATAACGCCAAGACTGTTTTACGCGCATTTTGACTACAAAAGTGTGGAATAAACTTTATTATATCTTGAACATACGTGGCCTACTATTAGTATTAATCTAATAGGTGGTCGAGATTTACAAATCCGAGGCCTATATTGACTTCTAGAGGGGCCGGAAATGTATCAGGGCAGAAATCAGTCTGAAGCAGACACAAGATTCAAGACACCCGGGACATGATTGTTATTATTACACACCATTCTTACAAATTTGCTCTTAAAAAAATGTTCATATATAGTCTGCTGAGTTAGGGGATGGGCTTCTAATACAGAGTTTTGCCGTTTTGAAACTGCTAAGAAATCATTGGAGCTCATATGTCAAAGTTAGGGAGTGGCCTTCTATTAGAGCATAGGCTACTATTAAGCGAAATACGGTAACTCTTAGCATTCTGATATCAAAATTTTTAATTTTCAAATTAACTTAAAAGATGAACTGGTATTCATTTTTAAACAAGAGGCCCAATGGGCCTGTATCGCTCACCTGAAACATTGGCATATCAAACTAATCTTACTTAAGTTTTACATCTGTCGGTCTCACTTCCAATGACTTTCAGTCAAATGATTTAGTTTTCGAGATATTGACAACAATCTCTGGACTGGGTTTTTTTGCATTAGTGATTTTGAACAATGTTTAAGTGAAAATAGATGATATCAGTGCTAACAACAGCTGGTTTCTTAACTGTCTCACTGCTGCAAGCCAGTGCAGCCAATAATTTCAGTTTTCAAAAGCTCTTGACTTGTTGAATATTTTGAAAACAATTGGACTGAAAGTTGTTGGTGGCTTAGCCACCAACAACTTTCAGTCCAATTGTTTTCAAAATATTTATCACGTTCAGAGATATAACCTTTGGAATATGTTGTTTGCAAAAACTCAGTTAGACGCTTACTAGGTTTAAATACAATTTGAAGAAAATGGTCTCTAAAGGCAGGTAGGTGGTCTTTATAGCAGGTTATTCCCCACCAACACAAAATCCATTTAACACATGCACATCTGGCTGAATCACCAAGTTAGCAGCAGGGGTAGGGTGAGCTGGAGTTGATTTAGAAAATAATTTGACTGAAAGTCATTGCTGCCTTAGGCAGCAACAACTTTCATTGCTGCCAAAGGCAGCAACAAATTTCAATCAAATACATTTCAAATATATTTAAGAGCATAGATGTCAGAGCACATAATACATATCTTAAATATTTCTACAGTATTGGAAAGGTTAATCTGTTAATTGGAATTTAATATCTAGTTTGGCAATAAAATCTGACATGGTGATAAGACTGTGGGAACAAACCATTTGCCCTATGAAAGTGAGACTGCAAATATTTAAGGAGTGATAACTCTGGCATTTGACGTCCTATCAGTTTCATTTTCACAACACAGATATTAGATGCCGTCATTAACATTGTGACCAAGTTTGGTGTCAATCCGTCAAGAAATAACAAAATGAGCCGTCATTGTTGGTGACGGACAAACAGATGGATGGACGGACATACAGAAGACGGATAGGGTTATCGCTATACGATAGCTGACTGACAAGTAAGCGGAGTTAAGAAAACTAATTTCGGCTTCACAATCCATGAAATAAAAAAATTGAATATGGCAGCCAAACACGCTAAAATTTGATTGGTCCACGGCGGCCATGGTTTTTACCTATCAACTTCCCATGAACAAACTTTAATGGCCCTTAGTCCATAATCATATCCCCAAAATTTCAGCCCAATCCATTCAGCGGGTCTGCAGAGTCGTTTTTATGAAAACTAAGTCATCCAAGATGGCCGCCGAACCATTTGGCCAATCAAGTTCCTTCGAACAAACTTGGTTCAGCTCTTGCCCTATATGATATTTCGTGAGTTTTGAATCAATCCACCAAGCGGTTTCGGAGAGTTTTAAAGCCATTTCCTAAAATCGGCCAAAATCCAAGATGGCCACCGGCCAAATCGGCTGAGTTTGAACAAACTTGGATCCCTATGCCCTAAGGATACTTCCTGCCAAATATAATTGAAATCGGCCCAGTGGTTATTGAGAAGTCGTTTAAAGGAAAAAGTTGACGGACGGATGGACGGACGGACGCCGGACGGTCGCCATGGCATAAGCTCACTTGGCCATTCTGGCCAGGTGAGCTAACAAATTTGGTGGAAGATGGTGCTGTCGCAGACAGCAACTTCGTCCACCAAGATTGTTAAAAAATGTACCCCAGTTTCTTTGCTACTGGCACCACAAAAAGATAGAATGTTGACACCGGAGTGGTAAGGGTTAATCAAACAAAATAGCGTCTACACCTTCATTACACAAGCATTACATATATTTAATCGATGCAAATGTTTAAGGTGAAAATTTACAACAGGCTGTTTAAAACTAAATCTGTTTATTTTCGAGCCATGACAAACAGATGTCATAATCAAGACACTGCACATTAACATGAACTAGTACAGGTTATTGATACGCAGTAGTTTATATTCCAGGATCAGTAAAAGACTGATGCTTTTACTGCGCAAATATCAGTTCACAATTCAAGAGTCTAATTTTTATTACAAGTCAGGTATTGCGGTTTTAAAATGTTGCTGAAAGCTGTTACATCATTCCTTCAGCAACACCATTTTTGTAATGGAAATCTGATGCAGTATTCTGATCACCTGATAAGGATTGTTGCCTTGAGCAGCTTAAGGGTTATGACATTTAAGGCAGACTGTTCACCCTCTTGTGCATAGATAACAAGTCCAGGTGAGAAGATCAATGCTAGCCCACCTGAAGACACATAAACCGCAGTATTAATTTTGTCTACCCTTTCCTCCTCTCAGCAATAAAATTTCAAGGCATTCAAATGTGAACAAATTGTGTGGGAGGAGACACAGGCATAAACTGGCTATAGATACATAAGGAATTGTACTCTCTCAAAGTCAAAAGATTACCAAGTTCTCAATGGAACTATGCAAATTAAACTGATTGATCTTTAAACCTTGAGATTGGCTAAAGCATAAGATTTCAGCCTACTGAATATCCACTTACAGGCCAAAGAAGACCAGTAAAGGATTAACACGTACAATATTCTATATTTCACTGTTAATAGCAAAGAAACTGGTGTACATTTTTAAACAATTTAGGTGAATGATGTTGCCACATCCCACAAAATCCTTCACCAATTCTGTTGAAAAATTAACACCATGTCATCTTTTAATTTAACCCTTTTACGGACAAATCCTTGAAAAAGTAAATTCTTTACGAGGTATAGCAAATTCTGTGGAATATTTTGAAATTAATATTCCTGGAAGCTTTGCTGCCTTATTTCAAAATATGCAACAGCTTTCCTTGAAATTAAGATACTGGGAGTCTATCCATGAAAGGGTTAATTAGAAAATTAAACATTTTGACTTCAGAGTGGTACAGGGTTAAACAGCTGAGAATTACAGAATTACGCCTATATTATCAAGACGCCTCTGGATACACATCAAATAATAGTATTATTATAGTGACATGAGTGATGCAATACGTTATTCATTTGTTGATAATTGGATGATGTGACAATGTAAATAAAGCAGTACTAGCCCTTTATGATTATGCAATTTTTATAATCGCAATCATTTTAGATAAATAATCATGATTAATCGAATAATCGTAGATTGTACTGGTGGGTTGGGGAGGTATTTAACCCTTTAATGGCAAATTTGGTCAAGAAAATTTGGATATCTGCCTACTGAATGTCAATTTAGAGGCTAAGAGAATACAATTTTTGAAAATTAACCACAGGAATGACTGGCTCGATAACCGAGCCAGTCATTTCAACTGTAAATGGTCAAAAATTGTATTTTCTTGGCCTGCAAATGGACATTCCACAAGACCATGACAGAGGCCGGCTTTGACCGGCATGACCATTAAAGGGTTAAAGCTTTCAAGCTAGTATTGCCAATATGATATCTGACATGTCTGACAAAATCTATAAACTTTACTTCAAACCGGAATTGCGAACATGGTGCTTAAAGAATGAAAATTGCTATCACTGATCAGACCACTAAAAAGCACTTTAATTGCCAGATAGTAAAATAGACATTCCGAAACCACAATTAATATGCTATTACAAACATTCTTTACATTAGGGTACAATTTCAGAACACAAAATTGATACAATCTGGCTGGCAGTGGCTTCTAAAATTGTAGCGCAATGGTTTTCTAAAACAACATACATGTATTTATCTAACCAGCTTTTTCTACATGTTGCGTCAAACATACATGTAGATGGTATTAACTAACATAATTACAACAAATCCGTATTGCGCCGTTTGTGCAATATTTCATGTTTAGCGAATGTGTAGTTTAAATAAACATTGATATTCTGGCCAAATTATTCTTGCGTCTGGCATGTCTGGGGAGAATGACAGGAAAATGTAAGCAGACTTTATATTTGAAAATCAATTACATGTATCATGGAGAATAAAAATCTTTGATTATTCGATTATTGGTTTTGTGATGGTTCACGCTCATATCAAAAAAAAATTCTTGATTATAATCAAATAATTAAATAATTGTGCAAGCCTAAGCAGTGTGCTGGTCAACTGATTTAGTACCCTTACTCCATATTATATAGGGGAAGAGGAAATTACATTTTGGTACACTACTTTGTATATATTAAGTATATTATATATATGTTTATATGTACATGGGATCACTGTTTCTCCTGTCATCAAAACGTTAGGGTGCCGCAGGGTCCGCAGATGTTAGAATCTTGGGGTACACACTGATACTGATACCTGGGGAAATGTTTACTGTATGCTATACAAAATAGGCAATAATAGAGGGATCTTTTTCTAGCCATGATACATCATTTCTGGCCAAGCTCCGCCCACATTTTATCTATGTTTGAATCAATTTTAATGCGCTTAACAATGAATTCATAAAATCGCAATTTCAAGGTATACGTAACTATATACAGGTTAGCTGCTGAATACTTTGAAATTAGTTTGACTTGGCGGCGTGGATGCCTATTGCAGCGACAGTTCCAAGTCAAATTTATTTCACAATATTTAACAGAATTTGTATTAAATTGCACACCTCAATAAAGACAAACAACTCAGATATAGAGTTACTGTCAGACCTAAATGACCTTTCATATCAGACATTATTTGTTAACACACTGAGATGTCTCATGACAATATTTGTACAGTTTACAACCATAGTTATCATATATAATGGCTAGATCTCTCATGACCCTCTCAAAAGCGGCATCTCAGAGTTCAGTATTTTCTCACCGGATGTATAGTCTCCAAAATAATATGTTTTTTGTTCCTAAACCAAGTACATAGTCGAGTTAGGTGTCAGACTAATACAGGGCTTGAAAATTATGTTTTTCCCTCAAGATTTTCCTGAATATTTTAAGTTGCCTTCCCTATCAATGCAATGCTAAATTGAAGAAAAAGTAAGTTGCACTACAGGTAACTGTGGTTGTCCCGGGCTGCAGGAACATGGATTTTTCGAGCCCCGTATTACAGCCAATACAATTTTATTTCTGATAAAAATATGTAAATTTGCATCTGTTCAACTTCTCTTCAAATTACCAGAAGATAATTGAGTCATTTTTGAAGGCTATATATATGCAGCTGATCATTTGCATCAGCCAGTCAGTGAAACCCGGTCACGCACAATTGCGATTTACTGAACTCACGTCACCAGCGGTCACAACTAGCCCCATAGTATGCACATGAGCCATCTAGCCAGTATACAATATCTATGTCTACAACATATAAAATGATTACCTTAATGCCTTAACCCTTTAATGGTCCAATTTGGTCAAGAAAATAAAAATATTTGCTTGTTGAATGGCCATTTGCAGGCCAAGAAGGGAATATTTTTGAAAATTTACCAATGGAATCACTGACTCGGTCATCGAGCCAGGCATTCCAGTGGTAAATTTTCAAAAATAGTATTCTCTTGGCCTGTACATGGACATTCACCAAGACCACTGCAGAGGACGGTTTTGGCTGGCTTCACCATTAAAGGGTTAATGGTTAAGTCAGCTAAAGCTGGCCTCTGCTGCACTTGATCTTGAAGAATGTCCCTTTGCACGCAAGGAGAACATTATTTTTGAAAATTTACCACGGGAATACCTGGCTCGATAACCGAGCCAGTCATTCCAGGGGTAAAGTTTCAAAAATAGTATTCTATTTGCCCACAAATGGACATTCAATAAACAAATATTTTTATTTTCTTGATCAATCTTAACCATGAAAGTGTTAATAATAATAATAATAATAATAATAATAATCAGGCTGGAAGAAAATCCCTTACAAAAATCTATATTTATACCTAGTCATATCTCATCTATATATATATACATGTACATGCAAGTAGGCGATGACTTCAGAGACGGTATCGATTTATGAATAAAATGTGTCTGAGCAGACAAAATTGAATGTCATGCATGAGTAATTCTCGAATATAAACAGGAGATTGCTTTTGTCAGAAATACACAAATATCGTGAAAAGATAAATTTAGATATTGGGACCTAAGCAGTAGTATAGCCGGTAGTAGAAAAATACCACCTCCCTCCACAGGCAACTGTTCCGTGATCCGCGGCTCCCACCGCCCTCTGAATTCCTGAGGCATAGGTTGCGGGGGCCACCACAGATCGCCGAACGGCTACCAGGGAGGTAGGATCATCCCGACACTACTACCACCAGGGGCTGAACGCCCATTTAGAGACAAGCCTCCACAGTGATATACACCACTGATCACCCACAGGGCCGGCCTCTCTCTATTCTGTGTAGGCTCAGACAAACATGTAGTCTCTGCCAGTCGCATCGGCATGATGGGATCACCCATAGGGGCTTCCATCTACCTTGACAACGCTCACCTGGGAGGAGACTAAAGTGATTAGCATGTGAACCACGGCAGACTCTGGCATGTTCACATGTTACGCAGAGAATCTGGTGCTGAGCAGGGGTCTCCAGCAGACAACCACGGCCTACCCTCTCCACCCCATAGAAGTGGCAGACAGACTCGATCTCTTTACGTGGGTGAAAGTGGTCATAAATGTTTGTCCGCAAGGGGTCGACCCAAGGATTGTACTGGGGGTCATCCCGGAAGTGGGCCCACTTGGCATCCAATATCATGGCAGTCTCAGCGCCCTGTGCCACTGCTGTAGACGCCAGCACGAGCAGTATGATGAGAATCATGGCTATATATGAAGAGTTAAACTGAACAGAGTGAACCCCTCGAGAAATATCTGTGCCAGATCGAGCCCTGTTCCATCGGATCGATAGTGATCTTCATCTCCTCAGGGGCAGGGCTAGCTGCTTCACTCTGCCACCGGCTAAGAAACATAGCTCTAGGACTATGAGTCATTTGCGGCCTAGTGAGTCCGACTCGCTGAAGCAGTTTAACAGCACCATTGACTTTGGAGACATGTCACACACCATCTACCTGTAGGGTGCCCTCCTGGAGGTTAACAGCTTCTTCTGGTCCATCGAATGGACGACGCAGCAGGAGCTTTCCACCTGTAACCCCGATCCGGTGACCCCCACCCTCGTCAGGGAGACACCTTCACCTATGTAGGTGAGGAAGGATGATCCCCGATTGTAGAGCTTTCGAACTGTCCCAGCCTTTTTCCACAACAGTGGAGAGGGGAGTAACTTCTATGTCAATGACTGCGGGAGGCTTATATAGGGGCAACCATGTTTGCCAGTCACCACCCTCGTCCAGCGAGGTACCACACTTCATTCTTCTCAAATTTGAACTGCAGGGTTTTTGCCAGGGTCAATAGCAGGCCATCATGGGTCACCGGCGGGGCACCGCTCGAATAGGGTTTGACCAGATGAAAGCTGAGGTCATTATTTAGGGTATTGATGTCTGCCACCTCTGTATCCGAGAGCTCAATCAATGGCTCGAGGATGTACTTCCTCTTCAGGAAATTGTACCGAAACACGATCTTGTGGCCATCTATGTTGCGACCCAGGCACGCCTTCGTCACATCCTTGAGGTCTGTGAGCAGCTCCACCCCATCACCACCAATGGGGTGGAGGGAGAATGCCTATGAGCTTGCTTCGTACTGTAGGGCGAATGACTTGCCATCGCTCTCTTCTACCTTGGCAGCATCAACTGCGTACACATCTGCCAGGTCAGCAAGACCAGTCGAGTGAGCAAATATGGGTTCCATAGCATGCTATAGAAGGGGTTTAAACAGGATATAACCATGCCGATTGTCCGACTGCTGCTCTCCGGTGGTGAGAACGTAATCTCACCCTCTCTAGAGGGGAGATGGGTGGTACAGTACCTTGTAGAATGGGTCCTCTTCGAGGTGCCCCAGTGGGGCACAACATACATACATGCCGATGTGCTACATCAACCTCCGGGCAGTGCACACAGCAACTCACTAGTAGAAGTCAGCCGGGACATGATAGAGTATCTCCCAGGTGTCAACAGCAACCTATGGAAAGCTATCAGTCCTAGCTTGTTCACACCTGTAAATCACCTGTTTGACAGCCCCTCCATTAACATATATGCCAGCACGGATGGGATATCGGACGCCCATTTAGAGTTTACACTCTTATTACTCATTGACCTGACATGATATCATACCAGCATTATCTGACCTTGGCCGAGATGATGAAGAAAGAGGTTCGCCCCTTCATGACCACTGCACAGATAAAGGCCTTAAACGAACAGAGGCTCGCACTGCAACAAGAAGGAGAGCGACTACAGCGGGAGAACTGGTATCAACAGAACGCAAGCCATGCAAGGAGGCGAAGGAACAGTGAAAATTTCCCATACTGGCAGGCCCTCCTGGAGGAGAGGAAGCGGGATGCAGGAGTCTTGACAGACGACGATGAGCTAGATGTCTTCACAGACGAGGATGAGCCAGGTGGCTTCTCAGATGAGGATGAACCAGATGTCATACAGTGGAAAGAGGAGATGGCGCAGAAGTGTAAGACCAAGAAAACCATCCAGCGGCGGACCTACTATCTTGGTGATAAGGTGAAGTTCCAGATGTCATGTCTCAGAAAGCTACTGGCACCAGACATAGTGCTGGATGACCTCTGTCTAAGAGACGTCTGTCTCGAAACCAGCAAGCTGGCTCGGTTCGCCAGGCACTCCAAAATGAACCCTTTTATGACTCATGAGCAGATTCTGCAGGTGATGCAGGTTTAATCTCCAGGTATACTATGGCAAAATCAGAGTGGCGGAAGCAACCAGAAATATACCCCTCCCTGACGGCTGACGAGGGGGATACAGTACATGGCTGGCGACTCCAGCAGATAGATACCATCAGACAGAATCTCGTCCATGAGACAGAAAAATACAGCAGAACGCGCAGGCGATATAAGACAGCCTACAACGTCCTTGCGCATACAACCACTGCTGCGGGTGTGATTGGAGCCAGTGCTGGGGTGGCAGCTGTGGCCACTCTCGCTACAGGGGTGGGGGCCATCGTCGCCATCCCGCTGGGTGGCGTGGCACTAGCCGCCACTGTCTTGGCCACAGGCTTGGGGGTGGGGCAGCGGCAGATCACAAGGAGGCTGGAGAAGCATGCTAAGTACGTGGCACTGGCACAGAGTATGCTACGGACTATCGACGAGTCTGTCAGCAAAGCTCTCGAGGATGGCCAGGCCACCGATGAAGAGTACCGCCATATATTGAAGGTCCAAGCCCTGTACCGCACGGAGAAACCTAAAGTGCGACAGCAATACCTCAAAGGCTTCAGCGGGCGGGTTGATATGGAGGAGTTAAAAAACGAGATGTTACGGCGAGGTCGCCTCGCTGGTCTCTGGAGTGGAGACGACTACAAATAGTGTGCTGCGGTAGCTTTAAGAACACCAGTATAGATGGCCACTGAACCTCACGACAGTCATCCGGAGCCAACCGCCCCTCGTGGGTACACCCTTGACTGGCCTGAGAGGCCTACTGGATGATATACCAGAGCTAACACTGTTCTCCATCACAGTGGATGGATGGTCCCGAACTAGCTTCTCCGTCAACCCACGACCGCTGTCCAACCGCCCCATCACCATCAAGGATGAAGCAAGCTCATACTTGGATGGCTGCTCAAAGCCTCTCATACTGGAATCAGCAGCTGAACTTTGCCGTGTGGTGTGCCAGGCAGGATGTGGAGTAAGTTCCATCCTGCTTCACTCCTATTCTCGTACTCCTGAAGCTGTGCTCATCGCCAGCTGTCTCAGATTCCACGTGTACTTCATGGTGCGACGAATCCGCCATGAGCTGGGTGCAAGCCTCCCTGATACAAACGCCTTCGACCCACAGCTAAACAGTCATAGCGTCTCAGTGGTCAGCAGACTACAAAGAGAGTTCAGCGCTCACCCAGACTATCGGTGGCATGGTGGTGACAACAGCGGCCTAGGGGTTATGTACGATGACCCGAGACGTGACTACTCAGGGTTCCCCTGTCGAACCCCCCAACGAGTAGGCCGTCGGAAGACAGCGACATTCTTGTTCGATCCAGACTCCGACCCTGGAGCGCTGATGCAAAATGCGGCAGGACTATCCAGATGTGTGGAAGTACTTTGTCCCACACACCACCTCAGGCCTCACACCAGCAGGGATCGTTCGGATCAACTAGTCCCTGGAAGCACTGTGCTACTGCCCCCTTACGGCACAGACCCAGCTGCGGCATTCCATAGATGGTGTCAGCACAGCAGAGGTCCAGGCCATGTTAATCAGTCTTGTTGAGGATATTATCATCGTGGCAGACCCCCGTAGTCTTATTGCTAAGTTCCAGCAGGGGTTGCAGAAGGCCCGTCGCAATCTTGACTTTGCTATTTCGCCACACCTACAGTTGATTCCGAACAACATGATCGTGAACATCAAGTCAGGGGCTATAACAACATGATAGTCGAGGGGAGTTCCCCCGGTGTCCACTTCGGCTTCAACACTGCCATCAACGCACCTACGCGTAGTACGAGCCATAGTCATTCCGACCCTGACACTGCAGCCAGTCGACACGGCAGCTCCAGGCACCCCGACACTGCAGCCAGTCGCCCCGACACCGCTTCCTGTGGTAGCTCTATGTGTGGTGTCTCGGGATCAGCCTACTCCGCCGCTAGCAAATCAGCTATAAGACTATCCTGACTCTCTACAGTAGCAGTGGGGACCATAGTGAGACACTGAACCAGCTTGGCATGCCCTACAGCCCCTACACCCGCTGCCAACATGCACATCCAAGGGCTGGAGGGCTCGGCAGCGCATCCTTTTTCCAGCTTGTAGTATCGCAGAGCCTTGTTCAGCTCTGAGTCCGGTGAGGCTATGGCAGTCTGCAACTGCTGGAACACATCTGACAGATATTCCCGATCCTTGTAGAAACCTTTAGCCCGCAGGAGCTGCTCGACGATACTCCCACCCATGATAAGGTTTCGAGGAAGCAGATCTGTCCCTTGCTAAATCCTAGATAGAGCTTCACAGCTGTCAGCTCCTCTGTCAGCTCAGCACCGGAGCTCATCTGGTGTCTTCCTCCTGTAGTCCTTCAACTCCCTCCAGAAGACATCATAGTACTTCTCGTATAGCGTGAGCCCAGACATGTTTAAGATGTCTCAATAGAGAGATGAATATTCCTGATTACCAACCCGGCCACCTGGCAGACGCAGACTGGGAAGATCTTATTAGCTCTCTCGACAGGGGACGCAGACATTTAACCGCGTTGTATACTCAGTGCTTAAACAATGACGTCAACGGTACAGGTCATGAAGCAACTGCCTGAGAGCCAGGCGAGTCTTCAGAAGGTGGAGAACCCGCTGCGAACCAAGACACAGAAGTTACTGACCAAAGCAAAACCTCTGGCAGTCCACATCACCAGTAACGTGGCGGCCAATGCAGCCGTGGTGAAGACAACAGGGGGAAGTGAGGTTCTACTGCCGCCACTGCGGCTCTCCTCGCTACAGTGGTGAGTGGGGTGGCCAGGCAGTCTCGGAATAACTCACCCCATCCCAAAGATCGCCCTCAGTCGTGCCGCCTACACTGCTGCCGCCAAGATCATGGGTGAACGTGTTACACTAATGGAGGCCGCGGTTCTAGGGCTAGCAACGAGTGCAATGGCTGAGATCATCGTCGCCTACGTTTAACCCCTCTGATTAGTGAGAGATGGATTACGAGACCCCTGCAGCATATGAGGCAACGCATGCTTGAGGGCGGTGTGTAGCCCATAGTTGAGCACCCGGACTGAGGATTGCCAATGCCCGGGAATGGTGGACCGCCCACAAGGTGTGCCCCTGCAGAGAGGGCCAGTACCCTGAGCACTGCTACCTATTCCCTTGGCCGACTGCGTGGTCCTCCTATGCCCAACTATTTCACTGGGGGTATGACTAGTAGGTTTAAGCCGTCTGTATATGACTATGACTCTCTCACTCACAGACCTAGAAAGCAGAGCTAGGCGACCTTGCTCACTTGGGCGAGGCACGCCTCAGTTCAGAGGACACTGTTGCCCTATCTCCTTCCTAGACTTCGATGAGAATGGAGACCAGCGGGAGATCCAAGGTACCATCCCAGCCCGAGATCTCATTGGGAACACTGATATGGTAGGACAAGACTGTATACAAGGGGATGGACATCAAGACGAGGTAAGCTAGACGACTTCAAGCTTGTGGTTGCTGGGACCAATGTTCTTGGAGAGGTATGCGAGCTGGCTGATTGCCAACTCTACAGACAGAAAACTAAGTCATATGCACTTCTGCGCCTAACCAGTGGAAGCGACGACCTCGAGTCGGCACTCGAGGGCCATCACCACCTCGGGAAGAAGCCGGTAGAGGCTATCAGACACTCTGCTGGTCACAGCTCTAGAGGAGCGAACAAGGCAGAGGAGTGCCTACCACCTGATGCTCTGGTTCGCTACCTGTATGAGCCTGGTGAGCCGGAAGATGGTCAACGGCGTGCAACAGATCCTAACTGGTTGATAGATGTTCACAGGCTTGACAGGTATGTGGAGTCGATGGGACGGCCTACACTGTACTACCTGGCATGTAGAAGAGCTTCAGCTAGTCCCTGAAGACACACAGCTACCACACCCTAGGGTGCTAACATGATACTCGATGGGCTCGGTATGGACCCCATCTGGCAGCACATGGCGCTTATCATAGTAAGCGGAAAGTCCAAGTTTTTCCTGCGCATACGTCACCATACCCTGGTTGCGTATGCGTAGGCCTCGATTGGTGGCTCTGTCCACTACAGCATGGAGGGCACTGTTAAACCTCTGCCAGGACATGTCATTCTGCCGTTTAGCCATTCCCCTGGTCGAGCATTTCACTTGCAAGTTTCTGCAGTTCCAGCGGTCTGTATTCTCCACGTAGTAGCACTTGGAGCAGAGAGCAATACCACGAGCGCCTTCGAACTCGAGCTTGAACAGTCCCGGAGTGCGGTTAGACCATTTGTCCCATGCCAACCAGTCACGTTTGCAGGTCTCATACTCCGTCAACTCGATCAGCTTCCCATATGCACTGTTGCCGAGGAGTTTGAAGAGATCAGCCAACAAGGCTTTACTTTTGTCAACATCCCCGGTACGACGTGCCTCAGTAACAGAGTCTACAAACCATTCAAAAGGTTTCTGTGAGGTGTAGTCGATAGTGCGATAGATAGCAGTAATCTCTAACCCATGGGCAAGGTACCACTTGAGAGTTGGTGAATACAATACCCTCTTCTTACCAGAGTGCACCAACGAGCTTGCTAGTTGTAGACTTTTGTCGACCTGTTTTATCAAGGTATGCAAGCATCTCCGAAGGTATAGCCTCTTCTGGGATCTCACGATTATAGAAGATGGGAGACATCTCCTCTAAGTTTGGCCATAACACTTTAGGTACGTCAATGTCGACCTCAGTAAACCCGAACCAACGATCCGCTAGCAGATCCTGCTTAAAGCGTTCAATATCACTGCTTATACACCCACCCCACCGTCGTACAGTTTCTTTACCACATGGCATTACTTGGGCCATGGTTGACAAATACAGAGCATTTGCATCATAACCAAGGAGACACTGACATACTCGCTTACCTTGGCGAATTCGGGTAACCCCAGCCTCGTGATATCTCGTGAACACAATGCTAGGACCACCAACAACAGCACCCTTTAACATCTCGTAAGCTTCCTTGCCTGGAGAGTAAAGGCTAATATCCAGCTCATGTTCAGCAGTACCACGAAGTACTGAAGCGACACATCAGGAAGTGACACCGCATCCTTCAGAATGTCAGTATCTCTTTCTGTGTAGAATTCTCGCATCTTCTCTAAGGCTTCAACGAACGACCTAACATCCAAGTTGTTGTAATAACGCAACCAGTCAGCAAATGTCTTCATCCCCAAATCTCTGAAGGTCTGCTTGCAAGCTTTCCACTCTGACAACTCAAGAAGGTAACCACCTTTGAGCTTGGACCACCACGCAGGATAATCAGGTAGTCCAGGATAGTCAAGCTTCTCAGGTGAGTCGAACCATTCATAAGGTAACCAGCTCTTGTTGCGTGCAACCGTAGGCTTTGATCCATTTCTCATAAGAAACCCCTGGGTCGAGGTAGTTGATTACATCGAGAAACCTCAGTTCAGGCGTAATGAGGAACATTGTCTGGCTAGCCTTCTTGGCGACTTTCACCGTTCCTTTGGACGTAGTAGTAAGTTCATCTACGAAGTACTTCTTGATGAGGTTCAGGTAGTACCGCCCGCACACCACTCATTGATAAGTCGCTGCTGTCGTTTTGGTAACTTGTCCAAGTCTGCGGGTAGATACTGTGACCGAACCCTTGCACGGATCGTGGGTCTCCTGCATGAACTCTGAGATCAGCACTTTGAAGTTAGCATTGCAGAGGTGAGTTGGCGAAGGAGCAGCCGACTGACACCGAGATTGGTATGTGGGCACTCTCGATCGTGAGACTCTCTGTAGGGTGGGTCTTAATCCCATCTTGAAGGGCTTCAAAGTCACAGACAATAAAGTGTGGGTATGGTACTGTCCGCACAGGGGTGTGGACGCTTGGACAGCGTTTTATACAGCACTCCCACTGTACCACAGGCGTGCGTCCAGATGCTCTCAGTTGCTCGTCTCTCGCGACCGTCTTGCGGTATCTTTGATCAGCATCCTCACCTTGCTGGTGTTGTGAACATCCATGCCAGTGACAGCCATGAAACTGAAATACTGTGTCGGTTATCGGATCATAACCATCTACGGGAGCCCCCTCGATCCAACGCTCACCACCGTGACCACACTTTGCGTGGTGTATATAAATTCCAGTTTCTCGACTCATATTCAATCCAATGAGTAGCCGCGGAACTGGCCGGTTGGTATGGATAGAAAGCCTTCTCGTATATGGGGACTGCGGTGCTACTACCTTCTCCACATTGCAATCGATGGTCGTTTTTTCCCCCTGTACAGCGGTCAGCATGGCGATAGAAACTACATGCTTGGGTGAACTGCTGTTGACAGTGCCAACAGCTGAGTCTGGGCCAGCTTGGAGATGTCCTTAATGAAGAAGGCGTGGTGGTCATACACTCCTAGTCATGATGGTCGGATAGTGTGCAGGTTTCCTGGTCAGATGCCAGCTACCCTCTTCAGCGGGCTCATAAACACGAATCCCTGTCTTCGCAAATAACTCTACCTTGTCCAGCTGGTCTAGGGACGTCTTTAGTATGTCAGCCACAGGCCTGTTCAGGCCATAGAACTGTTTAACAGGCTCTCGTGCAGGAGCTGTACTTCTATCAGCTCATGCACCCTGCTGGACTGCTAGACATCTCCAGAGGCACATGTTATCTTTGTAGGTATCGAGTTCCACCATTCCCTTCCTCCATCGAGGGCCCTGTCCCTAGCAGAGGCTGGCGGTCGATAACAACCTTTACCTCAATGTTGATTGATCTGACGAAGGCCCACGCGGTATTGGGCCGATCGATATTGTCTGGGTCGAGGCGGGCTTGCTCTCTGCCCTCCACCCAAGTCTGGGTCTCTCCTAGTGTATTCATCCAGGGACTTCCTGGAGCATTCTTGTGAAAGAGCATTACCGTACCATCCTCGATGTGGCGGATTCGATAGGTGTGGGTATACCGAAGGTAGAAGGCGTTCTGAACAGTCCGCAGCTTCTCCATGATCCGACCTGTAATGTCTCCTTCTAGCCCTCTGAAGAATGACCAGCATACTGTTCGCTGTCCTCTCTCCTCTGTCTCCCTCTCACCGAGACGCTCGTTGAGAATCTGCTGACCTTCTCGCCTCATACTCCGGGCTAGGGTTTCAAATCTCTGTCGCCTCATTAATCGTCTTCTGATTCGGTGTAGAAGAGGTAGACGTTCTTGTGGATGGCTTGCCCTCCAAGTTGCTACAGCTTTGGCCCGTAAGCTGACATTCGTCTCCTCATACAACTGACAACTCTCATGGAGCAGCCGTGCTTTCTTGTGAGGGTTCCATGGATCCTCACAGGTGAGCGCCGGAAACCTCCCTGTCTGTTTTGCTCGGGAGTCGCTTTAGCCACTCCTCGGCAAGGGTGGGGAGTCGCTTTCGCCACTCCTCGGCATTGGCATGTTCAATTATCTGGAGCAGGTCGGCTTTGCAGGCCTTAGAATAGCCTCTAAGACCGAATTGCTTTGCCATCACTCGAAGCTGTGTTACAGTAACCATAATGCAAGGTCTATATATTAGATCTTAAACATTTTTCGGACGTACAGTAACCCTGATGCAAGGTCTATATATTAGATCTTAAACCTTTCTGACCATCGTGTTACAGTAAGTGGCGATCAGTACCTGTAGGTGGTGTATATCCCTGTGAATGCCTGTCTCTAAATGGGCGTTCAGACCCTATTATGTGTGGCGATCAGTACCTGTGGGTGGTGTATATCCCTGTGGATGCCTGTCTCTAAATGGGCATTCAGACCCTATTATGTGTAGCAATCAGTACCTGTGGGTGGTGTATATCCCTGTGGATGCCTGTTTCTAAATGGGTGTTCAGACCCTATTATGCGTGGCGATCTGTACCTGTGGGTGGTGTATATCCCTGTGGATGCCTGTCTCTAAATGGGCATTGAGACCCTATTATGTGTGGCGATCAGTACCTGTGGGTGGTGTATATCCCTGTGGATGCCTGTCTCTAAATGGGAATTCGGACCCTATTATGTGTGCCGATCAGTACCTGTGGGTGGTGTATAACCCTGTGGATGCCTGTCTCTAAATGGGTGTTCAGACCCTATTATGTGTGGCGATCAGTACCTGTGGGTGGTGTTTATCCCTGTGGAGGCCTGTCTCTAAATGCGTGGCATGACGCGTTTAAGTTCTTCCATAACTAAACTGAACTTTCTCCTGGCAGACCTTCTTGTAGTTCATTATGTTGGAATGTTTACGACTCCCGCATGCTTTACATAGTTCAGTCTGTATAAATACCTGCCCCGCATCCTCTGCACGGCTTCGACTCAACAGCAGCCTTCTGAATCTGAGCATTGTGTGTCGCACAATATTCTCCAACACAGTTCCTTAAGCATCGAAAAGGCTTACCTCGCATAAGCCATTTGCATGCATTATAATGCACGTTTGATAAAGTCTATATCAAGATCTTAAACCGTGGGCTGATGGGTGTGGTTCAGTAGGGCCTGGGTATCTTGTATGTATTTGTGGTTCTCCCGGACAGTGGGGTCCACACAGGAGTTTTATATTCTTGGCCATGCCCATTTGTCTAAATGGAAATCCAGTTGTCTAAATGCAAATCCAGTTGAGGGAGGTGATCAGGGAGGTGGTATTTTTCTACTACCGGCTATACTACGTAAAGATGTTGTGAGGACTAGATACCCGATCGCTCTGATTAACTTGACAACCATAATACAGATTCTCCTTTACTAGAAGAAACAAATGCTTTTTTAATTTTTGTAATCGGCCCAGACAAAGCTGAGATAAGCATATAGCAACCACCTTGACAATCAAACATTTTTAGCTATCGCGCTAGAGTTGTGATGTCACACCGGGATGACACCAGCTCCTATTAGTCTAGATTATTATCTCGGGGAGCATAGCTAGGCTCTCTACTGCTGCGCGTATTAGGCACCTATGCACCTATTCTTTGACAATTCATTCTTCCCACAGGGACACTACATTGTTCGAGATGCGCAATGGTTCGATAATATCGAAGTTGATGATATTTTTGTTGATTAAACTTAAAGGACAGACCTCATGGTCACGGTGCCTGACATCACAATTCTAACGTATAGGCCTGTTAGAGGTGACAGTAACATCGGATTTCGTGTACGTGAATTAGGCCATATTTAATCAAACCCGCCGATACACTTCTTGGAATACAATTCTACAAATGCATATATATCTTATCTTTCTGGATTGACTGCAGAGATTTTGCATAGATGATAGGCATACATGTACACAACTTTTTAAATGATAGTTAAGTAGGCCTACTTAGCGCAGTACTCGGTACACGTACAATCGCAATTTACCATTGTGTAGGCTTATGAATAAATTTATGATTGCAATATAGCAGTTACTCCAGCTATGTGTTTAAATTTAACTAAAGTGTCGGGTAAATATAAATCTAATCTAAACTAATCTATTTGCGTATAGTTTACACTCACATATTTTTGACAGTACACGGTTTGTTTACACTTTAGGCAGCTGTCGAGGCGCGTAGTGAGGCTTTCACTGCCGTCCGCACGCTTATAGTACAACTTAAATAACATATACTGTTGAAGATTTTGAACATAATTGGGTTGGATTTCAACCCAAATTGTGTTCAAAATATTCAACATAACATATCATGTATCATGTTCATATGGCTCTAACTAACATATTTGTGTTTTTGCTTTGGAAGCATTTAAACCTATTTAAGAGCTGCACTGTAAGTAAAGATGATACGCTAGCGACCTCTGAACATCTGTCAGTTCACCTACCTATTTAAAATTTGTTCATCCACTACAGTTTTGCATTTTCATAACATTGAAATATGAGTGTATGCTACTTCCATACATGGAAGAAGTTGGTTTTGAAGACGATATAGTCAACATATGGTTGTCACAGGCGTTGCCCATAGTTTACCGTAGTTATAGGCCTATTATTATGCGAATATAGCTATCCATGAAACCATTAAAAATGAGTAAATATAATAGATTTTTAAAAATCATGATTTTTTATTTCTTGAAGACGTAGCTTCAACCTGACATAATTTATGTTATGGTAGGTGAAGTCTATCCTGTTAAATGCACGTTTTAAAATATGTTACCTTTGTACTACAGACAGAGAAATATTGACCCAACTCACAGCGCCGTTCCCGGAGTGACATCGCAGCGAGTGGTGATGTGATTCAGATTGAGGCATTATTTAATCTCGTTATTTGGGCTGCCTAACATATTTCTCTCACTCTAAAGTGACGCTATTGTGTTTAAATAGTGTAGTAGAACATAAAATTAATTAAAACTTGTTATCGACCTCAAGTCCTCACAAGACCTTCAAGCACTGTGTAAATGGCAAATATGAACATAAATGACTGCAGCTAAATTTCTATTAACCCTTTAACCATTGAAATGTCAGTATTTTAATTTCAAGTCAACTACATGTATATACAGAACTGTTGAATATTTTGAAACAAATTTGACTGGAAAATGTTGCTGCCTAGCTCATGGGGGTCATTAAGCTTGGTGGCAGCCTTTAACCCTGTAACATTAAAATTTTGTCAGTCAAGAAAATTATATTTTCTCATAGAAAAATGTCCATTTGCAGATAAGAGATTATTCTTTAAAGATTTACCACTTTAATGACTGGCTCCCTTATCAAACTTTCACCAACTTTTCAAAATTAATCTTTTTGTCTGAATTTCTCAAGAACACTGGAGAAGCCATATTTGGTCAACATGACATGACCATTAACGGGTTAACTCATTTGCTATGTCATTGAAATAACTCTACTTCATCCACCACCAAACCCGCTTTTTAATCAAATAAATATATAAAATAAGTTTCATAAAAATCTTTTTGTGAAAGATGTCAAATTATCACACTGAAATTGATCACCCATCTACACACATCAGCAGAGAGATGGTATATATAATGCATAATACTATGAATCGAGGTGGCGCAAGTAATTCTAAGATCAAATAAAACCTGAGCGTATATTAAACAACTGGATAAAGGATGTTTTTGAAAAGGGCAAGTACTGTGTATTTGAGAAGTTTAGCATTGATATTAAGATCAAACAGATAATCTTTTCTAACCAATGTAATAGAACTTAGCTATTTGTTGACAACATAAATATATGCAGGGGTTTATCAGATAAATTGATTATATTTATAACGCTTATATCGATTACATCATTTTGATATATGTGACTAACAAGGGACCGATCTGTCATAATTAAACCATGTCACTTGTTAACTGATCCACAATCAAATTAACAAGAGCTCTGCAAACGGTGCATAATACGCCGCCATGATGACAAACCAATGAATGACAGCTATCAGAAAATATTTATTTCTTCCTCAGACCTATCAGACCAGTCATCCTTATGAAGTTTCAAAGCGATACGTTAAACGGTCAATGAGGTATCATTCGGAAACCAATTTTCAAGATGGCTGCCACTGACCGGTGGCCATATTGGATTTCGGATTATTGTAAATTTTTATAGGTTTCTTCACCAGACATATTCCAACGACCCTAGGGAGTATTCCGATAAATGGTAATGGAGATATCATCCAGCAACCAACTTTCAAGATGGCTGCCCATGGCTGGTGGTCATCTTGGATTTCGGATCATTGTCAATTTCTATAAGTTTCTTCCTCAGACCTAGTCCAACCACTCTATGAAGTTTCAAAGCGATCCGATAAACGGTAACGGAGTTATCATCTGGAAACCAATTTTCAAGATGGCCACTGGTGGCTGGTGGCCATCTTGGATTTTGGATCACTGTCATTCTCGATAGGTTTCTTCCCCAGAGGTAGTCGAACCACCCTATGAAGTCTCATAGCGATCCGATAAACGATAATGGAGTTATCACCTGGAAACCAATTTTCAAGATGGCCGCTGGTGGCTGGCGGCCATCTTGGATTTCGGATCATCGTCGATTTCGATAGGTTTCTTCCCAAGACCTAGTCCAACCACCCTATGAAGTTGCAATGCCATCCGACAAACGGTAACAGAGTTATCATCCGGAAACCAATTTTCAAGATGGTGGCAGGTGGCTGGTGGCCATCTTGGATTTCGGATCATCGCTGATTTCGATAGGTTTCTTCCCAAGACCTAGTCCAACCACCCTATGAAGTTTTATGCGATCCCACAAGCGATAATAGAGTTATCATCCGGAAACCACTCTGCTGCCCGCACGGACGGCACCATTAAATAAAACCCCGCCAAACTTTTTTAAGTGACTGGAGCCCAAATAGGAAACAGATTCACTTTTCTGAATTTAAGTGCCAAATATTATAGGCAGATTCAAATCATTTCCACACGGGGTGGCTGAGGTCGTAGTTATTGAACGGTAAGTATGTTTTTGTAGTGGTTAATAAAACTGCAGACCAACCCGCAAGGTGGTTCTGTGGGGAGTTGTTATTACACCACAAAAACATCCATTACCGTTCAATCTCTACTTGCTAAACCCGTAGATTTGGTCAGTGCCCCACTTAAAACATTAGGTGGGAGATTTGAGAATCCACAAACAAGGATAAAAATCAAACCAATCTTATCCAAATGTTAATAAAATAACATAATAGTGCATTTTAATCAATCACACCGTGATTATCAAATAAGGAAAATTTTGAACTAAAGAAATAAATAAAAAACAAATAAACTCTCACCATTTCTCACAGGCGCACAGTCTTAATGAAAATGGCGGGATGTGCTTGGTAAATGGTCTTCAGCTTTTTTGGTTAAAATCGCAATATTACGAAAGAAGTAGTCTGCTGCACTCTGAACTTTTAGATAATGTGGTAAAAGTGGATTCAGATTTCCATCCTGCGACCTGCATGACTTCGTCTAGAGAAGCATCGGCAAAAAGAGCAAAAGAGGTGGCCATTCCTCTAACATCGTGAGCTTTAATATGAGAAAGATTAATTTGTTCCGGAGAAGCCATCTCGTAACAAAGTTTTATGGTCTCACAAACCCATCTGGCAATTGTAGACTTTGAGACCGGTTTGGCTAACTCTTCCGCAGTACGTAAATGGTACGGATCAGATCTTTTAAAATCTGTTCGCCGTTTGAACTTTTAATGCCCTAACAGGACACCCAGACTTTGTCAGATGGCGAAAGACGATAATGATTTTAAAATGATCTGACTAGCAGGAAAGCGGTTAGACAGGGTCTTAGATAAAAAAATCCCTTCTGTGATATAAAACTAAACCGTCTCCTGAAACTATAAATCTGTCCCTTTCAGCCGAAAGAGCACAAATTTCTGAATGTCTTCTCGCAGAAGCCGCAGCAACAATAAAAAACAACCTTAATAGTCAAAATTACCAATGGAGGCAAGAGGTTCAAAATGGTGGTCTGCCAACACCTGAAGGACCAATGCCAAATTCCAGGAAGGCAAAGGCGTAGTTATCGGAGGACAAATATTGCCTAAACCTCTGATAAAACTATTAAGAATGTGTCCTTGACATCAGCATTCAGAAGACAAGGAAGAGAAGATGCCAAAGAAAATCTATACCCCCCTAACAGTATTAGCTGATAACTGTAAGGAATCAAAGAGATAGGCTAAAAAATCTAAAACCTGGGGAATAGAAACAGAATCGGGCACAAGACCATGATCTGAACACCAGTCTACAAAAATTTTAAGTCGACCCTTGTAAACTCTGCGGGTCGACTCTCTTCTGCCAGAATCGATAAATTTCCTGATGTCTTGAAGAAACTTTAATCTCAGAGACTTTACTTTCGATATTTTCCAAACACACAGACTGAAGATTTCTGGGTTTGGATGAAGCCAAGAGCCTCTTACTTGAGACAGAAGATCTGGGGAGACTGGAAGAAGACCAGGGAAGTCTACCAGGAGATCTAGACGGTCTACAAACCAGATCCTCTTTGGCCAAAAGGGAGCTATTAGGAGAACCTCGCAGATTTGGTATTTGACCTTCTTCAACACTAAAGGGATTAAAAATGTTGGAGGGAACGCATAGGCGAACATTCCTGTCCAGGACTGAGACAGGGCATCCACTGCCAGGGTCTGACTGACCAGAAAAGGGGACCTGAAAGAGGAGATCCAGGCATTCTAAGAGGTCACAAACAGATCTACAACAGGACGATCCATAAGACTGAAAATCGCTTTGACAACCTACCTCTTTAACTGCCACTCTGTGTGGGCGAATATGTTGAGACGTGACAGCTGGTCCGCAAGAAAATTCAGACTGCCTGGGACATGGAAAGACACTAGAAAATCTGATTCTTGCGGCACCACAAGGAGGTTCCAAACCTCTGTACAAAGGAGAGGATCTTGTTCCCCCTGTCTGATGAAGTAGGAGACTACCGTCGAATTGTCCGATCGGATCGAGATTTTGAATCCTATTAATCGATTCGACCAAGGCAGGAGAGCCTTCCTGACGGCCCACAACCCCAAGATGTTGATGAGAGCTGTCGACTCCTCCAGAGACCAAAGGCCTGAGACCAACAGGGAATCCCAGACCGCTCCCCATCCCTCCTGGGATGCGTCTGTAAAAATAATCACCTGAGGGGTGGGGGGAAAACTTGACCAGAGACACCCCTTAGAGGCAAAGAAAGATCCTTCCAAAATTCTAGATGAGGGATTAAGTGATCTCTTATGGGAATCTGAAGATCAATGGAGTGGGTTGACTGCTTCCAAAGGGACATTAAGTACATCTGAAAGTGTCTTCTCATCAGCGCCGCCCAAGGAATGACATTCTCTATGCTGACCATCAAGCCTATCGCTCTCAAAAAGAATCTTGCTCTGACTGAGGTAGGGCTGCGCGGTTTGGCTTACAGCCATATCGGTTTCGATATGACTTTTCATATCGGTTTTAACCGAATATCGGTTTTATGGACATGAAACAAAAAATTTAAATGATAAAAATTAGCACGAAAACAGAACGTATTTTCACGCCCCGATACATTCGTAACGTTTTACGCCTTTAAAGCTTAATATACCTTATAATATCCATCATCGCGGGAGTGAAATGATTAATTAGACCGCCTAAATATTACGCACAGTTAAATAAACATCGTTTATTTTGCCAAAATTAATCATAAATCAGCAAATAAGGTTGCGAAAAGACGTAAATCACGCGATTGTAATTAATTATGATGTAATTATCTCCCTTTCTTCTTTCATTTCCAATTCGGCCCGAGGACGAAATCATGCCTTGAAGAAAATATTAACTGTAATATTGCGATCGCGAATTTCATAAGTTAATATGATATTGTGTATAGAAGATAACGTTTTAAAAACGGTTTGAGTAATAATTTTATTTAAAATTATATCCTAATCAGCAAAATGTATTCAGCATTATATTTGTTGGCGAGATTTTGATGCATTCGGGCGATTTAGTGTTGGGACGACTTTGCATTATGTTAATTAGCCGGTGACGTAAATAAAATGGATGCCGTTGTTTAGAAATGTTTTCCCCGATACAAACTTTAATGACAAATTCCCACATTAGTATTGTGTTTTATATTGCAAATTTATCTGAGACTACCAGGGAAAAGACGAGTGGATATTTATTTAATTAATTCGCTGCTTGATTTCTCTCGGCGTACAGCGAGTTACATGGAGTTACACAATATGCGCAATTGGGGCCACGTTCAATTATTAGTTGCCCCGAACATAGCTTAATGGAAAGTATGGCCATTACTATTCATTACGATTTTCATGCTCGTTAGTATCTTTTATTTTTAACAATCCTGATACGAAAAACCGAAAATATGTTCATATTCGGTTTTTTGATATTTATTTTTTATAATCGGTTATGAAACCGTCAGTGCAGGATATCGGTTTTAAATATGGTATCGGTATATCGCGCAGCCCTAGACTGAGGGAACAGTTCCATTATGAACTTTGGGGTTAAAATAAGGAGGTTCAACTTCTTAAGATTTATGATAGGACGCCAAACTCCAGTCTTTTTGGGACCACGAAATGGTTGTAGTTGTAGCCCGTCTCTACACTCCAAAGGGGAACCTCTTCTATGACCTTCGATCATCGAATCCAACTCCTCCTCCAGGGCCGCCAACTTCTCCAGATTGGAAGGAACTGGAGTCCACTTGGGAATAAGAAAAAGTGGAGGAGGATGACAGATCCAAGAAGGTGCATAACCCCAATGAATCTAATCTACTAGCCAGGAGTCTTGAAAGAGGGACTGCCACGTCTCCCAGAACAGCGAACGGCGTCCTTCAACTGGCAAGCTGGGTATAAGCATACATGAGAGCAGAGCTCTAGATAAGCAGGGTTTTTGCGTTTTCACCCAATAAAAATGGCCAATCACCCAAGTAATTTTTAACATCATGAGTACCGAAATAGCCAATCACCCAATTAATTTCAGTTCCATTGCTAATAGTGTATACTAACTTAATTAAAAACCCAATTAATTTTTTTTTAAACCCATTTACAAAATTGCTAAGAGTGAATCACCTAATTATTGAAAAGCTTATCTAGAGCACTGCATGAGAGAGACTTCATCAAGCAGGGTAGGAAATTAAGTCATACCCCTTGTTAAATTAAAATTAATGCAGATTTGAATGTTTCAGAGTGAATAGAGATCGCTTCATTTTACTAAGATTTAATGACAGGGTAGGAATTCCTACACTAGGCTGAATGCTCTTATGTATTTATAAGGCACTGGACTGACAGATCCAAAGACCCAAGAAGAGGAAGAGGAGAGATAAAATAGAAGAAAAGGTTGGACCTACCCGGGCAGAGGCCACACCTTCACTCTATTAGCTTGCGACTCGTAAGTAGTCATCTTTTGGGATCTGAAAAATGAGCATCATATTTAGACCTGAGGAGACAAGGAAGAAGAATTAGAAGAAGAAAGACCCGACACAAAAGAAGGAAGGTCTATAGAAAACTCATCCTTAAAAGGAAGAGAAAGAGTCTAAGCAACCCACCTGTGAGCCAGGGACCAGTCATCCGAAGAGACCCTGACTGGACAAAATCTCCTCAGCCCTGACCGACTTGGGAATTGAAGAATTAGAAGAAGGATTAGGAGATGGAGAAGAAAAAATGATGAGAAGAGTCACCAGAGGCCATAGAATCAACAGTTCAAATGGAAAGAGGAGAGCACGGCCTCCTGGAAGCTTGAAGAGAAGAAAACTGTAAAGAATCAGAAAAGGAATAAGATTGATCAGAAGGAATGTGATCAGATACAACATCCTGACCAGAGGACATGGAAAGTGATTCAGGCCACTAGCGGAAAACCTTGAAAGAATAGAGAAAAAAAATGACATGAAAGAACGAACAAGGGACAAATCCCTAAGCACAGAAAACAATGAGAAACCAGACCTTAATCAACAATTTGAAACTCAAGCTCAAAGGAGAGAACGACAAATCGGATCAAGATGATCAAAGGAGGAAGAAGAGGAAGAAGGAGGAAGAGAGGTATTAAGAAGAATGGAAGATGAAGAGGAAAGAACAGGACCAGAAGATCCCTGGAGAGGATTGATAGAAGATGAAATACAGGAAAACCCCAGAGGAGGGGTAAAGGAGGAAGATTGAAAGAGAGAGGAAGGAGACCATGACTAGAAGAAAACTTTCGCCGAAGGAGAATGGGCAGAGGATGAAGGAAGAGACCTATACTTACCGTACTTATTTATATTTAAAGACTTAGAACCAATATTATCATCTTTGTAAAGACATATATCATTGTTTGATATGCCAATAAAAGGAATGATTGATAGATTGAATCACGAAACACGCTGAAAGACACAGGCGATATAAAATAAAGCGAAATGACTAACCGAAACCATGACAACGCAGAAGAAAAAACTCGGCTTTTATTCCTTCTTCATTCTCCCTTTTTGTCTTATTTCTCTTCTCAGCGTCTTCTTGCTCTTGTAATCATTAATCCTAGAGCCATTCACATCCCTATGAATCCACTACTGAATCTTTTCCTTTCAGCGCCTGTCAGAATTAGACTAAGAATTACGCTAGAAACAGGGTTTTTCTTCAACAAATTAACTCCCTTTGGTTAAAATAAATATGTAAACCTGCCGACATAAGAGGAAAAAAGAGCGCGAAAAAAGGCTGAACGGCCCGAAGACAACTGGGCATCTAAAGTTGGATGAAATTAAAAATTATGTATCTAGACATAAAGCGTACATACAGACTGACTTATCGGCTGCAATAAAAAACCCATCCGGCAACCAGTCGGAAGAGTCTTTAATTACGTTGAATTGTTTCACTGATAAAGGAATAAATGCTGAATATCTACAATTCCAAGAGAGACTTCAAGACTGGCAATGTCTCGGAATTAATATTTTCAGCGATTAAACATTCCGATTTTCAAAGCACTTACTGAAATAAGACTCTTAGGCAAGATGATAACTAGATCCTAGGAAAGACAAACCTGGAATCTCAGTAAGAGCTATCACCGGAAATCCAAAAAAGGAAGACAGAACCGGAGGTTAATCATAGAACACCATGAAAACCGGAAATGACCCTACTCCCGGATGTACAAAATCCGGAAGTGGAAAAATAGGAAACGGAAATGCGCAAACCGGAAGAACACAACCGGAAACTGAACCCGGATGTACAGTAAAAAAACCAAAAAAAAACCAGAATAAGCATAGGAACCGGAAATATGCAAACCGGAAGTCAGACCGGAACTGATGAACACTAGCTACAGGCGATCTGTGGACATTTCTGACAACCGGAATGACCAAGACTGAAGGAAATGTCAATTTCCCTTTCTCCGAGATCTAACAATACTCACCATTCTGTTACTTCTGATATACAGCTGGCCTTGACAGCGGCTCTAGGATTATAGACTTAGAAAGCTTTACCGACTCCTGGGAACCGGGTACTCGGCTCCCAACTGCCGAGTACCTGTTTACCATAGAGCTCATATTGTTTGCATAGCCCCCAAACAAGAGAAAACTATGGCTTGCCTCCGTGGGGCTGGGAGGCTGGGTCCGTAACAGAATGGTGAGTATTGTTAGATCTCGGAGAAAGGGAAATTGACATTTCCTTCATTCTCCTTCGATCAATACTCACCATTCTGTTACTTCTGATATACCCCAGATTTGATCAGTAACCTGGTGGGAAGGGGCAAGCCATAAATGCTAATTTTGCCCCTTGGAGAAAGATTTTAGACTTCAAACTTGACTAACGGAGACCTAAAAGGACCGTCAAGTTCACGGAACCGAATCGCATTCGCGTCATGCCCCCCCCACCCCCTTTTTCCTCCTAAGAAAAGGGAGAGAACTCACGAACATGTATCTCGCCTGAAAACACCAATATGCCAAGAGGGTTAACTACTCCCTGCATATTCCATGTATTAGCCTGGGAATGAGCATGAATATATAAGATGAATGAACATGATACATATACATAATACAAAAAACTCTCACTATTGAATTACCTTATGATAATTGGACTTCAGACGTACCGCCTCCAACCATTCACCGGTTCGGCCATCAGTGACACAATCTGGTTGACATCCTCTCGCCTGACCATGCCTGCTTTAGGTTCTTTTCTTACCAAAGTGAAAAAAGGGTGAAGAGCAGTGTGGTCACTAACTATCGTTTCAAAACAGCTAAAGCGAGTGGATTGGCCGAGTCTGACACATCCCTCATATAGTAATCCGTGAATGAGGACTCACAGTGCCATTGTGCAACGGCCATGATGTCCTCTAACGGAACACCATTGTAAAGGGCGGTCGAGGCGGCTATTCCTCTGACATTGTGTGCCCTTACGCCTTGCACCTGGTGCCCAGTCGCCATCTCGTGAGTAGTCTGAATGCATTCGACCACCCGAGAGATAGTATCCATGGATGCGGCGCCATAAGGCTTTTTATGGCAGATCCACAGATGTCTATCGTTCGACCGTAACGAGTCAGTCCGTTTCTTGTACTTAGTCAAAGCACGGACCGGGCACCAGACACTGGCATCACGATCAAACCTAGTTAACTTCGGTATAATGATCGGTTTGCCGGGATATCTCAGATTGGTTCTTTGACATAAACTCTGCTCTTGGCAGAAGACGCAGACCGTCTCCAGAAACAATAAATCGGTTCATCTCTGCCGAAAGCGCATGGATCTCACTGCGCCTTCTAGCTGAGGAAGCTGCCAATAGAAAGACCGCCTTTAGAGTCAAATGCTTTAGACTAGCCGAACGCAACGGTTCGAAAGGGTGCTTGGCCAGTACATTAAGCACTAAAGATAGACTCCAGGCTGGAATGACTACCGGTTGTCTCGGGCGGAGATTGCTCATTCCCTTCAACATCACATTTAACTGGGCCACCTCTGGACTATCCCTGTTGGCTAGACAAGGGATAACTGATGCCAAAGCTGACTTGTATCCAGCAACTGTGACGGGAGCTAGTCCTGAAAAGAACAGCTCACAGAGAAAGTCTGCTATTTGCTGAATAGTGGATCGAAAGGTATCAATACCCTTTTCTTCACACCAGTCTGCAAATCTGTTAACCTTGTTGTTATATGACTTGAAGGTTGACCTCCTTCTCGCAGACGCGATGAAATCAGCAGCCTGTCGAGAAAATCCTTCCGACATGGAACGTTGTTTGATAACATACACGCAGTCAATTTGAAGATTTCGGGACGCTCGTGTAGGAAGCATCCCTTGGCCTGGGAGATTATGTTCGGAATCTCGGGCAACTGCACAGGATTTTCCACCAGCAGATCTAGAAGATCCGTGAACCACGCCCCGCTCGGCCAATACGGCGCTATTAGCAGGACCAGACACGGTTCCTCCCTGACCTTTACCAATACCTTCGGTAGAAGAATGGTGGGTGGGTACGCGTAAGCGTGCATCCCTCTCCAGCTTATCGCCAGAGCGTCTGTATCGACGGCATTTGGATCTGGAATCGGCGAGACATATGTCATGATTTGAGCATTTTCCTTTGTGGCGAACAAGTCCACGTTGGGTTTGCCCCAATGCCCGAAGATCCGTCGCAGAACCGGAGGGTTGAGGGACCATTCTGTTGGCAGAATTCTCTGTCTGCGAGACAAAGCATCCGCCAGAATGTTCAATCGGCCAGGAATATGAGCTGCTTTCAAAACAACCGAGTAATTCCTGCACCATTGAATCAAGTGCCACACCCTGATACACAGAGTGGGCGACCTGGTCCCGCCGTGGTGATTTATATATGATACTACTGTCGAATTGTCCGACCATATCAATATCACCTTGCCCCTGATCATCGGAAGGAACTCTTCCAACGCCAGTTCCACTGCCATCATTTCCAACAGATTGATATGCAGCTGACTCTCCGGGAGAGTCCATGTGCCCGAGACCTGGTGTTCTCCCAGGCAGGCAGCCCACCCTTCCAGCGATGCATCCGTGTAGACGGACAGCTGGGGGTGGGGTAGGTGCAGCGAAACCCCATATAGGAGATTATGACGCTGTTTCCACCATAGAAGATGCGATATTATCGGCTCCAAAACTGGCACCAGTTTTGACAGGGGTTCTGTTCACTGTTTCCACAGAGACATCAGATACAACTGGATAGGCCTTCGCATTAGAGCAGCGTACGGGATAACCTGCTCCATGGAGACCATCATGCCCAGCATCTGAAGGAACCGCCTCGCCTGAATGTGGTTTCCCACTCGAAAACTCTTGAGGATGGCTAACAGAGACACCACTCTGGGCTCTGACGGGTAAACCCTGCCCTCCTCGAGGTCGAATCGCATCCCCAAATAAACGAAATGTTGAGTGGGCGTCAACTCGGATTTCTCCTCGTTGACTATCCAGCCTAGATCTGAAAGTAACTTCAGAGTCAGAGCAGTATCCACGTTCAACCTGGCTGCCGAGTCTGCCTTGAGCAGCCAGTCGTCTATGTAGGTGTGTAGCGCCACGTTCTCTTTTCTGAGAAACGCTGTCACCGCAAGGACCACTCTTGTGGAAACCCTCGGAGCTGTCGACAGGCCGAACGGGAGAACTGTAAACTCCCATACTTGATTCTGAAACGCAAATCTCAGAAACCTGTGCCAACTCCGATTCATAGGAATGTGGAAATATGCATCTTTCAGATCGATCGATACACACCACATTCCTTTCCTCAATCCCGCCATTACCGACCTCAGCGTTTCCATCTGGAACCGAGGCGTATGGATAAACCAATTTAATGGCCTGAGATTGAGTATGGGTCTCCATCCCCCTGTGCTCTTGGGGACAAGGAACATGTTTGAATAGAAGCCTGGAGTGTTTCGGTTTGCTGGTTTTATTGCTCCCTTCAGAAGCAAACCCGACACTTCCTTTTGAGCGGCTTCTAACTTGTCTGGCTCCCTTGGTACGGGTGTCCAGACAGGTGCCAAAGACAGATTTTGTGGTGGAAAGGCCCACCACTCCGGCATGTAACCCTGGGATAACCATCCCAGGACCAGACTGTCTGACGTCACACCTCGCCAGGCCTCGACGAAACGCATGAGCCTTCCACCCACCATAGACACCTCGACGTCTAACGGGGTTGTCCGGCTCGCAGTCCGCCCCCCACCCCCCACCCCCTCTTTCTTAACGAGAGAGAGAGAGAACCATTTCATTCTAGGCACGACGGGTATAACTGGCACCGCTGTTCCTGTCGCACAGGTGCGGTCCAGGCGGATATGAAGGGAGCTTTCGTACCCTCAGGTACGCTTCGGCCCCTTCTGTCCGCCCTTTGAGGCCTTACCCTTACCCTTCCCCTTGCCCTTCCCGCCTCTAGGGCGGTCAGGAGCAACATTGGGGAGGGTAGGCGCCTCTACAACCTTCCTGGGCTTCTTCGCCGGCGGCGGCTCCGAAAACCCAGCTGAAGCAGAAGTCGCAACAGGCCTAGCTTTCGCCTTGCCCTTATGCTTCTTCTGCTTCTTTGAAGGTTGTCCCGTTAGCGGTTTCCCCACAGCCCCTAGTGCGTGCGCTTGCCACACTAGCTCTAGCTGTAGGTTTACCGCTAACCGATTCTGCACGATACTGGCGGTATCCTCTAAGATGGCCCGCGCTTGGCCACCGAAGATGCTAGGCCCTGTCAGGGGCATCCCAAGAAGACGCTCCCTGACTGCCGTAGCCGGACGCATATGGTCAATGACCATTTGCCTCCTGGATTTCGTCACTCGCGCTTGCACCCTTGCCAATGCGTCCATAGACAGCACCAGGCCGTCATTGACACATGAAAGTGCCACAGGTGGCACAGGGTGGCCTGCCCCCGCTCCAGCCCACACGGACTGAAGGAGACGATACGCGTGGTTGACAGCACTCATAGCTGCCCTCACACCCTCATCGCATAGGGACAGGACTTCTTCCTGGTGTACCTGAGACTTGTCCACAAGTGCCGGACCGGGGCCTCAGTGACCGACGGGACTACACCATATCTGTCGAATTCCCCCCGCGGAATATGACATCTTGCCCGCACCTCCCTGGAGGCCGCAGGGAGCTGACCCTTGGTCATCAGTTGTTTGCTATAAATAGCGTCCAACAAATCTATGAACCGTGGATCCAGTCCCAGACTGGATCCGGGCCGCGGGCAAAATCCCCGTCCTGATCGACGAAACCGACGGACGGGGCGCATCTTCATCGGCCGTGGCCGAAACCAGACGGGTCAACCCTGGCTAGCCACGCCAGAGCATCTGACCAATCTACCTCCGATGAAGACACCCCCGCAAACACGTCACCCGTTGACGTGCTCACGGGCCTGCCAGCCACGGCCTCCTGGCAAGGAGCCACGGCTGACACGCCAGGCACTCCGGTACCACACGGTTCCGCCGCCACCCCATGAAACACTCCGGTCCATGGGGTAGGTCCGCACGGAAAACCGTACGGACCCGTAGCAGTCGCGGAACCATAGCCGGACACGGGCGCCAATGGCACCCCACGTCCGACTGCCGGACCAGGCGAGATAGGTGAGAACCACGCCCGGCCCGGCACACCCGTTCCCGTGACGGCTGGTGCCAAACCAAGCCGCACGGTACCGGTGCACGGTACCGGATTGGCCTCAGCCACAGGCGGAGCCGCTGACCTGGCTTGCGCCAAATCAGACAAATGGAGGCCGGTTCCGTCCAGGACGGAATCAACCTCCATATTCTCCACCTGCGGCTTCACGCGCCGCAGCAACCTCTCCTCCTCAGCCTCCTCGTCTTCAGACTCCGAAGAGTTGTCACTAGACGAGTCAACCGTGGAACCGTCCTGGCGGACGGCTCCCACACCTGACGGACCGGCCACCGCTACTGGACCACCCGGAGGTGGCCGCAGAGAAACAGAACCCGTCTGGCCGAAGCCAGACAGGACTGTCAGGGGGCCGTACGAGACGGCCCCCTCGGTAACCAGTCCAGAATCCTGTCCGAGGACAGGATCCGTACCAGGCATGGGGAGAAACTGGCCCCCAACCTTTGGTAGCAGGGACGACACCAGCGTGGGCAGAACGCTATACAGAAAACCCTGCATAGCCGGACCAAACCACGCCGGCGGTGCCATCTCCAGCTGGGGACGTGGAGCACCCCCACCGGCCGAACCGGGCGCTCCACGATTTACTCTCGGACCGCCTGACCCCGCGTCAGACCCAGCCAAGTCCTTCTGGGCAAGGAACTTAACCATCATCTCAACGGACCACACTGCACAAACATTACACCTATGATCAATATTACACAGGGCACACCTAAAACAGACATGGTCCTTGAACACGACACGGACAAACTTATGGCATTCGTCACATGATGGCGGGGCTGGCTTGGCCTATAACATAAGCATAAACCTACAATAAACAAGCGGAACGAGACCCGGATGGAAGGCAGACAATTAATTTTCAAATAATTTGACTCATAAATTAACTGTAACCCTCCCGCACCCCACCCCGCCACGTTACAACAACGATCGCATTGATTATGACGACAAGAACGAGGCGGGCATAAATCACACCCATAATAGATCCTCCAGGATGTGTAACGGCTCCAGGAATCATATCGCATAGCATTCGGGGTATATTTACTAATCAATATAAATTATACTCCTAACGAAAGCAGCACGATATGTGAAGAAAACAACAAAATGTATAACAAACGGCTGTATCACACGGTCAAACCGCAGACCACGCATCTACTCAAGAATTTTGAAACCACCGATCATTGCAAACCGATCGTGATCGCACGTAAACTTGATCATTCTAAAGTTTCCGGTACCATTTTTAGTACGCAGCACCCAGAACAAGATGCGCGAATTAATGAAAAATCTTTCTTCACATAAACATCCGAGCGACCGGGTGTGACGTCACCCGCTCGGATCCTACGGAGAACGACGTCAGCCGATATTCGTGTTAGAAATACTGTAGCATAACACCTATTTTCATATCTGCCGATCGCCTGTTGGGGGTTAAAGAAGGCGATCGTCTGGCATATATCGTTGTTAGCACACGTCCCAGATTCTATGGGGTCAGAAATTGGAACATGCGACACAGCGAAATTTAGAGACCTAAGTCTTTTAACTATGGATAATAAAGAATGATACAACCTGGTTATCTTCGGCGGTATTCTCCATAGTATCCTTTAGTTAATCCTTTCACGAACACACAAACTATCACTACAGATTAAAGACTTAGATTTTCTTTCACAAAAAACACTAAAATCCTCAATGCAGAAAGCATGTATTGTTCTTGTTGCTATGCAAACAAGAATGAGCTCTATGGTAAACGGGTACTCGGCAGTTGGGAGCCGAGTACCCGGTTCCCAGGAGTCGGTAAAGCTTTCTAAGTCTATAATCCTAGAGCCGCTGTCAAGGCCAGCTGTATATCAGAAGTAACAGAATGGTGAGTATTGATCGGAGAATTTGACATATGAGTTTAGGACGGGGCTTCCGCCGCTACCGCCACCACTGCTTGAGGGTCATGCCTTTTCTTCTTTTTTCAACTCACGTGGGGTTGACCCGATGACCTGCTCGAGTTCACCTTCGAGAGCTTATTTGCTCTAATTTTTTGCTTCGGAGACCTGATTTCCTGACGGAACGTAAGAGGAATATGTTTTCCCATTTGCGGGATAATGCCCGATTCGGATGAAACGTCTTGTTTCTTGGCCTCGCGGATGGCAGAAGAAATCCTCTCATCTAACGATTTGATCAGAACAGATGCAAGATTCGAGTCATCTGCGTACAAAAACAAAAAGGCTTCAGAATTCACCGAAGAAGTCACCACCCCCACCCCCCCCCCCACCCTCCGTTGCTGATGGTTTAGATACATTAGATTTAGCAAAAGACACAGCTTTAGACATAACAGCAACGGGGGTGGGGGAAGAACGACCAGAGGGCAGCGTTTGTTTAGACAAAAACCTAGATACGGACGTCAGACCACCCTATGCAAATCCTGCACATCGTTGTGGGGGTACACGTAGTGCACTTTGAACAGACATGTCCTCCATACTCCGCAGAGTGAACTCGGTCACACATTGAGAATGTGCACTTGATTTTATCGGTCGTTTTAAGACTACTAAAAACGAAAAAGATTACAAATAAGCATACAGCTTGGTATTTCGTTAAAAAGAATCTAGAAACATGCAAATGCATTTCTAAGAAAGGCCGGAAAAGTTCAAATTCAAAAATCCTAACGACAAGAAAGCAATCTTTCATAGGGAAATAAACGTAATTCCTTGTAATGCACTAAACTGAAAGTGAATAAGGGCTCATTGGAGTAATAGAGGGATTTGAGATGATGATGACTTAGGCATATTAAGGTTGTTACCACGAAAATGAAACCCCACGAAAACCGGTAACATTTATATATAGTTATAAAATTCAATATAACCACAAAATACTTCCAAAAACATAATTTAGGGAGGATAGACTTCATAGTAGGCATATCTAGCGTGAGGAAGTCCTTCAATAGTAAGCCAACACAGCGCAAAGCTATAAAAACTTTCTGATAATATTTAGGCAGTTATTCTGCTTTCAGAATAATTGAAAAGTGAATCTGTTTCCTATTTGGGCTCCAGTGCGCATGCGCAAGCGCGCATAGTGGCAGGCGTCACTAGGAAGTGAGTATAGACTGGTGCCAGTCTATATCAAGTTATAAACTGGAGATGGACTTAACCAGTAGCCTGGTTGAGGGTCCATATTAATAGGAATAGGCATGGGGAGGAGAGTATGCAAGCATAAAAATCTTATTCTGGTAGCTAAATGCAGATAATTGATTTAGCAAGTAGTGATTGAACGGTAATGGATGTTTTTGTCGTGTAATAACAACTACTGGTGTTCATTTTTCAACAAATTTGGTGGGAGATGGTTCTGTCGTAGACATCAACATCTTCCACCAAAATTGTTGAAAAATGTACATCAGTCTCTTTGATATTGATACAGTAAAGTCAGTCTTAAAAGATAGAATATTGACATCAGAGTGGCAAGGGTTAAGAAACGTATAACTTATAATGCTGATGAACTAACAGTGTGAACAATGAATTATTAACCATTAAGCCCTTCAGAGATCAGAAACTACTAGTTCTGTATCATGAAATGAATACTCAGATATATATATATATATATATATATATATATATATATATATATATATATAAATCAAAATATTTGCTTTCAGAATATCCATTTGCAGGGCTAGATAAGAGTATTTTTGAAAATTTACTACTGGACTGACTGGCTCGATTATCGAAATCGAACCAACATTCCAGTGGTAAATTCTCAAAAATAGTCTTCTCTTGGCCTGCAAATGGTCATTCTTCAAAAGATTGCAGAGGCGAGTTTTGGCCGGCTTCGACATGAAAGGGTTAAGCACATTTTGCAAATGTCAATAGCTTTAAAATAATAAACATATATGTTGGAAATTTTTGGGAGGAAATCATCAATTTTAAAGTATCAATTAAATTTATCTGAATATAAAATAAAACAAATTTGGGTACGACACTAAGATATAATAATTGACTGCATTTTAAGTCCGCTTTCTCTGCAATAAAGCATTACTGTGATACTACAGTGCACCATTTCTGAGAGACCGATGGATGGATGGACAGACAGATGGACAGACAGACACAAACAGGTAGACAGACATGGAATAAATTTGATGGCTTAACCCTTTAAAACTCACAGACTAAGTGACAAATTCTTTATGAAGTAAGGAATATTAGTTTGAATATTTCATAACTAATATGACTGGGAGCTGTTGCGCCCAGGTTCCAGTCAAATGAGTTTCAAAATACTCAATAGCTTTCCTCTTATTGTGGAAATTGGTACATGTATGTAACATGTGCGCTATTGGTACATCTATGTAACCATTTACATGTAACTCTCAAACCGGCCAAAAACAGCTTCTGCAGTGGTCCTGAGAAATGTCCATTTGCACAGCAAGAGATTAGTTTTGAAAATGTATCACTGCAATAACTGGCTCGATAACCGAGCCAGTCATACCAAGCCAGTCATTCCAGAGATAAATTTTCAAAACTGATCTCTCAGTCTGCAAATAGACATTTTCTATGGGAAAACAGAAATTTCCTTTAAAAATTTGAGGGTTAAAGGGGTAATTAAACAAGAATAGAGACGACTAACATGACTAATGCAGTAACAGCAATCGATTTTTAACCATGTACAGGTAAAATTAGTTTTCAGCAGCAAACATTTAAATTGTTTCAAAACAAGCAGAGCTCTCTGGATCTTTGCTATTTATATCTATAACCCCTATGCAATGATACACATGTATTGTCCATGAAACACTGAACGAATGAGGTCGGAATTCCTTTGATAGAAAAATATCAATATTTTTAAATCCTCCTCTCCCGACAGGCAATACAAAATTATTTTCAAAGCAATTGGTTAGATATTTTGAAGATGATTTACTTGGAAGCTGTTGCTGGACATACATGTAGGCAGCAACAGCCAACAGCTTCCAGTTAAATTACATGTACATAATTTATATTAAAAATATTCAACAGTTTACAGTCAACAAACTGCGGTTTTGGCAGTTTTGAAACTGAGACACTGTGAATTTCAATGGAAAGGGTTAACGATAGATGAGAGATCTATAGCCATGGTACAATGCATATGGCTTTAAGCATATATAGTTGTAAATCAATCCGATTAAGTCCCTCGAGGCACAGCTGTAAGCAGTAGACGAATGTGTATATTATTTATATATATCATTTCTAACTCATCTTCCTGATTTATTGGTTTATTTACAATTACTGTACTTAGTTTGATTGCACCAGCCGGACACTCAATAACCTTTCGATGACTTTTAACCATTTACGGCTAACATAGGGCAGGATAGACTACCCATATGACATGTATATATGATAAATAAAGCGGCAATACTACGCATGAAGAGGAACGGAAAATGCTGCATGTTGATAGTTATTTGCTGATATGATTGGGTTTATAAACAAACAAGAGATTCATCTGTGGAAAGAAACTTGTCTAAAGCAAGTTTTATTTGCCTGAATTTGGTAATTATTCCGTAATCAGGAATTCTTGCCCTTGGCACCTGATGACAATGACATTTTTGATATTTTGTATCAAATCATATTCATAGCGACATGCTATAGTTTCGACTTAGCCAGCTTTGCGAGAAGGTTGCTTTGTGACACCAATAGCAAACTCAAGTCTTATGAAAATCACACCAGTCATGCCAATAGAACATGGATTATATGACAAGTCAGCAGGATATGATTATCACAATATAGTTTTAAACCCGTTATGGTCATATCGGCCAAAACCGGCCTCTGTTATTGTCTTGTGGAATGTCCATTTACGGGCCAAAAGAATAGTTTTTGAAAATTTACCATTGGAATGGCTGGTTCGATAACCGAGCCAGTCATTCCAGTGATAAATTTTTTTAAATTGTATTCTTGTGGTCTGTAAATGGACATTTAATAATAAAATAATAAAATTCCCGTGACCAAATTTGACAGTAACGGGTTAAATAGGAACTACTATAAATATGAATTATGACATACGGAATGAAAAAGGCTAATCCCTCCAGTAAGCAACTGCAAGCATTAAAAATGTATTTATAAATATGTACACACATATATATTGACATCAAGAGAAACAAATATGCATGTATATTTATGCATTATATTATTCATTCTTTGTACAATCGGTAGTCTTTAAAATGTAGTAGTTGTCTAAAAATGACTGTTAATAAAGCGTTATATTTATAAACCAAACAAACAATCGTGTTTTTATGAGTCAGTAATTAATAACAAAATAACAGCCTTAGTTTCTTTGGGTTGTCCGAGTGAGTCGGGATCTGTGCTGGGACACACATCCATGTATACAGATCTCTAACAATTTTATTTTCTCACAGAAAATGTCAATTTGCAGACCAAGAGAAGGCTATTTTTGAAAACAAATTACTGGAATGACTGGCTCTGTTATCGAGCCAGTGATTCCATTGGAAAATTTTCAAAAATACTCTTCTCTTGGTCTGCAAATGGACATTTCTCAAGACCACTGCAGAAGCCATTTATGGCTGATATGAGTGTTAAAGGGTTAATGGCATATATAGTCCTCCTCAACTTGTCTTAACCCTTTCAATGACAAATCCCTGAAAAAGTAAATTTTTTATGATTTTATAGTATATATATTCTGTTGAATATTTTGAAATTAATATGTCTGGAACTGGTAGCCATTGCCATGATTGGTGCTTGATGCAGCAATTAATGTTATTAATTCAAAATTATTCAACAGCTTTCCTGTTTGTTTGACATGTCAGAGATTGAGATATGGGGAATCTATTAAGTGAAAGGGTTAATAATTGTAGGTAATGTGATGTTTATTTAGGCTGAAATATACCTGCGCCTAAATTAAAACATATCATATATTAACTCATTAGCCCTTTAATACTCAAGCCGGCCAAAGATGGCTTCTACAGCGGCCACTGGAATGACTGGCTCGTATTCCAGGCATAATTGTTTTTTAATAATCTCTTCGTCTGCAAATGGACATTTTCTATGACACAATTGACATGATTGAAATGTGCCTGAATTTATTTTAGGCTTTAACCCTTTCACCGATAAACTCCCCGTATCTCATTTTCAAGTCAACAATACAGGAAAATTGTTGAATATTTCGAAATTAATTTTACTGGAAGCCATTGCTGCCTTATACATTCAATGTCTTCCAGTCAAAATAATTTTAAAACACTCAACAGAATAGGTTTTACATGATAAACAATTCACTTTTTCAGATTTGTTGTTGAAAGGGTTAACATATTTAATTATCACGATCGGCCAACCAAATCAGAATTTTTGTGAAAGGTATGGCTGCACCGATCGACACACTAAGCCACAATGTGATACACGATGCGATATTTGTGTTACGATATGATACGTATCGCAATACATAACTATATACAACATGTACATGAATGATCCATGCATTTTAAGTAAATAAGCCCCTTTTGATGTTTTTATTTCCTCACTAATAGCATCTGTACAACTTGCCATTAACAGCCCCCCATAGTAATGGATTAGTTGGAATTGGTATCAGTAATAAGAAATTTACACGTTAAAATCATGCATCTCTACTCTATGAGAAATGGACCTTTCCATTTTTAGCTATGCCCCGCCCATCACTAGCTAAGCTCCACCCACACCTCGCCGCGTTTGGATTGATGGATCCCCGAATGCCCTAGCGAACAATTTCCTGAAAACTATACAGGGAAGCTGTTGAATATTTTGTAACTAATTTGACTGGGTGCTGTTGCTGCGCCTAGTCAAATTAGTTTCAAAATATTCAACAGAATATTTATTAAATAGTAAAAGCAAACAATTTGTACAACAAGGCATAGACCGTCTTCAAATATGCATTCGTGATGTACTTATCGACATCATTCATGACGCCATCCATTGTGATGTCATTCTACACACTGCGTAGATGATTATGATGTCATATGATGGGTACATACTCTGGAAAGGTGAATTGCATTTGCAGACCAAGACTAATTTCAAAATTTTCAAAAACAGTCTTCTCTTGGTCTGAAAATGGACATTCTCTATGAGGGAATTAAAAATTTTGTTGAACAAATCTTGAGTGTTAAAGAGATAAAGAGAACTAAATATTAGTAGCAATAAATTCATTTGAGGAATTTGTTTGCAGCAATGTTTGTGGATTTGTAAACAAATGCATAGGAAGACAAGAATTTTGCGGAATTAATTGCCTCGTCTGTCTCCTGTTTGTCACAGTGGCATTGACGTTAGACCTTTTACCGCCTTGATATTATGCTGCTTCCAAACATTATAGGTAACCATGTATTAAATTTTAGTCCCAATAGGATTAAACCAAGATTTCCTGAAATATAATTGATTTGCTGAAAGGAAAAATTAGGGTTGAAAAAGCAGAGGTCAAATAGCAATGTTAGAATAGCCTTGACCTGAAAGATAAGCTGAGAGGTTTTGCTAAACGCAAAAACCTAACATTGGAAAAACAGCGTTTTGTATCAAGGTAACAGTGACCATGACCGTGACCTTGTGACATAAGTATCAACATGCTGCTTCCTAACATTATAGGTAACAATGTATCCAAGTTTAGTTCCAATATGATTAACCAACCCTGAAACATAAGCTGATAAATTTTGTTAAATGCAACAAGAGGCCCAAGGGGCCTGTATCACTGACCTGGACCATAGGCATTTCAACTAGAATGCTCTTTATCAACAAGATGGCCACCGAACCATTTATCCCACAGTTTCGAAAATTGCAAATTTGAGATCAGAATACCCAAAAACACATAAAACCAATTTCGACCTCAAAATCCATCAAATACAAAAATCATATATGGACACCAAACATGCTATATTTTGATTGGCCTATGGTGTCCAGGTTTTTTGATGGATCAACTTCTCTTGAACAAACTTCAATGGCCCTTCTTAGTCCCTAATCATATCTGCCAAATTTCGGCCCGATCCCTTCAGCAGTTCTGGAGAAGAAGTCGTTTTCGCTACAACTAGGTCAACCAAGATGGCTGCCAAACCATTTGACCAATCAAATTTCCTTGAACAAACTTGGTTCAGCTCTTGCCCTAAATCATATTTCATCAGGTATGCATCAATCCCATAACCGGCTTTGGAGATTTTTTAGACGTTTCTAAAAATTTGCCAAAATCCAAGATGGCCACCGGCCCAATTGGCCGATCGGCTTTGTTTGAACAAATTTGAATCTCTACACCCTAAGGATGCTTCCTGCCAAATATAATTGAAATCGGCCAGGTAGTTCTCCAGAAGAAAACATTTTAAATTTCCCATTGCTTTCGTATGGGAGCTTTTGGCGGGAAAATGATCCAAGATGGCCACCAAACGATTCATCCGAGTTTCAAAAATTTCAAATCTGAGCTCAGAATACCCCAAAACACATACAAAACCAATTTGGGCCTCAAAATCCATCAAATAAAAAATCCGATATGGCCGCCAAACATGCTATATTTTGATTGGCCCACGGCGGCCATGTTTTTTGATGGATCAACTTCTCTTGAACAAACTCTAATGGCCCTTAGGCCATAATCATATCTCCCAAATTTCGGCCCGATCCCTTCAGCGGTTCTGGAGAAGTAATTTTCGCTATAACTAGGTCAACCAAGATGGCCGCCAAACCATTTTACCAATCAAGTTCCCTTGATCAAACTTGGCTCAGCACTTGCCCTAAATCATATTTCATAAGGTTTGCATCAATCCCCCCCCCCCCCCCCCAAGCGGTTTCGGAGATTTTTAGACGCTTATAAAAATCGGCCAAAATCCAAGATGGCCGTCGCCCCAATCGGACGATCAGCTTCGTTTGAACAAACTTGAATCTCTATGCCCTAAGGATGCTTCCTGTGAAATATGATTGAAATCGGACCAGTAGTCCTCGAGAAGAAAACATTTTTAATTTCCCATTGCTTTAGTATGGGTGCTTTTGGTAGGAAAATAATCCAAGATGGCCGCCAAACTGTTTATCCGACAGTTTCGAAAATTGTAAATTTGTGATCAGAATACCGCAAAACAAATACAAAACAAATTTCGGCCTCAAAATCCATCAAATAAAAAAATCCAATATGGCCGTCAAACACGCTATATTTTGATTGGCCCACGGCGGCCATGTTTTTTGACGGATCAACTTCTCTTGAACAAACTCTAATGGCCCTTAGGCCCTAATTATATCTGCACAATTTCGGCCCGATCCCTTCAGCGGTTCTGGAGAAGTCATTTTCACTACAACTAGGTCAACCAAGATGGCCGCCGAACCATTTGACCAATCAAGTTCCCTTGAACAAACTTGGTTCAGCTCTTGCCCTAGATCATATTTCATGACATTTGCATCAATCCCCTAAGCGATTTCGGAGAAGATTTTTAAAGACGTGTCCTAAAATCGGTCTAAATCCAAGATGGCTGCCTGCCAAATTGACCGATTGGGTTCATTTGGACAAACTTGGATGCTTCCTGCCAAATATAATTGAAATTGGCCCAGTGGTTCTTGAGAAGTCGTTTAAAGGACAGGCCAGGTGAGCTAAAAACTTAACATTGTTGACGCTGTCGTCGTCGGAAAAGTGACACATATGTTTCGCTAGTTTTACTTTGCAGGCGAGATATAAACCAAGCTTTGGGTTATGGATGGATAGTTACTTCATCTACTTGGTACATATCTACTTTTTGATAACATGTTTGAACATCAACAACTTTCAGAAAAGTCATTCCTTTCCTTTTAGCAGCAACAAGTCATGTACAATTAGTTTCAGAATATTTCTCAAATTGCAGAATGTCCTAATATTTCTGTACTCGTGTTGAAAAGGTTATTTGTCAAGTTGACATGTCACATAACAAAGAGGACTTAGAAATAATAATCAGTCTGAAAGCACTTTTTATGTCATTAGGAAGATCAGATTCACAAGTCCACTTGAACACTACTTCAACTGTGCATATTAACCCTTTAACCCGCAAATTTGCTCTAAAACTAAATTTTCTCCAACAACATGCCCATTTGCAGACCAAGAAGATTATTTTTTAAAGTTTATCACTGGAGTCACTGGCTCCGTTATCGACCCAGTCATTCCCGTAAATTTTAAAAACGTTTTCTCAAGATTAGTCTGCAAATGGTCATTTATCAAGACTATCGCAAAAGTTGTTTTGGCCAGCTAGTGTGTCAAAGGGTTAATTTGTCATAAATCATCTCAAACTCTAATAGTATCCTGTATTTATAAATACTTGTAGCATTATTATAAAAGGATTTTTGAGTGAGATTTTGCCAAGTATTGTTAATTGCTCGTTAAATATATATAAAAATGATAAATCAAGCAGAACTTGTCAATCATAAACAGAATAAAGGTAATAATCGCAATTTATTGGAACGCTGCTAGTATCAAGATTTGACAATATTTCAAGTTTTATGTCAATAGATAGGAACATTGATAATATGGATTAATTATCATCATCCAGTAAGCTGAAGAGGTCAGTGTGTGTGTGCGCGTGCGTGCGTGTGAGCGCGCTAGTACCCCCATCAAAGAATAATGGTTTTACTATGAAAATTTTATAAGACAATAATTTGTACCAAACCTTTCTACTTGCCGGTTTCCATTTTTACCATGGAGTGTCTCCAATTCCAGAGAGCTCTTTCAACAAGGTGTTGTTTAAGTAGCTCAGCCGAGTAGCATGGACAGATTACTGAAAATATTGTTCAAATGAATTTTTTTACACACAGCGTATCTAAGTTACTTCGATTCACTCAGTTTGGTGATTATATATATATGCGAGTCTTGAGTTGATAGTCAGCATACAAGTTTTCTATGATGGCTGATGCTTAGTGAACAGTAAAAAGTAGGCAACACTGACATGACTGACCTAATTATGATATACAACATACAGACCTTTATGCTGGGTCTACACCAGCACCCAATTCTAGTGTACCCGACAAGTAATTGGCCGACCAGTTGGTATTATCTGGTGGTATGGCCTTACAACGACTGAAAATTGGCGTTAGGCAGCCGATGAGCGTCGATTAAAAAAATGAATCTCGAGTCGGCGAGGTTAGGTATGTGCAGGTGGTGTATGGCCTTCCCGATCCGACTCGATTGTCCTGTGTTGATATGTATGGTGTCCCCAAACTTGAGTTTGGCCAATTAAATCATCGGTGTTCATGCAGCTAGCTAATCAAGGATTTACATTTTCTCACATAACAATCAAAATTTTAAGATGGCACATGTATCTGAATTATACCTTCTTTATTTGACTACCTAGACTATTTTACGTGATGCAGACATGTTTTCCCTCACCTCAAGTAGCTTTCGTGCGTGCTGTGAAGCATGTCATACAACTGGGGATACAAATGCCATGTTTCAACAAATTCCATTTCAATTTCTGTATTATATATCTGGATTGTTGCTGTCACTGTCATTGTATTATTAGTAGTAGTAGTAGTAGTAGTAGTAGTAGTAGTAGTAGTAGTAGTAGTAGTAGTAGTAGTAAGTTATTGTCTTTGTTGCTGTTAATGGTGGTGGTTTTGGTTGGATGGTTGTTGTTGAGCTTAGATCTTACACTGGCAATCAACGGGAAATTAAGTTGAGGTTCCTACTTCTCTCGCTAGGTGCGCAGTTCAGTGTGATAACGATGTAGTCAGGGAAATTTAAACCAATAGATAATAAAAGCCTGACGCTTGGATGTGTTGTGAATCCAGAAGTCTGAATGGTTAGAAGCCGCTTTTTCAGCTCCTTTTATACCCTCATGGGCTGAGCCTGGGGATTGGCTCTCAAATGTCTATAAAAGGGTATAGAGAAATTAGTTTGCCGGTTCATGGGGATACTTTTTTTGACGGTTGTGGTCTAATATTGCCGGTTTATTGAGTTTACCGGTTGAGCCAAAATGGCGGCTCTGCCGATTTTTGCCGGTTGATGGAATTGTTACCGGTTGTGGGGTTTTTGCAGGTTGTGGCTGTCATGGCGGTTTGGTGTAATTTTTTGCCGGTTGTGGTACCAATTTTTTGCCGGGTGAATATTTTGCCGGTTGTTTCTAGCGAAGTTCAGTTTGGTCGCTAGGTGCAGGCCTTACATGTGATGAACTAGTCTGTTGGTGTATGAACCCTGTTTGCAGAACACCCTGCTGAGTATGAGTCTGCTCCAGACAGTGGACAGTTGGGTCCGGTCTGGGATAATTGGTTGGGTGTATATCCAGCATAAGCCTGCAGTCATGACAGTGTTAGTTAAATACTGAAAAAACTCTTGAAAAGATCTAGACCCAGGTTAAGAATTTTCTATGAAGTTCAGTGAACTGCAAGAAGTAGGTCACACTGACCTACTTTTGATATATATGACACACTTTTAGCTTACAATGCTGCCTGAATAACTTATTATTCTGCCTTGTAGGTGGGGCTTAGAATACACCTTCCGTATCCTCTGCGTGTCGTAAGAGGCGACTAAAGGAGGTAAGGGTGAGGTAACCCTGACAGAAACCTCGAGTGCTGAAGACGGAGGTTCCAGGCCGCATGGCGCACACTCTAATAAACCATGGATCCATGCACTTAACGCTTATGATCATGTCGATAGTCACTTATAGGACTGCCGGTATGATCAGCGAACGAAAAGAAGAAGACTTATTATTGATTCCAACTGAATTTACTAGATAAATTTGTAATAGAAATTTGTGTCACATGACTGTGTCCGATATGTTCATAAGTCCATGATCCTATTACACAGAAAAATGATATCTATAGATCATCAGATCATTAACTATCGGACTGCTGCAAGCCACCAGGCAATAATTTCAATGGGCAATTACTGTGGTCCTGCTGAATATTTTGAAAACAATTTGACTGAAAGTTGATGGCGACTTAGTTCAGTCAAATTGCTTTCAAAATATTCATTATTATATCAGTATTATACCCATGGAAAATAGAACCTCAACAGACACATTAGATGAATTTCCATTATGTTAGGAAATTAAAATCGCTGGACATATTTATTTATTTATTTCCTTGGTAAATTTCAAAAATAATATGCAAATGGGCATTTCTCATAACTAGTGTAGAAACTGTTTTTGAACAACTTCACTTCTTCAGGGATTACCTTTAAGTTGGTCAAAAACAGTTTCTGTACACTAGTCCTGAGAAATGTCTATTTGCATACTAATATTATTTTTTGAAAATTTACCACTAGGTGACTAGCATGACTGGCTCATTCCAATAACAAATTTTCTAAAATAATCTCAGTCTTCAAATGCAAAAAATTTGGATGAGAAAATTGACATTTTCTTGGACAAATTTGAGTGTTAAAGGATTAATTAATAAAGAAAATAGCACATTTATAATGATGTCAAATGTGTAGTTATAACCATTTATTCCTAGGTCATTGCATAAGCATTTTCATTTCCTGGTTATACAGACAAATGCGGTTTTTTATTATGAAATAAAATATCTTGAATTTGCTCTTTAATCAGTTTATAAATGATAATTGAATTAACGTACGACTGGTACATGGTCACACAATTTTCTATATAGAATAAAAATGGAACTAAACCGGGAACCGGTAAATGAGATCAACTCCAGTAAATCGGCTTCGTCACCGCTGTTTTATCTAGTCGTTTAAAAATACTACATACTTGCATTAAATCTAATCAAGGTGTGCTTAAGTATTTTAATTATAATATTTGTTTCGTAAAACTTACCGTGTTAAATATCGTAAGGATTTCGTCCATTTGCTCCTGGTTTATCGCTAAAGTTTGTCGCTTGTTCGCCATTTTGACACTTCTGGGTGGGTCGGTGGCACGTGACACTTCTGTCGGCTAGCGTTCTAAAAAGGATGTAACGCGTTGTCTAATTGGCCCAGGTAACTTCCATATATGGAAACCACGCGTATTTACAACTATTTAGTTCTATTGAATAATAAATAGAATAGTGGCTTTTGACAGGTGAGCGAAATTACAATATAACGGATACGTCGCACAAACATCCTTGTTTTTATTAAACATTTCAATATGTCAGTATGATTTATTACTTTTTCTATAATTCTATGAATCATATATATCCTATTATTTATTTGTTTCGGAAAGTTTAATTTGCACTAAAACTGTCAACTAACATATAGGAAATGAGTAGGGCAGGCAATGAATGCCAGTCAAGTCGTCCCATCTCCCAAATCGTCCCATCTAGGAAAGTCAAGTCGTCGGAAAAGAATAAGTCAACTCGTCCCTATTTCCAAACGGACGAGTCGGTCTATTATTTTAGGACAAGTTGACTTTCCTAGATGGGACGAGTTGACTTTATAAAACGACTTTATATGGGACGAGCCAACAAGCAATATATTATCGTCCACTTGCCGAATGTGGTCCACTCTTCACTGCCCACTTGTATTAATATATTTAGATTTAATATTTAAATGCACGATCCCATTCAGACACCCCGCCGACCCCCAGCCACACTCCCCACACTAGTCCGAGTCCTCTGACTCCACCCCTGATAACATTCTCATATGGAGTGGATCTGGGTGGGATCTGGGTTGGTCAGATGGGGCCCGTTAGACCGCGTGGTGCGCATGCGCGCGTCAGAGCTTCCCTGACAACACATCTCGGAAATGGAAGCGAGTGCGTGCTTATAGTGTACCGAGTGGGTACCCGTAAGGTCGTAAATAACCTTAATTGTATCATCCTCGTTGTTCTTGGCAGTGATCAAGACCAGAATAAAACGAGGATTTCAGAACCGTTTAAATTATTGATATCGGCCCAGAAACGGCTGAGTTATCCTCGAAAAAACCCTTAAATTATCTTCAAAATAATTCTCTTGACGTCTTAATCGCGTGTATGTATAAATAAATAAGGAATGTGCTGTGTACGTAATAGCCACGTCACCACTTCTGTCTGCACGCTGATTGGCTACTGCTCGGCCGCTGATTGGCTGAGACCCCTGGCTCTGACGTCACGAGTAGTATAAAAGGGGTGGAAAAAAATCGAGAATCAGGAGCATCACTGGCGTGGAAGTCGGCCCGCGCAGGACGACTGGACCATCGGGATAGATGTGTGCAACTGCTTACCTACGGTGATCCCTACATCATCCGGTGCCAATCGGATTTCAGCTCATCCGCAGTGGTAAGGAGTCCTCAGCTTCCACAGTTTTTGTACACACCCGGACAGCCATCCGGGGGGGGGGGGGGGGGGGGGGGGGGGGGGGGGGGGGGGGGGGGGTAATAAACTAACTTAAAGTAATAATCTCCTGCATCCAGACCTTTATAAGGGAGTCTTTCCGTCGGAGGGCCGTGCGGGCCAGATGTAATTCTACGAAATGTAGAGCTGATTCTTGGTGGATGACTCGCCGGATCTGGCAACCACGCTGAAAAGTGGACTTCAACTTCTGCACTGCATGTCATGTGTATAATAATTAACTTTTCGACCGGTCTGGGTGAACTTTGCAAGAGCCATGCGACGTACCCCACACCGTGTGACAGTTATTGTACATGCATAAATTATATAAGCGGCCCTCCCTGTTAATGGGTTGCTCTCAACTTTCATATTACCGTCGCCGGACGGAAACTTTGCTACAAACCATTTCTATCCTGTATGAGTGAAATGACTACTAATGGACATCTCTTTGAACCGTTCCGTTATCTGTCCAGAGAATGCGCTGTATCCATCCTGCCTGGAGAAGTCAGCTTCCGGAGACCTGCTTGCGGAGACCTGCCTGTGGATACCTGTAGCTCGCGGGGTAGGGTCGGGCCGTTCCGGTGTCTGGTGTCAACTCGCCATGCTGCATGTGCACGACGAGTGATGATGCATGTTAGCTTCCGGTCTCAGGGTTACGGATCCAATGCGATACTGTCCTACGGGTAACAAAGACTGGCTCCTAAGGCCGGTGGGGTGTAGTTCGGATCGACCGGTCGGATACCGGCCGTACCAGCTGAGCTGGGTACGCGCCGCCCGTCCTGGATTCGTTTCCTGAACACGCCCCTCTGGGTAGAGCCATAAGCATATATAGGCCTATGGGAGAGATAGCGTGTCGAAAAACGACTAAGTTCGTTAAAACGCATGATGCGCATGCGCACTAGGACGCTGTTTATATGAAGCGCATAGTTACAACCTAGATAGGATGGCGCTTTTAGTGTACCGAGATAGTACCCTGTAATCCTTATTGATTGCCTGTTCCCGTTAAATCTGGCATTAATCAAGACCAGAATTCAACGGGCTTTTCAAATCTATAAACCATTTCAAAATCGGTTGAGAAATGGCTGAGTTATCCAGGGAAAGCTCTTCATGATTATCTTCAAAATATTGCCATGACGTCATAACCACGTGGATGCAAAGCTTCTAGAATGTTCTAGAACGTTCGACTGCGCTATAATTAGCTGCGCGCTGATTGGCTCTTGCTCGAACAATGATTGGATGAAGCCTGCGCCTGTGACGACGCGAGGAGTATAAAATAAGAAGCGATCCAGTGATCGAAAGCATCCTCGGCCAGAGGCCAAACAGGTTGGATCTGTACAAGCTACTACAAGTGCGACAGACAATACGCGTCTTCCTTCGCTATGTGTCAGGGTTTTTCCCGTAGCGTGCAGTTCTCCAACCCACCGCACTAAAACAATTTTGTAACTCCCCATTTACGGGAGTAATTTGGAACTTCTGATAATTGTTCATGAATACTAACAGCTACATTCGGAACACAAATTTGCGGTGAGGCCTTTACGGCCAGAATATGTGAGTCTACAGATGTAGAGATGGGATGTTCTTTGATGGATGACTCGCCGGATCTGCCGGCCACGCCTAAAAGAGTTATTTCAATCACCGCCACACTAATATCGTGTCGGTTCTTTCGACTTTCGACCGCAGCAAATAAACTCTGCCTGGTGCGTCTTCAGAGCTGGCTGACGTACCCAGCACCCTAAAGCTTTGTTTTGTATCCTCGTTTGCCTCTGACAACCCCGGCTAGGTTGTTTACACCTTCCATCCGTGCCATCAGTGTACGGGAACTTTCTTCGCCACGTAGTACTATCGTATCTTTTACTGACTGCTCGTTAGACATTCTATTAGGCCTACAGCATGAAACGATGCACTCCCGCCATGAGAGTTCTTGTGGAAGTCTTGTTTGTGGAAAACAGCTTGCTGGAACCAACCTGCGGGAAATTTCCAGCTTCCGGAGAGCGCATCATCTCACGTCGATTACGGATTGACGTATCAATTTCAGCAACACGGTAGCCTACCTTAGGAATGACTACCAAGTATTCAAGTAGCTATACTTCACAGTTTAATTATTTCTCTATATAGGTTTTGTTAATTATATTGTATCCGCAATAACGGTCCCGTTGACTGAAAGGAACCATAATGGTCCTAGGACCGCTAGTTATAATTTCTGTATTTGTTGATAATTATTCTCATTTTCCTCAATGTGTTGCTAACCGCACTATAGTAGGTTCGTTAACCTGTACTGCTATATACATCTTGATCATTTGACACCGTATTGATTGTTCTGGTTAGATTATGTATATATATATATATATATATATATATATATATATATATATATATATATATATATATATATATATATATATATATATATATATATATATATATATATATATGGCCAGTGGCCATCCGTTCATATGTTTTGTTTATTCATAGAAAATATAGGACTGCAGTGCACATAGGAAACATTATACAGCAACACATATATGCAACACTTTCTCCCGCCACCAACAATTTTTCACTGAGGTCGCTGTCCGTGCTAGAACTCTGTTTAGCCCGGCATGCTACCGACTAAACCTTTTCTATTCAGCTCAATAGGATAGGTTCAACATGATTAGAGACACTTTCTTCATTACATACTGTGTAATATACTCTTCTCTTCCGGTAGTGCGATAATCTAGCCCCGCACTCCGATAAGACTCATAAGTAAGATTTTGTCTCTCTTCGTGTTCCACTCAGCCTTGTGGCTTCTTAATTGTTTGGATGTCCCCATCCGCACCATGGGCTGATCCGACTCTGGGAAACTATTGGGGTTTCCGAGCGGTGATGGCCAGGGTGTGGTGTCAGATAAACATTCCTGTGTATCTTCGGATACTTAGTAGTTAGCACTTTAATCCAATGTAGGAAAGCACTGCAAAAACACATGTATTAATTATTATCTTATTTACCGACAATCCTCCTGCACCGCTGTGCAAAACTGGCAACTTGTATATAAACATAATGACAGGTAAAACGGTTAGTTCCATAGGACCCAGTGACGGGCAAGATGCGCATTCCCATCGAATTCTGTTAAAGTGTCTGGGCATGATGGTGTAGTTCGGATCGACCGGTCGGGTACCGGCCGTACCAACTAAGCTGGGTACGCGCCGCCCGTTTAGGATTTGTTCTCTGAACGCGCCCCTCTGGGTAGGACTATAAGCGTATATAGGCCTATGGGAGAGAGAGCGTGTTGAAAAAATGACTAAGTTCGTTAAAACGCATTATGCGCATGCGCGTGCCAGGACGCTGTTTCGATGGAGCGCGTAGTTGTGACCTAGATAGGATGGCGCTTATAGTGTACCGAGTTGGTACTCTGTAAGTCTTATTGATTGTCTGTTCCCGTTAAATCTGGCATTAATCAAGACCAAAATTCGACGGGATTTCCCAATCTGTAAACCATTTCAAAATCAGTTGAGAAATGGCTGCGTTATCCAGGAAAACTCTTCTTGATTATCTTAAAAATATTGCCCTGACGTCATAACCATGTGGACATAAAGCTTCTAGAATGTTCTAGAACGTTCGACGATGCTATTATTAGCTGTGTGCTGATTGGCTTTTGCTCGAATGATGATTGGATGAAGACGGCGCCTGTGACATCATGGAGAGTATAAAAGGAGAAGCGATCCAGTGATCGAGTGCACCATGGGCCGAACAGGTTGGACCTGTACTAGCTGCGATCGAGATATATTACGCATATGACTTCAGTTTCCGTCACATTTCCCTAGCCACCAGTAGCCAACCCACCACAGTAAAAGCAATTTTGTAACTCCCCATCTGCGGGAGTAATTTGGAACTTTCGATAATCGTTCACGAATACTACATCTACATTTGGAACACAAACTTGCAGTGAGGCCTTTGCGGCCTGAATATGTGAGTCTACAGATGTAGAGGCCGGATGTTCTTTGATGGATGACTCGCCGGATACGCCGGCCACGCCTAAAAGTGGTATTTCAATCGCCGCCGCATACATCGTGTCGGTTCTTTCGACTTTCGACTGCAGCAAGTAAACTCTGCCCGGTGCGTCTTCAAAGCTGGTTGACGTACCCAGCACCGTGAAGCTTTGTTTTGTATCTACATCGGTGTACGGGGACTTTCTTCACTACATAGTACTATCGTATCTTTTACTGACTGCAGTGCACGTAGGAAACACTAAACAGCAACATTTATATATGCAGCATTTTCTCCCGCCACCAACAATTTTTCACTGAGGTCACTGTCCGTGCTATAACTCTGTTTAGCCCGGCATGCTACCGACTAAACCTTTTCTATTCAGCTCGATAGGATAGGTTCAAAATGATTAGAGACACTTTCTTCATTACATACTGTGTAATATATTCTTCTCTTCCGGCAGTGCGATAATCTAGCACCGCACTCCGGTAAGACTCATAACTCCAAGACTTTGGCTCTCTTCATATTCCTCTTAGCCTTGTGGCTTCTTAATTGTTTGGACGTCCCTATCCGCACCATGCGCTGATCCGACTCTGTGAAACTATTGGGATTTCCGAGCGGTGATGGCTAGGGTGTGGTATCACATACACATTCCCGTGTATCTTTGGATACTTAGTAGATAGTACTTTAAGCCAATGTAGGAAAGCACTGTGAAGACACATGTATTAATTCATATCTTATTTACTGATAACCCTCCCGCACCGCAGTGCAAAACTGGCAACTTGTATATAAACCTAACGACAGGTTAAACGGTTAGTTCCATAGGACCCGGTGACGGGTGAGATACGTATTCTCACTGAATTGTGTTAAAATGTCTGAGCATGATATTCAGATCTGCCACGCCCTTACGGGAAGGACATTTACGGTGTGCATTCGTCTCTCTTACACCCACCATAACGATAGGAGATATGGCCTAATAATGCTTTCGTGAAATGTAAACCATGTCCTGTAATGTTTCATGTGGTTGCAAAGCGGAATGTCCGGATTCTCACCCAGTTTGGAGATCCCGCTAAGTAACATGTATGAGTGCTGTCTTCAGTATTGATGTCCTCAGGCATCTGTTCTCCGTGACAGCCGTGTTTAATAGCTAGGTAGATATCGGCCAGTTGCAGCCTAAACTAATTCTTGTTCTGAAAACAACTGAACGGAATTAAGCAAAGCAGAAGGCCCGCAGAAATAAAGCTACAACTACTAATTCAGCATATTAGCAATCACATAAGACGGTAACGAAGGAATCCATCGGGAATCTTCCGTTCCATCTTCACGTAAAACAATACGCACCCCTATAGACATAATCTCACTAGGTATGGTCTTTTCTTTCTACAGCATTTTTGTTTGAAATATTAGGGTGGGCCCATTTTTGCCTACTATTCTTCTCCCGCTTTAAGCCGTGGTGACACCTTCCCGAGATGGATGCCCGCGCGAGGCTCTTGCCTCTCGCAAGGATTCAGTGATGACGGTCCATGCCAGGATAATACTCCTCACCCAAACTAGCACTAGGAGTAGTGCCTGCGTGGGGCACATCACTTTTTCGTCTGAGATAGCCTTCTTTCTTTCAGCTTAGCGGTATAATAACTTATATTAAGTTGAATAGCTATGTCTCGTGTACGGAAGCCTCCCTTGCGGGGATACCTCTGCGGACCTACGAGTCTGTGTGGTACCTCCGGGAGCCCCATGTTTAAAAGTTCATCTACCTGCCTCTATGTCTTGTATTTTCGTATGCTCTTATTGTAGTTTTATCTAGCATATTTTTCAATTAGTTAGGTAAACTCATTGTATAGACTTATATTTTTAGGTCACCAAATCAAATCTTGTAAGTCCATAGATCATGAGATTGCTATGGACAGGCATACTGGTGACACAAACTCTTGGGATGAGACCGTTGTGTTTAATGTTCGTGACAATGGTCGCATGGCCCCACCGGAACGATTGAGTTCCACCGGCCTTAGGAGCTGGTTTTTGTTTCCCACAGGGCAGTCTCGTACAAGGTCCGTCACCCTGAGACCGGATGCTAACCAGCGTCGTCACTCGTCATGCACTTACAGTGCGGCGAGTCGACATGAGACATCAGAATGGCCCGACACTACCCGGTGAGCTACAATATTTAGATCTGCCACGCCCTTGCGGGAAGGACATTTACGGTTGGAATTCATCTCTCTTAACCCCACCATAATGATAGGAGAAATGGTCTAATAATGCTTTTGTCAAATGTAACCCATGTCTTGTAATGTTTTATGTGGTTGCGGCACGGGATGTCTGGATTCTTATCCAGTTCAGAGATCCTGCTACGTAACATGTATGAGCGCTGTCTCTAGTATTGATGTCTTGGTGCATCTGTTCTCCATGACAGCCATGTCTAATAGCTAGGTAGATATCAGCCAGTTGCGGCCTAAACTAATTCCCGTTCTAAAAACAACTAAACGGAATTAAGCAAAGCAGAAGGCCTGCAGAAATAATGCGGCAACTACTAATACAGCAAACCAAGAACTACATAAGACGATGACAAGGGAATCCATCGGGAATCCTCAGTCCCGTCTTCACGTATAACAGTGCGCATCCCTATAGTCATAATCTCACTAGGTATGGTCTTTTCTTTCTAAAGCATTTTTGATTGAAATATTAGGGTAGGCCCATTTTTACCTACCTTTCTTCTTCCACTTTAAGCAGTGGCGACACCTTCCCGAGATGGAGGCCCGCACGAGGCACTTGCTTCTCGCAAGGATTCACCAATGATGGTCCATGCCAGGATAATACTCCTCACCCAAAACTTTCACTACGAGTAGTGCCCGCGTGAGGCACATCACTTTTCGTCTGAGATAACCTACTTCCTTTCAGCTTAGAGGTATAATAACTTATATTAAGTTAACTAGTTACGTCTTGTGTACGGGAGACTCCCTTGCAGGGATACCTCTGCGGACCTACGAGTCTGTGTGGTACCTCCAGGAGGCCCATGTTTAAAAGTTCATCTACCTGTCTCTATGTCTCGTATTTTCGTATGCTCTGATTGTAGTTTTATCTAGCATATTTTTAATTGTTTAGGTAAACTCATTGTGTAGACTTATATTTTTAGGTCACCAAATCAAATCTTGTAAGTCCATAGATCACGAAATTGCTATGGACAGGCATACTGGTGACAAACTTGTGGGATGAGACAGTTGTGTTTACTGTTTGCAACAATGGTCGCACGGCCCCACTGGAATGATTGACTTCCACCGGCCTTAGGAGCCAGTTTTTGTTTCCCACTGGGAAGTCTCGTACAAGGTCCATCACTCCGAGACCGGATGCTAAACAGCGTCATCACTAGCGGCGCGGCGAGTATACTGGCGAACATACTACACCGGAATGGCCCGACACTACCCGGCGAGCTACAGGAACTCAATCATTCCGGTGGGGCCGTGCGACCATCGTCGCGAACATTAAACACCACAGTCTCATCCCAAGAGTTTGTGTCACCGGTATGCCTGTCCATAGAAATTTCATGATCTATGGACTTACAAGATTTGATTGGTGACATAATTAAAATAAGTCTGTACACTGATTTTACTTAAAACAGACCGTCAAGTATGAGCATACGAAAATACAAGACATAGAGACAGCCTCATGAACTTTTAAATGTGGGCTCCCGGAGGTTCCACACAGACTCGTAGGTCTGCAGAGCTATCCCCGCAAGGGAGGCTCCCGTACACGAGATAATTAATTAACTTAATATAAGCTATTATACCTCTAAGCTGAAAGGAAAGAAAATTATCTTTTATAGTGACGAAAAGTCATGTGCCTTATGAGGGCACTACTCCTAGTGCTAGTTTGGGTGAGGAGCATTAGCCTCGCGTGGACCGTCACCACTGAATCCTTACGAGAGGCAAGTGCCTCACACAGGCCTCTGTCACAGAAAAATTTTGCCATCGCTTAAAGTGGGAGAAGAGTACTGGCCAAAAACGGGGCCTACCATAATATCCAACCAAAATGCTGTAAAGAAAAGACCATACCTAGTGAAATTATGACTATACGGTTGCAGTTGCAGAATAAAGTTTTATGTGAAGACGTGACGCGCAATTCCCGAAGGATTACCACGTCACTGTCTTATGTAGTTTTCAATATGCTGAATTAGTAGTTGCCGCTTTTATTTATGCGGGCCTTCTTCTATGGCTAAGCTAACATTTAGTTTTGAGAGACAAGAACCATTTTTAGGCCGCAAACGGCTGGCGTCTACCTAGCTTTTAGATATGGCTGTCAATGAGAACGGATGCCCTAAGACATCAATCCTGAAGACAGCATGCATACATGTTACTTCGCAAGATCTCCGAACTGGGTAAGAATCCGGACATCTTGCTCCGTAACCACATAAAATGTCACAGGACATTGGTTACGTTTCACAAAAGCAAGTTTAGGCAACTGATCTATCATTACGGTGGGGGTAAGAGAGACAAATACCCACCGTGAATGTCCTTCCCATGAGGGCATGGCAGATCTTAATATCATGCCCAGACATTCTTACGGAATTCGGTGGGAATGCGCATCTCGCCCGTCACCAGGTCCTACGGAGCTAGCTTTTTAACCTGATGTTAGGTTTAAATGCAAGTTGCCCAGTTATGCACTGCGGTGCGGGAGGGTTGTCCAGCAGATAAAAGAAAATAATAATTAAGATATGTTTTCACTTATACCCTTTGGTCTTCCCAGTGTGGTACCTTGTCCCCACCACGCTGGACGGATGCCCAGTTCCCCACACAGAATGCAGCCTAGGTTGGGTACCTCTCCATATATGCCTGAGATAAAGACCTGTCCAAGTTATGGGGCCATAATCAGGGACAGAGTCAAGATGCACACTGATGACTCCTGAGCCGAGCGAACACAGTACTGGACGCCAATAGGGTCATTTTGGCAAGGGGCCGTAGCCCCGCATAGACCATAGCATGGAGGCGATGCCCGCTAAACGCATCGCAGCTAAGGCCCTCGCGTAGATCGTTCTTTGACGTCATTTTAGCTGAGAGGCCCTGCGCAGATCGTATCAGACAGGTCATCCACCCCACGGGTACCTGGGCGCCAGACTGCTCCACCTGCCCGTCAAGTGACAGGTTAGACTGTCTCACACACATACCCTCCTGCTTCCCAAAGAATCACTTTTCATGACCTCTGATCACAGGAGGCTTGACTCGCAATACGAACGCTTGCCATGGCCTGACTGTACATTGAGCCATCTTGACCACTCATAACCAGTAATGGGTTGAGGAACTAACATGATCAAGATGACCGGCCGGCGACCCAGTCGATAGCCATCACCATCGGAGCTCACGCTCAGGGGCAACCGAGGGTCTGATCCATACCTATCTGCCGACTGAATATGAACTTTGACTGTTTCCCCCAGCCTTGCCTGCAGGCCATCTCTAGCAAACACAGCGAACTTCTAGTCTGCCAGAGATGTCCTGGGTGTGGACTATCATCCACGTACCATGCATACCCACTTACTGAGACAGGATTACCCCCCAAGCCTCAGCAGCCCGAACATGGCGCCGCCTAGACGGTACCACAGTAGGATGTTAATTCATCCTTCATTAGACACGGAGGCCTTCAGTATCTCCTCTGCATTATAGGAAGCTGTTTCTTATGTGTCCCCGGACCCTCGCGGGTCCACTGCCGCCTGTTACTGCGAACCTTTGAGGAGCCTATCCCTCTCTGTTTGCAGTGCTTCTTACCTTGGCAAGGATAACTAATTACTAGGTATCAGAAGATACGCGGTAAATGTGTGTGACACCACACCCTGGCCGTCACCACTCGGAAACCCCAATAGTTTCCCAGGGTCGGATCAGTCCATGGTGCGGATTGGGACATCCAAACAATTAAGAAGCCATAAGGCTTAATGGAACGTGAAGAGAGACAATAACTTATAAATATGAGGCCCATTAGGTATGTTGACCAATTTTACACAACCTTGCCGGAGTGCGGGACTAAATTATCGCAACTTCAGGAAAAGAGGCGTACACTATGTGTCACCTAACGAAGAAATTGTCTCTAATCATATTAAACCTATCCTATTGAGCTGAATAGAAAGGCTTTTAGTCGGTAGCATGCCGGGCTAAACAGAGTTATAGCACAGACACCGACCTCAGTGAAAAATTGTTGGTGGCAGGAGAACGTGCTGCATATATAAATGTTGCTGTATAGTGTTACCTACGTGCACTGCAGTCCTATTTTTCTATAAATAAACAAAACATATGAACTGATGGCTACTTGGCATATATAAAACTAACCAGAACAAGCAATACAATGTGAAATGATCAGAATAATTTATAAAGTACAGGTTGAGAAACCTACTACGGTGCGGTTAGTAAAAACACCTTACAGAAAATAGGAATAACTATAAACAGATACAGAAATTATAACTAGTGGTTCTAAGACCGTTACGGTTCCTTTAAGTCATCGGGACCATTTATACAATCAAAGTATAATGATTAAAAATGTAACTAACGGAATAATTAAAATGTTACGTATAGTTACTTGAATAATCGGTAGCCATTCTTAAGCATGGGCTATCGTGTTACTGAAATTGATACGTCATCCTTAGTGTGACGTGAGTTGACACGTTCTCTGGAAGCTGGAAGGTTCCCGCACGTCAGTTCCCGCAAACAGGATTTCCGCATGCAGTCCAGGACTGTAATCACAATATAGAATATCTAACGAGTAGTCAGCAAGAGATACAATAACATTACTGCTAAGACGAAAGTTCCCGTACACCGATGGTATGAATGGAAGTTAATAACAACCCGTTCACAAGCGGGGGGGTTGTTGAATATGGATGGCGATACATAACTAAGCTTAACGGTGCAGGGTATGTCAGTTAGCTCTGAAGATGTACCGGGCAAAGTTTACTTGCTGCGGTCAAAAGGTTAAAATAAACCTGCACGAGATCAGTGCTGGGTAGGTTTGATAACCACTTTTTGGCGTGGCTGGTAGATCCGGCGAGTCGTCCACCAAAGAACATGCCTCTACATCTGTAGAATCACATATTCAGGCCAGGAAAGGCCTCACCGCAAGTTTGTGTTCCGAGTTAGTTCTTGATGTATTCGTGAACAATATTAAAAAGTTCCAAAAATGCTCCCGCACAATCGGGTGATACAAAATTGCCTTTAGTGCTGTGGGTTGGATTGCTGCTGTGGCTACGGGAGAGAAACTTTCCGAGACAGAAGTAATCTGCTTAATGCCTGTCTTGCTGATAGTAGCTGACAAAGATCCAGCCTATTCGGCCCCTGGCCGAGGATGCTCTCGAGTTCTGGGTTTCATCTCCTTTTATACTACCTGTGAGGTCATAGGCGCAGGCATCAGCCAATCATCGGTCGAGCACTAGTCAATCAGCTCGTAGCTAATAATGACGCGGTCGAATGTTAGGTACGTTACCGGTCCTAGGACTGCATCTTTATAATTTCTGTTATTGTGAATATTATCCTTGTTTACTGTGGGTGCTTTCAACTAGCCGCACCGAGGAGTCAAATGACCTGCGACACTAAAATCTGTATATTTGTTAAATTGTGTATTTGTTAGTTGTGAGTATGGCAAGTCACCATCTAGTTAATATGTTTGGTGTATTTATAAAAACTCTAGACTGCAGTACGCTAGGAAATACTATACAGCAACATTATATCCACATCACGATTCCCACCAGCATCAATTTTACACTGAGATCGCTGATCATGCTCTAAATGTTTGAGCCTGACATGTTACCGACTAAACCTAGTTATTCAGCTCGATAGGAAAGGTTTAAAGTGGTTAGGGACAATTTCTCCGTTAAAGACGCATAGTGTACGCCTCTTTTCCGGTTGTTGTGGTAATGTAGCCCCATGCACCGGCAAGGTTGTGTAAAATTGGCCAATTACCTATAGGGCCTCATATATTTATTGAGTGATTGTCTCTTTCCACGATCCACCAGCCATATGGCTTATTAATTATCTGGATTCCCAATCGACACGTTGACCGGATCCGACCCTGGGAAACTATCGGAGGTTTCCGAGCGGTGGTAGTTAGTGTCGATTTACATATACGCCCCCTCGATACTTATTAGGTAGATTCTCCCGCCAAAGTAGGAAGCACTGCGAAATGATAATAATATTAATTTATATGTTGTGATACCGGCCTGCAATGCATCTCTGAGCATCATGGAAAATAACCCTAGCGACAGGTCAAACGTTAGCCCAATAGCACTTGGTGACAGACGCGATGCGGATCTCCATCCAACTCATTGTAGTGTCTGGGTGAGGCCTTAGAGCCTACCATGCCCTCACGGGAAGGATGCTTGCGATTGATATCCGTCTCTCCATCCCCACCATATTGACATGTCAGTATTTAAAAATTTGCTTATGTGAACTGTGAAACTTGTCTAGTGATGCTATATGTTGTTGCGGAGCCGGGTAGCCGTATCGTTATTTGATTCGGAACTTTGTTCTGTGACATGTACACACGCTGTCCTTGGAGGTAGATGATATGCAGGGCAACCTTAGGGAAGCCGGCCACCTGTACCCAATGGATAAACGTATCTAAAAGTTAGGTAGTAAACCATGCCACTTGTGGCCAAATCATTCGTCCTGTCTTCACGTAAACCAGCGTGCAACACCTTAATGGTAGCTTCACTAGGATTTTTAGCACATAGCATTTTCTGTTGAACAAAAGAGTGGCCCTTTTTGCCAGCTTTTTTCCTCCACTTCGGCGTTGGAGGCATTTTCCTGTGATGGAGGCACTTTCCTCTCGCAACAACAATATTTTCTTTGTGTGTGTGTTAGGGGTATACTAGTTTATATTAAACTATCTAGTGACTTCATTGCGGAAACTCTCACTTGCGGGGATACCTCTGCAGATTCAAGGATGGAAAGAACACCGGATGGCTCTATGTTGTGTATTACTGTGCTCATTTACTGTCAAACGCATAAAACTGTTTGTATAGTATATTAAATTTCTCATTGTTTAATTATTCTTTATTCCATATCTCTAAATTAGTATGGACAGGCATACCGGTGGCACAAATAGTTGGGATGACACTGTGTGGTTCAATCTCGGCGGCAACGGTCGCACGACCCCACTGGAACATCAGTGTTCCACCGGCTCTAGAGGCTGCTTTTTGTACCTTCCGGCGAGATGCAATACGGGATCCGCAACCCCGAGATCCGCAGCTAACCAGCCCTCCCACATGTTGTGTATTTGTGGCGCAATGGATGGGAACATCATGGTGGACCAGTGCATACCCCCGCGAGCAACAAGTGGTATCCGATGTGGGGCCCGAACGAGAAGTGAACCCACGCCAACACTCAAAACCCGTGATTTTCAGTCTCCTTCATCAGACAGTCGGCTCTCCCTTGACATGGAAGTAGCATTTTATGATGGGCGTACTGCTCGTGTGCTCACCGACAATGTCAATAATTTCCCCCTGTGCGGGACGACCAGCACCGCCTCTACACCAGTTTTTCACCAATTGGCGAGGAGACATTCCATGATGCCTCACGGGTGGGAACTCAACATATTACCCTATCGGATCTCTGTGATAGGCCATCACCATCTATGCCGGACCACAGACGACCTCGACAAAGACCCCCACGGGGGCAACAACATCCTTCACGACCATTTTGTTCGCCATACCTCGCATCCCCACCTCTTCATGCGTCTTCACCTTACTACCCAACAGGACTGCATTACAAACCGGAGGATGCGGCTACACATTTTCAGCAATACATCAGAAGACCTACACATCACACACATCATTCGCGTCAGTCACCTGCACCGCCACCTGCACCACCACCGTATGAAGAACATCCGTCACAATTACCAGCAGAACGTCCACTTCATCTACATAACACGCCACCACCAGTCTATAGACCTACACCTGTCTATGGACCCACATCAGAGCAGTATTCAGCAGAACCTACATATCATGCACAACTCCATCAACGGGAATCCCCTTCACGGATGCGGCATCAACAGTATAGACAGGGACATTGACGGGAGACAGCACCGCTACCACCACCACCTACACGCCGACCACCATCCGCATTCTCTTCAGTTTCAACAGCACCACCATCATGTTTCGTGCCCATTACTTCTCCACGAGGATCTGGCTGGATCATTCTCCGCCCCCCCCCCCCACCCCACACCCACCCGAATTCAGTGGGGAGACTGTTTGGGCCAATTATAAAGTGCAGTTCAAAATCAGAAGTAGGACAAACCGGTGGAATAATCATCAAATGGGAGAGTTCTTAGCCGCAAAGCTGTCTTGGAAAGCTCTACAAGTCTTGGCAGACTTAGGCACAGACTACACGCCATCATACACGGAATTGGAGAACGGGTTGTCAGAAAGATCTGGCGACACAGCCCTCGGGGAAATGAGTTGATTGCAGCTTAAAAACTTGCGTCAACGCTCAGAGGAAACATTACCAGAATTAGCTGGTCGCATCCGTTGTTTAGTTACCCGCGCTCATCCCAGCACGAATCTCGAGGGCATCACCCACCTACATTTAGACACATTCATCGACGCGTTGAGCGGGGATCCCGCCTTGAAGGAAAAATTGTTTCTCACAGAACACGGCAGCTTTCTACCACTAACGGCCACCGCGGTTTGTATTGAGAACTTCTTGGAGCGGGAGAAAAATAATCGCCACCAACTTCACCCTATAAACGAGGTAAATGATGTTAATGTCGCCACCACCATCACAGAACCCAACACTGCAACTGCAACTACCTCAGCATCCGACCCACAAGCACAACACGAACAAAACAAGTCAGAATCACGCGTCTAGAGGAAGAGGGCGTGGTCAATCCCATCGCAGGGGCCACAACAACACCCAAGGACACAGGAACCAGCACAACAACAACAACAACCGTCAAAACATGCACGATAGGTTAGAAGAGATTACTAAACAGATCTCCACACTCACTAATCTAATTACTACACTCAGCACGACGGTGGTTACACAATCCACCACCAAACCACGAATCTACAGCTTCAGCACCGCCACCAAACATGTGTTTTGGATGTGGTTAGCTGGACCACTGGAAGGATCGATGCCCTAACCGAGCTCGATCAACAACTCCGACCACTGACCGACGCATTCCGCAGCCTGAGAATCTGTCAAACTAGCAAGGGCACCAATTACAGAGTCGCTTCAGTGCCCATTCATACAACCCAGCTCAACTGCAGCCTCTGAACCACAACATCAGGCAGCCATTACTAACCATCACTCCTCTACTACACCATGCATGCACCAGCACCCGTCTTCCTCTATGGTGGTGTCCACGATGCACACAGCATCCGCAGCACTGACATCTTCACTCTCTGGAAAATGTGACCCCGCAAATTCCGCTTCTGCTCAACCTTCTTTTCTATGTAAAACGGAAGTGGTAGGTTGTAGCACCTCCACTGAAACAACGTTTTTGCAAGCACCACGCCCCTCACCAAGGCACTTAACACCTGGTGTCCCTTGGTGGTATGCAACTCACGACCCCTTACAGAATCATCTACAACATCTACCCACAGCAGCAGTGATTCCGAAAGGAGCACTCATCCAGCTTCATGGGTTCGCAAGACGAAGCATCATACAAAGAACGGGAAAACAGCACAACGTCATTGATGATGCACTGTCAAAAGTGGCTCACACAGGTAGCCCTCACCCGTGAGCGCGAAAATCCTATCCGCACTGCTATCTACACCAACTCAGCATACATGGAACCAGCAACAACGCCACCACCATTGCTACACCCAACTCGGTTATCGCCTAAGCAATCGCAGCAGCAGCGACGACGGGTTGGCCCTTTCCATACTCAGCCACCAACTGCACTCACGGAAGGCATCCAGAAACAAGCCGACTATATACAGAATGATACCGCACCACCTTTACTTCCACAATTGGTATCATTGGAAACTCTTCTGCAGGTCCACCGTAAAGTAATATATAAGTGCGCCTGCCTGTTTAGCGGTATGTCCACCAGCGCCACTGTTGACACTGGAGCTTCCATCACCGGTTTTAACAAGTGCTTGTATGAGAGCATCCCACCTCATAAGAAGCCACCCCTTAAGCCTACAAACATATTTTTGCAAATGGCTACGGGAGCTGATGTCCCCGTGGCTGGTATAGTAAACCTCGTGATACAAATAGTGCAGATGCAATTCATACAGCGAGTTGTTATCGCCTCTATTCAAAACGATGCCTTGCTTGGCTCTGATTTCCTCAGTGCCAGCGGAGCTGTCATACATTGCAGACAACAGGAATTGGACATACACGGCCGATGAATACCCCTTGGACCGGAATCATCATTGTACGATACATGTGTGGTGATTTTGGCGTCAACCACCACAGTTGAGCCGGGACAGGAAAAAATCTTATGGGCCACTGCACCACAGTTAGGAGACAACACTCACTTGTGGCCAAAGCTTGTTTCCGTTACTAACAACCAATTGGTAGGTTAGGATGTAGCAGAAGGCTCTCATAAATAAAACGGCAACTACCAATGCAGCAACTTTGGAACTGCATAAGACAGTGACCTGGGAATTCTTCGGAAATCGTTCGTCCCGTCTTCACATAAACCAGCGTGCAACACCGTAACAGTAGCTTCACTAGGATTTTCAGCACGTAGCATTTTCTGTTGAACAAAAGATTGGCCCTTTTTGCCAGCTCTTTTCCTCCGCTTCGACATTGAAGGCATTTTCCTGTGACGGAGGCCCGTGCAAGGCACTTTCCCCTCGCAACAATATTTTCTTTGTGCGTGTGTGTGTGTTAGGGGTATACTAGTTTACATTTACATCAGTGTTCCACCTGCTCTAGAGGCCGGTTTTTATACCTTCCGGAGAGACGCAATACGGGATCCGCAACCCCGAGATCTGCGGCTAACCAGGCCTCCCACATGTCGTGCATTTGTGGCGCGATGGATGGGAACGTCATGGCGGACCAGCGCGTACCTCCGTGAGCTGCACACAAACACGCACGCACGCACGCACACGAGCAGACCCTATCAGAATACACTTACGCAGTAAATATTGAAACGGTATATGTCCGCTATCTTAAATATCGCACTATCTTAAATATTATTTGCACTGACTTATATATAGGCCTACATGTACAATACGTATCTACGATGGTAAGTTTCCGATTTAATCACAATAATTTACATCTGCTGCTACGAGAAATGAAACAAAGTGCATCTTGAATGGATTGACAACTTACTATATATATATAACAGTTTCCGGAAAACACAGCTAACAAACGTGAAATGTAAGCCTGCATGTGTGTATGACATTTTGGATATATATCCTAGAAAGAACTAAATTCCCAAGTATTCGCTTTATACAAAGAAGTATGCATATAGCATGTCATTAAACGTCTCTAGGATATACGGTCTTGTACCCACATATGACGGACGTTTAACGCGGTAGGTTATTACTCCATTACTCCCCACCCCCAAATCATTTGAAAAGATTTCTTTTTCTAAAGGTTAAGCTGTTTCACCCACTCAATATTATGTCTACATCAGTCTCAGAGAATGTAATAATTAATGGTTGGAGAAATTTGAGATATATAGGCCTCGTACATCATTTTATATCTTACATGAATGTATAGGCTTATAATGCAATTTAGCACACAGATTAAGGATTGGTGACAGCAAAATATCAATATGTATACATCATAGATTTATGGAAGTGACTTAACATTTTAAAGTCCGTATATATTTAGATGCTAACCATTATTACGTCGTCCAAACATTTCATTGGATATGGATTTCAAGAACTTGGGCATCCACATTGTTTCAAACTAAATCATGGGTGTTCACATCGTTTCAACAAAATTATTCATCATGCTTTATTGACCATCCGCCAGGTACCACCTATTGGAGAGGAAAAATATATGGTTGTATATGATCTGGGAGAGTCATTACGCTGATCGATCGAGATTCTGATTGGGCTGATGATATGCATCGATCATTCTCTATGTTCATAATATGCCTAGCACACACAAGATGTGTGTAGAATTACATGGAGATATAGACACAACCCCACCCAGCTCAATTTATAAGTATCAGTTCCTTGATGTATTGATTCTATGAACGATTCCTTGGACATTGATTCCAAGAACACGAATTACATATATTCAGGTTGCTTCGTCGTCAAAATTAAAATTGAGCAGTCATTTTGGTCTCTACGATTTACAAATCTTACAATTGTATTCAGATCTCACGCGAATACGGCTGCACAGACATCAACTCTGACTATATACCAGTTGCTTGCTGTATAAACTCCAGGGCAAACCAAGTTGCAATGTTAAATTGGACCTAGATAAGCTTGTCAAAGACATCTCCACACAACTGTCATATAAGAATAGCCGCAAGGAGCACATAGCAACGACATCAACTCAAATCCATGCGAGGCTTTAGCCAGAGTTACTCACACATTAGAGCATCAGCCACCAATGTAGTCGTAGTTCTCAAGAATAGCATGTTCTGATCTATGCTAGTTCTAAAGCTGTCCAAACAACAGAAGCTACCACGACTCCTCATCTATCAAAGTGACCCGAGCAAAGACCGCACAGAACTATGTCGGGAACGCAATGTCATACTCAGCTGAAAAATGGAGTGCAGGTTAACAAATTTCGGAGATCTGGATAGTAAGATTTTGATGAATGGCAGGCCTAAATATGGGGTCGATGGAACGATCACATTCCAGTGGGGTCGTGCAGCCATTGCCACAGAAATTAAACATCACCGTCTCATCGCGGCTGTTCATATTGCCAGTATGTCTATTCATTCCATGAAGACGGGTGGTATTTGAGACGAAGAAAAAGAGCGAAACAATCGTACTCGTTTGCTACTTTATTATAGATATGTATACATAGTAATGGTGCTGTTGGTTCCGTATCTCGCCAGAAGTACCTAACCGATCTGTAGTTAATATATCATGAAAGGTATCCCCATGAGGGAGAGTCCTAACGCGGCTACTCAGGAGGTTTAATATAAACTATGTCTGCCTCAGGCCGGCCAATAATTATTAGTTTGCGAGAGGAAAGTGCCTCGCACGGGCCTCCGTCACAGGAAAATGCCTACAATGCCGAAGCGGAGGAGATGCGGTAAAAAAGGACTGCTCTCCTATTCAAACAATGTTCAAAATGAGAAAATGAATCAACCTAATGTTGTTAAAGATATTGCATTAGTAGTTGACGCCTTATTTCTATGGGCCTTCTTGATGGATCTCAACTATCATTTAGGTACTAGGTCCAGACATGTAGTTTCTCCTTCGATCAATACCATTACATTACTTATTGAATAACAGCTCCTACAGAAGCTGTGCCCTAAGAATCTTTAGATTTAGAAAGCTCTAACCTGCTCCTGGAACCGGGTACCCGCCACCATATGCCGCCATTCTTGTTCGCATAGCAACAAGACTAACATGCTATTTCGCTCAGAGAAATTTCTAGAGTTTTCTGTGATTATTTTACTGTGCTTTCTGTGCCTTTTCTTCCCTGGAATATAATTGGATTATAATGGAGAGCGCCACCGACACTCAGGTCGTATATATCTATTATTTATCTAGTTATATGGAGACTTATGTCTCTGAAGTGTGTTGCATGACCCATTTTTAGACCCCGGAACAGGGACGTATGGTACAACGAAATATGCCAGATATGATCGCCTCCTTTAACCCCAACGGCGATCAGGCAGTAATATGAAATGTCCAAGGCTATGTTTTTTTTAACACTAAAATCAGCTTACGTCGTTCAACCGTGTGGTCATTTTCATGTTGTCTATCCATCATATTACGTCATATGATGTCATAATAAACGACGTGACGTATAGGATGACGTCATAATCATGACGTCATGACTGACTCAATTTAGTCCGTCTTAAATGCTTAATAGTCCGACACGTTGTACGAATTGTATGTCTTTGCTATTTACGAAACATGCTGGTGAATATTTTGAAACTAATTTGACTGGGCGATGTTACTGCCACAAGCATCAACAGCACCCAGACAAATTGGTTTCAAAATAGTCAACACCTTACCTGTATAGTTTTCTGGAAATTGATAGTCAAGAAGCTCAGAGATCCATCGATATCAACACAAGCGCGGTATCAATGTATTAATAAACCATCCGGATTCAGTGACCGATTGACTAACGTTAGGCCTATGGAAGTCATTTCAAGCAACCGCCACCAAGATGTGACTTACTTGGGCACACTTGTGTGTTTTTCTAACAAAATCCTTTAGAATGTTTAACACCGAAATTTCAATATCTCAGATAAAGACAACTATACGAATATCTTTTTAATACTTTGACTGGTAGCGAACCCCCCCCCCCCCACCCCCTATCCACCTACTTGTTGCTATCATAGACCTGCATTCAGTATTGCAACGACAACGACTGCACATGTAAGCCTATCATCTTCTCTTAATGTATTTTAACCCTTTCATGAGGAGGCCGCCAAAACCGGCCTCTACAGTGATCTTGAGGATGTTAATTTGCTGGTCAAGAGATCGTTTTTGAAAATTCACCACTGAAATGACTGGCTCGATAATTGAGCCAGTCATTCCAATAGTAACTCTTCAAAACAGTCGTCTATTGGCCTGCAAATAGGCACTCAATGACCAAATATATATTTTTTATTCTTGACTCAATTTAGGTAATACAGGGTTACTAAATTATGAGGACGACGATGATGTACCATGTCTGTTTAACCGTTCCCGTATTGTATTATAGTATGATTCACATTTGTTGCATTCGAGATAGGGTAAAAATTACAGGCTTGTTACAGACAGTCTTGAGGCGTGCTATGTGTGTGGTAAATTTCAAAAGAAAAACATGCGTAATAATATTGTATAGGGCGAAAAATTAGGCAGAGTTCGCTAACAATAATGGTTCCATCTAAAAATAAAGGCTTGGCTTCTTCGAAACTACACCTCTAATGTAATGATCGGTCATCTTCTTACGTTATCACAACGACTAGACTGGCACAGACTCAACTTCGGATACCAGACAGACCAGGACCCAGTCTATCTCCTAGCAGACTGTAGAAGCAACACTGTGGATCGTGAAATCGCTATGCCAATGGCTACTCAATAGGCCCCTACATAAGAGATACATTTCTCGATCTCGTATCGAAAGAGAACTCGCGGGATACGAATGAATAATGGATGTGTGATTATCAGTAGTATCCTTTTGTCTTTAATCCATCCGTGGGAATAAATCCATGAAGGGTCACTGCAATTATGTAGCAGTATTGACAGACTACCAATGTTCCAAATTTCCAGTCAAAACTGCTGTCAGTAATATTGTAGCAGATTGTTGAATACCGAAATCAACCGAAAGTGTAGGCCTATGCATGTGCTAAGTTAAGAACGTCTACAGGAAATTCGGCAACAGAATTTCAACCATATAGTTAGATAGGTATATCAATACGCTAGTGAAGTAATGGATTGAGGTTAAACAAATTTTTACCATGAAGTAGTTTCGTAGTGCACAATTTCCCCATAATTTCACCTACATAGACTTGAGCCGTAATATACTAGGTATATTCCGAATCTAACAAATTCTAGATGAAATAATTTTATTAGGCAAAAATTGGCTTAAACGTTGGTGTTTTCGTGCTTTTCGGTGCCCTACTATCTGTATGTAATATGATCGGCTCCAGAAATTCCCTCACATAGACGTTGAGGGATTTGAATACGATAGTTATATTGGGAATTAAAAAAAATTCGACCGTGAAGTAATTTCGTAGTATACGATTTCATCGCGTAAATTCGTTTCAATTTTGGCAGATCTGTGGGTTTTCAATGCCCTACTATTTATTACCTGTCTGCAATAGGTTTGGCCACATTAATTTCACCGATATGATTAAATAGCGATATGAACACGCTAATGAATCTTGAAATTTCTACCACGTAGTAATTTCGTAATATTAAATTTACTAGCCACGGACAGTTGTCAAATGCAAACAATTTACTATATTCGGTATCAGAACGTCTGTTCTCGATTTGTAATAATTTTTTTATATATGGATGTATATAATTCGATATGAGCTAGTGCTTTTGCACAATTCTACCATCAAGTAATCTCATCGTAGGTAGTTACATATTCGCCGTATGGCCCCATTATAATATGGATGGTTCACATTCACCACATTCAGATAGGTGTCGGTATGTCCTGGCATATCACTCATAATGGGTTCGGCCCCAGAATGTCACCCATATGTTTAGATAGGTATAGACATACGCTCACGGAGTAGTGAGATTTAAAACTATCTACCATGAAATAATTTCGGCTCAAATTTAGGCCGATTCATGGTTTTCGTTGCACCCCGTCAAATTAGTTTCAAAATAGTCATCATCTTACCTGTATAGTTACCTTGAAATTGGAAGTCTGGGAATTCATTATTCAGCGTATATATAGACATCGATTCCAACACGCAAAAAAGGGGTGAAGCTTAGCTAGAAATAGGCGTGGCATACCTAGAGATGGATCCCTCTATTGAAATTGGCATGAGCAAATTGAGCATTACAGGGCTAATACGACTTGTTAATGCGTGGTCCACACAATATGGACCACTAAGAGAGCACCCGTATTTACAGGTCACATATTTTAACAAGGCCAATCATAGATTGTAGACCCTTGTCATCCCGAACGCACATAGACCCGAATACAATACACTCATCCTCTGACGGAGCGAGGGTAATTAATACCGCTTGCTAATGGGCCTTTTCAGGTTGTCTACCCATCATATTACGTCATATGACGTCGTAATTAATTAAGTGACGCGTAGGATAACGTCAAAATAATGACGTCATGACTGACTCGATTTATTCCATCTTAAATGCTTAATAATCTGACACGTTGTACGAATTGTATGTTTTTGTTATTTAATGAAAAAATGCTGTTGAATATTTTGAAAGTAATTTGACTTGCCGCTGTTGCTGCCATAGGCAGCAACATTACCCAGTCAATTTAGTGTCAAAATATTCCACGGCTTACCTGTATAGTTTTCTTGAAATTTATCGTCTAGTAGTTCAGAAATGCATCGATCCCAACTCGAGAGTGGTATGGGTGGAGTTTAGCTAGAGATGGGCAGGGCATAGCTAAACTGGAAAGGTTCATTGTATTAATAAACCACCACAGTTGTCGGTGCCCTATTGTCTGTAGTATGTTCAGCCCCATAATTTACCCCACATAGACTTGAGCTTTAATAAGCTAGTTATATTCCGAATCTAACAAATTCTAGATGAAGTAATTTTAATACCCAAAATTTAGCTTAAATGATGGTGTATTCGTGGTTTTCGGTGTCCTACTTTCCGTAATATGGTCGGTTCCAGAACTTCGCTCACATAGACGCATAGGAGTTTGAATATGCTAGTTACATTGGGAATTTAAAGGAATTCGAACGTGAAGTATTTTCGTAGTATGCGATTTCATCGCATAAATTTATTCCGATGTTGGCAGATCTGTGGTTTTCAATACCCTACCGTCTGCAATATGTGTGGCTACAAAATTTCACCCGTATGGTTAGATAGGGATATGAATACGCTAATGAATCTTGAGATTTCTACCACGTAGTAATTTCGTAATATTCAATTTAGTAGCCACGGACAGTTGTCAAATGCCAACAATTTACTATATTCAGTATTAGAATCTCAGTTCTCGGTTTGTAATCAGGCTTTTTACATATAGATGTATATAACTGAATATGTACTACTGCTTTTGCACGATTCTACCATCAAGCAATTTGGTAATATGTAGTTACATATTCGCCACATGGCCCCATTGTAATATGGTTGGTTCACATTCACCACATTCAGATAGGTGTCGATATGTCCTGACATATCGCTCATAATGGGTTCGGACCAGAATATCACCCATATGTTTAGATAGGTATAGGCATAAGCTTACGACGTAGTGAGATTAAAAAATTTCATAACGTAAATAAGCTCAAACTTAGGATAATTCATGGTTTTCATTGCAATACGTTCACCCCCAGAATTTCACCCACAAATACTTATGGGAAATATGCTAGTTGTATTCCGAATTTTTAAAAATTCTACAGGAATGTAATTTCATAGTACACAATTCCATTCCGAAAATTGGCGCAAATTCGGTCAGATCAACGATTTTCTGTACCACACTGTTTGCAATAGGTTCGACCCCAGAAGTTCACCCATATGGTTAGATACGTATATGAATACGCTAATAACGTATCAAAGGTTTAAAAAATGTTTACTATACAGTAATTTCGTCATATGCAATTTAGTAGTGGCACACCATTGTCAAATTCCAATAATGTACTACATTCGGTACCAGAATATCTCTACATACCTTGTAGCCAGTTTTCGAACATAAGGCCATGTAGAACTCACTATGTTCTCGTGCTGTGCGAAATATTGTAATAATTCTACCACCGAATATTTATTATAGTAATGTGAAAATATTTCTATATATCCCATATTATTAGCCACGTGTACTGGTAGAACCTGACTTATCAGGCTAATACCCTAACATTTGCAACAAGATCGTCATCATTACAACGGTTAAGGCTGATTTTGGCCTTTTTGTCGAGCAAAAATATTTGATTTAATAGTTTGTCACTGTTTCCAGTAAAGATATCGTTTAATAGATATGATAGCTAAATGAAACAGATCACGATTGTGGCTGTTTCCCACTGGGTCTTGTCAGAATGTTTTCTACTATATCATTTTCGTTGGAGAAAACTAGGTTCATGGTATTGGTTCTATCCTGGCCACTTAACTTTGTTGAAAAGGTTATCTGTCGGTACAGATCGGGGTCCTGTATTGCATCAAAAATATACTTGCTTTGTGCATTTCACTAGCATTGCAGTGTATATTTCACCAATATATTTCCGGGTAATAAGCTCTTCACGTCTGTTTAGGAAGGTATCAAGATTTAGGTTTAAAATATTCTTTACAATTTTTCTTTAATATGTTTGAATGGGTGCCAGGGTCTGTACTGCTTCTTGCGCTGATTTTCTACTGACTGGGTTGCCAGTTCCGTTGATTTCTTTATCTTTACAAGTTGTTGATACCTAATGACCCAAATTTGATCTGTTACGCTCTGTTGATGCAGTAGTGCAATCTTCTCATCACTGGCTGCTCTTAATTTTGTCTGTTCCTCTCTCTGTTAAGGAGTTTGGCCTGGAGAAAAAGGATGGATGGAAAAATTGTTGGACTGACCAAAAATATAAGCTGCTTTTCCTAGCCCATAGCTAATACTGCCCATATCGTTTTGCAAGAAATATTCCTTCTTTTGTGTTTATTGTCCGCATATATTTTTGTCATAAGTGGCTTGTATGCCTTTATATAACTTCATTTTTTCATGAAACAGTTGAGTTTATTCTCAGAATTATAATACGCTCCGGGCACGCTATTTACCATTGATGCCTTGCATCAATATGTGTACTTGTGTGTCTATAAGTGCGTGCCATAGGCTACCCAGGGGGCGAGCTTGGAGCATCCCAGACCGGGTCGTTCCGTACCCAGATAGATTGGGCCAGTCCGTACCTGACAGGGCGATCCATGCTTCACCAGGAAGCCGTAATGGTAGACTTCCGAGGAGCAGCCTTGTTCGGTGACGAGTAGGTAACTTCAAGTTATGGAGTGGACACTGACACAATGTCATCGGAGGACATCAGTAGACTCACTTATACGCTGCGACTGGCTTTTCTCGTTGAATGCTCAATTGTTCATGTATTCACTCTTACGCACACCCTCGAACAGTCACATGCTTCTCATTCGCCTCATTCATGTCCAAGTATATCGGCTGTACTGGGCCCCACATATGATTTATATTGGTCAAAATAACCAGCATTAATATTACCATCCAGTAAGACACATGGCTGCCAGCGGTCCATTGATGGATGATGTCATGGCAGTGGCCATGTTGCTGTACGTCGTGAAATCTCATATGTTGCTGAGATTTTGTGACCAACAGAGGGTAGTGGGGTCAGCGATGTCTACACTGAGAATGCCCAGACCGCAACAGTCCAGACAGAAGTGGCGGGAGCCATCTATCCTGGTGGCTAGCACAATAGGGTTTGAACAGGGAGATCATATTGTTTCCTGGGCAGGCCCACCATGGCCAATAGTTACTGTAAGCTTGTCCAAGCAGTTATCTCCTAGATCCATATTGCCAGCAGAGAAAGCATGTCAGTGATCTATGGGGAGATCATAAACTTGTCACGATTGCTCATTACCTAATCCTTCAATTGCACAGCAGGTTAGCTCACGGAGATGCTCAGGGAGCTGGTCATCTAAGCATAAAGGGGGTGGAGTGCATGAATAGATGTCTGGTTCTCCAAGTACTGCTGTGACTTTAAGAAAGCATCCACAAACATTTCTAGATTACAATCTGACTGGTGCCCGAGTTCCATTTAGAAATCTAAAAGGTATACGATGTTGGTCATGAGTGCGAACTAGAATACGTGGACTAAGTATGTTGGTTGCTTGCATGTAATCTTTTCCTGACTCGAGAATTGGCATTGCACTTCTCAGGCCAGAGGGGTGTGTGTCGGCCCACAGAATGTGTTCTTGCCTATGCTTAGAAGTGGTAGAAGATGACAATACCAGTGTACACGTGCGATATAAATCAGAACATGGTCCTAGTGGGACACAGTGACCATTGATGTCTAATGGTCGCTTCTACCGTGCACAATCTGCACCCGGAAGTCCATCATTGGAAATAATACTTAGCCGCAGCAACTCTCTATATGGAGGAGAAATCGTCAATCCCATTAATGAACTTGGTTAAGTTCCCCGAATTCTCAGGCAGGCGTCCGTGGTACCACATCACTGCATGTCTGTAGGCTTTAACCGTTGCCCTTTGAGTACTGGAAATGGTCAGTGTAGCTCCCGTGTCCACCATGGACATAGTGACAGTTCCACATATCGAGCAATGACATTTCAGATCATTCTTATGGTGGGTGGAGGTGGGTGATTAGGTAGGGAGAGAAGATGGTTGCGATGATGACTCCATAGGGATGCAGTCCCTCATTCACCTCTGTCAGCTGGGAAGCCAGCTGCTCCACTTTAGTCTCCCGAGCGGACGGAGTGGTTGCGACAGGGTTGATGTCAGTGGGTGCAGATATTTTTCCACCATCATTCTTATTCTTTCCATCTTTCAAGGTTCGTGCTTTGATAGCACTAACTCTATTCAGAATGACTACATTAATTGTTAGTAGACAGCCGTAACTGTAGACCTCTCCTTGCCCGAGGAACGGCCTTGCTCGGTGATGGGTGCGTAACCTCGAGTTATGGAGTCATCAAGGACAGTGTCGTAGGAAATCAGTAAACTCCAAAAAGCACCTGCTTTTGTTTCTACGAGAATTATTAATACTTACCAGATGTACTATTATGATAATGTTTATTATTGAAAGACTGGCTCAAAATAACTAACACAGATTAACTCGCAAGGATCCTGCTCAGCCTGTGTCTGGGAATTACTATATGCGCCAAGTACCGAGTCAATTCCAGAGTACAGACAGATTCGTCTTATGTTTGCATAGCAAAACAGCTAAAGCAGCTCAGTCTTACATCAGCGGGGTGGACTGAGATGGGCCATAGTACATCTGGTAAGTATTACAAAATCCTGTAGAAACAAAAAGGGATGCTTTTTTGTTGTACTTCGAATAAAACCTACCAGATGTACTATTATGATAATACCAGATTTCGACAGCCTGGCATTCCGGTGGGCGGAGGTGATGTTCAAATAGCTCTCATCTACCAAACCAAAGAGGTGTGTGAAGAGACTGAGAACCCCAGTGCCCGCTTGGGCTCTGCCATTTGACTCATAAAATGCAAAAGCATCTAAGGTCTAGACCGCCCCCCCCCCCATCTATCCACACACATATGAGGCCTGTCAAGGGGAGGCAACACGACCCGGACCCATGTCAGCTTTACGGCTCGGCTAGAGCAGTCTTTTAAACTTCTAAGTTTTGGAAAACACTATCAAAATTCTGACATGAGTTTCCAATTGGAATGAGGCTTAATTCTGATATTGAGAGTAAGTATACTCTTAAATCAGACAATCCACAAGTAGTCTGATATTTCGACTGCAAGTGAAAAACATGGATTAGTCACTTAAAACTAGAAACACTCACCACTTTTCCATTTGTTGTAGATTTGCCAGCCATTGATTATCCTGTACCAGAGCTCATAGGAGTCCTTGTGATGTTTAGTGCTAGAGGTCTTCGTTGTGGCTTAATTTAGATTGAGTAAGTTTGCGACGGTAACTGGATTAAGCGCTTGCTATATCGTGAAAGTAGAAATTGCTGAATGACGATTCGGCATGCCATTGTGCTACAGACATCAACTCATCTAATGAGACAGCCTTGTAAAGGGATGCTGCTGCTGCTAGTGCTTGTACTTGATGGGCGTTCGCACGATCAATCTGCTTCCCCGTAGCTAATTTATGCATCCTTTGAATAGCATCGACTATCCAACGCGATACAGTATCTTTCGAGGCACAAAGATGGGGAGCCTTGAGACAGATTGCAGACCAGAAGGTCCAGCAGATCCGTAAACCATGACCAGCCCGGCCAATGAGGAGCGTGCAGTAGTACTTGGCATGTGCCTTCTCTTATCTTTTCCAGAACTTTTGGAATTAGAATTGTTGGATGGTATGTGTACGCGGACATCCCTTTCCAACTGATTTCCAGTGGATCTACTGCTAATGCTAACGGGTCTGGGATCGGCGACACGTAAGTGGCCATCTTTGCAAATATATCCATGGTTGGTTTGCCCCAATGATTGAAGAGACTTCTGCTACTGACTGGTTGAGCTGCCATTCCATCTGATGCCAAACCATCCTTCGACTGAGCGCATCCACTAGGATGTTCAATCTTCCCGAGGAATGACATTCTACTCTTGGCACCACAACAGAAGTTTCCAAATCATCATGCACAACTCTGGTGATCTCGTCCCGCTCTTGGCACTTTAAATAAGACGCCACTGTTGAGCTGTCTGTGCTTATTAGGACTACTTTGTCTCGGATTCTGTCCTCGAACTTTCGAAGCGTTAATGCCACCGCTAATAGTTCTAAGACATTTATGTTTCTGTGCATTTGCCCGATCCTATTTGCCCGACACTGACAGATTGTCCAGTACCGCTTCCCATCATGTCGCAGAACCTGTAGTGGAACACCTTGCAGGAAATCCTGTTCTGATAACCACCACTGAAGGTGGTATATCAATGCTTCTTTTATTGGTATCTTCAGAGACAACAGATCTGTCCTCTTGAGACCAAAATGACATTAGGTACATCTGAATCGGCCTGCATCTGAGTGCCGCATAAGGCACTACCGTCTCCAACGATACCAGCAAACACAGTATTGTCAAGTATTAATTGTCAAATAGACCCATAGAGAAATCGACCCCATGACTGCCAATAAGCTGCTGACTCTGCCTTCCGCTGAGATTGAACAGTTTTCCCAGCTAAATAAATTCCTGAGATGGAGTCAACTCTAATTTCTCCAGATTGAAAATCCAACCTAGCTCCTTTAATACAGCTAGGACAATTTTCAGTGACTGGGTTCCCTGCCTTCAGCAGCCAGTCGTCTATGTAAGTATGACTAGCTATGTTTCTCGTGCGAAGCAATGTAGCCATGGCAAGAACCTTTAAAGGCTTGAGTTTGAGGATTGGTCGCCAACCTCCGGTATGCTTCGGTACGAGGAACATCATCAAATAGAAGTCCTGAGAGGTTTGGTCGTGGACTAAATAAATCACATTCTTCTGTTAACGACTTTCAATTTCTGAGTGAATGGCCTCTAAACAATCGGTCTCCCTTGGAGTGGGAGTCCATACTGGAGTCGTATTTAACGGAATTGAAGTTTCTTGGATGAGCCAATCCGGTTCGTATCCATTTCTTAACCAATGATAGAGTAAAACGTCTGGCATGACCTGTTCCCATTTGCCTGAGAACAGTTGAAGCCTGCCTCCGGTGGTAGGAATCTGCACACAGCTCACGATCACTGGCTTGCGTGAACATCTATGACTCCCATCTTCCCCGACATTACCTGAACGGTTCTTGCCGGATGCCCATCAGGACTGCCCACCCACGGCCTCCACTGGACCTCTTGATGTACGATGGGCCGGAACCGTCACCTCTGTTATCCTTACGATAACTGGACTTTGCGGCACCACCACCCCTTCCTGTCATCATCATAAGGCCGCTTATTTGGTGCCTTATATTAAGATGACTGACCAGCTGCCTGAGATCCAGATGCCCGATGGGTATCACAGCCTGGCATTGGCGCTGCTACTCTTGCCTATGCTGCTTATAGGACTGCTGCGGCCAAGTCCTCTTCGTTGACTTTCAAGACTTGCGGACGACTTCCTGTTCTTCCACCATTGACGCAACTTTAGAAAGCGCCTGCCTGGCCGAGCCACCAAACAGACCTGGACCAATAAAGGGTGCAGAAGATAATGCAGCCCTCATTTCTGGCCCTGGTTCTACACAATCAACAACCATTCTTCTACGCTCAGCCAAGGTGCGAGTGATTACCCTGGCCAGCCAGTCCTGGGACAAGCGCATAGCTTAATGGACAACTCCGGGAGCCACTTTGGGCAACCCACCGCCCTCCACCATGCAGGTAAGCATCCCCTGCAAGATGGTACAACCATCCAATAGGGCAGCCATGGCTGCCAGTGACGCATCTTCAATAAGCGTAAGCTCATTAAATGCATCGTTGTTGGCTGCAGACACTAGAGGACGAGAACGACCCTTCGTTTTGCCTGCCAATGGCCTGTTAAGCGCTTCACATTCCTTCATCGAAAGACGAGGAACTCGTGCATACTGATGATAGGTCAGCCTTGGACGAGAAGGCTTCTCCCAACGATCTCTGCCGAGAGCCCTACAACTGGCTTCCAATTCGAAGCAGGTCTACAGCTCGGCTACTGGTGACCGTCTCAATGTCTAGGGAATCCACTGACATTGATTCCTCATCATGAATGGGCTCATGATAGGAGCCAGCACGATCGCCGCTGGCATAGCGGAATGGACGGCTCCCATGGGAGCCGTCAATACCACGCTCCAGCAACCCGACGGGAGCCGTACTAGATGGCCCACCAGCGGGATGGATCCCACGAAGTCCGGATGAAAAATGCCAGATGGAACATCTATATCCCCATCCAGCTGGGACACCCGAACAAATCCTGGGGGGTGGGGGAGAGGAACCCGGGAGTCCGTACGGGCCCGACCCTTCAACGGGCAAGACTGGCATTGGAATATGATCCAACAGCAACAGTTCTGCCTCTTCTGCTATAGGCTTGTAAGCCATAGCGATTAGAGGGGCGGGTGCTGTCTCCTCCGCAAGCTGGACCGGACCACCAAGAGGTAACCCTGTATCCTGCCACATCAAGGGAGATCCTGTGGACGACTGGAATGACACAAACATCGCCTTGAACTGGGTTTCCCATACACCCAGAGTAGAATCCATCTGCGTGTTGAGTCTCTCCTCCATGACCTGCAAGACTCCCACATCAGCTTTGGACGCCTCGTCCTCCGTGATGCGATCAAGACGCGGACACCTATTGGCTGTCAAACTCCGCCACCAAATCTGAAGACCACCTAGCGTAAACATCACAGGGAGCTCTTACTTTGCAATTAACACAGGCGACAAAGTGATGGCCGGCGAATTTCTGCTTCATAAAGTGGCTACACTTGCTGCAGCGGGGTCTCCGATCCTTTTTGGATGGATTGAATGAGAGATTTGTCCTCAGAGAGGAAAACAACATTTGAGTTTTAGTGCCCACCACTTCGAGTAGGGTTATTGTCTCCCGAATAACGGTTTTCCTTCCTTAATTTAGTTGACAGCTTCTCCGTTAACATAGACTTCTGGATAGTTGCCCCCATCTTTTATTCAGATAGGAATTCCTGATCTCCAGTTTCTCACTGCATCTTTAGATGAGGTATGAGTAAAGATATGAATTCATTCGTTTGTGTGGTGCATAAACTAATTGTGTTCTGGCTTTCAGTTGTGGGTTCAATGACTAATATCTCCAGTTCTACGTCAATACCAGGGACATTCAAGATTTGAGAGCTGAGTAATTGTAGTTTTCTTAATGAATACATGACTTTTTCACATCGTTTGACTAAAATTTTTCATATCTTTTGGCTATAAGGTAGACATAAATCTAATAAGAGGCCCAAAGGGCATGTATCGCTCACCTGGAATTACTGGCCACTGGCACAATTGAACAAAGCGAGATGACCACTGGAAAAATTTACCAATCAAATTTCTGTGAAGAAGGTTTAGTCAAGTTTTATTAAAATTGGCCCCGAGTTGTTAAAAAGTACTCTTTTATGATTTTTTTCAGAAAACCCAAGATGGCCACCAAACACGCAAAATTTTGATTGAACCATGATGGACATGTTATTTTTACATATCAACTTTCAATGGACAAATTTTAATGAAGTTTCGGCCCGATCCGTTTGGCAGTTCTGGAGTTGTTTTCACGAAAATTAAGTTATCCAAGATGACCGACAAACTATCTGGTCAATCAAGATCCCTTGAACAAACTTGGTTCAGTTCTTTCCCCAGATCATATCTCATGAGTTTTCAATCGATTCTCCAAGCGGTTTCAGAGAAGATTTTTAAAGTTGGACAAAATCCAAGATGGCCACTGGCCAAATTGGCCGATCGTCTTCCACTGAACAAACTTGTATCCCTATGCCGTAAGGATGCTTCCTGTCAAATATACTTGAAATCGGCCCAGCAGTTATCGAGACGTCATTTTAAATTTCCCATTGCTTTAGTATGGGAGTGTTTGGCAGGAAAATGATTCAAGATGGCTACCAAACCGTTTATCTGACAGTTTAGAAAATGGCAACTTTGAAATCAGAATATCTAAAAACCGATGGTAAGAACCTATTTGGCTTCAAAATCCATCAAATAAAAATATCCAGCATGGCCACAACAAAACACACTAGATTTTGATTGGTCCATGGCGACCATATTTTTTTATTTATCAACTTCCCTTGAACAAACTTTAATGGCCCTTGGTCCCTAATCATATCTACCAAATTTCAGCCCAATCCATTCAGCAGTTCTGGAGTTGTTTTCACGAAAACTAGGTCATCCAAGATGGCCGCCAAAATATTTGGCCAATCGAAATCCCTTGGACAAATTTGGTTCAGCTCTTTCCCCAGATCATATCTCATGAGTTTTGAATCGATTCTCAAAGCGGTTTTGGAGATTTTGACTTTAAAAAATTGGTCAAAATCCAAGATGACCACCGGCCAAATTGGCCAATCGTCTTCCATTGGAGAAACTTGTACCCCTATGCCATAAGGATGCTTCCGGTCAAATATACTTGAAATCGGCCCCGCGGTTCTCCAGAAGACGCCATTTTAGATTTCCCATTGCTTTAGTATGGGAGCTTTTGGCAAAAAAATGATCGAAGATGGCTGCCAAACCGTTTATCTGACAGTTTAGAAAATGGCAAATTTGAAATCAGAATATCTAAAAACCCATATAAATATAATAAAAATATCCAATATGACTGCCAAACACGCTACATTTTGATTGGTTCATGGTGGCCATGTTATGTTAACGGATCAACTTCTTTTGAACAAACTTTAATGGCCCTTAGTCCCTAATATCTCCCAAATTTTGGCCCGATCCCTTTCAGTGGTTCTGGAGTTCTTTTTGGAAAAATTAGGTCATCCAAGATGGCCACCGAACCATTTAGTCAATCAATTTTGGCTTACCTCTTGCCCTAGATGATGTTTCATGAGTTTTGAATCGATTCCCCAAGAGATTTCAGAGATTTTTAAAGACGTTTCTAAAAATTGGCTAAAATCCAAGATGGCCACTGGCCAAATCGGCTTCCTTTGAACAAACTTGGATCCCTATACCCTAAGGATGCTTCCTGTCAAATATAATTGAAATTGACCCAGTAGTTCTTCAGAAGTCATTTATTGAAAACATTGGCAGATGCTGGACGGACAGATGGACATATGGATAGTCGCCATGGCATAAGCTCACTTGGCCATTCTGGCCAGGTGAGCTAATAATTAATGCATATAATCAAATAGCAACATAAATGACACGAGAAATGATTATTTCAAATTTCTAAAAGGACAAGATTGATCTTATGCTAAAGATCTTTACAGATATTAGTGACAAAGATATGCACTTATACATTGTAACTTGCATGTATGTGTTCATCTGTTGCACTTTTACAGAATTTCATCAAAACCCAACAAAACATTTTCAAAAAAATTACAGAGTTTTATCCTCTAAGAGATGGATATTCAGAACCTGAATAGGAGTTTGATCTAGAAAACACCCTGGAACATTTTGGTCTGAGATATGCCATTAAATCGTGAGTCTTGGCCGAACATAAGAACTTTAGAAGTGTCAACCTCATACGTCAAGAAGGCTTACAAGACCTGAAGAGTAACGTAAAATTCACTCCATGCTCCATAAACTTTAAAGCAACAGTGACTTATTGATGTAGCAGGTAGATGTTTGGCACAGTATCAGGTAGAATGTACACACCTCAAGGTGGATCACCGTCCCACATTGTCCACAGTACATATGCATGTCAATGACATGCGCACTCACATGCCATTTATCTGGCAGAGGTGGAAACATGTGACAGAACATCTTGCAATGATATCAGAGCTGTGGAAAGTAATCAAAAGCAGCCTTTTCAGAAAAAACGTGTCTTGTTTGTATACCAGTATATATGATCTGACAAAAAACAATTATCGAGTTCAGGCTCCTGACAGAGAGGAAAATGGAGATGGAGAGAATGAGGGAGAGGGGATGTGGGAGAGGGAAGGATGATTGTACCTGAACTGTACAGTATGCTAAGCCATCCTCGGAATACCACCCTTTCACAGCCATGTGTGCTAAAGACAGTCATAGTAAATACGCCAAACCATCACTACACATTGGCTGATTTAATTCATGCAGGTCTGTGATCAGGGATTGGCCGGAAAATAGCACGTGCAAACTTCAATCGAGGGCATGTGTGCATAGCAAAGATGCCTAAACAGGCCAGTGACAACCTTGCAGTCGGAGAAGGATAAACCTATATTGATTCTGCAGTGGAAGCGGATGAACCTGTAAGGGTTGGGAGGTGAGAACATATGACGCAGCGATATAAGCAAAATGTCAGACAACAATATGATTACTACCTTTGACACACCAGTTCCAGGTTTCATGGGTTTGAATGGTATTGACATTGGAGTATGTACTTGAGATGCTAGAAAGTATATGATATCAAACATGTAACCAGACAAAATTTGTCAGATTGCTCAAGGCGAACAAGTTAGATTGAGAAGAGTCCACATGGAGCAATCTGATGCCAGCTGTATATAGCTAAATCAGTGAACAGTAACTCGGACCTACTCTAACCTATAACTAAAGTGTCATCTGCGAGGGTGATAAGTATGTTAGAATGTGTAAGCAGTATAAATCTCTGCACACACACACACACACACACACACTCTCACCAAAGATATGATGGTGTGCAATGTGTGTGTCCCGAGTGACTGTTCATTTTTGCTACACTTGCTACAAAAGCGGCCACAGAATTGGACATTTTGACTCCCCCTCCCTCCCCCTCTCCCTCTTTCTCTCTGATCATCTATATCCTACATGCATAAGCTTGAGGTCAATAGAAATTTTCCAGGACTAGGATATCTGTTGATTGGCCAGCCTGACGAGCAACCACAATCTGTATTCAAATCTTAGAGACGGCTAAACAATAAGTTTATACAACAAAGTCATATTCAGAAGAATATGGTAGGGTAATAGGAAACTGGTGCAATTCTGAAAACAGTGTTCCTGAAACAATTTGCTTACAGCATCACTGTTTTCAAAATTACACCAGTCCTGTTATCAATCAGACTGGAAGAGAGTGAGACAAGCTAAAAGATTTCTAGTATAAGTACTAAAAGTATTTGCATAATCCGCCAAGTAATGGCTACAATGTAATCAGGTATTAATTTTATTCCGCTTCACTTCAACTTGAAGCCACTGATCAATGAGCCATGCTTCCCAGCAAGCCTTACCCCAAAAAATGGCTACAATGTACAGGTATTAATTTTATTCCGCTTCACTTCAACTTGAAGCCACTGATCAATGAGCCATGCTTCCCGGCAAGCCTTACCCACAGAGAAAACCTCCTATGAAGGCGTTCAGTATCTGGATAACTTCGTGCAGATACCTCTTATGTCACAGGATGAACTACTGATATGTTCAGGGAGTTGGGGGGGGGGGGGGGGGGGGGAGAAGGAGTTAGGAGAAATATATGCTAAACAGAAATTGTGAATAAGAATGTCTACACTTGTCCAGTTCGTGATTAAAATACATGTAAATGAACAATTATTAAAATTACAATGGGGTGTAATAATGTAAGAATAACACAAACTTTGAATAAATCTATAATATAGTTTATTTTATTCTATTCAGCAAATCTTTTATAATTAACAACTTTTCTTGACATTAACAACATTAGCTAAGAACAAGTGCAAACTTAGTTCACATAATGTTTGATTTTTGTACTTCACGTACTGAAATTAATAGGATGTTGTTATTTCTAAGCCTAGCTTATAAGCGATACATTATATATTGGCATGTCAGGTAACATAATTACCAGATAAACATGGCAAGCAAAGTAACAACTGGTCAAATTAGAGATAATATGCCAAAAGAAAAAACTCCTGCATAGAGAATGTAATAATCTATGAGGGGATACAAAGTGCACATGTAACCAGTAAATCTTTTATGGTCAAGACAGCCAAAAATGGCCTCCGTAGTGGTCTGGCTCAATAACTGAGGCACCCATTCTACTGGCCAATTTTAATAGTCTTCTCTGGCCTGCAGATGGATCTTTACACCATACAAATTTGAGCCTTTGATGACAAATCCTCAACATTGGTTATACTAGCATGATTTCTCTACGACCAAGTGGTATCAGCAAAATGTTTCAAAAACACATTTTTCATATCTGTATTTTAAAACTGATTCTAGTCAAACTGGATCTGGTTAATATCAAATTGCAGGTTAGGTTTCATACATTAAGCAACAGAGGAAACACAGCTGGCCTGAGAACCAGACACTGGAGACAAATGCTCTGTGTCAACTCATAGAATCTACAACAAACAGCAAGGGCTATTCATCTGGGCTATCAATGTAGAACTCTTATGAGCAAACATAGGACTTAGGACTCGTATACATTTGATAAAGCAAAATGCCATGAACTTCAATGACATTTCAAAGTACATTCAGTAACTCCATAACTTTTCACAAATCTGTAAGTGCATTAAGTTACCATAAGACCATGGCTAGGTCATTGAAAGATTGCTTCTGTTAGTAATTATCAGAGTAAAAAGGGGCACACCATAAACCTGACACATGAATGCCTTATTTTTTTCTAAATAATTGAGTATTACATATTAAATTTCTTTTATCTTAGCCCACTAACACTCATATCGCCCAAAAATGGCTTCTGCAGTGGTCTTGATAAATGTTGATTTGCAAACCAAGAGAAGACTATTTTTGAAAATTTACCACTGGAATGACTGGCTCGATAACCGAGCCAGTCGTTCCAGTGGTAAATTTTTAAAAATAGTCTTCTATTGGTTTGTAAATGGACATTTTCTGAGAGAATTAAAAATTTCCTGAACAAATTCAAGGGTTAAAGGGTTAAGGTGGGCTATTCAACTATTTTGAAAATCTTAAAATTATGTCAGTTATTTTACTAATAATAACTGACTACTGGAATTTTGAGAGCTGCTCTAATACCGGGTATATCAGAAAAAGAGCATAAGAATAATCTATGTTTACAGATATGAACAAAATAGAAAACCGATTTATAAACGGACATCATCTAATCTGCATTACACAAAATAAAGTCAATAAAACTACCAAATCTGTGTTGTGCACTGTGTTATCCGTACAACCAGAAAGGAAGCAGTTAGTATGATGGGGAAGATATGGGCAGGTAATAATTTACAATTTTATGGGAAAATGTCTCATTTTCTAGAGGAAAATACCTTTATTCGTCAATCTCTGTTTGAATATCATGTTTCCATTTCCATTTACAAATCTTTTCCAAAAACAATGCCATTTTCTGAGGATCTTTTGAATATAATTTTTCTGTTTCAAATTACCAATGCCATAAATTCAGTTCATCCTCCGTTATCGCGGAAAACCATGGCCCGTAAAATGAGATGTGATAACATGTAAATATGCAGGATCATGAGCCTGATTATCTGTCAACTGTCTGAACAATATCACCAGGTCGTATACTGGATTCTGGTTCCTTACTCTGATATTGGCCACCAAATAATGAAGTGTATAACTCATCCCTGAATGAAAACAAAATACAAATTAACGTATTACTCAAGGAAGCAAATTCATTACATTATGGTGTAAAAAAGAGATAAACATTATATCCTAGAACATTTATATGTAAATCAGGTGCAATTGGGTTAAAATTGAACAGGAAACATGCACTGGTCACATGTCCACCGGCTGGTCAACTGTCCCATGGCATTTTAAAGAAAGATAGAATACAGCTAAATTCTGAAAATAATTGTTTGGGTTTTAGATTTTAATGAACTGCAACCCAAACCAATGTTTTGTCACTCTGACATGTAATCCACATACCAGCTTCCACACCAACCCATGCAGGCTTTCTAGAATTCTCTGCTCTGGCACTCTAGAGCCCGTTCAGAATGAGGCGCTTAACAAAATTAGCGGAAAAAAGCATCTCCTTTCGGACAGTATGTTTTGTTGAGGCGTCTTTGTTTTGGGAAACATATTTGAAGGTTGACTCGTAAAAATGTAACAGTTTTTAACTGTGATATAGATCATAAGCCTATTACCTTATAAGCATTATAGGCAATGTCATGCATAATAAACATAAATTATGTCTTAAGCATATTGCACTAAGGATACTGGAGAGGAAAGCACTGTTTTAAAACATATTTGTTCAAAATAGACAGAAATTATCTTTTTGGGTGTCTTTTTGAGGCGTCTTTCTGGTTCTCCTCCAGATTTTTGATGAATTGTATGATTGGGATCATACTTAACTAACAGACAATTCTGGTCATAAGCTACACACATATCAAATTTTCTCTCACCTGGAACATTGGCATTTCAAGTAGAGGCCATGTACTGCATGTAGTCTTAAACATTTTTGGTCAGAAACTGAATAGTTCTTGATGAGAGCACAACAATTCATAAGTACTCTGATCGATTTTCTGGACATTTTCTAAATAGTGCAGAATCAAACAAGAGGCCCAAGGGCCTGTGACACTCACCTGGACCATAAGCATTTGAAGCAGTTGCAGTTAAATATACATGATTCATTACATTAGACAAGATGGGAAAACAAATTTTCACAGGAAAAATCTACCAATCAAAATTCGGAATGGGAATTCTGGCATCTATGATCATAGGCTCATTTTAGCCAAGTTTGGCTGAAATTGCTCAAAGTAGTAAGGAGAAGAAGCAATTTGACAATTTCCGGTAGATTTTCACCAAAAAATTTATCAATCAAAATTCTAAATAGACATACTAGCGCGTACCACCATACAATCCTAGAATCAACCTACCATAGTAAAATTTTCTTGAAATCAGTTAACCCTAAGGAACCTACGAGCCGTCTAGACGGCGCGCAAAAAGCGTACAAATAAACCTACGAGCCGTCTGGACGGTTTTCAACAAGTTGACGTAGAGAACTACGCGCCGTCTGGACGGCTTTAAGAGCACCAGTTTTCGATCGCTAAATACACAAGCATTACGGGCGTTTTATCCAATCAAACGTAGCGTTACATTACGTCAGATGACTGAATTTTATAAATCCACCGTTGATTGGTCAATTCAGTTTGTTTACAAATTTCTACGGGAAAATATAAAGTTTTCTGTGAATGAAATTCCTAGCGTAAAATCGTCAACGATAGCGTGTCGATTCCTTTATTTAACCGAGTACTCGATTCCTTGATGGCCGGAATCGCTTAGTGAGAATGTCTAACCTAATTTATAATTGCGTCGGTAAAATATTACATACAGCTGAATAGCTACACTGACGCCTACAAGATTTAAGGTGCATCCTTACATAGCTTGCCCATTAATACCATTATATCACACCCGTCATTTAGCTTATAGGGAGATATTGTCGTGCGTCTACGGTCTAATTTCTGTTCCTCAATCATCTATCATGATACCGCATGTTACGGGGCCGCTACTGGGTCAATACTGGCCCGTAACATGCATTATTAAAGTAATGCGAGTCATGAGACATATTAGCTTGCTATTGCCATTTGAAATCACCTTTGTTGACTGGTCCAGTTTTATTTCCGTTTTCTAGTGTTCTTTAATCTTGTAAATGTTTCTCCTCTTTTTTTCTTCAGGATCATATGGCGAATAGGACAGTTATCTGGTTGAGATTTCATGAAAATGATGATTATGTAATTCTATCTTCTGCACTATTTTATTAACCCCTACCATTCTGTCAAAATTTTAAATTTTCAAATTAAATTAAAAGAACTGGTGTTCTTGTCTCAACAGATTTGTTGGAAGATGTTGTTGTCGTAGATAGCAACATCATCTACTAAACCAAAGTTGTTAAAAAATGTACACCTGTTTCTATTAGCAGAAGTAGAACAGTACCAGTTTTCCAGGCTATTGACACATTAAAAGATAGAATATTGACATCAGAGTGGTACGGGTTAAATCTGATGCGCTTGATGTAAATCTACTGTACCATTTTATTTCGAATCACTTATTGTATAAGCTGCCATTGTAAACTACATGTATGTCAAATACAGTTTCTTCTATGTAAGAGTGTCATATTACTTAGTAGGACTGGTGATTAAATTGTTGAATATTTTGAGATCGATTGGATGGGAAGATGTTGCTGCATTAGGTGACAACATGTTCCAGTGGTAAAGCTTGCATATTAAAGGGTTGAATACTGTATTATTTGTAAGCTATCAGTGTAAATATCAAATAAAGTTTACTCAAAGTGAGAGGGCGAGAGAGAATCTCATCTTAGGTAATCAGACTGGACTATGTATAGTAGATTTGTTGAATATATCGAGTCCAATTTGATTGGAAACTGGTGTTGTTTTGGACAACAACAGATTCCAATTAAATTTGTCAAAATATACTCAACAGATTGTTTCTTTAGATTGCAGGTACTTTTGATCTTTATTGCTATTCATTCCTGGATTATTACCCTTGCCCTAAGGGGAAAGAGGGTATTATGTGTGTGCATGCGTCCAGTATTGCATCTAAAAAACTACTGATCCGATTCGTTAAAAATTTTAACACAACAAACCAATATAACCTAAACAAGGGTTTCCAGACTTTGGTTGTGATCTGTGTGATCATACATAAAGATTTAACAAATTTGGATATGACAAAAACGGTAGGGTGGTCTCGGCGGTGGTTTACAATCTCTGATTACTCCTGTTCATAATGTTATTTATCAAGCATCAAGTCTTCGACAATGATGGTAAGTGAGTGATAACTAGATTGCTTGGTCGATGACGCATTATAGCAAATCCCCATGCTCACCACTGACCTCTTTACCCATCCCATCCCTGGGGGCGTATCCTCTGCACTCCATAATCACATACCAAATTTGTTTGAATTAGTTTCATTACACAGAGACTGGAGTGGATTGATTTTAAAAATCTGGATGTCATCAGAGGAAGTGATCTGTGAGAGGAGTTAAAATTAACATGAGCCAGAGGCTAGTAGAAATTGACCAGGGTTAATACAATGACCAGCCCAATGGTAACAATTTCATTTGTCAACCCTTTAATGGTCATGGTGGCCAATGAATGCCACTGCTGTGATCTTAAGAAATGTTGATTAGCAGAGCAAGACTTTTTGAAAATTTACCACTAGAATGCTCGGTAATTGAGCCAGTCATTCCAGTTGTAAAATTTCAAAAATAGTCTTCCCTTGGTCTATATAGAAAATTCGAAGGGCTAAAGTAGAATCTAGTAATCACTAGTCCTATCTGAACGTAGTGGCTCATTTGGCTTAATTTCAATTCATGGAGAGGGTGTCAACTGGTGTGCGAGAGTGGTCTATGAAAAATCCAGAAATCTAGATAAATCTGGAAGACTCCAATCTCTGCTTACAATAAATTTCTTGACCTTTTAACCCCTTCTCCAACCCAAAGAAATAAATGTCAGGCAATCCACAATTATATGGGCAACCCACACACCAAATTTCTTTGAATTCCACACAACAGTTTGGGAGTAAAATATGAGACATTTTTTTTGGATATTTGAACTTTGGACCCCACCCCCTGACCTTCAGTGGGCAGGGCCAAATCTAAATGTTGTCTTGCAAAGCGAAATCATATGGGTAACCGCCATACCAAATTTTGTTGAAATCACCCCACTTGTTTGGGAGGAGATAGCATGATGGACATACAGATAAGTGGATGGAGGCAATTATATCCCCATTTTTTCAAAACATGGAGATAATGAATGGACTCGAGGAGACAAGGTAGGTATGGGGATAATGAATGGACTCAAAGAGACAAGGTTGGTAGGTATAATTAATTCAGTCATCATACTAAAATGTAATTTTCTTTCGGATTGAGAAATTAGGCTACAACCATCATTTGCCATGCCACATTGTTTTCAGGACTTGTCACGAAAGGGTTAAACATAGTAAAAACTGGAATTGACAAAAGGAAGAACAGAGCAGAAATTTAGATTTTCTAATGGATAATTTTTTAGCTATGCCCCGCCCATCTCTACATAAGCTCCATCGATGATTTGCGCGTGTTGGGATCAGTTTATATACTTTGAATCCTGAATTCCAAATTTCATGGTAACCATAGATACCGCTAACTTGGTGAATATTTTGAAACCAATTTCAAGTACTTTGATTTAACTGAAAGCTGTTGCTGCCCAACTCACCAGGTCAGCAAAGGCAAACTAATTCTAAAATATTCACCAGCTTTCCGTTAAAAATTTTAATTTTCCCCCATTAAAATGAGATATGGGCAATTAATCTCTTACCTTGATCTTGTGCACATTACATTGTGTAGATTTCACTTTGCTGTCGCTGCTACTCACATAACAAATTCAGTTGACGTTTTGCCCCTTCCCCCATCAGCCTCTTCCGACCCGAGCAGAGTCACAGCCTAATGTATTAGGTTACCTCACATTCTACACCCATAGGGCCATGATATGGTAAATCACCAGATTTGGTTATATTGGTGTCTCCCAATCCACAAGCATATCGGTAATTTACACAATAATTTTGATTGAATTCTACCAAAAGCTTTCTGAGGAGATGGATGGACAGACAGACAGATGGAGGTGATTGTAATATCCCTCCAGTTTTTTCAAAACGTGTGGGTATAATTAAGAGATTAAATTTAATTTATTGATATTTGATTCAAATCCCACCCAATCTCAAATGATACATAGAGCTTATGTGAGATGCACATTAGCTGAGCCCTCAGGAATACGGTTGATAAGTCGGCAGTCGATCCAGAACAGCCGCCGGCATAGCTGTCAGCCATTGATGTGTGTAGTAGCTGATCATGTTTCGAACGTACATCATCATGTTTTAGTTCAAATATACTGTTTCCATACAAAATTGGATTATAGAGTAACAGGTCATCAAATTTTTATTTTTTATAAAATCCATGTTAGTAAATCCATTAGGCGTAGCAGGAAAAACTGAGTCCGTTTAGAGTTTAGAAGCCATCGCCCATCAGTCACCTGCAAAAAATAGGAAGGATAAATTAGAAATATCCAAATTCTAGAAGTGTTATAGTAAGACTTTAACAATCAAATCTTTTCATGAAAATTTAAATTTTCTCAGACAATGCCCATATGCAGACCAAGAGCAAGTTATTCCAGTGATACATTTTCAAAAATAATCTTACTTTGGTCGGAAAATTTACATTTTCCTCGACAACTGCAGCAGTTTTGGTCTGACTCAAATGTTAAATGGTTAACAATATACATGTACGGCGCAAGGTCATAGGGATATATAATATTTTTGTAAAAAGCTTGTAAGATGCTATGTTGTCCTGACGCTAACGGTTAGTGTCCGTTGAGTCTGGATGCCGATGCACTGTTTGCGCGTTCCTTTTATAGTAATCTTGTACCCGGTTGTACCCGATTGTACCCGATCATATGTGTATGTACCCGGATTTGGTAGATACATCCCATTGTTTGTTGTCGTGTTTGTACCCGACTTGATGTGTACTTGTACCCGATTTGGTGACAATTTTTGTATATTGTGTACCCGAGTTTTGGTGTACCTAAGTGTTTGTGTTTTGGTGTACCCGAACGTGCACCCGGTTTTGGGTAAATTCGTACCCGAAATGTATAGTTTTATACATCGGGTTTAAGGGATAGATCTTTAATAAAGGTTTATAGCGGCATTGGTCCATTAGTGAGTGGGCCTTTCCATATGTGATCCAGACTCATGGCGTTTCGTACCCATGTTTGGGTTATACTCATCAGAGGAAATGTGTAGACACTTTGTCACAGTAGTTTTTACTGGGATGTGTATATTCGAAAAATCATTTTATAGTAGTTAAGATGATAAAGTTTTTATCATGCTGTAGTTTTTAGAAGAATGCGTGTGGTGTTAGGATGGCTGTGTGCCATTTTTCTTACCTTAAAGTTCATCAAGTATATGTTGCAGGGCGATTGCCCCCAGCTCGTTCTCCCAAATGTTGTCGTCGTCTGGGGGAGGATCGTCCAGGCAGTTGTTGAGGATGTCTGCCTGGTAGTCCTCCTCTGCGTTTGGGCCGGCGACGCCGCTGTCGGGGCTGTTTCGCCCTGGGCTAAAAACCGGGGTGGCGGTTGCTGGTGTAGAAGGCCCGTCTGTGGAACTGTTGTATTCAGGGCTAGAAAGCGGTGCTGAGTAGGTGGTGATTGGTGATGTGGGTGGGCTGTCGTATTGTTCGGTGGAAGATGTGGGTGATGTTGATCTGTAGTCTGTTGGTGCACTGGGTGAAAGTTGTCTTACTAGGCTCTGTGATGGGTGAGGCTCAGGTGTAAAGATGCGTGTGGTGTCCTCCTCTCGCGCGGTCTGGATGTGTTCCGCGCTCACCTTACGGTGAGGGTTGTGTAGGCAGATGATATTTTTCTGTGCTTTTGTTGAGAGGTCGTGTAGCGTGCGTAGGTGTGTTTTGAAGTCCCTGGTTCTTGTGGAACTCTGGCCGCACTCGAGGCACCACCAGAAGCCTTGCTTTAAATGGACCACACGGTTGTGGCGCACTAAACTGGTCCTTCAAGCAAAATTGGCGGCGCACTTTGGGCACTGGTGTCGATTCATTAGTGTTTACTTCTGAACTGTAATTACTACTAATGTTATGAAGTTAAAATCGTTAAATTGTTTGTAACGTTGGTGACGTCAGTGTGACGTGATGCAGGTGTGACGTAGTAGTGATTACGTCATAGGCATCTCCAAGGGGGGAGCGTGGTGACAGGTAGCTAATTATTGTATTTATTGTACTACTTTCAGGTAGAGATTGTCACCAATCAGCGTGATTAATTCCAATTGGGTCCATGCTATGTAGCTGGTGGATCCAGAATTTCTCGCGTTCCTTACGGATAGACGTTGCTTCCGTGGATTCAGGATCGCGATGGAACACCTCGATGATTCTGTAGTTGACTGAAGAGATGTTGTGATTGGGGAGATTGAAGTGAATGGCTACTGGTGTGTCTTTCTTGTTTTTAATGTCCCTAAGATGTTCTTTAATACGTATTTGGAATTCACGTTTGGTTTCACCAATGTATTGTTTAGAACATGTATTACACGTTATTAAATAAACCACATTCATTGTGTTACAGAATGTTTTTGTTTTGGTATGATAGTTGAGCCCAGTGTGTGAGCATTTGAATGTGCGTTTTTTGTCCATTTGTTGACAGAATGCGCAATTGTGTTTGTTGCATGGAATGGCAGGGTTGATGATGTTTCTGCCTTGAATGCCAAAAGTTTTTGCATCCGTGAATTTGGCCGTCATTAGTGTGTCTTTGAAGGAGGGATTCCTTCTGTGACCAAATAATGGCGGTTCCTGGAATGTTGCCCTACATTTAGGGCTACTCTGTAGTTGGTCCCAGTGGCGTAAGATAACATTTTTAGCTAGTGTGCTATGCGGGTGGAAATCCATAATGCATGGGATGCGAGTTGAAATTTGTTTTTGTGTGTTGGGTGAGAGTACATTTTTCCTTGTTTTTTCAAGGGTTCTGGTGAGACAGTTTTCCAGATCTTTTTCTGGGTAACCGCGTATGACATAATAGTGTATTACGTCATGCGCATGTTTGAGGAAGTCTTTATCCCTGCTACAAATTCTCTTGATTCTTAGCAATTGGCCATAAGGGTTGGCTTTTTTGGTGGAATCTGGATGTGCTGAGGAAAAATGTAGGTAACCATGTGTGTCGGTCGGTTTGGTGTATAGGTCAAATCCCAAGTGTCTATTAGGTAATAGAAATACTTTGGTGTCTAAAAAGTTGATTGACACTAGTGACTTTTCGGCCGTGAACTTAATTGAATGATGTGCGTTGTTCATCATGTTGATGAACTGATTCAATGATTCCAAGCCGGAGGTCCAAATCATGAAGATGTCATCAATATAGCGGAGATAGAGGGCCGGTTTGGTTGGGCTATTTTCCAGGAGTTTTTCTTCAAGCACTGCCATAAAGATGATGGCATAACAAATTTCAACTCGCATCCCATGCATTATGGATTTCCACCCGCATAGCAAACTAGCTAAAAATGTTATCTTACGCCACTGGGACCAACTACAGAGTAGCCCTAAATGTAGGGCAACATTCCAGGAACCGCCATTATTTGGTCACAGAAGGAATCCCTCCTTCAAAGACACACTAATGACGGCCAAATTCACGGATGCAAAAACTTTTGGCATTCGAGGCAGAAACATCATCAACCCTGCCATTCCATGCAACAAACACAAATGCGCATTCTGTCAACAAATGGACAAAAAACGCACATTCAAATGCTCACACACTGGGCTCAACTATCATACCAAAACAAAAACATTCTGTAACACAATGAATGTGGTTTATTTAATAACGTGTAATACATGTTCTAAACAATACATTGGTGAAACCAAACGTGAATTCCAAATACGTATTAAAGAACATCTTAGGGACATTAAAAACAAGAAAGACACACCAGTAGCCATTCACTTTAATCTCCCCAATCACAACATCTCTTCAGTCATCTACAGAATCATCGAGGTGTTCCATCGCGATCCTGATTCACCGGAAGCAATGTCTATCCGTAAGGAACGCGAGAAATTCTGGATCCACCAGCCTCATAGGGATATATAGTCCGAGTCTGCTCTGACTCAACCCATCCCAGTGACAGATATATCTGTCACAGGGGCAGGTTGAGTCAGAGCAGACTCAGACTAAAGGATATACTGGTAAACATTATGACCCGACAATGGGTGTTATGGTCATACACCACCCTCAGTTTTTAGCGCATAAATGAAATGAATAATATATTAAATGGTGGGCATATATCGTTCGAGGAGGGAGTATGACTACTAGTTACTGGACTAACCTTTTCAATCGACAAGAGCGAATAATAAATTTGCTACGAATGCTTCAAAATTCTGTTGAATATTTTGAAACTAATTAAACTGGCTAAGGCAGCACCAGCATTGGATTCAAAATATTCAACATCTTACATTTATAATGACTGTAAATGTGGAGTTCTGGAATTTCAGGTTCAAATGTGACAATTGTTTTTGATTTTGGGCACACAAGTTTATTTCAGGGCCCCGGTTCTCTATATCTTTGATCAGAGGATACTGGCCACACAGTAAATGGTGATAGATTTGTAACCATGGCAATAGTGAAATATTTGTTTTCTAAGGAATTATTAGTAAGTTCCAGTCATCAATGATTATTAGTAAATGTGCTGTTACTTGTAAGTTTTCAGTTACTCAATGACTAATTTAACCGAGAAAGTTATAGATTGTGTTAAGAGAGCAGCTGAACCAATAATATATAAATCAATTTCGTTTACCTCTGGTCGCGAAATCACAATAAGGTTATAGATAAACAATCCGATAATCTCAATCATCGATGCGTGTCTTTGTTTACAATTTCCGAGATACCTTACTCTTCAAATTACTAGCATTAATTAGGCCGAGTTGAGATGCGAAGGTTGTCAAATATATCGGCATCCCACTTCCCGATTGGCAATATCGTTAATCTAGTCATCTGTCTACTTTTTAGTTTGTGGCGTACAAGAAATATGCATAGATTGACATATTTGAACACACAACTATTTTGAAAAACAGCTGATCGTGTCGCCATCTTGCCGGAAAAATTAATATTCATGTTTTCCCGACCAATCAGACGCATCAATCTTATAGTACGTGATACGGTGTTGCCAATAACGGGTAATGAGCTTGGTACTCGTATATTAGATACGGGTACAATTCTACAAATTCCTGTCGTTCTCTCGCGATCTTTCACGATAAACGATTCCTATTTGGGACGCCGCTACGAAAAAATGTCCGACGCTATAGAATCTTAGTGTAAAACATTCGCGTTCGCTTTGTAAATGGCTGAGTGCACCCAGCAATGCTACATAGCATAAAATTTGCCATTTATTCGCTGTCAACGCTGAGAAACCCTGGTATGTGTTCGATTATGTATAAAGGAATTATTCAACATTGAATGAGGCCTCTCCCCAAAATCATGACCGGAATTCCCCGAAATTGTACGGTACCATGACATAATATAATTGTCATTTTCAAATCTTATCGGAAGAAAACCTTCACGAAACTTTGGTATCTGTTAGTTTTAATACCATTGTGATTAAATTTATCAATGGCATTTGTAAAATTAAAAAAAACTTCGATAAACTTTGCAAAAATAGACCAATGTATTTATCCTATAAGGTGTGGCCATTTTGAGAGGCACGTTGACTAACTAAAATATTTTTTATTCACACAAATTTTATATGTACTTAAAGGTATTTTATTGCCCTTTCTAATGATATATAGTTTTATATATAGTGATCTGTTACTTTGCTAAAAATAGTTAATATAGTTGGCATGGTAGCACTACGCCACTATCACTCCACTACCGCTAACTGGCTAGGTTTCTAAGCAAGTTTCTAGCTTTTGGCTGTAGGGTTTCTAGCACTTTTTTGTAAATTCTTGGTAGGGCCCAGAGGGTTAAGTTGACAAGAACAAGCAATTTGACAATTTCCGGTAAATTAGTCATAAAGTCTAATATTTTCACACAAAAAATTGATGACTCACAATTCCGAATGGAAGTTCTGGAGCCTACCACCATAGAATCCAAACCAAATTTGGTTGAAATATGTGAAGCAGCTATGGAAGAGTAGCATTTTGACAATTGCCGGTAAATTTTTTCATAAAATCTAAGATTTTCACCCAAAAAATTGCTGAATCAAAATTCTGTATGGACGTTCTAGAGCCCATCACCACAGGATCCTTTCAGCCAAATTTGGTTGAAATCTCTCAGGATGGTAAGAAGCAATTTAAACGAAATCTAGGATTTCTTTTTTCACGAGAGAGTTGATACTTACCTCCCTAATACTTTTGATATTGCTAAATATCGGCTTTCACTCAATAAAACACTCAGATTAAAAACAGTTAGGTGCCCCTACTGGGCAGGGAGTCAGAGGTAGTCCGGCGGATGCTCGCCCCACCACCGCGCATGCGCCGACTACTACTTCCTCTGGCTCATTTATTGGCTAACACATGCAACTACCAAGAGCCTGAAGACCGAGCCTCTGTGGGGCGGAGAGGCCGGGTCAGTATCTAGGGAGGTAAGTATCAACTCTCTCGTGAAAAAAGAAATCCTAGATTTCGTTTATTTCACATCAAGAGTATACTTACCTCCCTAATACTTTTGATATTGCCAGAATTCGAAAGTGAATCTGGCGGGAGGGAGGCGAGGTCAAAAGACCAGCTCTTCCCTATACGCTTTCAAGCGTTTAAGGCACTTATGACGTCTGAAACTGTGTGAAAACACAGTCAGGATTTGATAAACCATCGGATAACACAACCGATGCCTGAGAGATGACCGATTTGTCATATGCGCTCCCCCCCCTCCCTTGGGAGGAAGATTAAATGACCTCAATGTCCTACACGCTCTCTTCGTACTAGTGCTAAGTACTATAGGACAGAGACGAAAAGGCTCCATTTTCGTATACTCTCACTAAAGAACCACAACCCACATAAACCATCACCATATTAATAACACTGGGTAACGTGACAATACAAAACAATGAACAACACATGAACAAGACTGACCTTGTTGTACTAGGAAGCTGTCATCATGAATCCAGTAGAGAAGGATGATACAGTCCCGACAAGTGGTTGTCACCGCCGCTGAATGGCGAAGTATATAAGCAATGCGGAGGCACTCTTCACAAACATAAAGCGGTTATTGTTTCAGAATCGACAAGGCGAGAGGGTTAGAGGTGTCACGGAGGTAATGGTCTGTAAAACTTGACTCACAGTGCCACTGAGCCACTGACATAATATCATCCACAGGAACCCCACTAAACAGGGCAGTGGATGCCACGACACCGCGGACACTGTGAGCCTTGGCCACGTCAACCTGTCGCCCGGTGGCGGATTTGTGACAAAATTGAATACATTCCACAATCCACCTAGAAATGGTGTCCTTAGACGCCCTACCATGGGGTTCAATATATGACAACCATAACGCTGACTGGTCGGTACGCCACTCCGAAGTACGCTGTTTGTACCGAAGCAGCGCCCGTACGGGGCACCATACTTTAGAATTAGGATCATATCTAGTTAAAGATGGCAAAAAAATAGGTTGACCTGGATATTTCAATGACTGATTTTTAGACAAGAAATTAATCCTAGGTAGAAGCTTAAGGCCTTCCCCTGTAACCACAAAACGGTCAACCTCGGCTGATAAGGCGTGAATTTCACTCCTACGCCTCGCCGAGGCCGCAGCAATTAAAAATACAGTTTTAAGAGTTAACATTTTCATAGAAATGGAACTAAGTGGTTCAAAAGGCTTATCACCTAGTACCTGGAGCACCAGTGATAAACTCCAAGACGGAATCAGTGGAGGATTCCTTGGTCTTAGATTGCCCATGCCTTTAATTAATACATTTAATGTACTTACTTCATCACTCCCCCTATTAGCCAAGCAAGGAATAACAGTCATTAAAGCTGACTTATAACCAGCAATAGAGTTAGGCTTGAGGCTATAGGCATCATATAGGTGACAGAGGAAATCAGCCACTACCTGAATAGATGATTCCATTGGATCAATACATCTTTTTGAGCACCACTCTGCAAATCTGTTGATTTTATAATTATATGCTCTGGAGGTCGACCCCCTCCTGGCTTTGGCCATAAACATGGCCGCTTGCTCAGAAAAGCCCTCCTTAATTCTAGATTCCTTGACAACATCCACGCAGTCAATCGGAACATTGACGGATTGTCGTGAAGGGCCTTGCCCTGGAAGATAAGGTTGTCCATCAGAGGCAGCGGAACCGGATTGCAGACCAGAAGGTCCAGCAGATCCGTATACCACGATCGGCTTGGCCAATCCGGGGCGATCAGAAGCACTTGGCACTCCTGCTGCCTGATTTTCTGAAGCACCTTTGGAATCAGGATTGCTGGGGGGAATGCGTATGCATACATTCCCTCCCAGCTGATAGCTAACGCATCTGTTGCGAAAGCGCTTGGGTCTGGAATCGGAGAGACGTACGTCGTCATCTTCGCATTCTTCTTCATTGCGAACAAATCTATGTTGGGTTTCCCCCAATGGTCGAACAGACGATCCGCCACACATTGATTTAGTTGCCATTCCGTGGGTAAAACACTCATCCTTCGGCTCAATGAGTCTGCTAGCAGATTTAACCTCCCCGGAATATGAACTGCTTTCAAGGTGATCCCATGATCCAGGCACCAACAAAGCAATTTCCATGTCATCATACAGAGACTGGGCGACTTCGTTCCGCCCTGGCGGTTTATGTAAGTCACTACTGTCGAGTTGTCTGAACGAACGAGAACAATCTTGCCCTGAACATTCTTTAAGAAATGTTCCAGGCCCAGGACTACTGCTCTTAGCTCTAGTAGATTGATATGTTCCTTGGACTGATCCAGATCCCAAAGCCCTGATACTGTGGACTCTTCCAGACAAGCTCCCCACCCCTCCATCGATGCATCTGTATACACAGTCACCTGAGGGTGGGGAGGGGTTAGCATAACCCCCACCAAGAGATTCTCTGTATTCAACCACCATTGCAGGTGGTGAATCAGAGGCGCCAACACCGACACGTTCGAGTCCAGCGAACCTGAACTCTGGGTCCACTGTGTCATGAGAAACAACTGGATCGGGCGCCTGCGCAAGGCGGCCTGCGGAATGACTGGTTCCAAAGAAACCATCAAGCCCAGCATTCTCAAGTAAACCCGTGCCAGGACATGACGACTGTCGCACACCGACTGAATTACCGAGATGAGTATTTGAACCCTCTCCTGAGTGGGGTACACATACCCCGTCTCCAGATCGAAGAACATGCCCAGGTAAACAAACTTCTGGGATGGAGTTAGCTCTGATTTCGGGAAATTGATCACCCAGCCCAAGTCCGAGAGAGTTTTCAAAACAATCTCCAGATTGGCTGACAACGATTCCCGGGTGTGTGCTTTCAACAGCCAGTCGTCTATGTACGTGTGGACTGCTATGCTTCTCCTGCGGAGGTATGCAGTGATCGCGAGAACCACACGGGTGAAGACCCGAGGAGCCGTGGAAATTCCGAAGGGTAACACCCTGAATTCCCACCGCCGGCCCTGAAATGCAAATCTCAGGAAGCGACGGAAACTCCTCTCTATGGGAATGTGGAAATAAGCATCCTTCAAATCTATCGACGCTGTCCACATTCCTCGCTCTAACCCCGCCAACACCGAGCGCACAGTCTCCATCTTGAAACTCGGAGTCTCGATGAACTTGTTCAATGGCTTGAGGTTGAGAATCGGCCTCCACCCTCCGGGGTTTTTTGTTACTAAGAACAGGGTTGAATAGAAGCCCGGGCACCTCTGTGCCGGCTGAATGGCTTCTTTTAGTATGAGGGAATTTATTTCCTCCTCTATACACAACCTCTGATCCGGATCCCGTGGAATGGGAGTCCAGATCGGCGCGAGAGACAGTCGCGATGGCGGGCCTGTCACCCAGTCGGGACGATACCCGACCGAAAGCCATCGCAAGACTAAACGGTCCTGAGTCAACCGCTTCCACTCTGGCAAGTGGGCGGCCAAACGGCCGCCCACCGGTCCACCTAGGGATAGAGCTGGACATAAGGAGGGCCAGAGTGGCACTGTTCTCTCGACCTGAAACACCGGAGTGGTTCCCACCGCGGTAACCAGGCCATCAGGCCCGATTACCGCGACCAGATCCCCGCGCGCCCCGCCCAGCGCCGCGCGCACCACGGTGCGCGGGCGGCTGTCTGGCTGGGTGCGGCTGGGGAGCCTGCGCCCCCCTCGCTGCTGGCCGAATCGCCCGTGGCCTAGGCCTATGTTGCGACGGTGGCTGGCCTCTGACCTGGCCAGCACCACCTCGAGCCTGCAGAGGACGATACGCAGGGGGTGCCGCGCGAACACGCTCCCGCCGGAGCACCTCAAATTGTTCCCGCAGCGCCCTCTGGTTATTAACCAGAGTGACCGTCTCCTGGAGGTGCCTGCATCCCTCACCTCCAAAGAGACCAGGACCTGTCATAGGCGTCCGCAGCAGCCTATTATACAGGTCCTGGGACGGGCACAGATTGTCAAGCGCAAACGTGCGCCTCGCCCGGACACTTCTGGTCACCGCCCGCGTCAAACAGTCCAAAGCCAGGTTGATACCATCCTGGATGGCTCTCTGGACTGTTACCGGGCTTGGTTGGCGTGATGCGGAGGCCGCTACCACCCCTTGTAGCAGCTGGGAGACGTGGGACAGAGCGGCAATCGACGCCCTCCCACTCTCCTCCGCATCCCGCAGCGCGGCATTCGCCGAACGCAACGCGTTCGAGCACAAGACTCCCGTGTCAGAACGGGAGCCCGGCCGCGCATCTTCGCCCAAAGCCGCGCGATCATCAACGCTTGGCTTCGGCACCACACCGTACCGCTGGTAATCCAGGGGCACGATGCGGCACCGCTTCGCCACCTCGCGAGGGGCCTTCGCGAGACGTCCATTCACCTTAATGGACGCCTCCGCCGCTTCGAACATGTCCACTACATGCTCAGCCAGCGGCAGAGATGGCATAGCGGTAGCCGCCGGCCTACCAGCTAACCACGGCCTATGGTCACGCTGGCTAGCCGGCAGCTCCACGGGTAGATCTGGCCGAACACTTACCAGCCACTGGCAAGCGTCCGACCAATCCTCCTCCGTGGCTAACTGCGAGCGCTCTACTAGACGAGGGCCTTCGTCTTCCTCCAGAGCACTCGCAGTTGACGTCGACGGCGGGTAAGCTGATACCCCTGGCAAGCCTGGAAAAGCATGCGGGCCCGAGAGAGCAGGCATGCTAAATTCCGCGGCTTGACCAGGAGCAGGCGCCGTGGCAGAGCGTGGGGTAAACACCGCTCTACCACGGGTCTGACCAGCACCAGCAACACCATCGGCAAGCCGAGGTATGCGGTATCCGTGGTCAACAGCACCGCCCGGGGACACCCTCTGGACCGTGAAATCTACTCCTGCGTGAGTAGAACCATGGAACACGTCGCCTGCATTCCCCGCGAGGGGTGCACAGACGTCGTATTCCATGGCCACGTCCTCAGAAGGCGACCCCAGCAGGAGATCCTCTTCTTCCTGGCCAGAAAGATTAGACTCCGGGTCAGCAAAGAGAGCCAACCCGGACTGGCCAGGAAAGGTGCCATAGGAGGCTTTGACACCTTCGGCGCGCGGATACCCGGGGTCTGATGAGCAGACCGCGGGTCCCAGCAACAACCGTTGTCCACGGCCCCTCGGTGCGGCGCCATGCCTGCTGCCAGGGCCTTGGACTGCCCCCAACAAAGGGGCCACCTCTGAATCCACAACCGGACCGGACCTAAAGAGACCGGATTCAGAGGCGGGGATCACCTGCTCGTAAGCAGATGCCGAGGACAACAAAGGAGCTGACCCAGGGAGCATGCCGCGAAGCAACTCTGGGACCAGATCCTTTATTGTCCTCTGCATCTCTTGCAACATTTCGGACCTGAAGGCCTCCATATCCACCGCGGATGAGGCCTTCTTCTTACCCTTCTTACAAACTTTCTCCTTCTTCTTCCTCTCTTCCTCCATCACTTTCTCCCTTGCCTGCAATGCGAGAAAATCAGACATTAAGTCGCCCCCCCCCCACTGCTTACATACGTCGCACTTCAGCAACGGTCCACAGGGACTGCAGCTGAAGCACAAGTGCGGAACGAAGCGGCTTTTAAGAAACCTCCCGCAGGACGGGCAACCAGGTCTCTGAAACAGGACAAAGGACAGGGACAATGAGCAAGATAGTTAAGGTTAGCGAACTCAAAACCAACTAAAAAGAGAGGGACAGGATCATCAAGATCGGAAATCAAGAAGAACCAGCCATGGACAAAACGTTAATTGTTAATAAAAGGCCAAGGCCGATTATGACGTCATCACTCTTGTGACCAAATTAATCGATCCGCAACAAGCACCAAGTGCAAGAACGAATTGTATAAGTAACCGGAACATTCCCGTTGAATTGGCATTTCGAGTACACAACAATCAGATATACAGAGATAACTCCTTCCAATTCTAGCATTGGCAAAAAAGGAAATTATCTCCCCTTTTGTTTATAATAATTAGATACCTGACCCTTGTATAGACAAACCATCCAACGTGATGAACCGGAGAACTCCACCATCGTACGCCTCTACATTCTCTCCACCTAAGGGGAAGGAATTGGAGCAAGAGGGCAAAGTGAGAAGACCTTTATAACAGGCCTCCAACTCACTGAACATAGATTTTTTGGTTAGATAACCTAACAGTATTAGTAGGAAATGGAACCGTGGTGGAGAGAAAACATATCCTCTTGTGCCGAGAAGTCCATCAAAGCGTCTATGTGATACCTGTGGACAAAACACAAAGAGAAATGAGACTTATGAAGCACCATGTTGTAAAAAACCAACATAAACAGGCGCTAATCACGGTAAGCGCGAGTCCCGGAAATACATTAAACCGGGACAAAACACGCTAGCATATCAAAGAATTCACCTGATAAAGAGATCCCGCTCCTTCTAAAGGCGAATCCTCCCTTTCCGACATGCTTCCAACGTACAAGAATCGTCAAATGTGAGTAAAAAACAAGGTAACGCGCAGAAAAGTATAGAGAACACAAAACCGCATGTAACCCTTTGCCAATAAATGAGCAAAGAGGAAGTAGTAGTCGGCGCATGCGCGGTGGTGGGGCGAGCATCCGCCGGACTACCTCTGACTCCCTGCCCAGTAGGGGCACCTAACTGTTTTTAATCTGAGTGTTTTATTGAGTGAAAGCCGATATTTAGCAATATCAAAAGTATTAGGGAGGTAAGTATACTCTTGATGTGAAATGAAAATTTCAACATTTTTCATAAAATCTAAGATTTTTACCCAAAAAATTGATGAATCAAAATTCCAAATGGACATAGGCCATAGGATCCCTCCAGCAAAATTTGGTTAAAATCAATTTCTGTTACATTGTTCATAAAATCTAAGATATTCACCCAAATAATTGATAAATCTGGAGCCCACAATTATAGGGTCCTTCTAGCCTAATTTGGTTGAAATCGGCCAAGTGGTTAATGAGGAGTAGTGTTTTAAAGCAAAAGTTGATGGATGGACGACAGACGGATGGTCGCCACGGCATAAGCTCACTTGGCCTTTCGGGCCAAGTGAGCTAAAAACGAACAAGAGCTCTGCAAACGGCGCATAAAACCCGCTATAATGACAAACCAATGACAGATCGATCAGACAATAATGATTTCTTCCTCAGACCTAGACCAGTCATCCTCTGAAGTTTCAAAGCGATACACTGAACAGTATCATCCGGAAACCAATTTTCAAGATGCGGCTGGCAGGCATATTGGATATCCATCCGATCATAAGTTTCTTTTTCTAACCTTGTCCTATAAGTTTCAAAGCTATCCGATAAATGGTAATGGAGTTATTGACTGGAAACCAATTTTCAAGCTGTGGAATTCAGATTATCGTCGATTTCGATAGATTTCTTTTCCAGACCCAGTCCAAACACCCTATGAAGTTTCAAAACAATCTGATAAACAGTAATGAAGCTATCATCCAGAAACCAATTTTCAAGATGGCCACTGGTGGCCATCTTGGATTTCGGATCATCGTCAATTTTGATCAATTTCTTCCCCAGGCCTAGTCCAACCACCCTTAGTCTCAATGTGATCAGATAAACGGTAACAGAGCGCGTCCATCTTGGACTTTCGGATCATCGTCGATTTCGATAGGTTTATCTGCAAACCTAGTCCAATCATCCTATGAAGTTACAAGGGTAAATGGTAAATTTTCAGAAAGTTCAAGATGGCCACCAGAAATATTGACCACTCAGAATTCTCATTAGAAGTGTTGAAGCCTACTAGCATAGAATTAGTCAACCCAAGTTTCGTTGAAGTCAGGACATTTATATTGGAGTAGCGTTTTAAATGATTTCCCGAATGCCATTACATTCTTTGGCGGTGTATAAAAACCTGGCCGACATATCCAATAGCTTTCCTTTGCATGTATCCAAACTGTTGTGTTTGGAACATCTGGGTCTGAGGAGAGGACTTGTATATTTGTAAAGTCTACATAGCTCTTCGAGTGTCCTTCTTACATGAAATATTTAGATACTGGAACATTATATCTGTATGCCTTTGTTGAAATTCCCGAATTCCTGTACAAATTCCTTTCGTGCTAATTCTCCAATTCTTCAAAATCCAAGATGTCCACTGCCCAAATCAAATAATCAGCTTCATTTGAACACTCTATTATATAAGGATGCCTCCTCACAAATTTAGTTGACACCAACCAAGTGGTTCTTGAGAAAACATTGTAACTAAAACTTGATGACAGACGGGCGACAGATGAAGGACATCGCTATGGCATAGGCTAACTTGGCCTTGTAGGCCAGGTGAGGTATTAAATACATGAACTGATAAATGCTTCTGAATTCAGATCTTTCAGTTCCATTTGAACCCATGCAGCGGCTCTGCGCTTATGCTCTGGCAACGAATCCAGGAACATGACAAGTGCTCACTGTTATATATCTCAGGCTATGACAATAGCAGGCTTAGTGCTATTCAAACATTTGATATTGAAATATTAGATTAACCCTTTATTGGTCAAGCCAACCAAAACCTCTGAAGTGGCCATAACCCTTTTACCCTTAGCACTCTGATGTCAATATTTTATATTTTACTGTGTCAATATCAAAGAAACTGGTGTACATTTTTTCAACAAATGTACACCAGTTGAACTTTGAATTTAATTTGAAAATTTAAAATTTTGACACCAGAGTGGTAAGGGTTAATACTCATATCAGCGGCTCCTGCAAACGGCTTCTACGTTGGTCTTGAGAAATGTTCATATGCAGACCAAGAGACTATTTTGAAAATTTACCACTGGAATGACTGGCTTGCTAACAACTATTAAAAAATAGTCTTCTCTTGGTCTGCAAATTGACATTTTCAATGAGAAAATTTTAATTTTCTTGAACAAATTCAAGGGTTAAAGGGTTAAGGTGGGCTATTCAACTATTTTGAAAATCTTAAAATTATGTCAGTTATTTTACTAATAATAACAACGGACTACTGAAATTTTGAGAGTTGCTCTAATAGCGGGTATATCAGTTTTAAACACAAATTTGAGGGTTAAAAGGTTAAAAAATGTCCATTTGCAGCACTACAGAATACTAATTTTTAAATTTTATAACCAGAACGACTGTCTCGATATCCAAGACAGTCATTCCAGTGGTAAATAAAAAAGTCTTATCTTTGCTTGCAAATGGAGTCACATTGCAATAATTTAATCTTCTTGACCAATCTTGGACATTAAAGGGTTCAGATGTACACAGGCATACAATCAAATGATAACCTACACAATGTGACCACCTCCTCGAGAGCCACATGGTGATATATCTTATACAGGTCAGATACCAGCGGAAACGGTTTTAAGGCCTGGAGATGGTAGTTCTTTAAGCCAGAGAGACTTTAAACTGAAAACCTTCCTTGAACAACTGCCCGTATCTGGCGCTGGTAGGTAGGTGGTCTCATTAGCAAGGGTGACTGCATAGCATTAATTCCATACCTGGATTGGTCTGTCCAAGATGTGTGGTCAACAGCAGCCATGAAATTCACGAGTTTACTATGGACATGATACCTGGTAAGGTAAGACAATTTATCAGATAGACAGTCCTTTCAACAAACTCAACAGCAATGAAAGTTGTAAGAAGCCTAATTTTCTTCAAATGTGCCTGAGATTCCGTGATACGACAAAGACATACATGTTAAACTCTTCTATTATCTCATCATGGAAAGGCAAAGTGTATCTAAAAGCTAGAATATCTGCAGACCATGAAACTGACAAAAATTCTTGTATGTAAAGACATATTATTAGGGGAAAGTTTAATTTTAAACTTGATAAAGCAATGTCCATCAACATGGTTTCTGGTATGAATAAAATCTAAATCTCTAACGTCTTCCCATTTAACCCTTTCACTGATGAATTCCCCAATTTCATTTTCAACACAACCATAGAGGAAAAGGGTTGAATAATTTGAAATTAAATTGACTGAAAGCCATTGCTGAAATGGCTTCCCGTCAAATTAATTTCAAAACATATTTTTATCAGGAATTTGTTAGTGAAGTGGTTAATCTTAAATCTGTTAAAATCATTATTATCATTTTGCAGCAGGAAATTTTGTGATATTATGGTAATGTACTGATTGATTCATACATCACGAATGTCATTCACTCCACAACCATTTAAATCCAAACAGCCATACTCTAAGACTAATCCAATCCATGACCAGTTTCACCATTTTGGTGCTTATCCGGTAGAGAGGATTTAAACTGGAGTCCCTTGATGTACAAGTTGAACTTTTTAGCATTAGACTACTAGTGTCATATGGTGTGTACACGTGTCTGATAGACCCTAATTAGACAACTACTGAACTAGCATTGCCTATGTATACTGATTGCATATTACATAGGTTCGGCAGTTGTCTAATTACTGTCAATCAGCTGTTTAACACATTCAACCCATACATCAAAGAGCTTGGGTTTGAATCAAACTTCCACCCGATGAGCCCCAAAAGGGTGAAATAGGTCATAGATGAGTTTTATGCTTTATAATCAAGGGATCTGAACATGTAAATGCCCAAACTATATAATATCTCAGTACAGAACAGATCACTCAGTATCGGAATTATTTCATTGGATTATTTTACCCCTTTCACCAACAGATCCCTGCAAAAAAAATTCTTTACAGTACTAAACTTAATCTATTGATATTGAAATTAATTTGAGTGGAAGCCATTGCTGCCTAAGGCAGATACAGCTTCCAGTCAAATTAATTTCAAAATATTCAACAGTTTTCCTGTATGGTAGGGTTGAAAATGAGATATGGGGAATTCATCGGTGAAAGGGTTAAGTAATTTCACAATGAGCTAGTGCTGCCCAAGTAGCAAAATAATCATCTTGGTTTCTAAGGTAACAACATTAAGTCAGATTAGTTTCAAAATACTAAACAGCTTATTAATTAATGACTTTGAAACATGGTGATTTTAGTGCATAGTACAGATGTGAAAGCGTACTGGCGTGATATGACCATCCATACCTTATCTTGCGTCCTTTACTGGCCCTAGTGTCGACAATCTTTCTCACTTTACTCCTCATCTTTTGTATTGCTAGCCATTGTCTGCAGATCAAACACATGTCAGTCATACATCCAGGAAAACTTTTGTAAACCAGACAAATCAGGATATTCATTTACCATTTAATCCTCAAATTTGTTCACAATGGACCTTTCCAGTTTATTCATCCATCATATGATGTCATAATCAACAATGTGACATGTAGGATAACGTCATAATCAATGGCATTATGAATGACGTAGATATGTACATCACGAATGGTTAATTGAAGATGGACTAAGCGTGGGTGGAGCTTAACTAGGGATGGTCGGGGCATAGATAAAACTACAAAAGCCCATTTTCTCATAGAATATATCCATATGCAGACCAAGACATTATTTTTGAAAATGTACCACTGGAATGACTGGCTCTGTAATCGAGCCAGTCATTCCAGTGATCAATTTTCAAAAATAGTCTTCTCTTGGTCTGCAAATGGACAGTTACAAGAGACTACAGAAGCCATCTTTTTGCTGACTTGAGTGTTAAATGGCTAGAGAAGACTCCACTCAGTTTATACTTATAGCTATTCAGTGGATAGAATGCCAGACAAACTATGCTTGGTATTTTTAGCTTTCTGTCATGCAGCCAAAGAAAGATATTCAGTATTTAATTGCTAAATATTTCTACAGTAGAGCTCAGAAATAACTTTAAATGTTTCCTAAACAAAATAAAACGTGGTGTTGAATATTTTGAACATAACTGGATTGGAAGCCATTGCTGCCAGCATCAATTTCTTCCAATCCAATATGCTCAAATTATTCAACAGAACATTTCTTACATCGTCTTCAAAATCGCATTAACATGTTTCCATTCTTGTTTTGGAAATGTGTCAACTTATTTCTGAGCTGTACTGTATACGTCCCCAGTCTCTAGGACATTAATTATATAGCGGGCTACCAGGTTTTACTTTTCAACCAATCTTAAAGAACAGCGGTCATCTGCTTTGGTATATACAGAATTACGTTCAAGCATATAGGTACAATCTATTTCTACAATGTGGTGTGAAAGCTAGCATACAGGTTAGACAACTAACTTATTTAGAACAACATTAAGCAGTAATAGATTCCAGTCAAATTAGTTTCAAAATTTTTAACAGCTTAGCTGGTATGATGGCTAATTGTGTCAAGGAGAACTAGCATTAAACCGTGGAAGATTTTGAAATGACTGACTTGACATTAGCATTCAGTCCAAGTAGTTTCAAAATATTCAACACATAGTTAAAAATTTTCAATGATTTTCCAAATTTCTCAGCTTTGCATCGCAAAATCATGATCTTTCATTAAATCCTGATATATTGAAACATGGATACCCTGACTTACCTGCTCTGAGCAATGGGATCAGTGATATTACTCGTCTTTCGTTCAATAAGTTCTCTCAACAACTGGTGATAAAAGTCATCATCATCAAAGATTTCTTCATCATAATGCTTCAGCTGGTCGCGACCTCCTGACACTTGGTTCTCCTACAGGTGGTAAAACATTTGTTTAGATTGATATTTCACACCAGAATGCCTAAAACTAAAATAGTATACTATTAGAGGCTTATATTGTGTATCTCAATGTAATGAAACTAAATAAATCTTAACATATGGACTTATTTCATTCAGTATAAATTAATATAATTTTTTTAGTTGTGAAGTTGAATTATGGATATGTATCCCTAATTCAATTTCACAACTTGAATTAATATTTTATGTTGAATGACATCATCATCTGCTAAGATTTATTTAATTTCCTTATATTGCGGCACACAATTTAATCCTCTGAGAGTACCCAATATTAACAATTGTATGTCGAGGTATTCTGGTGGGAATGTTGGCTATTAGTAGTTACATACAGTGATGTTCATATGTTTCATTTTATGAGTATATATGCAGAAATTTGCTAAAGAACACACAAATCTCAAATAGAAATCATTGTAAATTTTCACATTGCCCTAAGTATGCTAAAAGAGCATTATTCTCGCCGATCATCGCTAAAACCCTGTAACCTGTAACATTTAATAATCTAACTAACTACCAAAATTATGTTAAAGCATTGCAACATGTGCATGCCTGAGAGATCTACTTCCTTCTATTACAATCACTTCCACCATGTAAAAAAACTAAGATTTATCAGAATTCCACCAGTAAAATGATCAATCAGAAATGTTCCAAGGTAAAGTTAGTGTATCATTATCTCAAATGTCCTGCATTTTATTCTGAACAGTATGCTACATACTTACATTTCGACAACAAACAGAAAACAATGGTTGCCACAAAATTGTAATAGCACTTGTGATTCCGATTTCGTAAAAAAATTTCTCTGCCTCTTTATAGCATATTCTAGCAAATATTAATCTTTTTAAAATGGGAGGTCAAAAGAGCAAGCAGTAAGTGGTGGTCAAACATACACATTTTGTGACACTATACTGATAGGTTAAGAATTTCATTGCAATAATGGAATATGTACATGGAGCGAGATTTACAAAAATGATGGCACTATCTGGATGTTCATTTTGATACGTCATATGCAGCAATGTGAGCCAATGTCACAGGAATCAAATTTTCTGAGATTTTCTACCATTATAATTAATGGTATTAGATACGTGATCAATTCAGATAAAAGCCACCAATGCACTAATGATATTTCGGACCAATCTGCCATAAGGTTACCATACTCCAAATAGTTTGCAAATAATATGCTTGGGCTCATATTGGTTCATATTAATACAGAACAAGAGCTACGCAAACAGAGCATATTACTCCGTCATGATGACAAACCAATGAATGAGCTATCAGAAAATAGCAATTTCTTTCTCAGACCTAGACCAGTCATCCATGGAAGTTTCAAAGTGATCCACTAAGCGGTCATGGAGTTATCGTCTGGAAACCAATTTTCATGATACCAACCGGTGGCTATCGACAATCTTCGATTTTGGTGCATTGTTAATTTCCATAGGTTACTTCCGCCGGTGGCTGGCAGCCATCATGAATCGGTACTTTTGATAGGCTTATTCCTCAGAGCTAGTCCATTTATCCTATGAAGTTTCCAAGCGATCCGATTAACGGTAGTGCAGTTATCGTGTGGAAACCAATTTTCAAAATGGCCGCAGGTGGCTGACGGCCATCTTGGATTTCGGATCATTGTCGATTTCGATAGGTTTGTTCCTCAGGCCTCGTCCAATCATCCTATGAGTTTCAAAGTGATCCGATAAACAGTAGTGGAGTTATCATGCGGAAACGCCTCTGCCACCCACCCGTAAACGCCATCACATAATACCACGCCAAGTATAAAAACCTGTCATAAACAATGACATGCTGAAGTACAAACGATTAGTCCCAATAGACAGGTGGTCACTTAATACAAATGATTTGTTACAGGATATGCAATTTGGAGATAACCTGTCTTGAAGAACCACCATCTTTTGTATCCAAAATACAGCTGGTCTCTTCAACATGAATTCTAATAAGAGTAATTTTGAGCGCATATACCCACAAAATGCAACTTGGGATCCCCAAAAGCAGCTGCACTGCATCCCATGGTACTTTCCAATTTTAGCATGGATGAGAAAACCTGCAGTGGAACTCCAGATTTTCAGTTTGGGACCCACAGATTTCAGCTTGGGCTCCCCAGATTTCAGGGTGTGGGGTGTCGGACTTCCAAAAGTTAGATGCCATGGGAAAAACGACTTTTAGGCATGTTTGCTGTAGATAGTAATAATAACTATACCGGTATCTCCTGCCCGTCATTGTTCACTTTGACAGCATTATCCGGTTTCTCTTCCTTGCCAATAACCTTGTACTGCGAGCGCTTTAACTGTGTCCGCTTTATCAGTCGTTCACGATCACTCAAAATCTGAATAAAAGAGATTACAAATTGCAATACTAAGTAAATGTATCAAATCATGTAGAATAAGCTTTTTAATGTAATACATAAAATAGTCTATTCGAACGTCTGTTTGCAGATATTTTTTCATGCGCATAAAAATAATGAGGATATGTTTGCTATTACTGTATGACATGATTTTATCCTGTAATAAACTGTAACTGATTTTTCATATTTTGTCTGTTGGGGGCCACAGAGCTAAAAGCCAGCATTCAGATAAATTGATTTCAAAATTTTCAACAGATTATATTTATCTCCGTAGAAAGGCTGTCTAACTGACTCACTTGCTCTATCTGCTTCAATGCAGACTGATCAAACGCATTGAAGGCTTTGCTACTCATCTTTCCGGTTGACAAGCGAGTCTTGTCATACCATTTCTGAATCGTGTCATCTCTGGAATAACAATCATATAACAGGTTCATAAATAAATCTACCAAGTGCCATAATGCTCAGCTGGACTGCATTCACCATTTAATGGTCAAGCCAGTCCAAACCGGCCTCTGCAGTGGTCCTGGGAAATGTCCATTTTGCAGGCCAAGAGAAGACTATTTTTGAAAATTTACCACTAGAATGACTGACTCGATAATCGAGCCAGTCATTCCAGTGGTAAATTTTCAAAAATGGTCTTCTCTTGGCCTGCAAAATGGGCAATTTCTAAGAGAAAATTGAAATTTTCTTGACCAAATCTGTCCATGAAAGGGTTAATGTGAATGTCTGAATAATACTACCCTATGAGATCCTCCCCATACCACACTCAATCCCTTTAGAAAGTACAGAATCAATCGATCAAACCTAAGAATTATTTATTGCATGGAAACCAATTTTCAACTTGGGCTCATATTGGACTTTGTATCTGGACAATGTTCAATAACCATCCTACCCATATTACATCCAAGTCATTTCTAACAGTAAAAAATGGACAGGAACATCTAAATATTTGCTTTTTGAATGTGTATTTGGAGGCCAAGAGATGCAATTCTTGAATATTTACTGCTGGAATAACTGGCTCAGTTATCGAGCAAGTAGGTCTGGTAGTAAATTTAAAAAAAAATCTTTTGGCTTGCACCCGGACATTAATTAACGCAACTTCAGAGGACGGTTTTACCATTAAGGTGTTAAAGAGGTATTGTATGGAAGATGATATTCGACATGGATGTTTAATACTCATATTCAGGGTTCATAGAAATCTCATACACATTCTGTGGAATCAAATCCCTGGCTCTCTAGACTGTGCAGACCTAATTTAGCAATATTCTGACACATTTATTTTAAAATTCTGCATAAATTTGCAGCAGAATGTCAAAATTACAAGACAAGCTTGACAATATTTCAAGGACTATCTCCATTCTATGCATGTGTGAAATGTACAATTGAAATTATTCCAATTTTTCATACATTTTCCAACCCGTTAACACAAAATGTCTGATTTTCCATACTTTTCAAGTTCTGGAAATGGAATTCTTAAAATTTCATACTTTTTCTAGACTTCCATACGAACACTGCATATTAGATTTCACGCATAAGATAATTTTGAAAAACTCAATTGATTTACAACGTTGCTGTTATCTGTCAAAGTAGGCAGCCAGCACTTTGGAACCTCTTACGTACTAAGAACACACATACCATGAAAGTCATCTTGATGACATCAAGGATTAATAGTACCCATAAAGTTCACGGTCAAGCCAGCCACTGCAGCGGTCTTAACCCTTTCACCAACAAATCCCTGACAAGGTAAATTCTTTATAATATAAAAATTATTCTGTTCAATATTTTGAAATTAGTTTAACTGGAAGCTATGCCTAGGCAGCAACAGCTTCCATTCAACTTCATTTCACAATATTCAATGGAATAAGTTTTCCTGTATGGTTCTGTTGAATATCAGATATGGGCAATTCATCGGTGGAAGTGTTAACAATTGTCCATTTACAGGCAAATGGACTATTTAAAAATTTTTATCACTGGAATGACTGGCTCAAGCTGGTCATTCCATTGGCAATTAAAAAAGATATTCTTTTCTCGGCCTGCAATTGGACATGAACTAAGTACATCTATTACAATTTTGCTGACAAATCTTGAGCACTAAAGGGTCACTAAGGAAGTTAAAATATGCTAAATTATAACTAAATTTTAATTGAAATTAAAATTTATCATTTGATGACAAACTCCTAAGTTAATGGAAGTCAAATTTGTCTCATTTGGACAGAAACTTTGATTACTTACCTGTAAATTTTGAAGATTTCATGTCGCTTGGACAGGAAATCAGGATAATCATCTATGGGTAATTTTCTTTTCAAGCCACTTGTCAGCCTCTCATTATCCAAAGTTGATGATGTGCTTTTATCAATGCCTTCATCATTTTCAGATTCACTAGTAATTTCTTCATCACTCTTATTAGCTGTCGTACGTGGTGTTTTATTCTTTCCATTTGGGCTAAAAAAGACAAAGGCGAATTACAATTAATGTGTTCGCTAGACCAATGACGTTTCATTGATTATGATATCATAAAAGACACCACATCCAGCCAAACATAATTATAAATTTTCGGTTTTTTAGGATAATAATAATAATAATAATAATAATAATCTTTATTTATCGAGGGTATATCATCAGTAAACTGATCTTCCTGAGGCCCTCCCAAACACAATAAACTATATACAGTTAAATAAGCAGCAAACACATACATACAAACACACTCATAAATGCACTTATACACATACGCACACACTGACTCAGTCAGTCAGTCACTCACTCCTTCACTCACTCACTCATGACTCACTCACTCACACATTTTATATTACATATATACATTAATATGAACAAGTTTCCATTAACTCACTGGATATGTCCAGGGAAGAAATGACTTTCAAAATATAATTTTCAACAGTTATCTCCCTTGAATCCATAATACTGAGTATTCAGTTATTTAGTATATTAACCGTTTTATGACGAAGCCGACCCAAAACGATCCCTGCAGTGGTCTTGAGAAATGTGCAGACTATTTCCGAAAATTTACCACTGGAATGACTGACTCGGTAACCGAACCAGCCATTCCAGGAGTCAATTTTCAGAAACAGTCTTCACCCAACCTGCAAATAGAGTCACGATTTATTTTGACAAAATTTTTCATTAAAGGGTTAATGTGAATTCATATACTTCTACATATTATGACAGAATGATGATAGAGTCGGAGATTGTGTAATGCTTTGAGGTAATGCGTTCCACAGCTGAACTGCTTTATATGTGTAACTCTTTTTTCCATAGCAAGATTTAAATTTTGGAAGATGTAGATGACCAAAGGTTTTTGAACGTAAATTAAGGGAATGTGTATCTTCTACATATTTGAACAAGTTCTTAATATAACTTGGAGTAAGGTCATTTAAGGCTTTATAAGTCATGCTATTTGTTTTGAGGTTTATTCTCTTAGCCAATGTAGTCCAATTCAATTGTTTATACAGTTGTTCAGTTGGTTCTCTAAAAGGGGCATCTAGTATTATACGAGCTGCTCTCTTTTGTAGTTTTTCCAGCTAGTATACTAATGTATTAGTTGAATGATAGTAGATGAGAGAGCAGTAATCTATATGTGAACGGATGTAAGCTTTATAGAATAGATTCCTTTGTTCAACATTCATATAATTCTTGTTCTTTTTCAACATGTATATTAAGGAAGAGATTTTTTTTAACAGATTTTACTTATGTGTTCTTGCCATGAGAGTGTACTATCAATGTGTAGGCCAAGGAGTTTATCCGATTTTACAGCATTTTCAGTAGGTATTACAATATCTGTTGTTATGCTCTTCAATTTGTGATTTGTGCCAAGCATCATCAGTTTAGTTTTATCCTCATTAAGCAACATTTTGTTATTTAAACACCATTTCTGTACAGATTTCATATCTTTTGTTAACTGTTCTTGTATTTCAGAGGTGCTTCGGCTGTTAACATGCAAAGTAGTATCATCAGCATACATATCTATATTACTAGATGTACAGAGTGGAAGGTCATTAATATATAAGATAAATAAGAGTGGACCCAATACAGATCCTTGCGGGACTCCGATGTGGGTTGATACATGTTTAGAGATCTTTCCAGCAATTGAGACATATTGCTGCCTATCGGTTAAATATGACGAAAACCATTTTAGTGATCCTGTTTCAAATTTATATATGGCAAGCTTTTGCAAGAGAATATTATGATTTAAAAGATCAAAGGCTTTTCTTAAATCTATCATGATAGCTCCTATGAGATCACCATTGTCTATTGAAAATCGCCACTTTTCAACAAGTTTTAATAAAGCGGTTTCGCATGAGTGTTTTTGTCTAAAGCCTGACTGTGACTCATTCAGTAACCCATATTGACAGAGAAATTTATAAACATGATCATGTACATGGCGTTCAATAATTTTAGATATAGCTTGTAGGATTGATATTGGCCTATAATTGCATACATTGTCTTTGGAGTCGGATTTGTGTAGGGGTATAACTTTAGCATGTTTCCACACTGCTGGAAAGACTCCAGAATCTATACTCGTGTTAATGATGCTTGTGATAGGTGGGGCTATGACATTTGCTGCCACCACCACCATCACGACCACCACCACATCATCATCATCATCATTACTATTGCATTCACATACATTGGTTTTGAGTGATTGATATCGATTACTGAGTATTATATTAGAACCATTTGGATGTACAATATACAAAGTAGACTCATCATTACATATGATAGATACTGAATTAATATTGAAAATATTATTAGAGGGGCTTACATCAGGAAGATCTACATTGTGTTGTTTCATACATAAGAGTATCAGTGTTTACATTTGTGGTACAGTCAGTGGCAACATTTAAATCTGTGTTAATCTGTACATTACCGTCGCGGTTATTTATGCTGCTAGCATTGTAATTGCTTGGCGACCATATTGGATTTTTTATCATCATCAATTTCGAGAAGTTTCTTCCTCAGACAGAGTCCAATGAACCTAGATTAAGTTTTAACCCGATCAGACATATTGGGAGCAGTTACCTACCATCTGGAAACACTTTTCAAGAAGGCCACCAGTGTCTGATGGTCATATGGGATTTCGGATCATTGTTAACAAGGCAAAATTGACTCAATCCACCATCTGTCACTTAGAATCAAAAGAAGAAGTTATTTCCTGGGTCCAAAAAGCAAATCAGAGATTGGAGTGGATGATTGTGCAAAATCTGGGAGGAGCTATCAAATTATCTTGGATAAATCTGGAAAACTCCAATCTCTGCATATCCTACAGTAAGTCACACATAATAAAATACCACTTGTTTATTTACCTTTTTATTGACTGGTTGTGTACTATAAGGTGGTCACAAGAGATTAAAGCATTCCTGGGAGCTGCTTAGTGCTTACTGCTTACGGGAAGGAATGCTGTCACCAACACTATTCTATGTCTTCATCATGGAAGTCATAAAGAATGTGTGACATACAATCTATGGTGACGATCTTGCTCTACAGTACATTTTACATAGCTCTGCATACAGGCATTACAATAATTGTCAGTCAAATTGTTTTCGAAATATGTAGCAGGTACAAAGATATAACCCTTGGAATGTTGTTTGCAAAGATTCAGCAGTCAGCAGTTCAAGGCAGATGTTGATAAGTTAGAGACATGCTTTCTTTTAGAGGAGATTGTTTAATCTACATACTAAATCCTGAGCCTTAACAGTGAACACAACATTAGAGAATGACACATTGATCGACACTCAAACAATGTCATACCTGAGTTTATTCTGCTTGGATTCGTCATCAAGAACTGATGCAGTTTCTGGGTTCTGGAGTAACAACAGTGACTGTAACTGCACTAAACTGTCCAGTAATGTCTTCACAGCCTTCTGACCTGGCGCATAGAAAATAAATTAGGCTTATGATGACATCACAAAACGAAACAATAATCAGTGAAGATTAATGACAGCTAACATACATGTATCACATAAGCATGCTTATAATCCATTGCATAACATTAACTAACCTTTCCAGTTTATCCATCTATCATATGATGTCTTAATCAACCACATGACGTGTCGTATGATGTCATGATCAATTATAGCATGAATGACTCGATTTAGTCTGTTTTAAACCCTTAATAGTCTAACTCGTACGAATTGTATGTCTATTATTTAATAAACATTGTGTTGAATATTTTAAAACTAGTTTGACTTGGCGCTATTGCTGCCATAGGCAGCAACAGCACCCAGTCAAATTAGTTTCAAAATATTCAACAGCTTACCTGCATAGTTTTCTGGAAATTGCTTGTCAGGGAGTTCGGGGATCGATGGGTCCCAATGTGAGTGAGGTGTTGGTGGAGCTTAGCTAGAGATGGGCGGGGCATAGCTAAAACTGGAAAGGGCCATTAAACCATTACATATCAATTTTTTTCCCGTTAGTGTAATAGTTGCACGCTATGGCATACTTCGCCAGAAATATATTATTACGCAGTTATGGCCTGACAGCGCTGATGTAATAATAGCGCTTGTAACGTTATTTTAATAATGTTAAAATACTGTAGAATGAAACATTTTGATTAATTTTAATAGAAAGCATGGAAATTTAAAACTATCACTTAAAGATAATTTAAGACCTGAGATAATAGGATGTTGTGTTTGTAACTATATTTTGCTGTGTATTTATCAGAACTTGCACAATATCTTTTTACTATCGCCGTAGCACCTCAGCGAGAGTAAAAAAGATATTGTACAATGGCAGGAAAGTAGCCAGAATCAGCATGAAAATTCGAAGTAATATCATCTATGACAAATAGAATCTCACAATCATTGCCATTTCCTATCAAATTAATCACACTTGTTTAGTGAGAGATGGAATTGCGTAAAGCTCATTTCAAATGAGATCTTACTAACCTTGTGTGATAAATTTGATATGACATGCCAACTCATGCGAATTCCTCTATATTTCCCACTAATGTAATAAGGTCACCGGCTAGTGACGTAAATGAATCTTTCCAGCTTTAGGTTTGCCACGCCCATCTCTAGCTAAGCTCCACCCACACCTCACTCGTGTTGGGATCGATCGATATCTGAACTCCCTGATTATCAAAAAGCTGTTAAATATTTTTAAATAATTTGACTGGGTGCTGTTGCTGGCCAGGTGAGCTAACAATGAATTACAGCTCACGCAATACTGGCTGATTGATAGCCATACAAGCCGAGCAGTACTGGCATACGTAACTCTGCTTATTATTACCAATTACTGATCTGTACCAGTCACGAAATATACTGATCTATTTCAATGATCCACACAGAAAATTCAAGCAATCAATCAAATATAGTTTAATTATGAAATCCTAATACACTCCTTTTGTCATTATATTTTCTCGCACTGTTTAGAATGCTCAGTGGTGAAGCGCCAGTGATAAACAATAATAATGCTAAATGGTAAGGAAATTACAAGAAACAATGTGAAAACTTGAAATAATAACTTGTGATAAATAGAATCTCAAACTAATTGCCATTTCATATCAAATTTATAAAACTCATTTAGCAAGATCTTATTGGGAACGAGCTAAACCTCATTGCAAATGAGATCTTACTAAACTTGTGTGATAAATTTGATATGAAATGGCAACACATCTGAGATCTGCTATATGCAGCATAGAGAATAGGAGCAATTAGAGATAGACAACGCTCTTTCAACCAGCATATCTCAGTATTCTTCCTAACCCACATCTCATGCCAAGTATTTTAACTGTCTTGCTGCTGCAAGCCACGAGACAATAAGTTTAGTGAGCAAAAACTCCCGCCGAATATTTTGAAAATAATTTGACCGAAAGTTGTTGCTGGCTTAGCCACCAACAACTTTCAGTCAAATTGTTTTCAAAATATTTAGCAGGTCCAGAGACATAACCATTGCTATGTTGCCTGCAAAAATGGTTAAAGGCAGATGATGACAGTCTACAGGCATGGATAAACAAAAAGGTCAATGAAGTGGATCTGCAGTAAAACTAAATACGCATTAAACCATACCATTTGGTCAACAAAATCTAAAATCTCTCTTGGTGAAGATCCATTTACAGGCCAATAAAAGACTATTTTTTTAAACGTTACCATACCTACATGTACAGATGAAGAAACAGGAAATCAGTGTTACACTGATGATATGTTGGTGAAAATTTAGGCATTTTTACGTTCTTTGACATTATGAATGCTCCGAGTCTGTCTTTGAACAAGTAATGATGGGCTTGCAAGCTTATGCTGTAGATTGCTCATCTTTAATATGCTAACCTGGATTTCTGTCAGAATGTTAGCATAGCCATACACACATGTACAAGGACCGGTGATGTGTTGATCTAAACCAAAAACTTAACCTAAAGAGTTTTATTACAAGTTCCCACTTCACAGTGACCTTGACCTCATGACCTCCATCACACTATGCTCCACCTTGTTGATATAGGGAAGCACGCATCCAAGTCTGGTCCCAATCAGATGAACCAATCGGGAGATTTATGATGATATGTTGAGCTAAGCTAAAAATTTAACCTAAACACAGAGTTTCAAAGTTCCCACTTCACAGTGACCTCATGACCTCAAATTCCCTGTGCTGCATCCCTTCAATATAGGGAAGCATGTGTACTAAACGAAATCAAAGATTTGTTTTTTCACGAGAGAGTTGATACTTACATGTACCACCCTGATACTCTATGATATTTCCCAAATATCGACCTAGCTTCAATAAGACTCAGAATTAAAAAGAAACCGCCCCGACTCGGCAGGTTACTCAACTGACAGTCCAGCGGATGTGCGGCCCAAACTCGCACATGCACGGGTCTGTCTCTTTCTATTCCAAATTATTGGCTGACATAATTGCAGCATAAAACACCAATAGACCGAGTCTCTGTGGGGCGGAGAGGCCAGGATCGTATCAGGGTGTAAGTATTAACTCTCGTGAAAAAAGAAATCTGTGATTTCATTTATTTCACATCAAGCGTATACTTACCACCCTGATACTCTATGATATAGCCAGAATTCGTAAGAGAATTCGGCAGTAGGGAGGCGAAGGTCAGAAGACCGGCTCATCCCTGGAAGAGCAAGCTCTTTTGCTCTGGAGCACAAAAAACATCTGAAATTGTGTATGTAAACACAATCAGGAAATGACTTGGACATCGGATAACACGACCGATGTTGGGAGTAATGACCGTTTAACATTCACTCCCCCACCTCTTTTAATGAGGGAGCGATGGCCTCAATGTCCTATACGCTCTGTATGTACTCATGCCAAAGTACAATTAAGACATCGGATGAACGCTTCATTTCGTATATTCTCTGATGGAACCACAAAGAACACAAATCATCACAATTTTAGTAAGTAATAAAAATCGTGACAAAAATAACCATCAGCAAATATAGGACTAACCTATTTTGACGAGATTCCCTTTAATCACCGCTGGCGATGATAGGTACAGTACAGAAAAGCGGGGATCCCCACACTAAATTGCACTGTGTGTGAGTCAATGGCCGTATATACAATATTTACAAATATATACAGATTTAACGTTTATGTAAAATCGATAAGGCAAGCAGATTTGACGTGCCACGGAGGCAATAATCTGTAAAACTAGACTCACAGTGCCATTGTGCTACCGACATAATGTCATCCACCGGCACTCCGTTAAACAGAGCTGTGAATGTCACTACGCCATGGACACTGTGAGCCTTAGCCATGTCAACTTGTTTTCCCGTGGCGGCTTTGTGGCAATGCTGGATGCATTCCACAATCCACCTAGAAATGGTATCTTTAGAAGCTCTCCCATGGGGTTCAATGTAAGATAGCCATAAAGCACTAGGGTCAGTCCGCCATTCCTGTGTACGTTGTTTATAATGTGTTAATGCATGGACGGGACACCAAGCCTTTGAATTAGGATCAAACCTAGTCAAAGCGGGTAAAACTATAGGCTGACCAGGATATTTTAAAGACTGGTTTTTCGCCATAAAATTAACTCTAGGTAGAAGCCTAAGGCCTTCCCCGGTAATTATTTGCTAATACTTGAAGTACTAACGATAAACTCCAAGATGGAATCACTGGAGGATTCCTTGGTCTTAGATTACTCATGGCTTTGATTAAAGTATTTAGATTACATACTTCATCATTTCCCCTATTAGCCAAGCAAGGGATAACTGACATTAAAGCTGACTTGTAGCCAGCAATAGAGTTAGTCATCAAAAAGGTGACAGAGGAAATCGGCTACTACCTGAATAGATGCATCCATTGGATTAACTTAACACATCTTTTTGAGCACCATTCAGCAAATCTGTTGATTTTATAATTATATGCTCTGGAGGTTGACCCTCTTCTGGCTTTTGCCATAAACATGGCTGCTTGCTCAGAAAAGCCCTCCTTAACTGCTGATTCCTTGACATCCACGCAGTCAATTGGAACATTGATGGGTTGTTGTGCAAGGCCTTGCCCTGGAAGACTATGTTGTCAATCAGAGGCAGAGGAACAGGATTACAGACCAGAAGGTTCAGCAGATTCGTATACCATGATCGGCGTGGCCAATTTGGGGCGATCAGAAGCACTTGGCATTCCTGCTGCCTGATTTTCTGGAGAACTTTTGGAATAAGGATTGCTGGTGGGAATGTGTATGCATACATTCCCTCCCAGCTGATAGCTAATGCATCTATTGCGATAGTGCTCAGATCTGGAATCAGAGAGACATACTTTGTCATCTTCGCATTCTTGTTCGTTGCGAATAAATCTATGTTGGGCTTGCCCCAGTGGTTGAACAGATGGTCCGCCACACATTGATTTAGTTGCCATTCCGTGGGAAGAATGCTCATTCTTCGGCTCAATGAGTCTGCTAATAGATTTAGCCTTCCCGGAATATGAACTGCTTTCAGGGAAATCCCATGATCTAGGCACCAGCAAAGCAGTTTCCAGGTGATCATACAGAGACTGGGCGACTTCGTTCCACCCTGGTGGTCTATGTAAGTCACTACTGTTGTATTGTCTGATCGAACAAGAACAATCTTGCCCTTGACCTTCTCTAGGAAGTGTTCCATGGCTAAGACTACTGCTCGCATTTCTAGCAGATTGGTATGTTCTTTTGAGTTATCCAGATTCCAAAGCCCTAATACTTTGTTTTCTTCCAGGCAAGCTCCCCATCCCTCCATTGATGCATCTGTGTATATCGTTAACTGAGGGTGGGGAGTTGCTTGGCGCGATGCAGATGCTGTTACTACACCCTGTAACAGCAGTGAGACATGCGAGAGCGCCGCTATGGACGCTCTCGAGCTCTCCTCTGCATCGTGCAATGCAGTGTTTGCTGAGCACAGGGCTCCGTGTCAGAACGGGAGCCTAGCCGCGTGTCCTCGTCAAGCGCTGCGCGATCATCAGCGCTCGACTTTTGTACTGTACTATATTTCTGGTATTGGCCAGCAACAATACGGCACCGCCTCGCTACCTCGAGAGGCTTAATGGATGTCTCTGTCACCGTGAACATATCCACTGTTCTGTTAACGGCAGAGATGGCATGGCGGTAACTGCTGGCTTTCCAGCCAACCACGGGCACTGGTCCTACTGGCTTTCCGACTGTTCTACACAAAGTTCTGGCCTAACGGTTACCAGCCATTGGCACGCGTCAGACCAGTCCACCTCTGTGGCCACCTGTGAGTGCTCGACAAGGCACGGGCCTTCGTCATCCTCTAATACGCTCGCAGGTGTAAATGTGGCTGGAGCAGTGGATACTGCTGGCTGGCTGTGGAACACATGCGGGCCTGAGAGAGCAGGCATGTCTTGCGCCACGGCTGAAAAGCCAGGAGCCGGCGCCATGGAAACATGCGGGTGTAATCAACCACACCATGGCCCGGACCAGCCGCCGTCATATCCTCGGCAAGCCAAGGTATATGGAAACGGCGGTCATCTGCTCCAACCCGGGCCACCCTTTGAGCCATGAAAGCTACCCTTGCGGGAGTAGTTCCATGGGAAAAAATCGCATGTGCTCCCCGCGAGGGGTGCACGATCGTCCATTTCCATGTCCGCATGAACCCAGCAGAAAATCCTCTTCCTCCTGGCCATCATAAACTGCTTCTAGGCTAGCAGAGCGCTAACCTCTGGCTGGCCAGGGAAGGTACCGTAAGAGGAGGCAGTACCTTTCGGGCACGAACATGCTAGGCGCGAGCCTGTGTCCAGCGGTCCTGGTCCAAGGTCTAATGGCGCGGCAAGCGTGCTGCCATGATCATATAGACCTGCTTCAGGATCCATTGGCAAGGCGGTGGGCCTTCCAAGATCTCCTGAAGCCACCACTGATTCTAAAACATTTTCGGATCACAGACCACGATGGAGACCAGAATCAGCCGTGGAGATTTTCTGCTCCGGAGCAGATGAAGAGGACAATAAATTACTCAGCTCAGGGAGCATGCTGCAAAGTAGCTCTACCAAATTTTTTATTGTCCTTTTCATCCCCCCCATCATTTCCAACCTGAAAGTCTCCATTTCCAAAGAAACAGAAGCCTTTCTCTTACCCTTGCCACTTACACTCTTCTTCGCACCCTTCTCCTCCGATGCCTTATCCTTCACCTGTAAATACAAGAATTTAGAGAATAAGTCCCCCCCACCCACACACTATTTACAAACATCACATTTTAATAATGGACCACAAGGTGAACATTTGACACAGCGGTGAGGATGAAACTTTGTCTTGATGGTACGATTACAGCCGACACAAGAAGGCTTCTTAAAAAAGGGACAAGACGACGACAATGAGTTAGATTCTTTAATAATTTTAAATAAATTAAATAACTCATAAAGGAGAAAGAAATAACCTATAGGCCTAAACAGGACGGTGAAAAAAGATGAACAACCAGCTTCATAGAGGATATTAAAAAATAATAATAATAATAAGGTTGATTAAGATGTCACAATTTTCAAAAAAAGAACAGACGAACAACATCCAGGTGTAAGATGAATTGTATGAATACAAGAGCACACTAAACAGTATTGTGAACACAGTAATAGCTCATCCTTTTATAATGATACACATAAAGAGTATGACTGAAAAAATATTGGCAGCAAATAATTACAAATATTTTAATGTGCCATGAAGCATAACTAGAGTACCTGAGTCTTTAGCAAAGGCACACCACCACATCCAGCTCTTGGAAGCTCCATCAGACAACCACTCTTCATCACCACTCACTTATTTATTAAAGGGAAGGGTGGGACCAGAGGGCAGAACGACAAGCTCTCTCTTATGGGAGCCTATATCATTCTGGGCCGTCTTTTTTCCGAACATTTATAGGGAAATAGTGGAGACAAACCTCTTTAGATGTGAACACACCTCCTTACAGAAACCTGTGGACACAGGTAATATAAAGAGATATTAGCATTTTATGGCGCCAGATAATAAAGTTACCAGTTTTCTGAGCGCCTATAACGTCTATACCGCATCACAGAAATAGGTGACACCACGTAATTAAAACATAATTGTACTAGATTTCACCTGATAACTTGGTCCTGGCGTGGCCTTAGGCGAATTGAACCTATCAGACATGATTATAAGAACTCTAGAATAACTTTAGAAAGAAAATTGAGCAAAACTCAGCAAGTGGATATCAAAACACAAGCATGTGGTATAGGCCAATAGTCAACATAGAGGCAGTGACAGTCTGCGCATGCGTGAGGTTGGGGCCGGCATTCTGCTGTCTGTCGCCTGTCTACCTGCCCATTAAGGGCACCTATCTATTTTAATCTGGGGTTATTGAGTCACCGTCGATATTTAGGAAATATCATAGTGTTAGGGAGGTAAGTATATCTCTTGAAGTGAAATCATCCATTACTTCATGATAAATACTGACCCAAAACAATCTACTGACATGGAGTAACATATACCATTCAAAGCTAATTTGAATATTTCTGTTAAAAGTTATCATTTGAAACCCAAACATGCAAAATATGGATGAATTTGCCATTATATCTGCTCAATATTGATAGTCAAATATGTAAAATTTAACCGGAGAATTTCTGCTATCGATTTTTAATCATCATCCATCATATATGATTAGAAATTTTTATACTAGATACATATTGGTACATACTTTGTTTGACCTGAAGCTTGCACTCCTTGCCGCCGACTTTTATCATAGCGGCCCAAACATTGTGCTGAGGTAGCTTGTTAGATATAGCGACCAACTTCTGAACCTTGATTCTGTTCTCAAGCAACGAGTCCCACAAACCTAAAAATATACTTCACAAATAGTATCTCTTGAGGAATTGCTCCCTTCAGTTATTCTGTTCCATTCACCATGGTAACATGTGTATATTTAGAAGACAGTGCTCTCACAGGCTCTTTTATAAATGAGCACCGGGGTACACAAGCAGGTGTTCTTTTGTCCAAAGAGCTGTCGCTTATCCTAGAGAATAGTGTTGTTTATGACAAAGCTGGTCGGCCAGAGTGTAACAAAGTGAATATGAACTTGATCGCTTAATAACGCAGTGAAATATTGTGAGAGGTACTGATTCGTCGCAAGAACAAGTTCCTGACAAAGATCCCTTTCTCAACTGAATAAACGACAAAGTTAGTGAAAATAAATTCTGAAATATGCACACTTTGTTGTTAACCTGATAATGGTAAGGCCGGTCAAAACCAGATTTTGCAATGGTCTTACTGACTATTCAATTGCAAGCCAAGATTTTAATGTTTGAACATTTTGCACTGGACTGACTGGCTCGATTATCGATCGTCATTCCAGCGGTAAAATTTAAAAAATAGTCTCCTCTTGGCCTGCAAATGGATATTTAGTAAGCAAAATTTTTAATTTTCTTGAATAGCCATGACCATAAAAGGGTTAATAAAAACCACCATTCCCTAAAATGTAGCTTCAAATTTATGAATGAGTGCTTTATCTTTAAATGAAATGTGAAGAGCCACAGATCTGTATCTTTTCGTTTCTAATAGACGGACATATTTCTAGCTTTGCACCTCCAATTTCTCGCTAAACTCGATCAACAATGAATGTGCATTTCAACCATGTTAGCAATTTGAAACATGAATTCTTGAATCTTAATTTTAACTGTACAGTTAAGTTGTTGAATATTTTGAAAATAATTGAACCGGGAACTATGGAAGCAACAGGTCCCAGTCAACTTAGTTTCAAATTATTCTATTCTACAATGCTTACTAAATTGTATAACAGAAAGCAATCTTATGCCCTGAAATTGAGGCAGAATTATTTTCAACAGCAAACAGATTTTCTACTTTTTGTCCAAAATGAAACTTTTCTAACCATTCAATCTCATGATAACCTAAGGCTACTCTCCTGGTTTTCATTTCTCAGAAGAGATGTTAAGTTTAATTAACCAATGAAGCCAGAAGACCGCTCTTCCTGGCAAGATATTATCACGACAAATGAATAAGCCTGAAATCTATAATCATTCACAATTACCTAGTTGTGCCTGTGCTGCCTTGCCTTTCTCAATCTCTTCATCAACAGAAGTTGTCGAGAATTGCTTAATTCCACCTGCATGGTACAGTAAAAAAAAAAAATTATGCAAATAGCTTCAATTTCAAAATCTTAATTGTTTTTATCACTGTATTCATAATGAATTCTATGTTAGCTAAAGATAATACATTATATATTTAATGATAGAAAAGTAATAGATACTAAAAGCATGACGTCATTGTTTTACAAGATCGCATCCTTTCCCCTGGTTAAAAACATACCATTAGAACTGTGATGTTGCCCAATAACATCGTATTAATAAGGAGTTTACCTATCTAGCCTGGTTTTCATGAAGTATTACCGGATATACAAGCATGATCACTTGATAAGAAATCTGCGAATGAATTAATGGGATGTTTATTGACTGTAGAATGTTCCAGTGTGTAGCATGAATTAGAAAGTTGTTGTCTGCAGACTAAAAGTTAAATTTAAAACCTACAAAAATGTTGGGGTTTATTGATATTAAAAAGTTGCGTCCTGAAAGCATCGCTATATGTGTAATTTTGAGAAATTGAGATACTGATATTTCAGAGATATGTGTTTTACTGACCAGTTACTACTGCTCCATAGTGTATTTGATTAACAAAGTTTCAAGTCTGATCATGCATGTAGCCCAGGTGGGTACACTCGCAGATTTCAATCTTGCACCCCAAAAGATTTCTAATCAGGAAGTGTGTAATCTGTCTCTGGAAGTTATTGTAAATGGATCAGAAATTTAGTAATATTGTAATAATAGATTGTGATATGATCATTCCAAATAAATGACTTTCAGACATATTCATTTATTGACAACCATGGACAGATCTGTTTTTTGCAATGTTCTAGCCAATAGATTAGCCAATACCATTTTTTGCTGGCCAAATAGTAAATATGTTAGCTACATCTTTAATTCACCTTTCCAGAGTATCCATCTATCATCTGACCTGTATGATGTCATAATCAGCTCAGCACGTATATGATGACGTCACAATCATTACATCACAAAGGGTTCCATATAGACCGTCACCAAATCTCAAATGGTCCGACACGTTGTATGAATTGTATGTCTTTGTAATTTTTTGCTATTTAGTAAACATGCTGTTGAATATTTTGAAACTAATTTGACTGGGCCCAGTCAAATTGGTTTCAAAATATTCAACAGCTTAAATGTGTAATTTTTTTGCAAATTGATAGTCAGGGTGTTCAGAGATCGGTCGATCTCAACATGAGCGAAGTGTGGGTGGAGCTTAGCTAGAGATGGGCGGGGCATAGCTAAACCGGAAAGATCCATTCAATGTCACTTATGAACACGTTTGCAGTCAGTCATCATCAGTTAATACTATCAATCTTACAATTCAGATACTAAAGGGTCGTAATACATAAGAAAATATGTTGAATATTTTGAAACTAGTATGACTGAAGCAACAGCTTTCAATCATATTACATGTAGTTTTAAAATATTCAACAAGGAATTTTTTGCTTTGCAATGGTAATGCTGGAATTAGTCATGAATCAGCCAATCAAGAAAATTAAATTAATTTTAATCATTAGCCAATAATTTAGGCAATTCTGCTTTTCGTTAGCTGGATTTAAGTTTTACTAGCATTTGACTAATTGGCTAGAGGGAAAATCTGTCCCTAACAACCCTATGATTACCCTTTGAACAAGATTATTATATCTGATGTCATTGAGAACATGGACCATCTTGCCCCTAGGTCAAGTTCGACTCCTAACCATAGTTAGCTATAGCTAACTAGACTATTAGTCGACCTCCAAATAGTTAACTAGCTAGTCAACTATAGTCAACCAAGCACCCGAGCTCGGTTTAGATGGTTAGTGCGATATTTGCATAAATTTCAAAATGGCGGACACCGATCGCTTGCCATGAATAAATGCATATGAAAGTGTGAATATTTCACTAAATAACTTCGATTTCATGAAATTATGCTTTCCCATTGTATGTCAATGTTCCCAAGGCCCTATTCCTTCCCATTTTATGCCATATGGACGCTTTTTGACGCCTTAGCGGAGAAAAATAACCCATTTTCTTAGGCTATCAAAACAGACAGAAAGGGTTAATGGAGACTGGTACCCGGCTCCAAATTTTCTCCAATAGTAATTCAATGGGGAATTGGAACCGATGAACTAGTTAACAATTAAGGCTGGGCATAGCAACTGCGCATGTTCAGTAAACCAGGAAACTGACTATAGTTAGCGAGTCGAACTTGACCCTAAACACTGATATGTGACGCCATTCTAGGCCAAATGAGATGAATTTAAAAGCGAGCATCTGTGCAAGTGAAATTTACATGCAATCATGAACCGTACCAGCATAAATGGCTTTATTCCCCCACAATGGAAATATAAAATACTAGGCACACGCCTGGTACTCGTACATGTACATCTGAGCCAGAATACTGGCTTGGATATTGGTTAAAACGTCATGCAATGTCTGCTCAATAAACTGGGAGAACACATCAAATATCCTTTTTTGATGACTTAGTATAGATCCGGAAATAGGCTCTATTATTTCAGTTAGTATGTGATAATTTATGACCCGAATAGATAGGTTGAGATGATTTTGTAATATTTTATCAAGAAAGCTTTTCCAAATTTAATGATTTTGCACACTATTGACAGATAATTTGTAACTATACACAGTATTTGTGCACTTTGAAAATGAGTCCAGCATATTACTGCAACAGGCCCACACTGCTAAAACTGACCTCTTTTACATACAAACAAACCTTGCTCAGAGCTTTTCGTCACCTCACTATCTCCCTTAACCTCCGTGTTATCCTTCTCATCATCTTCTTCCTCTGCCTCATCATTGGAATCAGAGTTGATGCTATTTTCTGTACTTTCATCATCACTGTCAGCATACTTACTATAATCACCATCATCTGTAAAACTGAGATATTAAAATCTGTCACTGAGGAGAGCATTTATAACTACAATATTGACAGTGCTGCAGGGAACCGAACATAACCTGGCTATGGGAGGACAGCTTTAAATTTAGACAATTGAAAATTGGTACGGATAAGAGAATAGCAGCACTATCCAGATCTAACATCCTAACATGCATATTCGTGTGTCTGCATGAGGGCTGATACAACTGTAGTAAATGTTAATTACATGCATATTAACTGTTATTCATGATTATCATAAGCGTCATTTTTTGCCCTGTAGGTGGGGCTTAGAATGCAGGAAATGTCAATTTCCCTTTCTCCGAGATCTAACAATACTCACCATTCTGTTACTTCTGATATACAGCTGGCCCTGACAGCGGCTCTAGGATTATAGACTTAGAAAGCTTTACCGACTCCTGGGAACCGGGTACTCGGCTCCCAACTGCCGAGTACCCGTTTAGCATAGAGCTCATATTGTTTGCATAGCCACCAAACAAGAGAAAACTATGGCTTGCCTCCGTGGGGCTGGGAGGCTGGGTCCGTAACAGAATGGTGAGTATTGTTAGATCTCGGAGAAAGGGAAATTGACATTTCCTGCATTCTCCTTCGATCAATACTCACCATTCTGTTACTTCTGATATACACCAGATTTGATCAGTAACCTGGTGGGAAGGGGCAAGCCATAAATGCTAATTTTGCCCCTTGGAGAAAGATTTTAGACTTCAAACTTGACTAACGGAGACCTAAAAGGACCGTCAAGTTCACGGAACCGAATCACATTCGCGTCACAGTCCTCCCCCCTTTTTCCTCCTAAGAAAAGGGAGAGAACTAACGAACATGTATCTCGCCTGAAAACACAAATATGCCAAGAGGGTTAACTGCTCCCTGCATACTCCATGTATTAGCCTGGGAATGAGCATGAATATATAAGATGAATGAACATGATACATATCCATAATACAAAAAACTCTCACTATTGAATTACCTTATGATAATTGGACTTCAGACGTACCGCCTCCAACCATTCACCGGTTCGGCCATCAGTGACACAATCTGGTTGACATCCTCTCGCCTGACCATGCCTGCTTTAGGTTCTTTTCTTACCGAAGTGAGAAAAGGGTGAAAAGCAGTGTGGTCACTAACTATCGTTTCAAAACAGCTAAAGCGAGTGGATTGGCTGAGTCTGACACATCCCTCATATAGTAATCCGTGAATGAGGACTCACAGTGCCATTGTGCAACGGCTATGATGTCCTATAACGGAACACCATTGTAAAGGGCGGTCGAGGCGGCTATTCCTCTGACATTGTCTGCCCTTACGCCTTGCACCTGGTGCCCAGTCGCCATCTCCTGAGTAGTCTGAATGCATTCGACCACCCAACGAGAGATAGTATCCATGGATGCGGCGCCATAAGACTTTTTATGGCAGATCCACAGATGTCTATCGTTCGACCGTAACGAGTCAGTCCGTTTCTTGTACTTAGTCAAAGCACGGACCGGGCACCAGACACTGGCATCACGATCAAACCTAGTTAACTTCGGTATAATGATCGGTTTGCCGGGATATCTCAAAGATTGGTTCTTTGACATAACCTCTGCTCTTGGCAGAAGACGCAGACCTTCTCCAGAAACAATAAATCGGTTCCTCTCTGCCGAAAGCGCATGGATCTCACTGCGCCTTCTAGCTGAGGAAGCTGCCAATAGAAAGACCGCCTTTAGAGTCAAATGCTTTAGACTAGCCGAACGCAACGGTTCGAAAGGGTGCTTGGCCAGTACATTAAGCACTAAAGATAGACTCCAGGCTGGAATGACTACCGGTTGTCTCGGTCGGAGATTGCTCATTCCCTTCAACATCACATTTAACTGGGCCACCTCTGGACTATCCCTGTTGGCTAGACAAGGGATAACTGATGCCAAAGCTGACTTGTATCCAGCAACTGTGACGGGAGCTAGTCTTCAAAAGAACAGCTCACAGAGAAAGTCTGCTATTTGCTGATAGTGGATTGAAAGGTATCAATACCCTTTTCTTCACACCAGTCTGCAAATCTGTTAACCTTGTTGTTATATGACTTGAAGGTTGACCTCCTTCTCGCAGCCGCGATGAAATCAGCAGCCTGTCGAGAAAAGCCTTCCGACGTGGAACGTTGTTTGATAACATCCACGCAGTCATTGAACATTTCGGGACACTCGTGTAGGAAGCGTCCCTTGGCCTGGGAGATTATGTTCGGAATCTCGGGCAACTGCACAGGATTTTCCACCAGCAGATCTAGAAGATCCGTGAACCACGCCCTGCTCGGCCAATACGGCGCTATTAGCAGGACCAGACACGGTTCCTCCCTGACCTTCACCAAAACCTTCGGTAGAAGAATGGTGGGTGGGTACGCGTAAGCGTGCATCCCTCTCCAGCTTATCGCCAGAGCGTCTGTATCGACGGCATTTGGATCTGTAATCGGCGAGACATATGTCATGATTTGAGCATTTTCCTTTGTGGCGAACAAGTCCACGTTGGGTTTGCCCCAATGCTCGAAGATCCGTCGCAGAACTGGAGGGTTGAGGGACCATTCTGTTGGCAGGATTCTCTGTCTGCGAGACAAAGCATCCGCCAGAATGTTCAATCGGCCAGGAATACGAGCTGCTTTCAAAACAACCGAGTAATTCCTGCACCATTGAATCAAGTGCCACACCCTGATACACAGAGTGGGCGACCTGGTCCCGCCTTGGCGATTTATATATGATACTACTGTCGAATCGACCGACCGTATCAATATCACCCTGCCCCTGATCATCGGAAGGAACTCTTCCAACGCCAGTTCCACTGCCATCATTTCCAACAGATTGATATGCAGCTGACTCTCCGGGAGAGTCCATGTGCCCGAGACCTGGTTCTCCCAGGCAGGCACCCCACCCTTCCAGCGATGCATCCGTGTAGACGGACAGCTGGAGGCGGGGTAGGTGCAGCGAAACCCCTAATAGGAGATTCTGACGCTGTTTCCACCATAGAAGATGCGATATTATCGGCTCCAAAACTGGCAACAGTTTTGACAGGGGTTCTGTTCTCTGTTTCCACAGAGACATCAGATACAACTGGATAGGCCTTCGCATTAGAGCATCGTACGGGATAACCTGCTCCATGGAGACCATCATGCCCAGCATCTGAAGGAACCGCCTCGCCTTGAATGTGGTTTCCCACTCGAAAACTCTTGAGGATGGCTAACAGAGACACCACTCTGGGCTCTGATGGGTAAACCCTGCCCTCCTCAAGGTCGAATCGCATCCCCAAATAAACGAAACGTTGAGTGGGCGTCAACTCGGATTTCTCCTCGTTGACTATGCAGCGTAGATCTGAAAGTAACTTCAGAGTCAGAGCAGTATCCACGTTCAACCTGGCTGCCGAGTCTGCCTTAAGCAGCCAGTCGTCTATGTAGGTGTGTAGCGCCACGTTCTCTTTTCTGAGAAACGCTGTCACCGCAAGGACCACTCTTGTGAAAACCCTCGGAGCTGTCGACAGGCCAAACGGGAGACTGTAAACTCCCATACTTGATTCTGAAACGCAAATCTCAGAAACCTGTGCCAACTCCGATTCATAGGAATGTGGAAATATGCATTTTTCAGATCGATCGATACACACCACATTCCTTTCCTCAATCCCGCATTACCGACCTCGGCATTTCCATCTGGAACCGAGGCGTATGGCTAAACCAATTTAATGGCCTGAGATTGAGTATGGGTCTCCATCCCCCTGTGCTCTTGGGGACAAGGAACATGTTTGAATAGAAGCCTGGAGTGTTTCGATTTGCTGGTTTTATTGCTCCCTTCAGAAGCAAACCCGACACTTCCTTTTGAACGGCTTCTAACTTGTCTGGCTCCCTTGGTACGGGTGTCCAGACAGGTGCCAAAGACAGATTTTGTGGTGGAAAGTCCCACCACTCCGGCATGTAACCCTGGGATAACCATCCCAGGACCAGACTGTCTGACGTCACACCTTGCCAGGCCTCGACGAAACGCATGAGCCTTCCACCCACCATAGACGCCTCGACGTCTAACGGGGTTGTCCGGCTCGCAGTCCGCCCCCCCACTCTTTCTTAACGAGAGAGAGAGAGAACCATTTCGTTCTAGGCACGACGGGTATAACTGGCACCGCTGTTCCTGTCACACAGGCGCGGTCCAGGCGGATATGAAGGGAGCTTTCGTACCCTCAGGTACGCTTCAGCCCCTTCTGTCCGCCCTTTGAGGCCTTACCCTTACCCTTCCCCTTGCCCTTCCCACCTCTAGGGCGGTCAGGAGCAACATTGGGGAGGGTAGGCGCCTCTACAACCTTCCTGGGCTTCTTCGCCGGCGGCGGCTCTGAAACCCCAGCTGAAGCAGAAGTCGCAACAGGCCTAGCTTTCGCCTTGCCCTTATGCTTCTTCTGCTCCTTTGAAGGTTGTCCCCACAGGCCCTAGTGCATGCGCTTGTCGCACTAGCTCTAGCTGTAGGTTTACCGCTAACCGATTCTGCGCGATACTGGCGGTATCCTCTAAGATGGCCCACGCTTGGCCACCGAAGATGCTAGGCCCTGTCAGGGGTGTCCCAAGGAGACGCTCCCTGACTGCCGTAGCCGGACGCATATGGTCAATGACCATTTGCCTCCTGGATTTCGTCACACGCGCTTGCACCCTTGCCAATGCGTCCATCGACAGCACCAGGCCGTCATTGACACATGAAAGCGCCACAGGTGGCACAGGGTGGCCTGCCCCGCTTCAGCCCACACCGACTGAAGGAGACGATAAGAGTGGTTGACAGCGCTCATCGCTGCCCTCACACCCTCATCGCATAGGGACAGGACTTCTTCCTGGTGTACCTGAGACTTGTCCACAAGTGCCGGACCGGGGTGACCCGGCACGGCACTCTGGACGCCCAGTACCCATCGGTCATCCTCCGTGACCGACGGGACTACACCATACCTGTCGTATTCCCCCCGCGGAATACGACATCTTGCCCGCACCTCCCTGGAGGCCGCAGGGAGCTGACCCTTGGTCATCAGTTGTTTGCTATAAATAGCATCCAACCATTCTATGAACCGTGGATCCAGTCCCACTGACTGGATCCGGGCCGCGGGCAAAATCCCCGTCCTGATCGACGCAACCGACGGACGGGGCGCATCTTCATCGGCCGTGGCCGAAACCACAGACGGGTCAACCCTGGCTAGCCACGCCAGAGCATCTGACCAATCTACCTCCGATGAAGACACCCCCGCAAACACGTCACCCGTTGACGTGCTCACGGGTCTGCCAGCCACGGCCTCCCAGCAAGGAGCCACGGCTGACACGCCAGGCACTCCGGTACCACACGGTTCCGCCGCCACCCCATGAAACACTCCGGTCCATGGGGTAGGTCCACACGGAAAACCGTACGGACCCGTAGCAGTCGCGGAACCATAGCCGGACACGGGCGCCCACGGCACCCCACGTCCGACTGCCGGACCAGGCGAGATAGGTGAGTACCACGCCCGGCCCGGCACACCCGTTCCCGTGACGGCTGGTGCCAAACCAAGCCGCACGGAACCGGTGCACGGTAACGGATTTGCCTCAGCCACAGGCGGAGCCGCTGACCTGGCTTGCGCCAAACCAGACAAATGGAGGCCGGTTCCGTCTAGGACGGAATCAACCTCCATATTCTCCACCTGCGGCTTCACGGGCCGCAGCAACCTCTCCTCCTCGGCCTCCTCGTCTTCAGACTCCGAAGAGTCGTCACTAGACGAGTCAACCGTGGAACCGTCCTGGCGGACGGCTCCCACACCTGATGGACCGGCCACCGCTACTGGACCACCCGGAGGTGGCCGCAGAGAAACAGAAACCCGTCTGGCCGAAGCCAGACGGGACTGCCAGGGGGGCCGTACGAGACGGCCCCCTCGGTAACCAGTCCAGAATCCTGTCCGAGGACAGGATCCGTACCAGGCATGGGGAGAAACTGCCCCCCAACCTTTGGTAGCAGGGACGACACCAGCGTGGTCAGAACGCTATGCAGAAAAACCCTGCAGAGCCGGACCAAACCACGCCGGCGGTGCCATCTCCGCCACCTCCAGCTGGGGACGTGGAGCACCCGCACCGGCCGAACCGGGCGCTCCACGATTTACTCTCGGACCGCCTGACCCCGCGTCAGACCCAGCCAAGTCCTTCTGGGCAAGGAACTTAACCATCGTTTCGACGGACCACACTGCACAAACATTACACCTATGATCTATATTACACAGGGCACACATAAAACAGACATGGTCCTTGAACATTACACGGACAAACTTATGGCAGTCGTCACATGATGGCGGGGCTGGCTTGGCCTATAAAATAAGCACAAACCTACAATAAACAAGCGGAACGAGACCCGGATGGAAGGCAGACAATTAATTTTCAAATAATTTGACTCATAAATTAACCGTAACCTCCCCGCACCCCACCCCGCCACGTTACAACAACGATCGCATTGATTATGACGACAAGTACGCGGCGGGCACAACACACCCATAATAGATCCTCCAGGATGTGTAACGGCTCCAGGAATCATATCGCATAGCATTCAGGGTATATTTACTAATCAATATAAATTATACTCCTAACGAACGCAGCACGATATGTGAAGAAAACAACAAAATGTATAACAAAACTGCTGTCTCACACGGTAAAACCGCAGACCACACATCTACTCAAGAATTTTGAAACCACCGATCATTGCAAACCGATCGTGATCACACGTAAACTTGATCATTCTAAAGTTTCCGGTACCATTTTTAGTACGCAGCACCCAGAATAAGATGCGCGAATTAATGAAAAATTTTTTCTTCACATAAACATCCGAGCGACCGGGTGTGACGTCACCCGCTCGGATTCTACGGAGAACGACGTCAGCCGATATTCGTGTTAGAAATACCGTAGCAAACACCTATTTTCATATCTGCCGATCGCCTGTTGGGGTTTAAAGAAGGCGATCGTCTGGCATATATCGTTGTTAGCACACGTCCCAGATTCTATGGGGACAGAAATTGGAACATGCGACACAACGAAATTTAGAGACCTAAGTCTTTTAACTATGGATAATAAAGAACAATACAACCTGGTTGTCTTGGGCGGTATTCTCCATAGTCCTTAGTTAATCCTTTCAGAACACACAAACTATCACTGATTAAAGACTTAGATTATTTTAAAACACTAAAATCCTTAATGCAAAAAGCATGTATTGCTCTTGTCGCTATGCAAACAAGAATGAGCTCTATGGTAAACGGGTACTCGGCAGTTGGGAGCCGAGTACCCGGTTCCCAGGAGTCGGTAAAGCTTTCTAAGTCTATAATCCTAGAGCCGCTGTCAGGGCCAGCTGTATATCAGAAGTAACAGAATGGTGAGTATTGATCGAAGGAGAATACACCTTCCGTATCATCTGCGTGTCGTAAGAGGCGACTAAAGGAGGTAAGGGTGAGGTACCCCTGACAGAAACCTCGAGTGCTGAAGACGGAGGTTCCAGGCCGCACGGCGCACTCTAATAAACCATGGATCCACGCACTTAACGCTTATGATCATGTCGATAGTCACTTACAGGACTGGCGGTATGATCAGCGAATGAAAAGAAGAAGATAAGCGTCATTTTGAGGATATATACCAACACCCCCACCCCCCAAATGGAACTTGCGATCACAAAAAGTAGTGCTCTCTGAAAATATTGTGTGATTTCATGTGGCGCGGTCACTGGAACCTCCAAAATTTAGATGTTGTGAGAAACACTGATATTATTCCATATCAGGCCTTGAAATCACCTACTCTCCATTCTACCTGTATTTTTCCACCATAATTGATCATGCCACCTATATCAAAATTATCCTTTGCGAACCACAATATGATAAAGCATAAGCTATTTATTTTTCAATGATTCAGTTTGATAAACTAATGTAATAGCAATAGCATGAGCATTATTTTCTGTGAGCATCCATCATGGCGCTGTGACACTCCAGAAATAATTTACTAGCCCTCGTATACCAGAGAATTGCCGATTAAACAGCCTTCCATAAACATGCTGAAATGGTGTTAACCCATTCACCAGTGAATTCCCCATATCTCACTTTCAAAGCAACCATACAGGAAAACAGTTGAATATTTTGAAATTAATTTTATGTGCATGTACAATTACCCATAAATGAGCACTTGTTTACAATTCAGTAAATGACATAAAGTATTGTTTTGTTTGATTTGTAATTCCTATACTAACCCTTTAACACTTATGTTTCTCAAAACAACTTCTACAGTGATCTTGGAAAATGTCTACTTGCAGATCAAGAGAAGACTTTTTGAAAATTTACATGTACCACTGAAATGATTGTTTTAATAACTGGGGCAGTTATTCCTGTGATAAGTTTTCAAAAAATAATCTCTTGGTCTGCAAATGGATATTTTCCATCCAAAAAATTACATTTTCTTTAACAACTTTGGGGATTAAGTGTTAAGATAGCGCATTCATTTTTTTTAATGTTGCTGTAAGGTGTTGCTGTCTAGGACACGACCAGCTTTCAGCATCATCTACTCCAGTTCCTCTCCTTCTGGCTTTGCAAACAATTGATTGCTAACATCTGGAGGATAAGGATTAACTCTTTAGTCTTTTAATGGTCAAGCTGGCAAAAACTGGCGTCTGGAGTGGCCTTGAGGAATGTCCATTTGCAGGCATGCTAAGAGAAGACTATTTTTGAAAATTTACAACTGGAATGACTGGCTCGATAACCGAGCCAGTCATTCCAATTGTAAATTTCCAAAAATAGTCTTCTCTTGGCCTGCGAATGGACATTCAAGGAGCAAATATTCTGGTTTTCTTGACCAATTATGACCCTTAAAGGGTTAAAACTCAAGCTGGCCAAAATCGCTTCTACAGTGGTCTCAACAAATTGACCATTTGCAGATCATGAAGAATATTTGTTTTTAAATTTACCACTGTAATGACTGACTCGATAACAGAGCCAGTCGTTCCGGGGATAAATTTTCACAAATAATCTTCTCTTGGTTGGCAAATGGGCATTTTCTAACAGAAGATTTAACAAATTTGAGGACTAAATTGTTAAACAAAACCCACAATCTACCTGAACTCATCTCCTTTTACATCGGATTGTTTCATCTGCATCTGTTTCAGGAATGCTGACATTTCCAAGTCTTCATCTTCGTCACTGTCAACGTCATCATCATCTTCTTCAGGATTATCATCTTCTGAATCATCATCACCACTACTGTCTGAATCACTGACATGGAGCATATCATCAAGAGCAGCTACAGTGTCCTCTACAGTTGCTGAAATGAAATACTTCACCATTTAATGATAAAATTTATGGAAATTAAAATATTTACCCATTGAACATCCATTTGCATGGCAGGAAGACTATATGGAAATTTACCAATGGAATGACTGTTTTTGGTTATCGAGTAAGGAATTCCAGTGTTAAATTAAAAAAACCCCAGTCTTCTATTGGCCTGCAAATGATCATTCCCAAACATCTCAAGACCACTGCAAAGGCTGGTTTGAGGTGCCTTGACTGTTTAAAAGTTACGTTGAACATGCCTCTTACTTTACTTGAACAGTTAGATGATAGTTGTAGAACTATTCAATAATGCTCTTTCATGTAAATATACATTTTAACTCATTTGATATTAAGTTGTTCCTGCCATAAATGTTCTTGGACTCTTACAGAATATTTCTCTATGTCGTAAAAGATTTGTAATATTTGATCTGTAGGTAGAAAGCAGCATCAGGCACAAGGTTTGCATCTACACATGTAAACATGCATAAAGAGTGGCCAGAACTTAACTAGACATGGATACCTCTATTGCCATATCAATGTCTTTCACACTTACTTATAAAATTATGACATTTTTTTTCACTACCTGATATAGATTCATCTGGCTGCAGATGTTTCCTTGTCACTCTTTTTCCACTGTAACGTCCGTCCAGCTCTGAGAGTAATGGGGCATTCTGTTGTCGAAGCTTGCTCCCTGAAGCAGCATAGTCATCATCATCATCATGATCACTCTCTGTGGATTTATCTACAACCCGAGCGCGAGTGTCTAAAAATAATATTCAATATACACTCACAATCAATGTCCTCGTGCGATTTTTATAATCAATCATTTTAGATAAATAATCGTGATGATAAATAATCATGATTATTTGATTAATCGCAGCTGTACTGGTGACAGTGGATTGGGGAGGCATAAAGCTTTCAAAAACGCTAGTATTGGCAATATCTGAACTAGGTTCCGCGGTCAATGTGTCAGGAGTAATTTACATAACCAACAAGAAGAGTAATCGGTAAGGGATAGGTGATGTCACTGGATTATGACATAAAACGAAGCTTCTGACAATGGTGCCTACAGACAGTAGTTTCATACCTTGTATATATTATATTTAAGATCTCGCAGCTATCCTGATAGACTTAGACATTTGAAGCATACAAACATCTACATAATATTTATAATATTCAAAGCCAGTATCTTGAATTAGATAACAAAGCCAAAACCCGTGGTCATAGCCTGAAATTATCCAAAAAGCGGGCAAATAAAACCATAAGACAGCATTTCTTTTCAACTCGTATCACCAACAACTGGAATGGGTTACCTGAAACTGTCGTAAATTCCCCAAGCTTAAATAGCTTTAAAAACCAATTAGATATAAATTGGACTACCTTTTGGTATATACAAGAACCTATGCACAACAGGTGCTCTGCAGTAAACATTGCCTATCTTAGAAACTTATAAGGTGCAATGCACTTACTGTATTATCTACCTACAGGCTAAGTGGTTTATCAAGGTAGTATATGATAAGTATAACTATATATATGTATACATATCTCATGTTTGCTTAATCTTCCTGGGCACACACTTACACACATACTTCATTATAAGGAGAGGGAACAAAACAGACCTTTAGGGTCAAAAGTCATGGTTATTGATAGGTGTATTGCTAAGGCTTCTATATTTATTTATGTTTGAAGTCAAGCTTCATAGTTCATCGTAAAGTCGAGATTCATGTTTGCATTTCATTTCTGATTAAACATCAATAAAACCTGAATCTGCAACGGCTTGACTGATTAATGTAAAGCTCAAGAAACTCGATTTGACATTTAGTTTTTCACTTGAAACCTGATCATATTAAAATAAATCAAAATATATAATATTATATAGTCTGATCTCAAAATCTGGCATAACCAACCAATGGTTCCTGTGTTGGTTATGCGAAATCAAACGGTGCAGACCGAAAATTAGATTACCGGTACATGAAAATGAGTTCTTGACTTATTTTCAGGTGAGGTCATAAACTATGACAAGGCATATAACACACCTGGAAAATCATTTTGCTGTATGTATATTTATTAATTCTTGGAAAGTAAATATTAGGTAGCCAACCAGAGTTTATACAAATAACTGGCCTGACTGGTACATACCTAAACTATTGGTTACATGAAAGAAAGATCCATAATCGATTATTATGTAAACAAATTTTCTAAATTTCATGGCCACATACATCTATTCAGAATTTTTATGAAGATGTAGCAACTGTATCACACACTGTTTTTGATTAATACTCTAACCCTTTCATGACGAATTTGACCAAAACCAGCCTCTGCAGTGATCTTGAAGTACAGTATGTCCATTTGCAGGCCAAGAGAGTATTTTTGAAATTTTACCACTGAAATGACTGGCAAGGTAACCGAGTCAGGCAATTCAGTGGTAATTTTCAAAAATACTCTTCTCTTGGCCTGCAAATAGATATTCAATAACGAGATATTTTGATTTTCCTGAGGAAATTTAGACATCAAAAGGTAAATGGTAAAGATTTACAAAAAAATGTGATATTTTTGCTCAGTGAATGTCCATTTACAGGCCAATGGAAGACTACTTTGGAAAATTTACCACTGGAATAGCTGGCAGTCATTCCAGTGGTCAAATTTCTAAAACAGTTTTCACTTGGCCTGCAAATGGACATTCCTCAAAACCACTGCAGAGGCCGATTTTGACCAGCTTGACCATTAAAGAGCTAACGAACAAAACATTCAATGATAAATTTTCAAAATATTCTTTTCTTGGCCTGTAAATGGGCACTCCTTAAGATCACTGTACTGAGACAATTTGATTCCTGTTCCGGTTTATAATATACCTTTTGTGGTCTCTTTTCATAGGCCCCCCCTATTGCATTATGGGATATGGTCCTTCATTATCCGTGTGGGCCTCCAGTTTTATTTCGGGCAACCTGCAGTACATTACTCCGCATTTTCAATGTCCAAAATTTGTGGGATATATTGCATATAACGAGATAGCATACATTTACTTAAATGCAATATGAGGTATTTTTCACTGTCTTGTATAGTCGTATTATTCTTAACACCCAGTCACTCATGGCTGGGGTCAGTTACATTTAAATGTAACTAGTTACAGTGACAGTGGACTATGTCAGTTACAGTCATATTTGTTGAGCAATGTAACTACATGTAGTTACATTTCACTTACTTTGCATAATGTAACTATTAAAGTTACATTTCAGTTTCCATATCAAACCAGATAGATGACTCAGCTTCGATCTATACACCAAGCCCACTGACAAGCATGGACATCTGCACTACACTTCCTCCCACCCGGATGCCACCAGCGATGCCATCCCATACGACCAGTTTCTCAGACTACGCAGAATCTGCAGCAACACAAAGAGCTTCGAAAGAGACGCACAGAAGACCATCTTAGTTACACTATGAATCCAGAGGCTACCCGTGCGACAAACTCATCGAGAATTGCAACAAAGCACTCAGACAAAAAATAGATAATCTTCTACAACTAGTAAACAAAAAATTCAAAAAGACAACCCGCATATCTTTCATAACGGATTTCCATCCAGAAAGCATAAAAGCCAAAAAAACTATTAAAAGACACCGAGGTCTATTCAACACTAGTCAAAAATGCAGACACTTTTCCTGAATTTCCAATCTTCGGCTTCAGGAAAAACCGCACCCTCAAAGACCAACTAGTCAAAGCGGAATTTAGCTATCCAAACCTGAAAAGCTTTCAGGGCAGCACAATAGCCAATAGAATCACTCTGTCAGAGAGCCAACCGTTATTTTTGCAAAAAGTATGACAAAGCCACACGTTCCAAAGCTCTCACACTAACCTCAAATACAGGTGCAACGTCAAAACCTATTGCACAACCTACAACATCGTCTACTTACTTACCTGTGCACTATGCACAATATGTAAGAGAGACGAAACATGAGTGTCCAGATCAGGATCAAGGAACACTACAGAGATGTATAAAACCACAAGGACAGCTCTGTAGCAAACCAATTTAATTTTGCTGGACAGTATACATGTAGAATCATCGAGGTTCTTCGACACGATCCAGAAAGCTTTGATGCAACAAATCCATGCAAGGAGCGTGCATCTTATTGGATCCACCAATTCCACACAATGGATAACCCTGGCATCAATCATGCAGATTGGTAACCCCAAACACTAATTCTGGCGGTCATGAATTTACATTTCAGTTACATTAGTTACTTTGTCTGATCATAATTATTATGAAGAACTATAAGAACATGAATGTCATCATAAGAAGTGTATGCAGTCAACCAATTCGAGAAATATAACAGAAACAAAATACCTCTATAAGCTCTGATATAATACACTGACAATACTTAATCTATTTCATTCTGATTTGAAACTAAATATAAAGCGTGGTGAAATTTTTGAAATCAAATTGACTGAATTTTTTACTGCCATTTTAAATTTATAAATTTCACTCAATTTGTTTCAAACATAAAAAGATGCTTTGACTGTAAAAATATGCATACATGTTCATATATATTTGTCCCTCTAACCATTTCAACCATGCAGATACATGTAGGACAGAAGAAATAATTGGTTGAATGTTTTGAAACTAATTTGACTGAGAGCTATTGCTGCTATAGGTATCAACAGTTTTCAGTGAAATTTGTTTCAAAATGTTCAGCTATCCATACACGATAAGATAATTTTCCATTTGGAAATAGGTTTTAAGTGAAATTTGCTTCAAAATGTTAATCAACTTAATATAAAATAGGAATTTAAATATTTTGAAAATAATTTATTACTTTCATATGTTGCAATGACAAACTCATGCCGATCAGACAATCTGCTAAAGCTAAATTAGTTTCAAAGTATTCAACAGCTTTCCAGTACGCTACATGTACGTTCATTCCACAATCCTTTATAGCAGATTCAAATTTGTCTGCTATACCAAATAGTTAATGGTATGACTTTTGTCAACGGCATTGTCCTTTGATCTTTACCAGCTCATTTATGAGAATTGACCTTAGCTTTCTATTATAATTGCTGAGCAATGTTCTAAGCTGGCTTAATCAACAGCATACATGTATATAAAGAAAAGAACAGGACCTGCCGCACACGCTGCTAAGACACACTGGCGCAGATTTAAACTTTCTTTACAATTCCACATTTAATCCTTTTATATCTTTAACACTAAAGCTGGACCAGGTGTCGCAGATAAGTGACGCATAAGTAATTATAAAATGCAGAGCTCCTGATAAGCAGCGTATTTGCATAAACATGCAAAAATATATTTTAAAAACTCATTTAAATCACACCACCAGCATATTAAAAACGCAATCCAATTACTAAATATACAAAATATTGAATAACTCAAGCGTATACATGATTCCTATCAATGCTCAAACGGGTATCCGTTATGTGGATCGGATCAAATCTGCAGTACTCGGTTACCATTACGCAATGATAATATTATGTAGTAATTTTGAAATTCGGAATCCAAAATTACAGATCCACGAGTAGCAGACTATGCCGAGTACTCACTCTAAATATTGAATCTGCTCACAAATTCCTGACATCACATGATTTGTACATTTTCACTTCAAATTTTTGTTATATTTTAAGAAGAATTTTGGTGCAAAAACAATGATTATACAGCATATGCAATATTTATACAGTGCCACTTAATAATTTTACTCCCGCGATGATGGACATGTATACATTAAGTATAGTTGTGAGATGGAAGTAATTTGAACCAGGGAAATGTGTCCTATTTGCGTGTTATTAAAGATCGTCAATGCGCCCCGCAAGGATTGTACGCTACGCTCGTTTCTGGGTGAACGCAGCGATTGTACGCTAAGATCATTTCTGGGTGAACTGCTAATCAATATAGTTATTATAAAGAAGAATCTCAACTTATAACGCGAATATGCTTTCGCATTTGAAAACAACCAATTTGCAGAGAATGACAAATCCATAGATCTATAAACCTTAGATAACATGCAACAGGGCCACTACAGTCATGACAATATAACTATCAGCATTGCATATTTAAAAAAATATCTAACAGAGGGTTGTTGCATCCTAAGGCAGCAACAACCTTATGTTAAATAGTTTCCAAAATATTTAACAGTGATCCTTTTACTGGAGTTATTTCTCACCAAAATCTGATAAATTGTAGCCGCTTGTCGAAATATAGCTCTCCTACATGTTGTAATTCCTGGAAATTGCTGTTGCTGACTTCCTCATTACTGGGAAATCACCTAGCACATGTCATCTGCAAAGTGAAACTGAACTGAAACTGCCTCATTACTGGGAAAACCTGTACCATGTCGTCTGCACGCTATTCAATACAGTCAAATCTGCGTATAGTGGATACTTGTTTTGGGGGCCATTAAGATGGTGGTTCTTTGATACAGGTGTAATTCTTTACAAATTGAAGCATATTCTGTTGAATATTTTGAAAATATATTACTGGAAGCTGGATCCAAACATTTCAGATAAACATACATCAAGAGTGGGCATACATGCGACGTTAATTGTAAAGGACAATATTTTTAGAAAAACTAATCAATGAAAAATGCAACTCCTCCTAAAACCTAAATTCCTTTGGTCACTAAGTGTAATGCAGTTTATGTATTGGCTTTAAGATATTTAAAGGGGGGTAACTCTGTAATGAATCATTTTTGGCCACGAAAAAACCTTATGTCCAGCTATGATACTAGGCTTGCGCGATTTTTGCTTTGAAACATCGCGATCGATTTTATTTTAAAAATCGCGATTTTCGATTAAATCGTATGTCCAAATTCCCAATAGTATAAACCGTGGTAACGTGACTTGTTTCTAGAAAGTTGAAATAAATATTGATACAAAAATAGCACGAAATTAGAACACATTTTCTTACGAATTCTTACCATCCTATGTCTATGCTTAATGTATACCTTATATCCATCATCGCGGGAGTGAAATTATTAATTGGGACCGCCTAAATATTGCGTATAGTTTAATAAACATTATTTATTTCATCAAAATTTGAGATAAAATGTTACAGAGAATAAAATATAAATTACATGATGTATCAGCTTCCGCTTATAGCCTCCCTTTGTTGGACGAGTTTAGGTCATTACCGGAGTAACGTGAAGCCGCTAATATTAGTACCCGGGGAGATACTGCGTAATCCATATACATAGGACGGTAGCTTTGAGTAGGTACGAGTGTAACGGCGTAAACTCGTTCTATAGTGCAGTTTATAGTTGCTTTCAGAATGTACGATTTATATTTAAGAGTAATCAACAGAACGAGCAGTTCAAAATCAAACAATCTTGAATGCTGTTGCTTTATTTTCTTTAATTTGACATGACAACCGAATCAAAAAGGAAAAAGTATTACACTGCCTGAAATTGCTAACTCTAGAATTAAAAAGAATTATGTTGTTCACTGATTGCCTAACACTCTGCAACTAAGTATATACTTGGCACTTCACGACAGACTCAGGGTCTGCAGCGAAAGACATAAAATTATATGGCGATTCGACGGAGTAACTAGCTGGTTTTCTCAATGACAAAGGTGTTACCTCGCTATTGTTAGCTTGTTTATTGTAGGGCATTGTGTTGTGATTAGTAATTATTCGACGCGTGCATGGCACGGCGAGATATAAACACAGGCGTGAATCGATTATAATTGTACTCATGTACTGATAAAATGCGACGGAAAAGTACACACTTTAGATTTTTTTTTTTAATGAAATTTTTGACGATTTTCTGATTTTTCCTCAATTACATCGTAAAAATCGCGATTTTAAAAATAAATTGAACATCACGATTAAATCGAAAAATCGCGCAAGCCTATATGATACTGATATTGTCGACAAAATTTTAAGCTAATCCATTGAGACCTCTTAGGAGTTCGTTGACAAGAAATGATTGTCAGAGATGGATGGACCGACAGAGGGACATACATACATTTTGGACAGATGGATGGACATACATGTATAGGGATAGCACATGCACACCCTCACGTGGTAATGATAATACTTACCAAGTTTATGTATCAGCTTTAAGATATTTAAAGGGGGATAACTCTGCAGTGAATGATTTTTTTGGCCGTGAAAAATGCACATGCACATCTGCACATGATACTGATAATGTGGACAAAATTTTAAGCTAATCCATTGAGACCTCTAGGAGGAGTTGCGTTGACAAGAAATGATTGTCAGAGATGGATAGACCAACAGATGGACACACATACATTTTGGACAGATGGTTGGATGTACAGGTATACGGATAGCACATGCACACCTTCATGTGGTAATGATAACACTTACAAAGTTTCAAAAGAATCAGAGCTAAACTGTAGGAGCTGTGTTAACAAGAAATGATTGGCAATGCAGTTTATGTATCAGCTTTGAGATATTTAAAGGGGGATAACTCTGCAGTGAATAAATTTTGGCCGTGAAAAAATCACACGCACATCTGCACATGATACTGATAATGTGGAAGAAATTTAAAGTTAATCGATTAAGACCTCTAGGAGGAGTTGCGTTGACAAGAAGTGATTGTCAGAGATGGATGGACCGAGACAGACATACATACATTTTGGACAGACGGATGGACGTACAGGTATACGGATAGCAAATACACACCTTCACGTGGTAATGATAACACTAACTAAGTTTCAAAAGAATCAGAGCTAAACTGTATGAGGAGTTGTATTGACAAGAAATGATTGGCAATGTAGTTTATGTATCGGCTTTAAGATATTTAAAGGGGAATAACTGTGTAATGAACAATTTTTCATTTGCGAAAAAATCATATGCACATCTGCACGTGATACTGATGATGTGGACGCAATTTTAAGTTAATCCATTGAGACCTCTAGGAGGAGTAACGTTGACAAGACAAGGACAGGCGGACGGACATGCTGATCGCGAAGACATGGGGGGGGGGGGGGGGGAGACTGATAATAATCATCTTTAGGTCTACAAAAGGACATTTTTATGAGAAGATTAAAATTTCTGTGAATAAATGTTAGGGCAACAGGGTGGTGATGGGTGGGCTGGGCAGGGTTGCTTAATTAAGTAAGGCACAACAATGTAAGAAATTCATTTGTTTTTTGTGTTGGGTGCACAGGTTTTTTTGGGGGGGGGGTGTATGGTGGGAGTGTTGTTATGGGATCATACTGGCCGATATACATTTGACCCATAAGGTTCAGAAAATGACCCCTATCTTTCACTACTGATGAGCCAATGGCCTGACTAAATGAATTTCTTGGCAGAATTCTGCTGTAGCAACTATGGCCTAAAATTTTTGACTGGATTATAGGCATCAAACCATAAAAGTCAGGGAAAATGGAAGTGAGAAAATTAGTTTGTCAATTGTCATTAATGTCATACAGTGGCACTGTGCTAGGCACATCTTTAAATGGAGTAAAGAAAACAAAACAAGGATTGCCAGTTGTTACAGACTGACACAGTTGACTAATTTCTAATTCAATTCATCAGTCAACTTAAGAAATTTGGATTCCATGTATACATCATAGTGATCATACATGTAAAACAGCATGAATGACTTGAATCACCTTGATCCACCCTACATTTATATCAGAGACAGCATGAATGTATGATAATATCAAATGATTTGAAATTGTCATACTGTCTCAGGCTGTCTCTGATGTAAATGTAGAGGGGGTCAATTGATTCTGATAGACTGATACCTTAATCAGACTCAGAGCAGTCACAACTCACAATTGAAACATATGTAAAACATTGTTTTCACCTGGTCACTCCTTACTGGGCCATAGGGCCTACTGGCTTGTGGTTCTATGAAGTCTGCTCCAGCACCGCAGCTCTCCCACAATTAGACTGCCTACTGTCTGATAATTTACATGTCAAAAAGTCATAATCATACATGTACATCCCTTTTGAAGTTGAAAAAAAATTTGTATTACTAGAGACTAATTGACTATACTGAGTCAGTATAGTCAATTAGTCTCTAGTAATACAGACAGTTTTTTCACGTCTAAGTGGGCCTCAAATACTCAATTCTTGCCACTTCCTATGAGTAAAGGTATTTTGAAATTAATGAAGAATACTCAATTACAATCATCCCCCGTGAGTAAAATGCTCAAAAGACTAATTCTTATCTGGAGCTCTGATTATAATAATAACATTAATAAGTCCGCGTATTTTTCGGGATATGTGGGTAATAATACACTGTATATACAGGGAGCCTTGTTTAGTAGCCACAGTCTGTCTCAGCGTACGTGATAGACGAGGTCCTGGGAGATCTTCTTGAGTTGCGTCTGTAGGCTATGGCGATATATCTTGATTCTAACCATTCCCATAGGTTTACAGTAACTATGTCTATCACTCTCTATGGGCTTTCAGTTTGCCACAAAATCTGATTAAATCACTATAAGTAAAATTATCTATAATGTTTTCTATGCCTACAACATTTTAATAAGTAAGGCGATACCTCTATGATGCACTTTTGCCATACGAAGAAAGCGGTAAAATTAAATAACAGAAATAAACATGAGTTATTTAATTCAATTCAAATATTTTTTTACTTTACAGTAGCATTTCACATTTATATTACAAAGGACAGGTAGTACATCAAGGGCAAAGACTATGTGGTGATGGACCCCTAACATATATTAGACAAAGAGACATTACAACATTAAATTACTGTAAATATTACAAATAACAACATTACAACACTACACGTAACGCACACAAAAACATAATTAAGTTACTAGATATATATATATATATATATATATATATATATATATATATATATATATATATATATATATATATATATATATACACCTGTGCAAAAGTTAAGCACCACCCTATTTTTACGCACATGCGAGGGTATATTCATGTGCTATGAAGAAAGCAATAGCATAAACATTTATGTACCCATCCATCTTAGTGCAAGAGGTAATAATGCAACTAGAGGAATGCTGATTATGATGGTGGGGAAACACTGTATGTTTTTGTTTGAACTTGAAAATGAGGCCTGAATATGGTTACGTTGACACAACTGACAACTATTGCCCTACAGTTGACACACGTGGCTAGATTGTCATTAATGGTGTCTGAAAACGAAGTTTAACATCTGTGCACGAGTTTGAGACTGTCATTATTAATACCGGGTATATCCACCTTGTGCCTGGATGACGGCCTGGACACGACGTCTCATGCTGGTCACCAACCGACTGATACGCCATTGTGGTATTCGTTGCCATTCAAGATGGAGTGCGTCTGTTAATTCCTGTAGGTTCTGCACAGGAGGATCCCTCCTTCTCACCATGTTTCCCAGAATGTCCCAGATATGCTCAATAGGGTTCATGTCAGGGCTCCTTGCTGGCCATGGTAGGGTTTCGATGCCATTCTGGCGGAGGTATTCATGCACAGCTCTAGCACGATGTGGTCGGGCGTTGTCATCCATGAATATAGGGTGGGTTCCAGGTGCATGATTTACAAAATGAGGGACCACAACTCTATCCAGTATGGAATCTTGATATCTTTGTCCATTTAGTGTTCCAGGTACAGTCAACAGATCCAGCTTACAATCAAATGAGATGCACCCCCATATCATAACGGAACCTCCACCAAATGGAACTTCTTCCATGATGTTACGTTGGTCGTACGCCGTGCGTCTGGACCTCCATACACGAGTTCGACCATCTGTGGCATGAAGCAGGAACCGACTTTCATCGGACCAGTGTACCCGTCTCCAGGATCTCATGTTCCAGTGTCTTCTTTCGTTGCACCACCTCAGACGCTCCTCTTTGTGGTGTGCAGTGAGGAGAGGACGTCTGACAGGTCTCCTAGCTTTCATGCCAGCAGCATACAGTCTCCTTTTGACGGTAGACATTGACACTATTGCGCGTTTCCCATTGCTGGCTGAGCACTCTGCTGTTGGTGAATGGAGATCTCCTAACAAGGCGTACTAGGGCTCGATCATCACGGGCAGTAGTCTTCTTCGGTCTTCCAGATCTAGGCCTGTCGTTCACCTCGTTAGTTTGCCCATGTTTTGCAATCAAACGACTGATTACAGTATGGTTAATGTTCAGCTGTCTGCCAATCTCTCTGCATGACATACCAGTGGTATGCATGCCTATGATTTGCCATTTCACACGATCACTTAACCTTCGTCTGGCCATAGCGGTTCGCAATCAAGAGCTAATTCTCTCTGTACAAATAAACCACGGTCATGAACACAAAATTCCTAATCTTGTCGCCTAAATCTGTATGTAATGTTCTACACCTCAAACTGGACTTTTACATAACTGAACACGTGTGCTGTTTCCCGCCACGCACGGACATCAAGCGGCGTGAAGTCATGCATGCATGTGCATTTCGTACTTGGAATTATGTCAGCTAACGCGGGGACAAAAAGTATGGCAGCCTAGTTGTACCATCATGTTTCTACGTTCTATTGTTTTTGCTGGTGCTTAACTTTTGCACAGGTGTGTGTATATATATATAGATATATATATATATATATATATATCAGGGATGTAGGCAGAACAAAAGTAGTGGCGGGCAGACGGGGGGTCCGGGGGTCGTCCCCCGGAAAATTTTAGAATGTAGGTGTTCTGAGAGGCCATTTCCTGCATTCTGGTAAGTACAACATAAAAATAGTCGAGGTCAAATTTAACCCTATGAAGCTTCTGTATTGAGTAACTGTAACTCAGGCTTAATTAGTCAGACTCTGTAACTAAGAGTAAAATTTATTATTGTGAGCGTCGGCCAAAATTTCCATTTTGCACCTCATATTATGCAGGTCACACAGTGATGAATTTTCAATTTGTTCTACCATACAAGAATTAATTTAGATAGGTGAGTTTTTCTGTTTGTAGTTTAATTATATGTGACTGTTTTTGGGATAAAGTGCTAAAGGCAAAGTATTAATTGATCGTAATTCTATTCAGAACAGAATGAAAATCAATTTATGCTTAGCCTTTAGCTCTTCATCCTAGCCCAGTCACATACAGGTAGTGTATGATTAAATTACAAACAGAAAAATCCACATATCTAGGATAGACCCTAGATATGTGATAGACTGCCAGTCACCAGCACTCTATCACATATCTTGCCTAGGGTCCAGTAGCCTATGTTACTAGTAGTAGAAGCTAGCCTAGCTCAACCCAAAGTAGATATGTGCCACTGCCTGGAAAGAGTGCTTTATAAAGTAAAACCATGATAATAAGTCATTCAATTACTTGTTTTTTTCTTTTAGCAGTTAGTCATCACCGTACTTTTCAAGACTGGCACAGTTATAATAACATCATGACATGTATAGTACATCTAAGATAATATTCAATTGCAATGTCTACAAAAGAATATTTTGAAAAATAGGTGCACTGTGATGTGATTTCCTGTATCCTGAGTCGATAAATATTTGTAACAGGTAAGGTAACCATTTCACCGTTTGCTAGATTGTGATGCTCTGGGTATGAGCCCGACAAGTTACCAGTCTCTCGGATGGAGTGACAGATGGATAGATGGATTGGTTATCTACTCGTGTCTCTGGGGAGAGCCTCTGACTACCTGGGGGCGAGCCTTACACATTACTGATCTCACTGCATCTCAGTCAGATGGAGTGACAGACGGACAGCCTGATTGTTTGTTTATTTCCATCCTAATAACTGGATATGCTTCTCTAATGAAGATGACTATAAATATTCTGATAGAAAGATAACAACACAGTCTTAACTTGTACTTTGTTTTTTAACTTCAAACTCAATAGGAATTTTACTTAGCAACTTTATATATTCAAACATTTACTAAATAACTTAACTTTTCACTGGTATGCTCTGCAAACTCTTCAGTCGCTCACTATTAATTTTTTATAGCAATTTCACACATATATAGCATACTGGTTTCCAGGCAAACAAACATTCACAATTCAAACGTGTCTGATCAATAATTTGTACAAAACTTAATTTTCAGCAATATATTAATTCAAACTTTTTCTAAATAACTTTTCACTGACATGCTCTCCAAGCTCTTCACACCCTCACGCAGTTATACCCAATAATATTACAGTCCGATCAGTCAAATCGACATGTGCAGTGAGTATTTTTCAGAAATATCCTTTTGCAAACCAAAAGAAGACTATTTTTGAAAATTTATGACTGGAATGACTGGCTCGATAACATAGTCACTCATTCCTGTGCTTAATTTTTAGAAATAGTTTTCTCTTGCTTTGTAAATGGAGATTTTATTTGAGAAAATTTATATTTTCATGAACACCTTGAAGGCATAAATGGTACTAATATAGTAAGACTTTAATTGCAATCTGCCAATAATAGCTGCTGACATTATTGGTATTTAAAATATGATCACTACAAACATAAGTCAGTTGCCATAGAGAAGCCGAAGAGACTATTGGGCCCACAAGATGACAGTTGTTTAGATATGACATTATGTCATGGGCAAGGTTCCTTAGCCTAAGGAATGCTGCCCCGTGACATGCTGTAACATCTAAAGAGCTGTGTTTTTCACTTAATAATTAGGTCTTGATTACAGCTCTTTATCCGTCTTTTAACTTTTAGCACACAAACTTGTTCAAGAAATTTAAATTTTCGCAAAAAATACTCATTTGCAGACCAAGAAAAGATTATTTATGAAAATTTATCACTGGGATGATCAAGTTAGTCACTCAAATATTTAAAAATTACGTATCCTAGGTATGGAAATGGACATTTCTCATGACCACTTGTGCATTAACCGTTAATGAATAGAACCACCATCAGTATTGCCCCTCTTGTGGCCAACAAAATAAAGTGTCCATTATAGACATATTATAAATACCCACACTTAAGTCAGGTTATGTCAAATACATGTTGAATAAGTATGGCATTATATGTTATGTATCAATACTGTTAACTTAACAGTATTGATACATAACATATAATGCCATACTTATTCAACATGTATTTGATATAACCTGACTTTTGTAATTCATTTGTACACAGTTATAACTTGTTGTTAGCAAGAGGCCCAAGGGGCCTGTATTGCGCACCTGGAACATTAGCACGTCAACTAATCTTTATTGAGTTTTACATCCATCTGCCACTTCCAGTGACTTTCAGTCAAATCATTTAGTTTTCGAAATATTGACAATCTGTGGACTGCTTTTGCAATTGTGCTTTTGAACAATATTTAAGCAAAAATTGAAGACAACAGAACTTGATGACATGCAGTCATACTTGCGTTAAGCCACCCCTCACATGAGAATCAGATGGCAGTCTCTTATGGCAGCTGGGTTGAGAAGTCTGCTAAAGAAAAAGTTGACGGACAGATGGATGCCAGACAGGCAACGGACGGTTGCCATGACATAAGCTCACTTGGCCATTCTGGCCAGGTGAGCTAATAAATCATAATGTTACTGCGGTTGACTAATCTTATCACTATACTCGTTCACCGTCAAGTCATAGTTAATGTAAATTTTGGTGAATGGGTTAAACTTTTAGTCGTCTATGCTTCTTTTCTGCCCATATTTTAACAGCTGTTTCAAAGGGAAATTGCTCAAGCTTAGGCCCTTCGATCACAATTCTCATGAGTGAGTCAAGTGTCCTTTCTGTCATCCTGTTTCTTAGAACTGTTTTTATTAGTTTCATCTGTGAAAAGTCTCTCTCACAGTCAGCTGTATGAGGTGGTAATGCCAGATAAACTGATGCTAGAAATGCCATAACTGGATATACAACCTTTAGCGCCTTGTTGCTTGCAAGTTCAAAAACAACTTCTCTAGCTGTTTTAGCCTTCAGGTGATCATTCATGTACTGCCTGAAGTCGCTCCACTCTTGAACAGCTGCTGCCTCTGTATGTCCACCAAATCTATCTACAAGAGTCTCTACATGGCTGATTCCATAGTTCACACACTCGCTGTTTTCGACCACTTTTAGCGGATCAAACACACTAAAAGCCTCCATTACTTTATTGTCAATAAATCGATTTCTAATGTTCAGAATCATTTTATCCAAAAAGAGAGTTTTTACATTTTTGTCAAAGTCACATTTAGCATTTTCAAAGTCAGTACCACCGTTCAGTGGAGTACCTCTAACTTTCTGCTGCTTCACCACTACAGCCACTCCTGCCTTTTCAAGATTGTCAATATAAGAATTGATAGTCTTCAAGTTGTCACCATCATTTGTTTTTAGTTTCTCAAGTTTGTTTAGTGTAGATGCAACTACAGTTGCAACCAAAGCATAGTCAAGATTGCTTATTTGGAAAATTTTGGACAAGCGGTTAATTGTGGGAAGTACATCACAAAATAATAGCAATGTTGAAATGAATCTGTACTGTCTGAGAAAGGTGTACAGGCCTTGAGCAATGGCATTACTCCTTTCTTCAGATTCATGCTCAAGACTAATTATAACACTTCCGAGGATTTCCTTCAGGCGGTCAACTGAAGTCCCAATGCTCAACCACCTTGTGGATGATGGTTCGATAACCTTCCGTTCTGGTTCTTCAAGTAGCTTCTGAATAGCTGATAGTCCAGCAGACCGAACAGCGCTGTTTTGGTAGAAGTCATACAGTTGTCTTAGGATATCTTTGAATTTCTTAATGTATTGAATGCTATCACCAGCCTGCGATGCCGCCAAATTCAACTTATGCGCAGCGCAATGTAAGCCTACTGCTTCACACTTTAGTGGTTCGTCATTTTGAATTTGAGACTCTATTTGTTTGTTTTGAATTAATTTCACAGCTCCTTTACGTACTCCAGTCATCACAGCAGCACCGTCTGTGCCGAGCCCCCTTAGACAGGAAAATTTCAAACCATTATTTTGTACAAAGTCAGTGACATGTTTAGCAATATTTTTGGCATTTAATGTAATGATGGTGTCAACATCTTGCTCTCCAGCTGCTGTATTTAGACAGTCTAATATTTTCAGGAACTTGACTTCAACATGTCCATCATCATTTATATAACGAGCTCTCAGGACCATCTGTTCATTCACTGAGCAATCTGTTGTTTCATCAAACATCAATGAATAATGCAAGCTTTGCTTAAGTTTATTTAAAGTCTGAACTTCTAAGACACCTGACATACATTCGAGCATCTCCTGGATAGAATGCCTGCTGGTATACATCGCGTTATTTCCAACTTTAATTTTGGATTTTAAATTCACCTGCAAGAACTCCATTAGATCTAATAATGGCTCAAAATTAGTTGTGTGTGGGATTCGCTGCTTACACAGGAAGTATAGACATGAAAATGTTTGTGACATATTACTTAATGATACTTCTGGAACTATAGCTACTGCAATGTGTGTTTTCTGTGCAAGCTCCATTTGCACAGCATCTTTATGAGCTCGTGCCCCCTCATGGTCTGTCACACTTTCTAACCGTATTCTCTTACATGCCAACTTATTCCATGTATCACGTTCAAATGGCCGCTTGTCATACTTCTGGCAATATTCACAGAACATTCCTAGCCCATCCACAAAAACCAGCCATGGCCTATTTTGTTTCCACTTTGAGTTAAATGTTTTAGCCCGTTTACCAGTACCTTTTAGTTTTTTGGAATCTGTTTCGTGTTTACTGTCACTGCATTCTTCATCTACACTGGTAATTATAGCATCACTGGCACAATATGTGCTGCTATCATCAGCTACATTGTTCTTGCTATCATCATTGATGTTGCTACTATTGATATCTGTTGTAGTAGTACTGGTAGTGGTTGTAGTAGTAATAATAATGGGATCACTTTCACTATCAATTTTCGTCTTTTTAGAAAAGAAATTCAAAATTGTCTTACTATTATGAAGCCTCTTGTTACTAGTATTAGAATCCATTGTTTCTTGCCGAAAGAATCCTTCAGTGGCTTAAAAAAACGTATCGCGATGTTCTCAAGTAACAGTAAATGTCGTATGCTACTTCATTTAAAATTCGCGCGAGAAGTAGCTAATCAGAATTTGTTTTGCGAACACACCTCCTAAACTGGATCCCTGGCGCATCTATATTGTAAACACTACCACAAACAGGGAGCCAGTTTAGGAGGTGTGTCGGCAGGGCGAATTGTTATTGGTTGAGTTGGCTAAACTAGTTTAGCGCACATGCGCATTGAATTTTCCACTAAAATATGGATTCGATTTATCCGGGAGACATGGGCTTGTTCTAATGAATTGTAGCACCGTTTTCAGCTGATTTAATACATGGCATTTATCTTTTTACAAATTTTATCACCACGTCGTATCAGAATGAGCATTACGCTCCATTCCGATACAACATGGTCCTAAATTTGTAGCTGCATTTGTAAAACCGGCATCCATTGAAACTACGTCAAAACCGATGTCCATTGCATTTACTAAAACAGATTCTGACTGGTTAACCACGACATGTTTAACCAATCAGGATCCGCGTTACATATTTGTTTAGGTAAGCCGCCGTCATCTAATTATCATAATGAGGGTTGCCAATTCGCCCCAGAGCAAATCGTCCAAAGGAATAGCAAATCGAGATAATAAAAATGTTATGTTGAATGTATTTGCTGATTAGAATAGTGAAATTATGACCACAAACTATTTCAAAACATTTACTTCAGTACATAATATCAGATTATTTTGCGATATACACGTTCGTGACATTACAAAATCAGTTCATGTTAGAGAGGCCTTCTAGTGTTTCATATACATGTAGTTCAGTGGAATCGCCTCCATTGACAAAAGAGCTTTAGTTTGTGACTGACTCGCGGCCAACATAAGAAGATATCGACCTCATTTTAACTTCCCGGGCACTCAAGCAATTTTCCCGTATGCATGAGCCCTATAGCGGATCATTTTATATTGGTCATTATGATATATTTGTAATTCTGTGGTAAATTCTTTTATTTTTTTCATATATTGCAAACGATCATGCATCAAAATAATGAAAAGCAGATGATCTTATACCGATTTTACACTTTATATATGGTATATTTGATTTAAAATACAGGTAATTTGAGTGCCGGGCAAAATTGTTATTTTGTTAAAAGTGCCGGGCGGGAGTAGCTGAGTGGTGGGTAGATCCGCCCGGCGCCGCCCACCGTAGGGACATCCCTGTATATAAAGCTACCACTTTTAGTGAGGGGTAGGAATAAGGATATAGCCGGATCAGTAGGTTTGCTGGAAGGTTTTGATGTCTGCAGTCCTGAATTCATTGTAGAAGGGTCTCATTGTAAATTATCATTGTTGTGTTGAATGGTCAATCAATGGCATTTGAAGTTTACCCTCCTTTTCATATTATTAGCATATTTCATATTACTAATATATATATATATATATATATATATATATATATATATATATATATATATATAATGAAACATGAAATTCTACTGACTGTAAGGCCTTTAGCAAGCCCCTAACATCAGGTCTACTTCTGTGTCATAAACAGTTGTGAAGTCTGCTACAGATTCAAAATTGAAATGCAGTGGATGGTCTTTCCATAGTTTATCAAGTCTGTTTTTTAATATATTGATGGATGGTGCAGTGACAATGTTTTCATCTAGACTGTTCCAATGGTCTGTGCACCGTAGCGGAAAAGAAAATTTTCTTAGATTCAATCTAGCTCTGATTTTCTTGATTTTCATGGTATGACCTCATGTAACACTGCTTTCATCATAAAGTTGGATAAATTTGGATGTGGGCATGTCATAATTGTTGTGTAAAATTTTGTATATTTCAAGCATATCCCCACGCAGTCGTCTGAATGCCAAGGTCGGTAGGTTCAATATTTGTAGGCGTTTACTGTATGGAAGGTTTTGCATGCCAGGGATAAGCTTGGTGGCTCGCCACTAGAGCTGGGCGGTTTCCCGATAAGACCAGGAAAGTCGCGATATTACTGTTATTGTTATCGTCTCATTTCTAAAAACCGCCAATATCGTCAAATACCGTCAGTGACGGTATTGACAATTTATATATTGTAATAATTTGATAATAAAGCATTTTATGCGAATTTGACGAGTCTGGTCTCTTCATTTCCGTATTCATGGTAGTCAAAAGCAATAATTTTCGGCACTATTATTGCAGTAAATTATATGTCCATGTGTTATATACATAGCCCTACTGTTCTTAGTATAGTTATCCTTCCATGCTCAATTAAATGTTGTTCCAATGAAGACAAGTTAAATCTGAAAATCGTAGTTGCTGACAACGTTGAATACGCAAAATAGCAGCCATTTGTAAAACACAAATAAACTTAACTCAGCCTCGTTTTGATTATATTATTGGAATACCACCTTCGCTCTCCATAGCTGATGACGCGATTGACGTCATTACAAGGGAATAAATAAAACATCGACCATCCAAATATCCTAGCGGGATAAATTCACTCGCTAACTATGACAATAAATTCAAGCGATCTAACTAAACCGGTGAAGCCATAACTGCAATCCCTCTATTCTTCACTTGTTCAAGAATAATTCAACCCACACGTGTGCATACATGTACGCTTGGGTGAGTATTGATCAGTCTATACCAGTAATACCATTGATATGCTGAATGCGCTAAAGGCAGCCGCAATATGAATGAAACAAGCCCGGCTGATCATGACAATAATTTTCAATCAAATTGTCTCCAAAATATTTAGCTAAAATCGGACAAGTTATTAATAACTAATAACCTCTTAGATCATCTTTTCTAGAAGACAGCAGATCTTATAGCGTGGAATGTGTTGTATTCACTAATTTCGCGCGTTCTGGGTCATTGGCTCAGGCGACTATTGCGCCATCGATCTATAGGGCTATGATTTAACCACTTTCAAGACGAATGCAGAGGCTTTATGGAAATATAATTTAAAGGAAATAATAAATAAAGAGCTGATTAGTTTGAAAACTTTATGACCCAAAAGTTGTTACCGACATCGACAGCAACAACTTTGAGTCAAATTGTTTTGAAATAATCTGTATAAATAGCTGATGATTATTTATTTTCACACACTCCAGTAAGTCCAGTTTATAGGATGAAGTGTGTGATTGACTTTCATGCCGGTCGACAATGTTCTAAAGGGGTGGAATGGGGGCTGGGCGGACAGGTGGGGTTGATTAGTCAATTCCTTAGTAAACTTGACCATTTTCAATAATTAACCATTCAGTACCAGAATTTTGCACGTCAAGTATAATAATGTAATCAGTGATCGACGATTCTTATCTACAATTCTACATTCTCTATTTTATTGCTAAAAAAATTTCATGTCATTTTGTTATCTTTATACACGCATACACGCGCGCAGCTGATCACGTCTTCAGACCTGGTTTGTCCATTAATTGCTCATGTGCCTAATCGCGTGGTCTTTCTCGCGGAGCATTCATTATAAGCTTTCAATAGCAATAATAAAAACAGCTGATCGTGAATGCTTCACTAAACACTGCACCCGATTATGACCTGGTTAAAACCAATGAAAGATACTTGATGTTTCTAACCAATCAGATTGGACCCTTGGGATTTCCCTTGGAGATTCCTGCGCACACAGTGACGGAGTTAAGGCCACTTATGCGCATCTTCCTCTTCACAATGACAAAGTAAAACGCAAAAAGGCGAGAAAAAATATTTTATTTGGTGCTAAAACAGATATAATACAAAGTGTAGGCTTTGTTTGTTTATACATCTAAAAAGGATGCCTATTCATAGATTGGCCATATTAACCCTATCATATCCAAAATTATTCCAAATACCGCGATATTAGTAGTTATCGCGGTATTTTTCACAGATACCGTTATCGTCATCCCAATGACAATACCGCCCAGCTCTACTCGCCACTGTACATTTTCTATTGCATTTATGTATTTTTTCAAATATGGTGCCCATACTTTATGATACTACATTGGCATATTCGATATGCGGGCCGACAAGGGATTTGTATAGATGTTTAAAGCTTTCTTTGTCTATGTGGCTAAATGTTCTTCTAATCAGTCCCATAATTTGGTTAGATTTGTTTATTTTTTCATTTATATAATAATCAAAACTTAATCGTTCATCAAATTCAATCACGACCCATGCAATATCCTTTTCAGTTGATGAAGTCTATTATCATTATGATACTATGGTTATTTGGGTCCATTGTATATTTGTGTATATAATACATATATAGTAGTAACATGAAATATGCTAATGATATGAAATAGGAGGGTAAACTTCAAATGCCTGTGGGTCAATACTCAATTACAATAGCCCCATTTATTATTACGAAAAATGGTAACATTGATAAAATATATTATATAAATCGAGTAATTAATAATTTTATCGACAGTGAATATATTATTGCAAATACCTTCATCTCCCTCGTCTTCTGGATCAGCGAATTGTGGCGTGGGATTTGCTAATTTCTCCAACTCTTCTCTCAAAGACGACATGCTTCTTCTTCTTCTTGTTCGGTATATTCCGCCTGTTGTATGATGACGTTTACCACAATCGTGTCGATCCCACAAGATGTGTCAGAAAGGAGAGTCGACGGTTGAATACGTTGTACTTAGATGCATGCGAATTCTTAGAGGATACCGTATCAACCACATCACTGAGCTACAAACTCTGGTTGTTGCATTCAAATCTCTATATGTATTATGTCCATATGCAGTGTGTAAATCCATGGCTATGCTAAGTCAAAGATTCAGGGTATGGATTTAAGATTGGAAATCTCAGTATTGTTGCTGCCATATGTGTCGATAAAGTCATATAAATTAGTGACAATCAACTGCATATGTAAATTCTATTGAACACCGCAAGTAATTTCAATTCAATTCAATCCAATTTTATTCAACATCTGAAACATATATTACATTGTCGTATACAAACGAATACATGTATATATATACGATCACAGGATCTTCTAAGCAGTTCAGAAAACACTGCAAATCCAACAAATAAATTTACTGCATTAATCAGAGGCAAAAAACATGTCTAAATCAGCTACTTGATGAATGCACCGAGAAAATAATGTCCTTTGGATACTTCGCCATAACTAATCAAGATCAAGATATGGCAGGTGATAGGCAGTCATGGTCAGGCAGCCAGACATACACATATTTATTTTCAGACTGAGTGAGGTATGAGTGGATTTTAATTATTATTATTATTATTATTATTATTATTATTATTATTATTATTATTATTATTATTATTATTATTATTATCACCTTCTTTCCATAGAGGAAAGAGAGTAATGTGACTATGTGAGTCTGTGTGCGAGTCTATTTCTAGTGTGTCTGCCATGGCTGGGTTTCTTAGAGCTCTATTGATCGGTTTGGGATCACGTTTTTTACACAGTGTAGACTAGAAAGGACCGGCGAGCTCATAACACCATGGTCAGTTGCCATGTGTGCGACAGACCATTAGATGGGGACAGGGTCAGAGGCCACTGCCACATCACTGGTCTATACCGGGGAGCAGCACACAATGTGTGTAATCGAAAGCTGCGCCTCAACCCTAGGACCACCACCATCCCATTCATGTTCCACAACCTGCGTGGGTATGATTCTCACCTCATCATGCAGGCCATCTCCCAAACAGAGGGACAGATAAACTGCATCCCCAACAATATGGAGAAGTACATCTCCTTCAGCATCACTTAACAAGCTGGTAGCTAGTTCCACAACGTTCTCTCTTACAAAACCGTATGAACCTAACAATGCCAAGCATAAGCTCCTGCTCCGCAAGGGTGCATATCCCTATGAGCACATGGATGGATGGCACCGTTTCAATGAAACCTCTCTCCCACCTCAAGCTGCTTTCTACAGTACACTCCCTGGCGAGGGAGGGAATATCTGACAGCGACTACAACCACGCACATGCTGTCTGGTCCCAGTTTGGCTGCCAGACCATGGGAGACTATCATGACCTCTATCTGCGGTCTGACACTCTGCTCCTTGCAGATGTCTTTGAGAACTTCCGCATCATGTGCCTCCAGCAGTATTGTCTGGACCCAGCACACTATTACACAAGCCCGGGGTTGAGCCGGGATGCACTTCTAAGGAAGACAGGTGTGGGGCTGGAGCTCTTCACTGACTACAACATGCATCTCTTCATAGAGAAATGATTCATGGGTGGTGTATCAATGGTCAGCAAACGCTATGCTAAGGCAAATAACCCATGCATACCTGGCTATAATCCACAATAGCCAACAAGCCACATCATGTATCTGGACGCTAATAATCTCTATGACTGGGCAATGAGCCAACACCTCCATTTTGCAAGAAGTGAACTTTGCTATATCCAAAGTACAGCACTGTTGCTCTGACTGGGTGAGTAACCCCCTCGCTCTCCGAACAGATTGGCAATATGAAAGCTGAGCGGGTTGCCATGGTTAGGCGGGATGTCCCTTCCTCTGAGGTGGCACTGACCTTCGAGTGCCGACTCGAGATCCTTGTGGCCACTGGTTAGGCGGAGTAGGGCATATGACTTCGTTTTCTGTTGATAGAGACAGCAATCAGCCGGATCATGCACCTCACCGAGAACGTTGGTCCCAGGCACCACAAGTTTGAAGTTGTCTAGCTCCCCCACTTCCTGGACCCAGGCTTGGGTACAAGTGCAAATGCATTTGCATTTGCATTTTAATGTATTTGCACTTGCATTTGCATTTAAATGCAATTATGAAATTTTTGATGCATTTGCATTTGCACTTGCATTTGAATCTCATGTATTTGCATTTGCATTTGCATTTTCATAAAAAGGGTTGCATTTGCATTTGAGTTTTCAAATGCATTTGAGGGTTTTTTTCAAAGGCACTACTTTTTTCATTTTGCATTTCTTTCAAAATAGGATGGAGCCTAGCTGCTGCTGCTGTAAATAGCAGCCACAGCACCCAGTCAAATTAATTTCAAAATATTCAACCAAATTATTTGTTAAATCATAAAAATGGCATTTCTGTTGCTAGAAATTAGAAATTAAATCCTCTTTTATTTATTAACACATTTTACTCTGAATTTATTAACATGTTGCTCTCCGCCATAAATATACATATATATATATGTATGTGTGCAAAATCATGCATATTTTGAAATTGGTCTAGCTTAAGTCAGTTGAGATCTTAGCAAAACAACACATTTTAGTTAATTTGTTTCCGAGATAATCTACAGCAAGGTATCTCTAGAGTAAAATTAAATATGATCACCTAGATAGAAGGAATGGGTGCCTCCATTCTCTTGTCCAATCTATTGACCCTTTAACCCGTACATACAAAACCACTGAAATCATTGGCTCAGTGATTGTCTTCTCTTGACAATTGAGACAATTGGACTAAGCGTTGTTGCTGCATTAATCATAATGGTGATTTTCAGGAAAATTAATAATATTCATACAATCATCTGTTTTAAAGAACCGCAATCTTGTGGCCCCAAAATACAGGTGGTCACTAGAGCACTTTCGACTGTACAATCTGTTCAACAAGTATTTGCTATATTTTTTTTGCCAAGATCCTTCCTTTCAAAGTAATTAGCGTGAGCTTAGTAATATATCTCTGGTTGCTCAATCTATGAATAGGTATATTGTAACGCCATTCATTCAGAAATCAGTTAATCCTTTATTTGTAAAGACTGGCCTATTGAATGCCCATTTGCATTACAAGAGAAGACAATTTTAGAAAATTTATGACTGATATGACTGGCTCGGTAATCGAGTCAGTTATTCCAGTGGTAAATCTTCAAAGATTATCTTCTTGGAATGCAAATAGACATTTACCAAGATCAATAAATAATAGATGCTAATAATTCTGCATGACATGGGTTAATTTACTGTTCACCTATTGTGATTAGAAGCTCTTGTCATTCAGTCTAACTATACACACATACTCAGGCATGTGTTATCTCAGCCATAGGAATTAATATTTAAACTTTTGAATCCTGAAATGCGAGAATCTTAATTCAGGTATTGAACAAGCTGATGAATATTTTGAAACAAATTTAACTGGAAACCTTTGCCTACAGCTTTCGACTGTAATTTGACTGGAACCTGTTGCTGCCCTAGGCACAACAGCAGCTATCAATCAAATTACTTTCCAGAGATTCAACATTATATTTGATAATTATTTTGAAAGCACTTTTACTGGCACATGTTATTTCCATAGACACAATAGCGATTAGTGAAATTACTTTCAAAATAGTTAAAACAAATTTGAAAATTAAATTCTCTAATGGTTACCCCCTTAAAGGTGAAATAAGTATTATTTCTTTCATAGAAAAGTTTCATTTGCAGATAGAGACTATTTTTGAAAATTTTACACTGCAATGGCTAGTTCGATAAGCAAGCCAGTCATTCATGTGGTAAAATTTCAAAAATATTATTTTCTTGGTCTGAAAATTGGCATTCTTAAGATCAATACATATGCCGTGTTTGGTCAGTTTGGCCATTCCTGGGTTAATAATAATAATAATAATAATAATAATAATAATAATAATAATAATAATAATAATAATAATAATAATAATAATAATAATAATAATAATAATTATTATTATTATAGTAATAATATGTTATTCTATTATTGACAGTACGTGTAATGTTGTTTATCATGCTTTAATAATATGTAAATCCAAAAGAAATGGATTATTTTAATTTCCAACAGTGATTATTAAAAAATACAGTCAAATCATTTCTCCTACGATAGAACCCACTACATGATTGTGTTACACAATGTTCTCCCAAAGATAGTCACTCCCAGCTGGTGCATAGTTGACAGATGCATACTACAGTGTTCCAGAATTTCAGTACCAGAAGTGTGTCCACATATTCAAATGCATTTGTAAATGCATTTGCATTTGCACTTGCACTTGCACTTGCATTTGAATAAGTTGCACACATTTTCATTTGCATTAAATGCAATCGAGCTAGGGTGCATTTGTACTTCAATTTGCATCTGAATCATTTGCAAACATTTGCATTTGCATTTAAATGCAATACCATGCACTTGTACCCAAGCCTGCCTGGACCACCCCTCCTTTCTGAACCAAGAGTGCTACAGCTACGCAATCTGAGGCACCTCATTGAAATGTCAACTCTAGACGCTGATTAGCCGTGGCCTGGACCTGCTGGTGCTCTCGCTCTACATGTAGGATTCGTTGTCTAGAGCACCCACATTTTAGTTCCTGCTCGTTCTCATCATGCCAGACCTGAAGTCACGGAGAGTTCATCGTTACTCCATCAAGATGTTCGGTGTACAACCGGACGAACAGCTTATCCTGCATCAAGGCCGGGTTCACATGTGTTTCTCGAGGAGGGAGAAGAGTGGCACCGCAGCAGATATTTCTATGTCTGGTTGTAAGTCGAATTCTGTGAATCCTTCATTACATCCGGCGGCATAGTACCCTTTCCCCTTCATGTAATAGGAAGGTCTACGAGCCAGTGGAGCCAAGACCTGGTACCCATCGTTCACATAGGTGGTGTCCAGGGTGTTGTTGCTCTGCATAATCTCCCACCTACTCACCACCTGTGGGAGCTCTACCTCCTTCACTGCTGTGCTCTTGAGCTTAAACCTGAGCGTTATGCTCCTAATCTCAGGGATCTGTCCCGAGAGGGTGAAGTCGATGAACTTCCCCGCTGTGGATAAAGGGTTCGCATCATGGATACTAGGTCGAATGACTGTCAGACAGTCCTTCTGAGGATCAGTGTGGTGCGAGGCCACGGGTTCAACTGCCCCATCTTGATGCTGTATATATTGCTGCATATTTAAACATCTGTATATACAGGTTTTAAATGGTGATGTTTGGTAAAGTTATCTAGCAGATCGTCTTTGGAGGGCAGAAACCAGTGCAACCCTCCACAAAGAAACCAGTACAGCTGCCGATTGACAGGGTCTGACGACTACTTTGTGATGTCAACATTATCTACAAACAAGCCAAGGTCCCACCTCCGTCTAATGCGGAGATACTGACTGCCATAGAGGAGACCATGCTGACTCGCAGTACAAAGGAACTCCTGACTCAGATACTCTACCGGAAGCTTGCTAGCGCCCAGGGCAGGTCACTAGATCTCCCCAGGACACCCACTAAGAGTCCTGTAATTATAGCTCTCTAGAAGGCTAGGGTTGATCCCAAAGATCTACTAACTGTCGGGAAGTGGTCTGGCATATTCAGCCTTCACACTGATGATGGACACTGGATGTTGGATGCTATATAGGCTGGGCCCACAGATTACTTCCCACAGGAGATCGGTGCAGTCGTGACTGAGGGCCATGAGGCTGGGCATGCCACTGGTCACACCGAGGTAGAGAGGATGGGTTGGCTGCTGGCCACAAGGAGGACATTGAGCACATCTTCAATGAAGGAGGGCGCGAGGGGCTGGCGAGAGACGAGGCAGCATTTAGAATATTCCCCACCAAGAACTACCAGGATTACCGCATCAAAACCTGCCTCAAGGCAAATGCTAAGAGGGCATGGCTGAAGTGGGTCTTCCACGAGAAGTTTCAGTCAAGGCATCTGATCCTCAGTGGATAGCGTTTCAGAAACATTCTCAAGAAGATGATGAAGTTCCTCAAGCGTCTGACGAAGTTCTTCAAGCTTCTGACGAAGTTCCTCAAGCTTCTGACGAAGTTCCTCAAGCTTCTGACAAAGTTTCCCAAGCTTCTGAAGAAGTTCCTTCACCCTGAAAAAGCATCCCCACCACTACTACTACTGTCGTGGCTCAGCTTCCTAGGCTAATGCTTTCACTTTAGCTTCCTGGTGGGATCCAGCTTGTAGCTGAAGGTTTCTGCTTTCTCCAGAGAAGGCTTGAAGCAGGACAGCTCACCTGTCTCCTTGTTGTTGAAGATGAAGAGGTATAGATCTGCGACTTTCTGCATGCCTGCGATGAAGTCTTGCTTGGTCTCCTTGAGGGTTAGGCTGTCGTATACCATGTCACCCAGGGCCCGACCACTCTTTGAGCTAAAGTACAGGAGTCTCGCATTGTGCCGGATGTATGGCGATATCTCACAGGTGTACTTCTGAAAGAGGATGAAGACAGTGGTCTTGGTGTGCCGAATGCATCTGGTGATGCTGCTGAGGTATGCGACTGTCTTCTGGTCCATCATGGGGTCGTAAATAACTAGAACAAATGGTTCAGTTAGTCGAGCCACGAGCAGCTTCTCCATCAGTGCTTGTAGGTTGTGCATCTTGGTGATTGGACTGTTGTACCTCTGATCATTATTGTTGACTACCTCAGCGGCGGAGTCGGACACCAGGAGGATGTATCGAGACTGAAGATGGTCGGTGAGCAGGTCCCACAGCAAGATGTTTTTTCCATGCCCTGACGGGGCAATGATCAGCACCACCTGACCGGCATCATCTGGTCTACTGCTGTATGGCACTGACATGTTGCATGTGCATGTGAAGGATGGTCAGCAGCACTTCAGCCATAGCCTCGCCTATATCTGGGAGATTAGATGGCTGTACTTGCTGTACCATTTTTGCCTGCTTTGTGGCTAGCATTGTACCGCCGGCGGATATGAAGGATGCGATAGAGGCATCAAGCATGAGATCCCAACAACAGCTGAGAAGGGAATGCAGAGGGCCTGTGTCAGTGCCTTCAGCATCTAGCACCTCGAGCATCCCTATGATGCAAGCTCGAGCAGCCATGCTTATTATGTGATCTTAAATGGCAGGCCAAAGAATCCTGACTTCTTCACCTCGGGTAGTTGGAGCTTTGCTGTTGCATTCGCTTGGCCATCCACTGTGATATGACTCAGGCCGATGGTGCCTAATTGAGATTCTCACCATCTTGTTGGAATTAACCAGGTCCTGTGTGTAGGACTTGGCCATAACCTTGATGGCACCAGCCTCATCGACTCCGAGCATACCTCACATCACTGCCCTGTCTTTGATGCCCATCCCCTTGTATAGTCTTGGCCTTGTTGATGGCTGATTGTTCAACCATGTCAGTGTTTCCGATGAGATCTCTGGCTGGGATGGTACCTCGGATCTCTCGAGGTTCTCCCTTCTCATCGAAGTCTAGGAAGGAGATTAGGCAACAGTCTCATCTGAACTGAGGCATGCCTCGCCCAAGTGAGCGAGATCACCTAGCTCTTTGCTCTCTAGGTCTGTGAGTGACAGAGACAATATTGGGGTATACATACATCTTAAACCTAGTCATATCCCCAGTGGAATAGATGGGCATATGTAGCCCATGCGGGGGGCCAAGGAAATAGGTAGCAGTGCTCATGATACTGGCCCTCCCTGCAGTGGCATGCCTTGTGGGCTGACCACCATTTCTGGGAATTGGAAATCTTCAGTCCATGTGGTCGACTATGCGCTACCGACTCTGGCATAGCCCACCATGCCTCATAGGCTACTGTTGTGTTATGGACCTGCCAAGCTTCCATTATATATAGCATCTTAAAGCTAGACATAGACCACGATATCTCAGCCATGGCATTCGATGATGTTGGATGGGGTGGTGTTCTGCATACCACCAAAGGATACTAAGTATTCAGTGTCTAGGTGGCGGGACGTGGTGCTGGCAAAAACGTTGTTTCAGCGGAGGTGCTACAACCTACCACTGCCGTTTTACAGAGGAAAGAAGGCTTGTTGTGTGCGGAGAAAGAGGGGGATGTCATTGCTGCGGATGGGGGAGGCAACGTAGGCATTTACATGTGTGAAACCGTGCATTTGGGTGCCAGTGTGAAAGCTGATTTTGGTGGATGAAGGTCGGCCACTGAACGTTGTTGTATGAAGGCCGCAGTTGAGCCTGGAGGCGGATACGGGCACCGAAGTGGCTCTAGGTGATTCGGTGCCCTTAGGAGTTTGACTGCTTCTCTGGTTGCGGTGTGCTGAGGTCGGGAGCAGGCGTGGTGGAAGGAGGTCGGTTAGGACACCGCTGCCTCCAATGGCCTGGCTGACCGCATCCGAAATAGATGTGCGGTGGTGGTGCGGTGCTGGTGGTGTTTGTTGTTCTAAACTGTGTGGTGGTGAGGTTGGTGCTAAGTGTCATAACTAAGTTTGTAAGTGCTGAGATTTGTTTATTAATCTCGTCTATCCATTCTCTCATGTTGCCGTTGTTGTTGTTGCGCTGGTTCCCACGCCCGGGGGCCCCATTGTAACTTCCTCTACAGGCATGCCCCCTTCCTCCAGGCACCGGATTCTGACTGGAATTCTGTACAGCTGGTGGTGGTGATGTCTGTGTGGCCGGTGTTGATGGACTGGGGGAGCATTAGCGGGCAGGGCGATAGCTGCACCCTCTATCTCGTTGATAGGATGAAGTTGGCGTCGGTTATTCTTCTCCCGCTCCAGAAAGTTCTCTATACAAACTGCGGTTGCTGTTAATTGGGTCAAACTCCTGTGGTCGCCTAGAAATAGCTTTTCTTTCAGGGCGGGTTCACCGCTCAATGCATTGATAAAAGTGTCACAATGCAAATGGATCACGCCTTCTGTATTGGTGCTCGGATATACATGGGCGACTAGCCTCCTAATTCAGCTAGCTAACTCGGGAAGCGTTTCTCCCGCGTGTCGTCGGAGGTTCTTAAGTTGAAGACGACTGGTTTCTCCGAGGGCTGAGTCGCCAAATCGCTCCATCAATGCTCGTTCCATTTGTGTGTAGGTTGGTGTGTAGTCAGTTCCTTGAAGGGCTTTTCCGGAAGGTTTTGCGGCGAGATATTCACCCATTTACTGATAGTTCCAGCTGTTAGTCCGACTTATGATCTCGAACTGTATCTTATAATTGGTCCAGTCATTCTCCCCACTAAATTCGGGAGGGAGGATGACTCGGCCAAGACCGCGGGAAGAATGAAGCGGCTGAAATTGGGGTGGTGCGGGTATCTGAGAATCTGACGAATATGCTGAGGCTGGTCATGGCACTGGTGGTGGTGGTGTCTCCCGTCGATGCAGATGTACTCCAATTTAGTGAGTCTGCCCCGGTTGTGGAGCCATAGACCGGCATGGGTCTATGGACGGGAGGCAAATTGTTGTGAAGATTACACGGACGTTCTCCCCGAGGTGAGGACTGATATTCCTCATATGGTGGTGGTGCAGTTGGCTGACAGTCGTGATGTGTAGCGTGACTGATATACCGGCGAAATGGTGGTGCCGATTCCTCCCGATTAAGCTGCGGTGTGCCCCTTGTGTATAGCGTTGTGCTAGAAGGGGACGGGGCGGGAGGTTGTCTGTATTGTGGATTATTCCCCGGCCATATAGTCTCCGTAGATGACACAGATGAATGATAGTAGTCTGAAGGGCTATTGATATGCCCGTAATCGGGTCTTTGTCAGAGTCGTCCATGATTCGGCCCTGTTGGTGGTGGCCTGTTGCAGACGTCCGATATAGTTCTGAACTCTGTTCCCGCCTGTGAGCATCCTGAAAGGTGCCGTCACTAACAGGCAAAAACAGGTTATAGTGCGGTGTTGTTAACTTTTGCTGAATTTCTGGCATAGTCGGTGAGCATGTGAGCTGAAAATCCATCGTATGATGCTACCTCTTGATTGAGGGAGTTGTCGCAAAATGGAGAAGGTATTGAACTGAGCTCACTATATGGTGTGGGCATGAGTTCGCTGCGTGTGGTTAATGATGTTCTTCGAGCCCCACATCGGGTGCCACTTATAGCTCGCTGGGTAGTGTCTGGCCATTCCGGTGTATCATGTCGACTCGCCGTGCTGCAAGTGCACGACGAGTGATGTTGCTGGTTAGCATCCAGTCTCGGGGTGACGGACCTTGTATGAGACTGCCCTGCGGGTAACCAAAACCGGCTCCTAAGGCGGTGGAACTCAATTGTTCCGGTGGGGCCGTGCGACCATCGTCGCGAACTTTAAACACAACCTTCTCATCCCAAGAATTTGTGTCACCAGTATGCCTGTCCATAGCAATTTCGTGATCTATGGACTTACAAGATTTGATTTGGTGACCTAAAAATATAAGTCTATACAATGATTTTACCTAAACAATTATAAATATGCTAGATAACACTACAGTAAGAGCATACAAGACAGGTAGATGAACCTTTAAACATGGGGCTCCCGGAGGTACCACACAGACTCGTAGGTCCGCAGAGGTATCCCCGCAAGGGAGGCTCCCATACACGAGACGTAGCTAATTAACTCATTATAAGTTATTATACCTCTAGGTTGAAAGGAAGAAGATTATCTTGGATGGAAAGTTATGTGCCTCATGCGGGCACTACTCCTAGTGCCAGTTTGGGTGAGGAGTATTATCCTCGTGTGTACCGTCACCGCTGAATCCTTGCGAGAGGCAAGTGCCTCGCGTGGGCCTCTGTCTCAGGAAGGTGTCGCCACTGCTTAAAGTGGAAGAAGAGTAGTAGGCAAAAATGGGCCTACTCTAATATTTCAACCAAAAATGCTTGAGAAAGAAAAGACCATATCTAGTAGGATTATAACTATAGTGATGCGTGCTGTTTTACGTAAAGATGGGACGAGCGATTCCCGATGGATTCCCTTGTCACCGTCTTATGTGATTCTTAGTATGCTGAGTTAGTAGTTGGCTTTATTTATGCGGGCCTTCTGCTTTGCTTAATTAGCGTTTAGTTGTTTTTAAAACAAGAGCTATTTTTGGCCGCAAATGGCTGGTATCTACCTAGGTATTAGACACGGCTGTCACTGAGAACAGATGCCCTAAGACATCAATACTGAAGACAGCGCTCATACATGTTACTTAGTAAGATCTCCAAACTGGGTAAGAATCTGGAATCCCGCTCCGTAGCCACATAAAATGTTACAAGACATAGGTTACTTTTCACGAAAGTGTTATTAGACCATTGTTCTATCATTATGGTGGGGGTGAGAGAGACAAATACCCACCGTAAATGTCCTTCCCACAACGGCGTGGCAGATCTGAATATCATGCCCAGACATTCTTATGGAATTCGGTGGGGATACGTATCTCGCCCGTCGCCGGGTCCTATGGAACTAACCGTTTAACCTGTCGCTAGGTTTATATACAAGTTGCCCTGTTTTGCACTGCGGTGCGGGAGGTTTGTTCAGTAATAAAAATAATAATTAATATATGTTTTCGCAGTGCTTTCCTACATTGGCTAAAGTGCTAACTACTAGGTGTCCAAAGATACAAGGGGAATGTATGTGATACCACACCCTGGCCATCACCCCTCGGAAACCCCAACAGTTTCCCAGAGTCGGATCAGCCCATGGTGCGGATGGGAACGTCCAAACAATTAAGAAGCCACAAGGCTGAGTGGAGCACGAAGAGAGACAAAATCTTACTTATGAGTCTTACCGGAGTGCGGGGCTAGATTATCGCACTGCCGGAAGAGAAGAGTATATTACCGAGTTGGTAATGAGGAAAGTGTCTCTAATCATTTTGAACCTATATCAGCGAGCTGAATAGAAAAGGTTTAGTCGGTATCATGCCGGGCTAAACAGAGTTATAGCACGGACAGCGACCTCAGTGAAAAATTGTTGGTGGTGGGAGAAGGTGCTGTATATATAAGTGTTGCTGGATAGTGTTTCCTACATGCACTGCAGTCCTATATTTTCTATAAATAAGCAAAACATATGAACTGATGGCCACTGGCCATATAAATACATAATCTAACCAGAACAATCAATACGGTATCAGATGGTCAAAGTTATATATTTAGTACAGGTTAATGAACCTACTACAGTGCGGTTAGTAAAACACCTTACAGAAAATGAGAATAACTATAAACAAATACAGAAATTATAACTAGCGGTCCTAAGACCGTTACGGTACCTTTTAGACATCGGGACCGTTCTTACGGATACAATATAATTAAAGAAGTACATATAGAGAAATAATTAAACTGTGAAGTATAGTTACTTGAATACTCGGTAGTCATTCTTAAGTTGGGCTACCGTGTTACTGAAATTGATACGGCATTCTGTAGTTGACGTGCGTTGATGCATCCTTAGGAAGCTGGAAAGTTCCTTCTGCAAGAACACTCATGGCGGGAGGACATCGCTCAGCACTGTAAGCCTAATAGGATGTCTAACGAGCAGTCAGCAAAAGATACGATAGTACTACTGTGGTGAAGAAAGTTCCCATACACCGATGGCATGGATGGAAGTTGTAAACAACCCGATCACAAGCTGGGGTTGTCAGAGGCAAACGAAGATACAAAACAAAGCTTCACTATGCTGGGTACATCAGCCAGCTCTGAAGACGCACCGGGCAGAGTGTACTTGCTGCAGTCGAAAGTTAGAAGAACCTACACGACATTAGTGCGGTGACAGTTGAAATACCACTTTTAGGCATGGCCGGCAGATACGGTGAGTCATCCGTCAAAGAACATCCTGCCTCTACATCTGTAGAATCACATATTCAGGCCGTAAAGGCCTCACTGCAAATTCGTGTTCTGAAGTAGATATTGATATTCGTGAACAATAATCAGATAGTTCCAAATTACTCCCGTAAGTAGGGAGTTACAAAATTGTTTTAGTGCGGTGGTTTGGGAAACTGCCAGCTACGGGAGAAAAACCTGACACATAGCGAAGTAATATGCGTATTGTCTGTTGCGCTGATAGTAGCTGGTACAGATCCAATCTGTTCGGCCCCTGGCCGAGGATGCTCCCGATCTCTGGATCGCATCTCCTTTTATACTCCTCATGACGTCACAGGCACAGGCTCCAACCAATCATCGTTCGAGCAACAGCCAATCAGCGCGTAGCTAATAATGGCGCAGTCGAAAGTTCTTTGAACATTCTAGAAGTTCTGCGCCCACATGGTTCTGACGGCACAGCAATATTTTGAAGATAATCAAAAAGGATTTTCCGTGGATAACTCAGCCATTTCTTAACCGATTTTGAAATGGTTCACAGATTTAAAAAGCCCGTCGAATTCTGGTTTTGAGTAATGCCAGATTTAATGGGAATAGGTAATCAAAAAGGATTACAGGGTACCATCTCGGTACACTAAAAGTGTCATCCTATCTTGGTCGTAAATTACGTGCTCCATCAAAAATAGCATCTAAGCGCGCACATGCGCATTATGTGCTTTAACAAACTTAGTCATTTTCGCAACGCGATCTCTCTCATAGGCCCATATACGCTTATGGCACTACCCAGGGGTTGTGTTCAGGGAGCGAATCCAGGACGGGCGGCGTGTACCCAGCTTAGCTGGTACGGCCGGTACCCGACTGGTCGATCTGAACTACAGGTACCCAGACAGATGTCTCTATGGAAACAAGTATTCCCGACGTTAGTCCCGAACACCACGGTGCCAGTTCAGCCCCTCTCCTATCATGCCAGGAGTCCAGTGAACATATGACTAACTCTGAGGAGGATGACGAGATATGTAATCACTCTCTTCCTCCTCAGAGCAGGTCTACAAGATCTGGGAAGTCGTATCTGAAGACTTTCTCGTTTGTGCTGTCCAAGGGGAAGGACTGAAAATTTCTTCCACTGACCTCTTCCCTTTCCCATCCACTTCATGCTATTACCCCAATTATAGAGTTACCACAAGCGGAAGCTGAGGCTGCCCCAGGCCATGCTTCCTGTTGGGTGGAACATGTAATAAATAGCATGGAAGTGAAGAGGCTTGATGAGGCCTTGGCTTGTTTTCAAGAACAGCAAAACCGTACAACTCGGTGTACCCTTCAATACCAGCAAACCGCGAAACCATCCCCATCCCAAGGTGCACCCCATCCTATAGCACCACTACTTAGATTGCCTAAGTTTCCGATCAACCACGTGCTTTCAAAACAAGAATCACGTGATCAGCACTTCTAATTTCCAGTAAATTGGATCAAAGGCTATAAACAAAAGAACCGCCCAATGCATATCTACCACAGCATGATGGAAGAGGCGAGAGGTGGTGAGTCGGGGCACAGCCGCTGACGTCATCGCACTCTCCCACACCCCATCGAGCGTTCCAGCCTGAAATTTGAACAGGCGAGTTTATAAGCATCCAACATGAAAAACCGATTCATGCTAATTACAAGGTGAGCTTCCCCAGGAATAAATAGTTCCAGATTTTAATATTGATCGGAGACTCGATTTTCCGCTGAGTGGGGATGAAGGCGGCTATCCTTCCATCTTATATATATATATTTGCATCCTGCCATTAGAAAAACAAGTACGCCGGACAGACCATATTCAAGAAAGCGCAGATTGGCTCATGAACCAGAGATCTGAGTGGTTCCCAGGACGTCCGCGAGCAAGTTAATCAAGGCTATGAAAATAAGAAAGTTATCCGCAATCACTGCAGCAGCATCAACGCACAGCATCATAGCATCATTTACGCACTGTACAGCCAGAATCATCACCACTGCCACAACAACAGTGATGTCAGCAATCTCAGCACCGCCACCAGTCAGAACTACACCCATCATTGTCACCACCACCACTAGTGCATCCGTAAATACATCAGCAGCTTCATCCAACTTAAGTACTAATGACCTAGGCACGGCAGAATGTATGAATAGGTGTGCGGAAAATGGAACACTTATTATTTTATTATTTTTGAAATATTTTTCGTCTTATTATATATGTTTTTATAATCGAAACCCAGTCCCTTGGCTGACCACAGTCATCCTACACAGCTACGCAAAATTCTTGCATAGCTGTGTCTCACAACAATAATCGCTACGGATACCTGTGTTATAAACATGTTGTGTACGATGTAAGTACACAACACACCTTGGCGAATATGTCTTATTCCTGTCATGCTGTCCCAGCTATTGCTGGGGCCGCCTGATGAACCCGTTTTTACCTCGTTAAAATAATATTTTTCTTATTATTTCTCTCGGATTGTGGATAGCGAGAGCTATCTGTGCGGACCCGCCAAAACGGGCAGCATTGCATGCCTTCCCTAATATATCCGGAATACATATGTAATTACACATATACTGTGATATTCATATTGTGGTACTGTATGTTTCAATATATATATTTTTTTCTTATACTTTTATAACTATGTATGATTAAGGTACGTTGGAGCTTGGGAGTTCTGGGCGGAAAAACAATCATCCGTCCAAATCAGGTAGTAAAATAAAGAAAAAGCATGCACCGCGTAATAACCCAAACAAAAAAGAAAAGGCCTGGCAAAATAATTCCAGGTCAAAAATTAAAACTAAAAGTATGCCTCCCTCCCAAACTCTTTTGCACCTCTATGTGCACTTCTCTGATAATTACGCGTCTCTCACGTTACTACTCCTCTCGGCTATGCACCTACTCGGAAGTCTATAATTCCTGCCTGGTGTGCTCCTGTGCGTTCGATCCGCGAAGTGTTGATCATTTGTCACGGGTGTCAAACTATGAGGGGGTGGTGTAGCACAGATCAACTGGATGGGTACGGATGGGACGACCGCTCCGGGTACGTTCCAAGCACGCAGCCCCCCCACCCTTAGTAGGATAGTACGCCTGTATAAAGGCCTATGAGAGAGGTTTCGCTAAGATGGCTAAGTCCGTAAGAACGTGTATCGCGCATGCGTGCGCGTCAGACCTTCCCTGACATCACGTGTCAGTATTGGGAGGGAGTATATGCTTATAGTGTACCGAGTTGGTACCGGTGATTTCCTCAAATCACACTATTCTCGTGGTTCTTGGTAGCAATCAGGACGGGAATGAAACGAGGATTTCAGAACATTTTACTTTTTTTAAATCGGACCAGAAATGGCCGAGTTATCCTTAAATGGCTCATTTAAATTATATTCAAAGTATTGTTTTGGCGGCATAATCACGTGTATGTATTAAATGAATGGGGAATGCGCTGTTCACATGATCACCACGTCACCATTTCTAGCCGCACGCTGATTGGCTACTGCTCGCCCGCTGATTGGATGGAGCGTCCTGCCTCTGACGTCACGAGTAGTATAAAAGGAGCCAAAATTGGAGAATCGAGAGCACTTCGGCGTGGAAGCCAACACAGTCAACAAGACTGCTGGTCCAGTGCAGTGTTAGACGTGGGAGAACTGCTAGCTGACTGTGGTACCTACACCACAGCAGTGCCATTCGGAATTGAGATCTCTTGCACTGGTGAGCAGTCTGGAACATCCGCGATAGAATTTTGGAAGCTCCCAGACGGCCATCCGGGGGCAAAATAAATTAATATAAGAACTCCCGTTACCGAACTTTCACAGAGGAGTTTCCTGTGGATGGGCCTTGCAGGCCCGATGTACTTCTACATGATGTAGAGCTGAGGTTATTCTTGGTAGATAACTCGCGGGATCTTCCGGACCACGTTGAAAAGTGGTATCAAACTTCCACGCGGCATGTCGCGTTTGTTAATTAACTTTTAGACCACAGTCTGGTGGGACGCTGCTCGGTGCGTCGCAAGAGCTATGCGACGTATCCCGCACCGTGTACCCAGTTTAATGTACATGCATATTTAATTACAAATGTAGCCCTCCATGTTAATGGGCAACTTTCAAACTACCATCGCTGGACGGAAACTTTATAACAAACTGTGTAAATTATGTATCAGTTATTCTGACTGTTTAGTGGACATCTTCCTCTAACTGTTCTTCTTCATCGTCTTGAGAATGAGCCGCATTAACAGTCTGCTTGTGGAAATCTTCCCTGCATTCAGGATCGTGCCATCTCGCGCTACTCAACTGTAGCATATCAATTTCCGTGATTTATGAACTCTTACTGTACCGATGACCAATAGGTACTCAAGTAACTATACTATTGTGCATTTCATTATTTCCATAAAAGGTACTGATGACTAATAGGTACCTGCCCGGCCTCGCCGACCACATTTTTATACTTTCTGTTTCTTATTGTATATATTATCTTTATTTCTGTGTGCTTACAACTAACAAGCACGATAAGGTCTTATGACCTGATATACTGTCAGCATTGTATTACTTAGTTATGTATATGACAAGTAGCCATCCTAGTTATTATGTTTTGTTTATATGAACACTCTAGGATGCAGTACACTAGGTAATACCATTCAGCAACATTATATCCGCATCACTATATTCCCCAGCATCAATTTTACACTGAGGTCACTGAGCATGCTCACATGCTCGAGCCTGACATGTGACCGACTAATCCTGGCTACTCTAGCTCGATAGGATAAGTTTAAAGTAGTTAGGGACAATCTCTCAATAAGAGACACATTGTGTACGTCTCTTTTCCGGCTGTAGTGGATATGTAACACCACGCACCAGCTAGATTGTGTAAAATTGGCCAATTCCCTTATGGCCTCTTATTAATATCGAGTGATTGTCTCCTTCTGCGCTCCTCTAGCCTCATGGCTTAATAATTCTCTGGACTCCCATACGACACATTGGCAGGATCCGACTCTGGGAAACTATTGGGGTTTCCGAGCCGTGATAACTGAAGTGTCGATTTACATACACTTCCCCCTGTATCTTCGGATACCAGTTAGTTTAGACTCCCCCGCCAATGCAGAAAGCACTGCGAAAAGATATTATATTATGTAAAACCGGCCAGCAGTGAGTGCGTCTCTCGGCATTCTGGAACTTAAACCTAAAGACAGGTAAAATGTTAATTCCGTAACACACGGGTGACTAACGAGATGCAGATCTCCATCCAACTCGGTGTAGTGACTGGGTGAGGTCTTAGAACCCACCACGCCCTCATGGGAAGGTCACTGTCTCTTACTCCCCACCATAAATGATAGTGCACTTTCTAAATCACTTATGTGGGCTGTAACTTGCCCTGGTGATGTTATATGTAGTTATGGTGCAATAGTGATCAGATCATCATATGATTCGGGAGCTATTACTCTGTAACATCTATGCACGCTGTCTTTCTGAGGAAGATGCTATGCGGGACGACCTCCGGGGAGCTGGGCATTTTCGCTAGTTAGATGTATGTGTCTAAAGATAGGTAAGAATCCCTGCCACTTGCGGCCAAAGCTTGGAAATGTATCTAACAACTAAAGGGTAGGTTAGAATGTAGCAGAAGGCCTGCATAAATAAAGCAGCAACTACCAATGCAGTATCTTCGGACCTACATACGACGGTGACCTGTGAATTCTTCGGAAATCATCCGACTCGTCTTCACGTAAACCAGTGTGTATCACATTAGTTATGGCTTCACTAGGATTGACCAGCACTTTGCTTTTTGTTTGAACAAAAGCGTGGCCCTTTTTGCCAGCTCTTTTCCTCCGCTTCGACATTGAAGGCACTTTCCTCTCACAACCATAATATCTTGTGTGTGTTAGTGTTTAATGGTTTATATTAAACTATTCAAGTAGCCTCGTTGAGATGCTCCCTTGTGGGGATACCTCTGTGGATTTACGAATACGTGTGGTATCTTCGGCGAGACCACGTAGAAAGGACACCAAGTAGTTCTATGTAGTGTATTATTTTGCTCATTTACTATCAGATGAGTAGCATTGTTTGCATAGTGTTATTACTTTTTAATTATATCATCATATCCAGACTTTTAAATTAGTTAATGGGCCGACATACCAGTGACTCGAACAGTTCGGACGAGACCATGAGGTTCAATCTCGGCGGCAATGGTCGCACGGCCCCACTGGAATGTGATTGTTCCACCGGCTCTAGAGGCCGGTCTTTGTACCTTCCGGAGTCGCGATATGAGATCCGTAACCCCGAGAACCGTAGCTAACCAGCCCTCACGCGCATCGTGTACATACGGTGCAACGGAATGGAGCAACATGACAGACCAGTGCATACACGTGCGAGCTACACAATTGCCTTCAATTACTCAATCATATTTTATTCTGTAGAAACCGCGTTTGACTATAGAGTGCCACTCTGTGCCTGTGGAATATCCATCTATAAAATTAATTATAAATAAAAAATAGATGTTACTCTTAATAATAATAATAATAATAATAATAATAATAATAATAATAATACCTTTTGTGCTTGTGCATGTGCCTGTCAATGCTTAATGCTCGTGACTGTCTATTTAATGTACCCCTTCCATCCGATTAAAGGTCTAGCCTTTGATGGACTACCCATTCTGACTGGTCCATACACTACCATGCCACAACATAAACAACTTTGAATTGAATTCAATTGATATAGTATGGCTTGCGCAGTCCAATTGAAAAGTGCTTTCTTTGAAGTAGAAATCAAATTTGTTCTTTGTCCATTATTTAAAAAGAATAACCAGTAATCCTCTGTAAACTATAGGTCTATTTCATTAATCTGCATCTGCTGTTGTCTTAGAGCACACCATAGCCTCTAATATAAATATCCATCTGAACAAATAAAACATTATCACTGAGAAACAGCATCCACTTAGGATAAATCACAGCTGTGCCACACAACAAGCACATGTTATAAATGATTGGGCAAAATTACTTAAGAGGAACGAAAAATCGATATATTTATGTTAGATTTCGAAAAAGCCTTCGACACAGTCCCACACGAATTACTCAAAACCAAACGGAATCATGATGGGGTTTATGTTAAATTAATTCAGGGACAGGGACACAATGTGCTCTTGTAAATGGTGCAGAATCCGACACGATAGTCGTTGGCTTGGACCACTGCTATTTTCACTGTGCATAAATGATATAATCAGTGAGGTAAACTCTGACATTAAATTTTTCGCTGATGATTGTGTATGTACAGGCAGATTAGGTCCACACAAGACATCGAGCTACTACAACAAGACATACATACACTAGGTGAATGGGGGGAAATTTGTGGCATGAAATTTCAACCAGCCAACTGTAATATCATGCAAATATACAGAAAAACAAATTGTTTATCAACTTAATTATTATCTTGGTGTCACAAACTGACTGTCACTGCAGCAATCAACCTGGGAATTAACATAACACACATGTTAAACTGGAACAAGCACATTACGGAAACATGCAATAAAGCAAACTGTGCTAGCTAGGTCTATTAAAACGAAACTTATCAAAATGCTCTACCAATATAAAAATACAAGCCTACAAGGGACTGATTAGGCCAGTCTTGAAATATGCCCATTCAATTTGGGATCCATATTCAATCACCTTGCAGGAACAATCAGAAATAAAACAAAAAAGATCTGCTAGATTCATATCCTAAAAGTATATTACGAGACCAAGGACAATGACTAGTAGTATCAACAATCTTAATCTAACATCATTGCGTCACAGAATATTGCATAGCAGACCGATTCCTTTATATAAAGGATTATAACCAAGAGCCAATATACAACTGGATGATCTAAACAAGTCGGTACAACAAACCAGAAATAGGAATAATAATAGTTTTCAGTGCATACAAGTCACAACAGCTACTTATAAATATAGAGTTATACCTAGAAAAGCAAGAGACTGTAACCAATTATTGCAGAATACATTAATTATAGCTGAATCCAATCCTGATCCCATAATTCAATTTTCTGAAATCTTTTGTAATCACTAAGATTTAAAGTAAAGATTGGGTGGGTGGTGGTACAGGAATGCCATTGACATCACGTAGCACCCTAATTATGATGATGATGATGATTCGACTATTGTATCTGAAAATATACTTGAAATCGGCCCAGTGGTTCTCGAGAAGACATTTTAAATTTGCCATTGCTTTTGTATGGGAATTTGTGCGGGAAAACGATCCAAGATGGCCACCAAACGGTTTATCTGACAGTTTCGAAAGTGGCAAAACGTGCTACGTTTTGATTTGTCCATGGCAGCCATGTTTTTGACGTATCAACTTCTCTTGAACAAAGTTTAATGGTCCTTAGTCCCTAATTATATCTCCCAAATTTTGCCCCGATCCCTTCAGCAGTACTTGGTCTTTTTTGCGAAAAGTAGGTCATCCAAGATGAATGCCAAAAGATTTGGCCAAACAAGTTGCGTTGAACAAACTTGTTTCAGCTCTTGCCCTAGATCATATTTCATCAGTTTTGAATCGATGGCTCAAACGGTTTCGGGAGAAGATTTTTAAAGACGTTTCTAAAAATCAGCCAAATTCCAAGATGGTCACCGGCCAAATTGGCCAATCAGCTTTGTTTCAACAAACTTGGATCCTGTGCCATAAGAATGATTTCTGCCAAATGTACCAGTGGTCTCCAGTGCTTCTCGAGAAGACATTTTAAATTTCCGACTTAAAATGGGAGTTTCTGGTGGGAAAACGATCCAAGATGGCTGCCAAACCGTTTATCCAACAGATTTGAGTGGCAAATTTGAAATCAACATACACAAAAACCTATATAAAATCAATTTCGGCTTCAAAATCCAAATTCAATAATAAGATCCAAAATGGCTGACAAACGTGATAGGCTACATTTTGATTTGTCCACGGCGACCATGTTGTTTTTACGTATCAACTTCTTTTGACCAAACTTTAATAGTTCTTATTCACCTACTATCGCGAAAATTTCTACCTAATTCCTTTGGCGGTTCTTGAGAAGTGTTTTTTTTGGTGAAAAATGAGGTCATCCAAGATGGCCGCGGAACCATTTGGTCAATCTAGTTCTCTTGAACAAACATAGCTTAGCTCTTGCCTTAGATGATATTTCTTGAGTTTTGAATCGATTCCCCAAGCGGTTTCCGAGAAGATTTTTAAAGACAATTCTAAAAATCGGTCAAAATCCAAGATGACCACCGGCCAAATTGGCCCATTGGGTTTGAACAAATTTGGATCCTTATGCCCTACGGATGCTTCCTGCCACTTATAATTGAAATCAGCCCAGTAGTTCTTGAGAAGCCGTTTAAAAAAAACTTGACATCAGGATGCCGGATGGACATATGGACAGATGTGATTATAGCAACATTATCATTAGCATAACTAGCTAACTGGATGTAAAAAGGTTGGCGTCTCTGTTCCTATGGCTGCTGCTATGGATGCTATCTGATGTAAAGTAGTGATAATCTACAGGTCCAGTAACCCTTGCATCTCTTTTTCTTATAGAGCTTTCACCGCCTAAATTCTGCACCACTCACTAAGCGTATCCCTTAGGAAAGAACAAACATCGCGGCTTAATCTTCTTCGTCGATTAGTGAACCGTTTTCTTTTTAGACCATTTGGCCGGCGTTCAGGATTAAACACGCGTATAGTTAAGTGATACTGCGGTTAACACTCTACTTTGAAGAGATAGAAGTAATATCTTTCAATAAATCCCAAGTGTCACGGTCATGTCTTGGTTATTTTCAAGAAATACCATTTGGACATGTTAACTGGATTGACTGAAATCAAAATACTGAATTTTTTACTAGTCTCCATGTTAACCCTTACCGCTCTGATGTAAATATTCTATCTTTTACTGTGTCAATATAAAAAAAACAGCCTACGACATCTTTCAACAAATTTGTTAAAAATTTAACACCAATTCATCTGTAATTTGAAATTTTTTGAAATCAGTGTTAAGGGTTCAAATGTTCCACCATATCTATAGCAAAGCTATTGATAGGAAGGGCTAATTGACGGAGGGACAAGCTATGTGGAAATGCCAGGAAACTCCTCTGAAACTCACGGAAGCACCTCCTCCCATTCCTACTTGGAAGCATACTTACTCATGAATTTCCGACCTTGAGAACATGAATTATACCAATGATACAAAAGCATTCACTGATGTACCAGACAACTGATCATCACTCTAAGATGGACCTAAAACAACCCCATCCTCTTGTAGAACTACAGCATCTGAAAAGCTACAATAGTACTCATGCCTTTGCACTATGTCTTTAAAACGTACTTAGTGAATCCTGTGACCTAGATAGTTGATCTGTTGACCTCAAATTCAAAGCAATCATGCCTTCTTGCACTCAATAGTTATGGCCAAAATGTGTATTCTGGTCTGCACTTCCCAACCCTGTCATCTAGATATTGCACTAGATGCTTTTTCCTAAAACTCATAGAACTTCTAGCCACCTATAACATGAATGGATGTGCCAAATTAGGAGATTCTACGTACAAAAGTTCACCATTTATGGATAAAAATATGTATTTTGCGATGCACTTAGTGAACCCATGATGTACCTATTTGACTGTTTAATCGCACTCATATTTTGCTTAGTCACCTACAATATACATTGATATGCCAAATTTGGTGATTCTACCTTCTCGGACTCAAAAGATATCACATGGATGAAACAGAGAAACAAACAGATAGACAAACGGGCAAGTGGAGAGCACCAACCGCAATACCCACACGTCTTTGGTGGCATAAGTAATTACTGTCCTGACCCGACTCGGGAGGAATTAATTGTGGTAAAATTGAAAGCCTGCCATAAATACACTTTTGATGAGGAGTAATGAATAACATGAAATCATTCTCAAGAATAGGTGATAAGTCTTGCTCTAAGCACAAGGTAACCACTGGATACTGTTTCCAATTAAATGAATCAGATGGCAAAACGAGACAAGAGGCCTGTGTCGCTCACTTGAACCATAGGCATTTCAACTAGAAGCTTAAGCTCATCATCTATAAGTAGAACCCTAAGGTTTTTGGGCATGGCCATGGCCATAATTGTCACAATAGTAAGAACGTGGTCTACCAAATTTAATTAAAATCGGTCCAGTAATTCGAGAAGACATGTTAAATTTCCAATTGATTTACTATGGGAGTATTTGGCAAGAAAAAACCCCAAAGATGGCTGCCAAATGGAAATCTGTTTATCCAACTGTTTAGAAAGTAGAAAATTTGAAATCAACATACACAAAAAACATAGCAAAAACAAATTCTGTTTCAAAATCCATCGTGGTCATGTTTTTGACACATCAATTTCCTTTGAACAAACTTTTTAGTTCCTAAAAAACTTGGATGTCTATGTCCTAAGGATGCTTCTTGCCAAATATAATACACCTTTCCCACATTGATGTCATTACGCCAGGATTTCCCTAAATCAACCCTCAAAGCAAAACTGCTGGCTGTTATAGCTGTCAGCAAGCCACTGCGTTGAGTTACTTTTGCACTAAAATACACTTCAATCTAAACCGTTCCTATGATAAACTAAATCATTACATTATTTAAATCATATATCATTGGAAAGCGCACTCAATTGCTGAAACATTAATGCATTTTTTATATTTTTGTAACGTTTTCACTGAGTTATTTGCATATATATAATACACCATTCGACTTCATTAAATTAAGTGGACAATAGGAGATATTTTAAAATTGCAATCAACTGTATTAAATTTTACAAAACTATAAAAACTAATACAGAAATGTATAGAAAATTGGCTTAGCTTTCCAATGATGTATGACTTCAATAATATTATGAACACAGTTTTTCGGCTTAAAGTGCACTGTATCTGATCCCCATAGTACAGTAATGCTGTTTGCGCATCGGCTATCGCGGTTACTAGCCGGAAGTGGTATGCGCGATGCATTCCGGAAAGCTTTTTTCCCAAAATACACTAATGTGGGAAAGGTCTATTGGAATTTGCCCAGTCGTCCTTTAGAAGTCATTTAAAGAAAATGGACGAACGGACAGTCGCCATGGCATAAGCTCACTTGATCTTTCAAGCCAGGTGGGCTAAAAATTATGCAATCATCCACCAGGGGCTGCATTAAGAACATAGATAATTGACTGTGAACCAGAACTGGAAGCAAACTAGAACCCAGGGGGATTACCCACAACAGGACAAGACTGCAAAGCAGAAGGTGAATTTGCTAAACCATAAGAAAACCTGGAAGGCAGGCTTACACCTTTGCCCAAATGTAACACAGAACAGTTTCCCCCATTCAACCTGACACAAGAACTGGTACGCCGGTGCACGGCATGGTCTCCATGCAAGATGGAACAAGAAGTTGACAAACAGAACAAATATATGACAAAAGGGAGGAGGCCCTACACCATTGCCTCAATGCAACACGGAAGCGGAAGTTGGTAAAATGGAATCGGAAATGACCAATACACTGGGAGGCACCTAGCCAAACTTGAACCAGATAGTGGCAAATCGGAACTGGAAGTGGATGTACATGTAAATTGATTCATGTTCTGATTAGGAAGTATCTGCATAAACGGAAGCTGACAAATAACGAATTTATTGAACTGTAAGAATTTGAATCAGCAATTGATGTCAGCACATAAATAGATGCCCATTCTTTGTAATCTGCACATGCTCTCTCATGTCAAGCCAACTCAGTTCTCAGACTCAACTACACTACCAATATGGGTGGTGGATAAACATGGACTGCCAAATGGACAATCAATTGATGAATCCTGTTTATCAATCAATCATATGAGGTTATAATCAACTACGTCATATGTAGGCTGATGTCATAATCAATTACATCATGAATAACGACTTAGTCCATCATAAATGCTTACTAGTCTGTCACACTGTATGTATTTACTATTTATAACATTTTGTTGAATATTTTGAAACTAATTTGTCTGGCTCCTGTTGCTCGGCGGCAACAACACCCAGTCAAATTAGTTTCAACATGTTCAACAGCTTACCGGTATAGTTTTCTGGATATTGAGAGAGCAGGGATAGATTGATCCCAACACAGGCAAAGCATGAGTAGCTAGCTAGAGATGGGAGGGGCATAACTAAAATGGGATTCTTCCATTAATTGGCATATTCTAAAAGTTTGCAGAATTACTTGAAGATGATGGATCAGGAGCTAAAGAACCAGAACTGGAACTTGTTGAATAACCACATATAGATCACCTGAAATTGCAATACACAATATTGTTACATGAACAAAAGTTGAAAATTTATCTGAAGTTAATGAAATAAAACCAAAAGTTGACGTAAGCAAAACATGCGTAGTGTAAATATACCATCTGCCCTCATACCAGAAATTACATACGATAAATCATACGCGACTAGTGCACCGAAGATTCTGTTTCCATTATTATCACAATTTAACTGTTTTAGTTGCCAGTAAGCCCTTCAGTTGAAAAATCTTTATTTTTATCCACAGTTGTAAGTCATCTTTTATTTGGACTTTTTTATCAATCTTATTCTCACCATTTTGAAGCAAAAGTTGAAAACCATTTTGCCAAATCGACAGGAAGTATGCAGGTCCTTGATTTTTAACCATCATGAACCAACAAGATTCCGCTAAACATAGTGAATAGCTAATAATTTCAAATCAGCATATTTTTATGAAAGTATATTATATACTGCGCTAACCAATCAGAAGACAGCTTGGAAGCAGAATGGATGAGTGCACTGGAACTGTCAGTAATTAGTCTCACAGTGGAATGAGAACAAAGAAGGTAATTCACAAAGTATTATCTATCATTACAGCTATGGATCAATCGGTTAAGTTTTTTTGCTGAAGTATTTTGATGGCAAGGTCAAGGAATAACAAGAGTCCTAAGGGACCTGTATCGCTCACCTGGAATTATTAGCCACTGGCACAACCAAAGAAAATGGTCACTGGAAAGATTTACCAATCAGATTTCTGTGAAGAGGTTTTTGCCAAGTTTTATTAAAATTGGACCAGTAGTTAATAAGTGGTCTTTTTATGATCTCCTTTCTCAGAAATTTGCAGAAAATACAAGATGTCAGCCAAAAACGCTAAGTGTTGATTGATTCATGGCGGACACATTTTTTGACATATCAACTTCCCACGGACAAATTTAATGGTGTTTCAGCCCTAATCATAACTGCCAAATTTCACCCCGATCTGTTCAGCGGAAGAAGTAATTTTTACGCCAACTAGGTCATCCAAGATGGCCACCGACCTATGTGGCCAATCAAGTTCCATTGAACAAACTTGGTTCAGGTCTTCCCCATGATAATATTTCATAAGTTTTGAATCGATATCCCTAGCGGTGTCAGAGATATTTAAAGATATTTTTAAAAAGCAACCTAAATCCAAGATGGCCGTTGGTCAAATTGGCCATCGGGTTCCTTTTACCAAACTTGAATCTCTATGCCCTAAAGTTTGTTCCTGCCAAATATAATTGAAATCGGCCCCGTGGTTCTCGAGAAGACATTTTAAATTTCCCATTGCACATGTTTTAGTAAGTTTTCTGCAGGAAAAAGATCCAAGATGGCCGCCAAATGGTTTATCCGACAGTTTCGAAAATGCCAAATATGAAATCAGAATACCCAAAAACATATATAAAACCAATTTCGGCCTCAAAATCAATCAAATAAAAAAATCCATTATGGCCGGCAAACACGCTACATTTTGATTGGCTCACGGTGGCCATGTTTTTCGACGGATCAACTTCCCATGAACACATTTTAATGGCCCTTAGTCTCTAATCATATCTTCCCAATTTGAGCCTGATCACGTCAGTGGTTCTAGAGCAGTTTCGGCGAAAATTAGGTCATCCAAGATGGCCACCGAACCATTGGTCAATCAAGTCTCTTGAACAAACTTTGCTTAGCTCATGCCCGAGATGATATTTCATGAGTTTTGAATCAATCCCTGAAGTGGTTTCCGAGAAGATATTTAGACGTTTGTAAAAATCGGCCAATATCCAAGATGACCGCCAGCCAAATTGGTCGATTGGCTTCATTTGTACAAATTTGAATCTCTATGCCGTAAAGATGCTTCCTGCAAAATATAATTGAAATCGGCCAAGTAGTTCTAGAGAAGTCATTGTAAATTTTCCATTTCTTTACTATGGGCATTTTTGGCGGGAAAATAATCCATGATGGCCACCAAACCGTTTATTCAACAGTTTCAAAAACAGCAAATTTGAGCTCAGAATACCCAAAAACATATATAAGACCAATTTCGGTCTCAAAATCCATCAAATAAAAAAATCCAATATGACCGCCAAACACGTTACATTTTGATTGGTCCATGGTGGTCATGTTTTTTGATGGATCAATTGCCCTTGTACAAGCCTTAATGATCCCTTCAGAGGTTCTTGAGAAGTCCTTTTCGGGTAAACTAGGTCATCCACGATGGCTGCTGAACCATTTGGTCAATCAAGTCCTCTTGAACAAACTTGGCTTACGGCTTTCCCTAGATGAGGTTTCATGAGTTTCGAATCGATTCCCCAAGCGGTTTCGGAGATTTTGACGTTTCCTAAAATTGACCGAATTCCAAGATGGTTGCCGGCCAAATTGGCCAAACCGGCTATATTTGAACAAACTTGGATCCCTATGCCCTAAGGATGCTTCCTGCCAAATATATTTGAAATCGGCCCAGTGGTTCTTGAGAAGTCATTTAAAGAAAAAGTTAATGTACAGACGCCGGACAGTCGCCACGGCATAAGCTCACTTGGACATTCTGGCCCACGCCGGACGGTCGCCATGGCATAAGCTCACTTGGACATTCTGGCCCACGTCGGACGGTCGCCATGGCATAAGCTCACTTATAAGCGAATAAGTGATATAAATCGAGTATGGAAGGTCTCAAAGCTGGTATTCAAAAGTGTATTCAGTCTAATTTCATAAAGTAGATAGAAATTGGCACATATCTATCAAATTTGGTTTTAATCAATCTATAAGTGGTGAACTCTACCACTGCTGTTGATAGACAATGGATGTATGAAAATGAGTTAAACAGATGATCCCCAATGACGAGTCACCAAGGCATAACAAAATAACAAACACCTTTGTGAGCTGGCTATACTTTGTAATATATTTGCAATATATATATAATTGATATATGAAGCAGGGCTTGAGATTAAGCTGGATGAGTGTCTAGCCAGTGTGGTGAGTGAGCTGTAAAGTCTTCCCTACCTACATGACCTAGTGAATATCTACTACCCCACACCTGATAACCAGCTAACTGATGAATCCCCTTTTAGCTGTCTCATCTCCAGTTAAGCTCTGCCCATATTTTGCGTGTGTTGGGATCGATCTATATACTTCGATTTCTTTTGAATTGACAGAATCCCAATTTCATGGTAACTATACAGCTAACCTGTGGAAGTAACAACCATAAGTCAAATTATTTTCAAAATATTCAACAGAATGTTTATTAAATAGTAAAAACATACAAGGCGTAAAATGATGAACTATTCCTGGTTCGTGAAGAAGTATTATCTGTCAATTATGATTGTGACATCAACCTTTATGTGATGTAATTGATTATGACATCAATACTTGACAAATTGAATTCATCAATTACCTATTGTTTAAATATGAATCTATGTCATAATACAGCTTATTGCTAGAGATCCTTACATCTGTGGTTTTAATTCATGTCAACATATTGTACACTTAATGGTCTAATGTGACCATGAGAATTTTAAAATGTGCTTATTAATGTCTATTTGCAGGTCAATATACTTCTTTGAAAATTTACTACGGGAATGACTGGCCGTTATTGAGCCTTGCATAACAGTTGTAAATTTACTTGGCCTGAATTTGGCCATTCCTCAAGAGTACTGCAGAGACAAGTTTTGGCTGACTTTACTATTAAATGGTTAAAGACACACATTCACAACAGGATGCTTGAAAATAAAATTGTTAGTTGTATGCTTTTAGAGGCTTAGTTTGCGTACCCCAATGTCATGTAATGAAGTAAACTGTATACACGACACATGATGATTTCATTCTGTACATATTAATATAACTGTAATAGCTGTGAGATTGAATTAGACACCTATCCCTAATTCAACTTCACAAATAAAAAATTTATATTAATTTATACAAAATGAAATCATGATATGCTATGATTTACTTCGTTTCATTACATTGAGGTTTACTTCATTTCATTACATTGAGGTTTACTTCGTTTCATTACATTGAGGTTTACTTCGTTTCATTACATTGAGGTACATAAGCCTCTAATAGAACACAATTTTATCTTCAATCATTCTGGTGTAAGTGTGGGCCTTTAAATAAACTCAACAAAATGCAGATTAGTAGAGCATCCATAAAATACATCTCTGATTGGTCTACATGTTTGCATAAGGCAACCATTGGCAGTTTTGGTCTATATAAACGTTTTTATGTGTTGACCTCGGCCACTATTGTGAAATAAATATATAGGCATAGTTTTTAAAAGAATCATGCATCATTAGCCGATTTAGAATTACATGGGCTACTGTGGCTGCTCACCAAGCCTATCATTCATATAACTTGACCTTTATATTACATCATAATGAATGCGAGTCCACATGTGATATGACAATAACAGCGTTCATCAAGAATGTTTTCAAAATTAGTTTCCAGTTTCCTATAATCTACCAGAATATTATATAGTTGCTTAGTATACATGTTTTATTATATGATTTCCTTGTAAGCTTTAACACTCAAATTTTTTCAAGTAAATTTACATTTTCTCATAGAAAATGTCCACTTGCAGACCAAGAGAAGACTATTTTTGAAAATTTACCACTGGAATGAGCCAATCAGTCCTGTGGCCAATTTTAAAAAATAGTCTTCTTTTGGTCTGCAAATGGACATTTCTCAAGACCACAGCAGAAATCATTTTTGGCTGATATGAGTGTTAAATGGTTAATTAAGATACACACTGCTCGTAGCACACTAGGCTAGTCAATCCACATGTAGACAGAGCTGTGCTAAACTTCTACTAGTCTCACGGCTGGACCTAATTTCAAGCCCTGCGCTCTGACAACAATGAATAGAATTAAAAATAAAGATTTTCTGTCTTTTATATACATTTGTGAATACATTTATATAATAATAATTTAACATCACAATATAAATAACTGTCTCATATACAAACACAGTACCCGCTGAAAGATTACCCAGATCATTAAAAAACTGGTAGTAGTAGTAGTAGTAGTAGTAGTAGTAGTAGGTTTTATTATTACCAAGCATTAGATCTATGAACCCTGTTATTGACGATGCACAAGCACAAGGATATAGCTCAGTCATCATCAGAATGTCATTTTTTCCTTTTTCAGTTCTCGACCCAAGCAGGGGTTCGAATCAGTGAATTCTGTGACACCTTCCACCTAGCGCAATGTCACTTTGACGCAGGGAACTACCCTAGTTTATACACAGGTACCCATTTATATTCCTGGATGGAGAGGGGCAAAGGAGATTGCCTAAGTTTCCCCATAATAGAGATAGTCCTACATAGTTAGTAAAGATTACAGGAGCGGTTACAACACAGGTTTAATCATTTAAAGGTCAATGTGGCAAAAACAACTTCTGTAGTGGTCTTGAGAAATGTCCATTTGCAGGCATTTCCCCATGAATGACTGGGTTGATGAACAAACCTGTCATTATAGTGGTCAATTTTCATAATTAATCTTTTGGCACGCAAATGGGCATTTTCTAGCAGAAAATTATAATCTTCTTAACATTATTTGATGATTAACAGATTAATGGTCAGCCCCAAGGGTCATACCTCCTAGGATTTATTAACAAGCAGGGATAGAGACATTTCATTTTGAAAACTTTTAATTGCTATACTTGGTTATATAAATGTCCTCTCACATCAATAGACTGTATTATTTTACTTTTTCATGTTCAGGATTTGTCCAAGCAATTAAAATTCTTGCTCAGTGAATGCTCATTTTCAGGATAATCGAACGAGCCATTCTAGTTGGAAATTTTCAAAAATAGTCTCATTTAATAAGATCACTGCAGAGCCTGTAATCTGTAGCCATGCCTCCATTGTTAATAATATCCCCAAAAGCGCTCGCATGAGATAAACTATACTATTCATAGGATAACAGTTAGATATGCATGTAGCATAAACCGTAATAAATACCTCAATATATACAAAACAGACACACAGGACAAGGACGGTGCGCTTTTAGATTTTAAACAGTAGTCCAGTTAATTAATTTTTAAAACATTCAATAGATTATCTGCATAGTGAATTTGAAATTGATAAACTAGTATGTCATCAGTGAAAGTGTTAATCCTTTAGTACTCAAGTTGGCTAAATATGGTTTCTGCAGTGGTTTTCAGAAATGTCTATATGCAGACCAAGAGAAAACCATTTCTGATAATTTACCACTGAAATGGCTGACTCGATAAACAAGCCAATCATTGCAGTGGTAAATTTTCAAAAATAGTCTTCTCTTGGTCTGCAAACAAATATTTTCCACGAGAAAATTTAAATTTTCTTGAACAAATCTGAACATTAAAGGGCTAAGCACATTATACATTTATCTGTAACCTATTGTGTGTATCAGTATATAAACAATTCATATGCGAGCAGTGAGGGATATACAACCTGGTTAAGTTGATCCAGGTTGGGTGCAGTCCAAAAGTTATCATGTTGTGAAGTTACGCAGGAAAACAATGATTGACATGAATGAGTTTGTTTCTTCTCTGGATATTCTGTTAGTGTATTATAACTAATGAAGTGCTTGACAGAATTATCATGACAATGGACCGTTCCAGTTTTTGCTAAGCCCCGCCCACCTCTAGCTAGGTCCAGTCAAATTAGTTTCAAACTATTCAACTGCATGTTTATTAAATAGTAGAGACATACAATTTGAATGTGTTAGACTATTAAGAGTTAAAGACGGGCCAAATAGACTCATTTATGACGCAATGATTATGACATCATCCTACACGCTGCTTAGCTGATTATGAGGTCATATGACATCAGATGATAGATAGATACTCTGAAAAGGTGAATTATAAGCTATGACACATGATATAAGTAAGTGGTACAACTAGCGATGCTTACACAGGGATGTGCCCAGGATGGGCGGTGCAGGGCGCCACGCCCACCACTCATCAGTGTCCGCCCGGCACTCTGGAGAATTTTGCTATTTCCGCTTGGCTCTAAATGCAGATGGCTTCTCAGAGCATCTAGTTTTAAAAAGATTTCCGTGGACCACACGCTAGGGTCTGGGATCAACCGGTACTAATTTTTTTCTGGGCACATCACTGCTTACATCACAATATATAGCATGTCACACCTGTTCAGCTTTGTTGAAATAATGTGAAAAGATACAGCTGATAACATGCCTTCTTAAAACAGAGACAAGTGTTAATATGAAATACATGTATAGTTAACATATGAATCGTTGGTGAGAGAAGTATACTATACAACAGAATCCACTATTAATAGATTAGATATCATTGGATTAAACATCATTCACTAATCAAATGTGTGATGAAAGATGTGCGCACCCACTCAAAGCATTTAAGTCTGCACACACGTTCACGCGCACGCACACACACAGATACACACTCAGACGCATGCACACACAGCCAGTCAACTGGCAACAGAACAGCCTAGTTAGAGTTCATGAGATCACAATATGCTTTAGCACTGTTCCATTATTAGCTGAGCATTCAAACACTCAATACATGGATCTGATCTGTCACTCAAGCATACCGTTCAACTCACATCTGAATCAAAATGCGTCACTTGTTAACTGACAATCACAGTCAAAATACGTCACTATTTTAATAGATAATTCTTATATTTAATTCCTGGTCTATTGCTTAAAATTAGATCCATAAGGATAGCTCTATTACTCTTAATGCTTAAAATCAAATTGAAGTTAAATTCCGAAAACTTTTAACTATTTGCCTCCTAAATTTCTGCAGACTATATTCTCCCCGTGGTTTAACTCTAGATCTGGTAAATATTTTGAAAGCAATTTGACTCGAATTTGTGACAAGCCGCTAGTCTTTTGTTCATACGCATTTTAAAATGATAACACCAACTAAGCAAGTATGCGCGCATGCGCATGCACGCACACACACACACACACACACACACACAGTTGTACAATTAATTTTTTGCTTTGGATTAAGGATCCTTGTCCTGGATTTCAACTTCGGCTCTGATTTTCTGTAACCTTGGTACGCTGTCATGTTTATTGCTGTCATTGTTCAGTTATATGGAGTTCGGCTGTTGATACTGGCCATGTCCTGATCACTGAAACATAAATAAGTAGTAACACTATATATTATGTTGTAAGCACAGATTAAATCATGTTTATAATGTTACAAAAAATTTGCTACAAATTGTTTGTCATCCAGTCACATTTTCTTTCTGTCCATCCGGTTATCTCCTCAAAAACCATTTTTGGAATTAACTAACTTTGTTATGTGAGCTACCCATATTATTGCCGATTGTGTGATGACATTAAGATTAGGCTCCAGCCCAGGTGTAGGGATAGGGTGGGGGACAATGCTAAACTTGGCAGACTTCAACCAAATTTGTTCTAAACGCAAGTTGCTCATAAAATTGAGACGAGCGAGACGAAGTTTACATTGGACTTTGTGCCCTGGGATAGCGAGGTGGATGCGGTGAAGAACGTTAAGGTTTGGTGAAGGCATGGGGATTAGAGATGGCACTCCATCGACTGAGTGTTCTAATTGTTATTGTAGAAAATCTTGAAAATGTTTTCAAAATATTAACCCTTTAACACTAATATCAGCCAAAAATGCCTTCTACAGTGGTCTTGAGAAATGTCAATTTGTAGACCAAGAGGAAACAATTTTTTAAAATATACCACTGGAATGACTGGCTCGATATCTGAGCCAGTCATTCTAGTGATAACTTTCAAAAATAGTCTTCTCTTGGTATGCAAATTGAAATTTTCTTTGAAAAAATTGAAATTTTCTTGAACAAATTCAAGGCTTAAATGGTTAAGCAAGTTACATCACATAGTTGTTTCTATAGTAGGATTTGGGGAGTTCAGTATATATATATAAATAGTTAACCAGTATTTAAAGGCAATCGCACAAACTGCTGAAAATGTTGAATTTAATTTAAATGGAATCTTATGCCATTATACATATCTTAGCCCTTTAATGGTCAAGCTGGCCAAAAGCGGCCTCCGCCATTAGTCTTCATGAATGTCTATTTGCAGGTAGAGAGAAGAGTATTTTTGAAAATTTACCACTGGAATGGCTGGCTCGATAAACGAGCCAGTCATTCCAGTGGTAAATATTCAAAAATACTCTTCTCTTTACCTGGTGATGGACATTCATTCAATAAGGAAATATTTTGATTTTCTTGACTAAACTTGACCAGTAAAGTGTTAAGAAGCAGCATCTTCCAGTCAAATTAGCTTCGTAATATTTCTGACATTGTACATATACAGGTTTAAAAGGTTAGAAATCATACATATTCAATTGGATTTAAATATTTGATGTGTGTTAGCTGATGTAGACTAACGTGCGACATAGTATCCACTAACACCGTCTAGCCGTGCATTAACCCTATAACACTCAAACCAGCCAAAAGCGGCTTCTGCAGTGCTCGTGAGACATGTCTATTTGTAGCCGAGAGGTGACTATTTTTGAAAATTTACCAATGTAATGACTGGCTCGAGTCATTCCAGTGGTAAATTGAAAAACCCCATTTTTTATGCACTATTTAAGATTTTCGTGACCAATTCAAGGGATAGATTGTTAATGATCATGCCACCCAAAAACGGCTTCTACAATAATCTCTTATCATCATGATGGTATTTTCTATGCCATAGTAGCTAGATATACATGTAGAGAAGTGTGTCAACATGTAGCAGATGCATCCTGTCAGGTAGCATTACGCACAGTGACTCATGAGCACATATGTGGCAGGCATGAAAGACTGGCCATAATAGAGGTCCAATGCTTCTAATGGAATTTAAATTTTGGAGGTCCCAGGGACTTCACAGTGCACACCCTGAAATCTGGGGATCATTATGATTGCGACGTCAGGCTAACAGGCGACATAATTGATTATGCTGTCAGATACTTTCAGAGTGACAGATTGGAGCTCTCCACAGACAGACATTTCTAAAACAAGTCAGTAGCCTTCTGTCTTAGAGAACGACCTGCCTTAGAGATCCATCACATTTTGACACAAGGTGATCCTCTCCAAATGTATGTCCGAACTAAACTTTGATGTAATCTTACGTTTTCCCAAATTTCAGATGAATGACGAGAAACACGACTCCGAGGATGATGCAGATAGATCCGACAACAAGATATGCGATGCCGAGGAAATCATTCTTCCCACCCATCCATGATGTCGTAGTCAGAATGATTCGCTTCCGGCCTCCAAAAGGTTTTACCATAAAATCTGTGATCCATGGTTAAGGTCTGAGAAATTTACAATTTGGTTAACATATTATGTGCCCTGGAGATGTTGACTGAAAAGCATCTTTCTAGGTCAAGAAGACTATTTTTGACAATTTACCACTGGAATGGCTGGCTCGGTTACAGATCCGATCATTCCAGTGGTACATTTGAAAAAATAGTCTTCTCTTGGCCTACAAATGGACATTTCTCAAGAGAACTACAGAGCCAGGTTTTGGACCGGATTCATTGTGAAAGGGTTAAGGACTTTTCTGGATTGGCTCTGATTTTGCATTTGCATCACTGATCAATGATAATGCTAGATGAAGAAGCGATTGAAGAAAAGCATGTTTTTATTTTGAGATTTGTCTGGCAGAAGCAGTTGCAGCTATCAGTATCGTCATTCTCACGATCGACACTGGCAAATGGAGGGATTCATTTTTACCCACGCCACACCCATTTCTAGCTATGTTCTCCAGCTTTTTCACATGGGTTGGAATCGATTTGAAACCTGAAATCCTAGAATCTAAATTTCAAGGTAACTATACAAGTAAGTTGGTGAATATTTTGAACCTAATTTGAATGGGGTCTGTTGCTATCTATGGCAGACATTTTGATTTTCGTGGCAGAGTTATACATTATTATAACTGTGACGTCAGCTAACAAGCGACATATTTTGATTATGATATCAGATACTCGAGTGACAGATTGGATCCGTCAATTAATAACATGCACTGTTGTTGAATTAATTTCAAAATATTCAACATCTTTCATGTTGGTTTGCTCTGAGATTTAGATACAGGGAATTTACTAGTGAAAGGGTTAAAGAGAATACTAGCATACCATGAGACTATCTTTCTACAATGCACCTTTCCAGTTTTAGCCACGTATGTCCCACCAATCTCTAGTTAAGCTCCACCCACACTGCACTCGAGTTAGAATCGATCGATCCCCGAACACCCTGGCCATCAATTTCCAGAAAACTATACAGGTAAGCAGTTGAATATTTTGAAACTAATTTAACTGGGTGCTGTTGCTCCCATACGCCCATATGTAATAGTACTTTCAAAATATTCAACAGAATGTTTATTAAATAATAAAGACATACAATTCATATACCAATGCTTAGTCCGTCTTCAATTATGCATTCGTGACATACTTATCTACGTCATCCATGATGTTATTTATTATGACGTTATCCTATGTGTCACGTAGTTGATTATGACATCATATGATAAATGGATGAATTGGAAAGGTCCCTTGCCATACAGTTGTTTAGACATTACATCTGTATGTGTGCGTGTGTGCGTGCATGCATGCGTGCGTGTGTGTTGTGAGCATGCGCATTCATGCAAGTATGTCCATTTTCAAAGAAAGGATACTGTACGTAATATTAATGACATAATTTCCTTTCGGCAGTCCATCACGGAACGCATTAACATGATCGATACGACGATGCAGTTTTCGGAATGTTGGTAGTGCAGCAGTTCGCATCCAGACAATAAGATCCTCATTTTTGTAGCCATTGTTACTTTGCTCGGTTGTTTTGTTAAATTCCCAGACAGCATGATCCCATTTTTCTGGCTTCACGTAATTTTCCCAGCCTGTATAGTATGGTCAAAATATATGGCAATTTAACTCTTTAAGCCTTGAAATCCCATTATCTCAATTCACGTTTTCCAGAGTATGCACCCATCATATGACATCATAATCATCTACATGATGTGTAAACTGATATCATAATAGATGACGTCATGAATGATGTCGATAAGTACATCAGGAACGCATATTTGAAGACGGTCTATGCGTTGTTGTACAAATTGTATGCCTTTACTATTTAATAAATATTCTGTTGAATATTTTGAAACTAATTTGACAGGGCGCTGTTGCTGCCATAGGCAGCAACAGCACCCAGTCAAATTAGTTACAAAATATTCAACAGCTTCCCTGTATAGTTTTCAGGGAATTGATAGCTAGGGCATTCGGGGATCGATCAATCACAACACGGCGAGGTGTGGGTGGAGCTAAGCTAGTGATGGGCGGGGCATAGCTAACAAGAGGCCCAAGGGGCCTGTAACGCTCACCTGGACTTATTGGCCACTGACATATCCGAACAAAATGAGATGACCACTGGAACTAGATGATATTTCATGAGTTTTGAATCAATCCCCCAAGCGGTTTCGGAGATTTTTAAAGACATTTTAAACTAGAGCCGACCTCCAGAGGATCCTTCTAACCAAATTTGGTTGAAATCTATCAAGAAACCAAGAAGATGCATTTTGACACTTTTTGGTAAATTTTAAACAAAATCTAAGTTTTTTACCACAAAATTTTAAATATAAAGAGATGTTCGAGAGCCTACCTTCATATGATCGTTCTAGCCAGATTTGGTTGAAATCTGCCAAGAAAATAAGGAGCAGTAGTGCTTTAAAGCAATTTGACAATTTCCGGCAAATTTTAAATAGAATCCAAATTTTTTACACAAAAAATTTAAATATAAAAAATCTGAATAGAATTTCTATAGCCTACCTCTGCATGATTGTTCTAGCCAGATTTGATTGAAATCTGCAAAGAAACTAAGGAGGAGATGCATTTTGACACTTTCCGGTAATTTTGCAACAAAATCTAAGTTTTTTACCCCAAAAATTGAAATATCAAAAATTTGAATAGAAGTTCTAGAGACTATGTCGGTACGACCCTTCTAGCCAGATTTGGTTGAAATCTGTCAAGAATACCCAAAAACATATATAAAATCAATTTCAGCCTTAAAATCCATCAAATAAAAAATCCAATATGGCCACCAAACACACTATATTTTGATTGAGCCATGGTGGTTTTTTTTACAAATCAACTTCCCTTGAACAAACTTTAATGGCCGTTATTCCATAATCATATGTCCCAAACTTCGGCCTGATCCCTTCAGCTGTTCTGGAGTTGTTTTCGGAAAAATAGGTCATCCAAGATGGCCACCGAACTGTTTGGTCAATCAAGTTCCCTTGAACAACCTTGATTCAGCGCTTACCCTAGATCATATTTCTGAGTTTTGAATCGATCCCTCAAATGGTTTGGGAGGGGAAGATTTTTAAAAACATTTCTAAAAATCGGCCGAAATCCAAGATGGTCGCCGGCCAAATTGGCCAATCGGGTTCGTTTCAACAAACGTGAATCTCTATGCCTTAAGGATCCTTCAGGTCAAATATAATTAAAATCGGCCAAGTAGTTCTCGAGAAGATATTTTAAATTTCCAATTGCTTTAGTATTGGAGCTTTTGGGGGGAAAATGATCCCAGATGGCCGCCAAAGCATTTTTCCGACAGTTTCGAAAATTGTAAATTTGAGATCAGAATACCCAAAAACCTATATAAAACCAATTTCGGCCTCAAAATCCATCAAATAAAAAAATCCAACATGGCCGGCAAACATGCTATATTTTGATTGGTCCATGGCGGCCATGTTTTTTGACGGATCAACTTCTCTTGAACAAACTTTACTGGCCCTTAGTCCCTAATCATATCTGCCAAATTTCGGCCTGATCCCTTCAGTGGTTCTGGAGGAGTTATTTTTGCTAAAACTAGGTCAACCAAGATGGCTGCTGAACTATTTGACCAATTAAGTTCCCTTGAACAAATTTGGTTGAGCTCTTGCCCTAGATCATATTTCATGTGTGGATAATAATTCGACAATGTTGTTGGTGCCTTAGAAACCAACAGTGTACAGTCGACTAAATATTATGATGATTATTTTAGAATATAGCGACTGAAATCTGATGTAGCAACAATTTTCAATTAAACTAGTATCAAATCTGTACCAGGTAATAATTGCATTACCTAATAATTATTTTGACAATAATTTTACTGATGTTGCTGTCATTGATAGCAATAACTTTCACGTAAATTATTGTCAAAATATATATACACCTGTGCAAAAGTTAAGCACCAGCAAAAACAATAGAACGTAGAAACATGATGGTACAACTAGGCTGCCATACTTTTTGTCCCCGCGTTAGCTGACATAATTCCAAGTACGAAATGCACATGCATGCATGACTTCACGCCGCTTGATGTCCGTGCGTGGCGGGAAACAGCACACGTGTTCAGTTATGTAAAAGTCCAGTTTGAGGTGTAGAACATTACATACAGATTTAGGCGACAAGATTAGGAATTTTGTGTTCATGACCGTGGTTTATTTGTACAGAGAGAATTAGCTCTTGATTGTGAACCGCTATGGCAAGACGAAGGTTAAGTGATCGTGTGAAATGGCAAATCATAGGCATGCATACCACTGGTATGTCATGCAGAGAGATTGGCAGACAGCTGAACATTAACCATACTGTAATCAGTCATTTGATTGCAAAACATGGGCAAACTAACGAGGTGAACGACATGCCTAGATCTGGAAGACCGAAGAAGACTACTGCCCGTGATGATCGAGCCCTAGTACGCCTTGTTAGGAGATCTCCATTCACCAACAGCAGAGTGCTCAGCCAGCAATGGGAAACGCGCAATAGTGTCAATGTCTACCGTCAAAAGGAGACTGTATGCTGCTGGCATGAAAGCTAGGAGACCTGTCAGACGTCCTCTCCTCACTGCACACCACAAAGAGGAGCGTCTGAGGTGGTGCAACGAAAGAAGACACTGGAACATGAGATCCTGGAGACGGGTACACTGGTCCGATAAAAGTCGGTTCCTGCTTCATGCCACAGATGGTCGAACTCGTGTATGGAGGTCCAGACGCACGGCGTACGACCAACGTAACATCATGGAAGAAGTTCCATTTGGTGGAGGTTCCGTTATGATATGGGGGTGCATCTCATTTGATTGTAAGCTGGATCTGTTGACTGTACCTGGAACACTAAATGGACAAAGATATCAAGATTCCATACTGGATAGAGTTGTGGTCCCTCATTTTGTAAATCATGCACCTGGAACCCACCCTATATTCATGGATGACAACGCCCGACCACATCGTGCTAGAGCTGTGCATGAATACCTCCGCCAGAATGCCATCGAAACCCTACCATGACCAGCAAGGAGCCCTGACATGAACCCTATTGAGCATATCTGGGACATTCTGGGAAACATGGTGAGAAGGAGGGATCCTCCTGTGCAGAACCTACAGGAATTAACAGACGCACTCCATCTTGAATGGCAACGAATACCACAATGGCGTATCAGTCGGTTGGTGGCCAGCATGAGACGTCGTGTCCAGGCCGTCATCCAGGCACAAGGTGGATATACCCGGTATTAATAATGACAGTCTCAAACTCGTGCACAGATGTTAAACTTCGTTTTCAGACACCATTAATGACAATCTAGCCATGTGTGTCAACTGTAGGGCAATAGTTGTCAGTTGTGTCAACGTAACCATATTCAGGCCTCGTTTTCAAGTTCAAACAAAAACATACAGTGTTTCCCCACCATCATAATCAGCATTCCTCTAGTTGCATTATTACCTCTTGCACTAAGATGGATGGGTACATAAATGTTTATGCTATTGCTTTCTTCATAGCACATGAATATACCCTCGCATGTGCGTAAAAATAGGGTGGTGCTTAACTTTTGCACAGGTGTATATAAAAGCTTTCTCTAATTTTCTTCTGGAAATTGACACAGTTGCGCGGAATAGTATTGAAATGCAGGCCGTCGACTGTACTGTAGTGAATAGTACGCCCGACACACACATGCTAACGCTTCCAGAGCTGGAGGAGAAATGACTGTTTCAAAAAAGCATCCGCTTTTGTTTCTACGAGTATTCTTGATACTTACAAGATGTACCATTATGATAATGTCTATTATCTAGTCTAGCTCAAAATAAACAATTAAAACTCCGCACTCTCCTGGTCCTGCCCATACTGTGTCCGGGAATTACCCTAGCCCCAGGTACTGAGTCAATTCCCAATCACAGTCAGATTCGTCTTATATTTGCCTTGAAAAACAGCGAAAGCAGCTCAGCCTCACCTCAGCGGGGCGGCTGAGACAGGGCCATAGTACATCTGGTAAGTATTAAGAATTCTCGTAGAAACAAAGGCGGATGCTTTTTTGATTCTACTTCGAATAATACTTACCAGATGTACTATTATGATAAACTCCGGATTTCAACAGCCAAGAAATACCGGTGGGAGGAGGTGAGGCTCGAACCAGCACTCATCAACCATCCAACAGAGAAGGTTGTGAAGAGACTAGAACCATGGCATATGCTTGGATTCTGCCATCTGACTCATAGAGTGGTAAACTTCCATGGTCTAGACCGCGCTCCCCCCTTCTTTTGTCCACACAAAATCCAGAGGGCTGTCGAAAAAAAGGAATGCAACACCCACCAGACCCATGTCAGCCCTAAGTCTCAGCTAGGGCAGTCCAGTAGAGTGCAAAGAAGCTACTACAACTTCTAATTTGGAAAAAATATCAGTATATCGATTAAGTTTTCAAATTGGAATGAGTCTAATGTCTGTTTGAGAGGATAAGTATATTCTTATACCAGACTATTTACCTAAGCAGTCTGATATTTCGACTGTAAGTAAATATTATTATTAGTCACTTAATTAATGTAAACATTCACCATTTTGAGTGCGTGTTCTTTCTTGATCATCCCAGGAGCTCGGCCCAATCCACGGTAGTTCACTGGTCATATGCATGGCTCTTGCTCAGTGCAGGAGGAAGTAACGAGCGATGTTTGTGAAATAGTGGTCGGATGTGGCTTAACTAATGTTCGACAAATTGACGATGGCTACCGGATTAAGTGCGCTGGAGACGTCGCGAAGGTAGAAATCAGTAAATGACGACTCGGCATGCCATTGTGCTACAGACATCACCTCCTCTAATGAGACACCGGTAAAAAGGGCCGATGATGCTGCTAATGCTCGGACCTGATGGGCGTTCGCACGATCAATCTGCTTTCCTGTAGCAATTTTGTGCGACATCTGAATAGCATCAACTATCTACGAGAAATAGTATCTTTCAAGGCCCGCAAATGAGGAGCTTTGAGAAATAACCACAGAGATTGCGGGTCATCTCTCCACTCCTCAGTACGTTTTTTTTATACATTTTCAGACATCTGACAGGACACCAAGCAGAAGAGTTTGGGTCATGTCTAACTAAACGTGGCAAATTGATCAGGTGACCTGGATATTTAAGTTACTGATTCTTTGCCAGGAAACAAAGACGTGGAAGTAGTCTTAAACCTTCACCCGTGACGACAAAATGGTCTTGCTCAGCAGATAGCGCATGAATCTCGCTTCTCCTTCTCGCCGACGCTGCTGCAACCAAGAAAACTGATTTAATAGTTAACAGTTTAATATCTATAGATCTAATCGGTTCAAAGGGAGCATGCCCTAAAACCTGTAGAACAAGAGATAGATTCCATGCTGGGATAGGAATTGGCTGCCTAGGTCGCAGATTGCTCATTCCTTTAATAACTTCATTCAAAGTGTCATTCTCCACTCCTTCAATGGCCAGACTGGGAACGACTGAAGGTAATGCAGACTTATATGCTAATAGGGTTGAAGGTACAAGTTTTTCAACTTCGTATAAATGACAGATAAAATCTGGTATGTGTTGAACAGATGCCGATAAGAGATTAATATCTCTTCCCTTACACCATTCTGCAAATTTGTTGATTCTATAATTATATGTTTTGGTGGTTGACCCTCTTCTGGAAGAAGCGACAAACTTCGCTGCTTGCTCAGAAAAACCACCCTCAATTGCACGCTGCTTGACAACATCCATGCAGTCAATTTGAACATTTCCGGTCTGTCGTGAAGACACAGACCCTTGTTCTGAGTGATTAGATCCCTTCAGTCTGGAAGAGGGATTGGATTGCAGACCAGAAGGTCCAGCAGATCCATAAACCATGATCGGCCTGGCCAATGAGGGGCGATCAGTAGTACTTGGCATACTCCCTCTCTTATCTTTGCCAGAACTTTCTGGATGAGAATCGTTGGAGGATACGCATATGCGTACATTCCTTTCCAACTTATCGCCGGTGCATCTACTGCCAAGGCTAGCGGGTCTGGGATCGGTGACACGTATGTGAACATCTTTGCGTTTTGTTTCATCGCAAATAGATCCACATTTGGTTTGCCCCAATGTTTGAATAGAACCTCCGCTACCGATTGGTTGAGCTGCCATTCCGTCGGACGACAAACCATCCTTCGACTGGAATGTGTGCTGCCCGAAGAATAATATTCCACTCTTGGCACCACAGCAGAAGGTTCCAAATCATCATGCACAACTCTGGTGACCTCTTCCTGCCTTGGCGGTTCAAATAAGACACCACTGTTGAGTTGGCTGTCCATATTAGGACAATCTTGTCTTGAATTAAATTCTCAAACTTTCGAAGTGCTAATACCACCGCTAATAATTTGAGAACATTGATATGTTTCTGCGCATTGGTCCGATCCCATTTCCCTGACACTGATCGATTGTCCAATACCGCTCCCCAACCCATCGTCGATGCATCTGTAAAGATGGACATCTGTGGTTGAGGAGGTTGTAGAGGAACACCTTGCAGGAGATTCTGTTCTGATAACCACCACTGAAGATGGAATATCAATGGTTCTTTTACTGGAATTCTCAGAGATAACGGATCCGTTTTCTGAGACCAGAACGACATTAAATACATCTGAATCGGCCTGCGCCTGAGTGCCGCATAAGGAACCACTTTCTCCAGATACACTAGTAAACCCAGTATTCTGAGAAATAGATAGGCTCCTAGAGAAACCGACTCCAAAACTGCAATCAGGCTCTTGACTCTGCTCTCCACCGGAAAAGCTAAGCCGTTCCTGAGATTGAAAAATATTCCCAGATAAACAAACTCCTGGGATGGAGTCAATTCTGATTTCTCTAGATTCACAATCCATCCTAGATCCTTTAGTAAGGCTAGGACTACCTGAAGATTGTTGCACAGAGTGACTGGATTCCCCGCCTTCAGCAGCCAGTTGTCTATGTAAGTATGAACAGCTACTTGTGTATGTTTCTCTTGCGAAGATAAGAAGTCATGGCGAGGACCACTTTGGTGAAGACCCTCGGAGCTGTGGTCAAGCCGATTGGAAGCGCATTGAATTCCCAAACATTGTCTTGGAACGCAAAGCGAAGGTATTTCTGAAAACGAATTGACATTGGAATATGCATCCTTCAGATCTATCGACACTGCCCACATGCCTTTCCTCAAACCTGACATCACTGCCGCTAGTCTCCATCTGAAACTTTGGTGACAGAATAAACTTGTTTAACGGTTTGAGATTGAGAATCGCTCTCCCCCCTCCGGTGCATTTCGGAATGAGGGACATCATCGAATAGAAGCCTGGGGATGACTGATTGCGGACTAAGTGAATCGCATTCTTCTGCTGAAGACTTTCGATTTCTGAGCAAAAAGCCTCTAGACAATCGGATTCCCTTGGAACGGGAGTCCATACTGGAGTCGATGTTAACGAAACTAACGATTGATGGATAACCCAGTCTGGTTCGTAGCCGTTTCTTAACAATTGACAGACCAAACATTCTTGCACGACCTGTTCCCACTGGTTTGAGAACAGTTGAAGTCTGCCTCCGACAGAAGGAATCTGCACACAATTCGCGATCGATATTGCACGAGACGACGTTAATTCGCCTAGGTGAAGATCCTCGACTCCCCTTGTTCCTGGTGTTACCGGAGCGAATCCCGCCGGAAACCCATCAGGACCATCCCCCACAGCCACCTCGTGGTTTCTTGGCAAATGACGGTCTGGAACCGCCACCACGGCTATCCTTACGGTAGCAGCCGCGACCCGAAACGCCACCCTTCCTATCCTCCTCATACGGCCTCTTACTAGAGGACTTGTATGAGGAAGAATGACCAGGACCTTATGAACCGGATGCCCCATGGGTATCACGGCCAGAAGGACGGAAGGGCGATCTTTGGTGCTGTCTTTGCTGCTCCTGTCGGTGCTGCTTGTAGGACTGTTGCGGCTGAGTCCTTTTCGTCGACTTCCACGACTTGCCGACTACTTCTTGCTCCGCAACTATTGACGCGACCTTGGATAAGGTTTGCCATGCCGAGCCGCCGAACAAGCCTGGACCAATGAATGGCGCGGAAGATAGCGCAGCCCTCATCTCAGGTCTTAGTTCTACAAAATCGAGAACCATTCTCCGTCGCTCAGCCAATGATCTCGTGATCACCCTGGCCAGGCAATCCTGAGATAGGCGCATGGTGTCCCGGATAAATCCAGGAGCAGCCTCTGGCACTACCCCACCTTCCGCCGCGCAGCCCAGCATACCCTGCAGGACGGTACAGCCGTGCGAAAGCGCCGCCATGGCAGCTCTCGCAGCATCCTCAATGAGGGTCAACTCATTGAAAGGATCTTTATTAGTCTCGGAAACTAACGGACGAGAACGCCCCTTAGCATTGCCAGCTAATGGCCTATTCAGCACCTCTCTCTCCCCGACGGAAAGCCATGGGAATCGGGCATACTGATGATAGGCAAGCTCCAGAAAACGGACCCTACTCCTAATCCCTTTCGGGGCCTTCGGAAGCGTAAGGTCCGGCTGGACCATACGATACGCCGCCACCTCCAACATGTCAGAGGTCAACGTATCCAAAGGCAGAGCAGGCATGGCCGAAGAGCCACTGGACAGAGTGCTAGCCGCTCGCTCTGACATCCGCTCCATTGCCGGATCGCGCTGAGATCCCTGATCCGATGCCAACCCTAGACGGCCGGACATCCATTCAAGGACCTGCACCCATTCGGCCTCGGTGGAAAATGACGACTCATCCAACAAGGGACTGCTGTTTTCATCTTCTTTCTCGCCCTTGGACGAGACAGACACCAACGATCCATGCTGAGGACTGCGAACTTGCTTACTAGTGTAAACAATGCCCGTCGACTGTGCACTCGCGGCTCCAGTATCCAACGACTCGCCGGATATGGACTCACTGAGATCCATCGGCTCCAGCACGGGAGCCAGGCTCACAGACGCATTACTATCGCCAATGGAAACCCGATAGAGCCTGTAGCCACCGGCGTCGGGATGCCGTCCGAAGCCGTCAAACACGACTCCAATGGCAGCACGGGCTGAACAAAATCTGGATGGAAGATGCCCGACGGAACGTCAACATCACCACCCGGCTGGCAAACCCGTACATAACCCGAACCTTGGACGTACCGGGTACAGCCATCGCGGAAAGATCCGGCATGCCGGAATCCTCCATGAGCAAAAGCGCCTCCTCTGCCGTCGGCTCTTGAGCCAACGCAACAGGAGGTACAGGTGCAACACCTTCCGCAGCACTGACCGGACCACCGAAAGGTAGTCCTGCACCAGGCTGCATCGACGGGATCGTGGATTGCATGGACTCAAACATGGCTTTAAACTGGGCCGCCCAAAACCCAAAGCCGAGTCCATCCTCTCATTCAGGCGCTCCTCCAAGCCTCTGTTGGACGCCTGATCTGCCTTGGGCGCCTTGTCCCTCGCGATTCTGTCCAGTCGCGCACGCCAATCACGGTCGAACTCCGCCACTAACTCTGACGACCACTTCACGCAAACATGGCACGGACTTCCCACCTTGCACTTCGCGCAAGCTACACAGTGGTGACCAGCAAATCTCTGTTTCATGAACCGGTTCCATTTGGTACACAAGGTATCCAGGCCCTTAGCCCTCTGCGAACACAAAGCAAGAATTAAAATGCTGCACATGACATGGATGACGAGCAAACGCACAATGACTTGATTGTAATCTTAGAATTACTTAGAAACATTAACTTTCTCTTAAATTAATGATAATCAAGACTTAAGGCAGGAGATATTTGAAAGTTTTTAGAGTGAAAATTAATAAACACGGCTTGGTAACTAACTAACCGTTAAAATAACCAAGAAAAACGTACTGATCGCTACAAACACCTTCATCAATGAAGTGAAGACTAAAGATCGGCACAATTAGAATGCATAGATACGCCAAGCCGAAGGCAAACATAACTCATGGGCGCCCTCCATCTTGGCTAAGAGCGCATCCATCTTGGAAGGAACCGAGTCGCAAGAGAAATTAACCGAGTACCCGCATAATGCTTAAACAGTTAAGGGTACCGGACCAACTCCAACAATGGCTACCATTTTAAAACAATGTGCCAATTTAAGGAAAATTCAATCATTCATTACGGCACGAATGTATAAATTCTAGATTGATACAACCTGCCCCTGAGATGATTTTCCTTTCTCTTCCATCCTTCCAGCAATGAATAAACCAGAAAATGGCTAACTCCGTAGAAATTGCAAATTTAAATGAACTAAAAAAACCACGACTAGCATGGACAGCAAAATAGATGAATCTGACTGTGATTGGGAATTGACTCGGTACCTGGGGCTATGGTAATTCCCGGACACAGTATGGGCAGGACCAGGAGAGTGCGCAGTTTTAATTGTTTATTTTGAGCTGGACTAGATAATAGACATTATCATAATAGTAGATCTGGTAAGTATTATTCGAAATAGAATGCACGTGCAGGCAGGTTGGTTTTGTTTGAGAAATCCTGGTCTATACAAACAATAGACTAAACGAATATGGCGTCCAATAGTTACACTGATTATGGAGTCAGGAAATTGCATGCTGGGTAAATTAAACAGAAATCAGCAGGCATCTCATATCGTGTGCAAAAGGGTCTATATTTAATGGAACACGAGAACTTTAGAGTTAATAAAAGCAGGATACAACCCAGAAAACGCTACTGCATTGGCAACCCAATTTAATTTAATCTTCAGTACAAAAAGACTGATCTACAAGAAGATTGGACTGTTATGGCGTCCCAATATAGGCGGTCTCAGGAGTAGGTCTGAGACTATCGTTACATGTACCTGTGAATCAACATAAAAAGAAGCATGCCTACTTACTCGCAGGGTTGATAAACTTCACATCTCTGTCTGATGCCCAGGCGATGTTTGTGTCTAACAGGTTAACTGCAGTCTTTGCATCATCTTGGTATGTCAGAGTAAATATATCTGTAAACAACAGACATGGGGCAATTACATTGTCAAAGTAATTAATTACAATTGCAACTAGATTGATCAGCTGATGACGCATCATCGCAAATCGGTAACTCACACACCAAATTTGGTTGAATTGTATCCAATGGTTTCGGAGATGCGTTAAATCAATTTCCGCAGGTTAAAATCTGGCCTTTTGACACCTCTCCCGCCCCCTCCCCCTGTGGGCGGAGCCAAATCTAAATGGCCTCTTGCACTCCGCAATCATATGGGTAACTGAGATATCAAATTTGGTTGAGTTCCATCTAACAATTTCAGAGGAGTTGCATTACAATCAATTTCATAAACTTTTGACCCAATCCTCCACCCGCTGGGGGCGGGGCCAAATGTAAATGTGCTCATCCAGTCCACATTGATATGTGTAACAGATATACTAAATTTAGTTGAATTCCGTCCAGCAGTGTCAGAGGAGTTGCATTACAAAAAAAATGTACCTTTTGACCCCACCCCCAACTACCACTGGGGGTGGGGCCAATGTAAATGTGCTCATGTACTCCACATTGATATGGGTAACTCACACACCAAATTTGGTTGAATTCTATCCAAAGGCTTCGGAGCAGATACGTTAAATCAATATCCGCACGTTAAAATTGGACAAATCTAAATGGCCTCTTGCACTCCACAATCATAGGGGTAACTCAAGATATCAAATTTGGTTGAGCCTTGTCTAACGATTTCAGAGGAGTTGCGTTACAACTGATTTGACATTTTGACCCCTGCCACGTCCCCCAGGGGGCGGAGCCAAATCCAAATATCGTCTTGCAAAGCGAAATCATATACAAAATTTGATTTAATTCCACCCAATGGTTTCGGAGGAGATAGTGTGACGGATGAACACACGGATGGAGGCGATTACAACATTCACAACATTTTTTTAAAACATGGGGATAATACCATTTTACCAATATATGTGTGTATGAATTGGTTTCTAAGCAATGGCAAGTGTGTGAATGTTCCTGTGTGTGCTGAATAAATAAACATAGAATTTTATGCAGTCATATTTTAATTTGAAATAAACCGACATCTTTATTTCTACCGTATTTCGCATAATTGAAGCCTATGCTCTAATAGAAGCCCACCCCCTAACTTTGACATATGAGCTCCAATGATTTCTTAGCAGTTTCAAAACGGCAAAACTCTGTATTAGAAGCCCACCCCCTAACTCAGCAGATTGAATAGGAAAATTTTTTTTAATAGCAAATTTGCAAGAATAGTGTGTATAATAATAACAATCGTGTCACAGGGTGTGTCTACTTCACACCGATCTCTGCCCTGATACATTTCCGGCCCCTCTAGAAGTCAATACAGGCCTCGGATTTGTAAATCTCGACCACCTATTAGATTAATACTAATAGTAGGCCATGTATGTTCAAGATATAATAAAGTTTATTCCACACTTTTGTAGTAAAAAATGAGCGTGAAACAGTCTTGGCATGATTAAATACCTTCCTTATAAATATATTTTAAGACAAAATTTATGTACCAAACAAGCACAGGGTTTGTACACCTTTCAGTATTTGAAATTCCATGACTTTCCATGACTAAAATTAAGAAATTCCATGACCTCCAAGAATCAATAGCTAGGTAAGTCAAAGACAGTCAAATTTGTTTCAAAATGTTCAACAGCATATAGTGAATCATATGAAATTCACTTTATCTAGGGCAAAGGGTCAACATGTGAGAATATCCTGTACATTTTTAATAAAATCTGAGGTTTTCACATAAAAAATTGATGAATAAAAATTCTGAACAAATAGTCTTCACTTGGTCTGCAAATTGACATTTTTTTTTAATTAAAAAAAATTTTGAACAAATTTAAGGCTTAGAGCCGAGGCTTCTATTTGGACAAGGTGTTCAAGAACAAATTTAAATCCAATCCCTAAAATTGTTACTTTCGCAAATATGTTGCGCACTAATAGATAACATGCATGGGAAAATTTGACAAAATATGAGCCAAAAAAAGCCTTATACATGTATATACCACGCAATCAGTTTGGAAATATTGCAAAACATATTTTTCAGACGAACGAAAATTGGTAACTTTACCGCTAGATTCAAAATAATAATAATCCTTTATCAGCTAAATATCTTGTTATTCTTTTAATATTACCAAGTATATTTCATACTTTAACCGTAATAGAACGCATAAAACCATCTTTGAGCAAGAAATACGTTCAATATACAGGGGAATCTCCATACACTAGCGAGACCAAGATATCGCCATCTAATTATCATAATGTAACCAATTCGGCCGGGACGAAATCGCCCAAGTGAACAAAAATCTTGCCACTAAATATACTGCCGAATGCATACGCTGAGTAGGAAATAGTGAATTTATTGCTCAAATTGTTTTTAAAACATTCTCTTCTGTACATATTTATTATTAATTTGGGATATTCGCATTCGCGGCGTTACAAAACCCGTTTTTATTTGGGAGGCCTCCTTCCAGTCCAGATATAGTTTCAGTGGAATGTCTCCAATCACAAAAGAGTTTAATATGGCCTACCAACATAAGAAGGGATTTAACCTCATTTAATTTCTTACGTTGTTTTGGGTCATTTTATTTTGGTTGGACATATGACTTTGATAATGAATGAAATCATGTGATCGCCGCGATAAAGATATGGAAATGTGTATTTCCGAGCTTTATTTCCCCATTTCACATTTGTATGCCATCAGATTTTATTTTTATTTAGGGAGATTATCATTTTCCATGACTTTTCCATGACTTTTATCAAATTGACAAATTTCCATGACTTTTCCAGGCCTGGAATTTAGATTTTCAAATTCCATGACTTTCCAGGATTTCCATGACCCATGCGAACCCTGCAAGCAGTATTGCGCATCAATTTTGTAGTGCCAGCGGCTCTTTTGCGATTGGAGGTGCCGTGTTCTCACGAGATCTTATACGATAACAGGAGTTTATCAAACGGATACCTGTTATTCAGATCAGTATGATATTCAGTTCCTATCGTGCAATGATAATATAAAGAAATTTCCGAGTTCCAAGTCCCCGATTCCAGAATATTTATATCCGAGTACTCACTCTAAAATAAACTTCAATTGGAGGCGAAGCACGTGATTTGTATTTTTTCGCGACGCCATTTTATATCAAATTGTGGATTAATTTTGATTTAATAAACGACCTTTATTAAAGGATACGCAATATTTAGACACTTAAATCAAATAATTTCACTTCCCCGGTGATGTTTTGAGGTATACATTAAACATAAGCGTAGGCGGTACGAATTTTTATGGGAGAAAATACGTTGAATTTCCGTGGTATCAGTTTTAGAAGTTTTTTGGGAAAACTCTCTAATAAAAGCCCACCCCCTTTCTCAGAGATGTTGGGTTGGAAATTGAACACCTCTTGTCCTAATAGAAGCCAAGGCTTCAATTAAGTGAAATACGGTAATCAATGCAAACATATACGTACTAGCAAAACAGCGTCTGCAGTGGTTTTGGGAAATGTCCATTTGCAGTCCAAGAGAAGACTATTTTTGAAAACGTAACAAGTCTAGAATGACTAACTCGATAACAGAGCCAGTCATTCCAGTGGTAAATTTTCAAAAATAGTCCTTGCTTGGTATGCAAATGGATATATTCTGTGAGAAATCTTCTCAGGTCTGCATGTACTCTCTCATTAACCCTTAACCTTTAAATCACTTTGCTTGATGTCAAATTTTTTAATTTTCAAATTAAATTAAAAGATGAACTGTTGGTGGAAGATGTTGCTGTCCTAGTCTCATAAACTGCAATATCGTCCACATATTTTGTAGAAAACTCCACCAGTTTCTTTGCTATCACCATAATAAGAGATAGGATACTGACCCTGAAGAAGCGTTAAATAGCCAAGCCTGCCAAAAAATGGCTTGAGCAGTGGTCTTGAGCAGTCCGTTTGTAGGGTAAGAAAAGACTAATTTCTTAAATTTACCACTGGAATGACTGGTCCCCAACCAAGCCACTCATTAGTGTTAAATTAAAAAAAAATCTCTTGGCCTGCATACGGATGTACCAATTCTCAGTTGAATATCTTGAAAAACTGCAAAAAAAGAAGCCTGTGGAAAACTAATAGTCTTCGTATTTCATAAGTCGAAAGGGGCGGGGTATAACCTCATGAAAAATGTCTGAAACATGAGCTTGCACTGTAACTCGCTATAATAAAGCTACCAATTCTCACTTGAATACCTTGAAGGGGTGCGAAAAAAAGTTGAAAGGGGACATAACTCCACGAAACCGTGACGAAAATGTCTGAAACTCGAACATGCTGCGTAACTCCTTATGCTAAAGCGATGTACTGATTTTCCCTTAAAATTCTTGAAGGAGTGCGAAAAGAAAAAACTACGGAAAACCTACTGCAACAGATGGATGGATAGATGGCGTTCAAACCTATAGTCTCCCCAGTAGGGGACTAATAACTCTAATGGAGCGAACATTGATGTGTGTCCCGAAGATGTATATCAATTTTACGTATTTCTTACGTCGAAAGGGGGCATAACTCAATAAAAAAATCGACGCATATATCTGAAACTTGAGCTTGGTCTGTAACCTGTCACAACAAAGCAATGTACCAATACTCAGTTAAAAACCTTGAAGGACTGCGAAAAAATGTGCAGAAAACCTACTGCGACAGATGCAGTTCAAACCTATAGTCCCCCCCCCGGTTTTACCGGTAGGGGACTAATAACTTTAACGGAGCGATCTTTTCCAAATGTTGATGTGTGTCCTGAAGACGTATACCAATTTTACGGTAAAAAACTAAAAAGCAACAGCAACAGCTTTCAGCAACATTGTTTCCAAAATAGACACTTGCCTGAAAGTTATTGTTGCCTCCAGATAATTCCTTCTTTCATGGCCATTTGTGACTATTTTCCTTTTATAAGTGGATAATGTCTCGGCCAGAAAGTCCTGCATGTACTACTCTAGGTCTGAAGACATAACTCTTCCTACATAAAACAGCTTGATAAACAGCTACTGACTGAAACATTTAAGTACTTACCATTAAACATGCTATTGGCTATAGCACCACATGGGGCATAACCATTTCCATCAGTGTCTACCCTAAAAGGATCACAATCTGTGCTCAGGTCACCAGGCTTGATTGCATTGCCTCGAAGCTGGTCATCGTCACGGGACTTGACGTAGCGGCGGTGATTCTGATAGAAGTTTGATAGCCCATAATACATAAAGACATCACCCTGTTTTAATTTAAATACAGACTGATATAGACACACTGTGAGGTTACATACAGACATGACAGAATGATATAGACACTGCGAATTTACATACGGAATCACATGTAGACATTGGGTGCCGTTGACCGTTCCAGTTTTAGCTATGTTATCAGCCCATATCTAGCTAAGCTGCACCTACACCTCTCCCGTGGTGGGATCGATCGATGATCGATCCCTGAACTCCCTTACTATCAACTTCCAGAAAAATATACAGGTAAGTTGTTAAATATTTTGAAACTAATTTGACTGGGTGCTGTCAACACCATCTTTATTAAATAGTAAAGATATACAATTCATACAATGCTTAATCCGTCACCAATTATGTGTTCGTGATGTACTTATCTACGTCATTCATGACATCCTTGATTATGACATCATCCTACACATTACATACATTTGTAGTTGATTATGACATCATCCTACACATTACATACATTTGTAGTTGATTATGACATGATATCATGGATAGATAAACTGGAAATGTTCATTACTTAATGGAATACCTTAAGACCACTGCAGTGGGCAGTTTTGTCAAACTTGACCAGTAAAAGTTTAACTATGGAAGTTGACATCAAGAAATGCCTTTATACATGTTATGGGCTTGTTAAGCATGACGTCACTTCACGTGATTCGCAAACCGGAAATGTGTATTTTACTTTATTACATCATAAATGTGTGTTTATGACGCTATCATTTCTTGTTAAACAAAAACGTTGCTTTGTGTATTTAACAATTGAGCTAGACCAAGAAATATGCACCGTACTAACATACGTCCACTCACATAGCTACATTGTATGCTGTTCGAGCCCGTACTTGCAGCCCTGTGATTTCTCACTATGTGAAGTAACATTACGCTAGTGGGTTTGGAGGTAGCCAATCCGATTTCTGCCTACTTCACGTGATAGGCGAGAGCTCGTCTGGTGACCTAACTTACAATCACAACAAGAGGCCCAATGGGCCTGTATCGCTCACCTGGAACATTGGCATTTCAACTAATCTTACTTAAGTTTTACATCCATCAGTGTCACTTCCAAAGACTTTCAGTCAAATGATTTAGTTTTCGAGATATTGACAACAATCTCTGGACTGTTTTTTTTGCATTAGTGATTTTGAACAATGTTTAAGTAAAAATAGATGATATCAGTGCTAACAACAGCTGGTTTCTTAACTGTCTCACTGCTGCAAGCCAGTGCAGCCAATAATTTCAATTTTCAAAAGCTCTTGACTTGTTGAATATTTTGAAAACAATTCGACTGAAAGTTGTTGGCAGCTTAGCCACCAACAACTTTCAGTCCAATTGTTTTCAGAATATTTATCAGGTTCAGAGATATAACCTTTGGAATATGTCGTCTGCAAAAACTCAGTCAGACGGTTACTAGAGGTTTAAATGCATTTTGAAGAAAATGGTCTCTAAAGGCAGGTAGGTGGTCTTTATAGCAGGTTATTCCCCACCCCCACACAATCCATTTAACACATGCACATCTGGCTGAATCACTGAGTTAGCAGCAGGGGTAGGGTGAGCTGGAGTTGATTTAGAAAATAATTTGACTGAAAGTCATTGCTGCCTTAGGCAGCAACAACTTTCATTGCTGCCTAAGGCAGCAACACCTTTCAATCAAATACATTTCAAATATTTTTAAGAGCATAGATGTCAGAGCACATAATACATATCTTAAACATTTCTGCAGTATTGGAAAGGTTAATCTGTTAATTGGAATTTAATATCTAGTTTGGCAATAAAATCTGACATGGTGATAAATCAATGGACGGTGGGAACAAACCATTATTTGCCCTATGAAAGTGAGATTGCAAATATTTAAGGAGTGATAACTCTGGCATTTGGCGTCCTATCAGTTTCATTTTCACAACACAGATATTAGATGCCGTCATTAGCATTGTGACCAAGTTTGGTGTCATCTGTCAAGAAATAACAAAATGAGCCGCCATTGTTGGTGATGGACAAACACATGGATGGACGGACATACAGAAGACGGATGGGGTTATCGCTATACGACAGCTGACTGACAAGTAAGCGGAGTTAAGAAAACCAATTTCGGCTTCAAAATCCATCAAATAAAAAAAGTGAAATCGGCCCAGTTGTTATTGAGAAGTCGTTTAAAGGAAAAAGTTGACGGCCGGACGGTCGCCATGGCATAAGCTCATGGCCAGGTGAGCTAAAAACAATGGCGATCGCCACACTTGATCTGGAAAGAGACATTTGCAAAAGTTTGCAATAGTTTTGCTCTAAACAAGTTATCTAAGAAACAGAAAATGTGTAGATTGGTTTTCGGTAACAAAAACCGCTAGTTTGGTTTACGCACGTGTGTAAATTTGTTTACTTCCTGATTTCTTATCGAGCAATCTCATTGGCGCAAATTGTTTGACCCCAGTTCATTAATATGTATGAAGCTTCGTGAACTTAGTACTAGACATGAAGCGTTTATAAAACAATGTCTCTGATTGGTTAATCACTGCATATTGACCAAGTATGATTAGTTTTACATTGTGCGCACGGCTTCACGGAAATGATCACAATACTCAGTTTCAACTGTTTAGAGTAATTGGTTGAATGAAGTCTTATAGGTTTTATAGTTTTTTAATCATCTTTTATATGAAGATGTTAAGGTGTTGCACGTGGGTATTTAAAAATAAGATTATTTCTGATTGGTTAGTCAACCCGTGATGAAGTATATAAATTTCCAAAATTAATAATTTTCTTCAAATGCGATCATGACTGAATCAAATTTAATACGAAAGGAAAATCACCTGTGTGGGAATATTTTGGTTTTGAGGCGGATCAGTGATCTGGTAGCCAAGGATGAAACCAAAGCTATCTGTCGATCTTGTAGAAAAGTGGTGTCTGTGCCTAATTCTAATACGTCTAATGTGATAAATCATCTGAAAGTCTACCACGTAGCATTATACAGTAAGATAAAGTGTGTAGGAACACCTAAACGTAAACGGACCAATGAAGACCATAGTGAGAGTCAATCAGCAATGCCCAGTAAGCAACCGAAAATCACATCCAGTATTCAGAAAGGCAAAATTCTAGTCACTGGAAGGAGGTAACAAATTCAGTTACTCGGTTCATTGTTGGTGAGGCCATTCCTATATATATGGTGGAGAAGCATCATTTTCATGAGATGATCAAAACCCTAGATTCTCGTTACGCATTACCCGGTAGGCGACATTTCGCCGATGTAGCAATCCCTAAGCTCTACGCTGAAGTACGCGACCATGTTCACTCAGAGGTTATCGAAGCCGAATTCTTCGCTGTGACCATAGACATGTGGTAAAGTGCTGGAATGAAACCCTATTTAGGCTTTACTATTCACTTTATTGATCAACAATGGAATTGGCGTAATAGATGCTTACAAACATTATTTTTCCCCGAGGACCACACCAGTGATAATATAGTCGATGGTTTGATGGAAGTAATGGAAACGTGGTCCCTCAAACATAAACAGTTATCATGTATAACAACAGACAATGCGGCTAATGTTTTGAAAGCTGTGGATACGATTCTGGGTTGGCCAAGAATCTCATGTTTTGGACACAACTTAAATCTTGCGGTAACAAATTCATACAAGGGTGATGACAAAGTGAAACGTGCGTTATCGGTATGCCGTACTATCATATCCTCATTCAGCTATAGCTGGAAGCGGCGACGAGAGCTAACATGTATGCAGTCAATTATCACTGCCGAATCACCAACTGATAACGGTGAGAAATTAACTATTACTATTAAAATTTCAAATGTATCGCTGATGGAAAATGTCTGTTTGCAGATCAAGAAAAGAATATTTGAAATTTTACCACTACAATGACTTCCTCCATTATCGAGCCAGTCATTCCAGTGGTAAATTTTCAAAAATAGCCTTCTCTTTGGCCGCAAGTGGACATTTACCCAAGACCACTGTAGTAGCTGTGCATAAGACATACCCTGAAGCAACAGACTAGCCATGAGCGCCTAACAAATATCAGCTTGTTCAAATTCAATAGGTCAATTAAAACCATACTTTGTAAAACAAACACACTTGAGTGTACATGAGCATCGTTCACTACAGACATAATAATAGGCCTATTGAATGGTGTCATGGCCAATTTCCAGATGAAAATCTCTGTACTTAAACATTCATAACCAATTTGAACATGTGACAATTTATTCAACTTAATATTGAATATTTTGAAATTAATTCTACTAGAATGTGTTGCCGCTTGTAGCAGCAACAGTTTCCCGTCAAATTATTTTCAAAATATTCAACAGATTTTCTGTGTGATTGTTTAGAAAATGCGATATATACACATGCCTACATATATACATCTTTTATAACTTCTAATATCAATTTGTTTTTATTCTAACAGGACTACTGCACACGTTGGGGATCAGCACATGCAATGGCGAAGAGATTCTTGGAACAGGAAACCGCGATTCGTAATGTTCTTAGCGAGGACCGAAAATGTGCACATCTAATTCCACGGTATAATGATGTTCAAGTTTTAGAAGCCATGAAACTAGCATTCGACCATGTGGCAGATCTTACTGATATCCTTTCAGCAGAGAAATATGTGACATTTTCTGCTGGCCAACCTTTATTGAAGCTGCTAGAAAACAGCATTCTCGATACCACAGATGATGTCCATTCGTTAACGTCGTCTCTGAAGGATAACATACGCGCATATATGTCGGGAAAATATTCAGGTACAGGGACTAAGGAATTAGTGAGCTTTGCAACATATGTAGATCCCCGTTTTAAAACAGAGTCATTATCAGCAGAGGAGTGTAACCATGTAAGGACAACGTTAGTGAGTGATAAAGACATGCATGTGAAATTCAACAGCTCGAAGTCGCCGTTAAAACCATCATCTAGTAGTAACACGCTGACCACACCGGCGAAGAGAACACCAGCTACACTGTTCGCCAAAACAAAGCCAGTACCAAGTGAGAACTGTTCCGATGACGCATTGAAGCGTGAAATCTCTATGTATGAGAGCCAGCCTTGTGTTAGTTCGGTCATAAATTCCATGGATTGGTGGCGGCTTAATTGTGAGCATTATCCTACAATAGCTCGGTATGCTAGGAAATACTTGTGTATATGTGCGATGAGTGTGCCGTCAAAAGACTTTTCAGTTTATCAGGCAGCATCGTAAGTGCTAAACGAACATTGCTCAGGCCAGAGATAGTCAATATGCTTACATTCTTGTCGGCAAATCTTTGAAAATAGGGCTATCATAGACCACCTATGTATTTCCGAACAGATCATACAAAGAATCTATTAAATATTTTTAAAACAATTTGATTGGAAGCTGTTGATGCCTAAGGCAGCAACAGTCTCCAGTCAAATTATTTTCAAATTATTCAACACATTTTCCGTATAATCTGTTCGGAAATGAGAATTAATGTTTTGCATGAAGTGAGTGAATGAATGACTGACAATTAAACATCAATTAATTACCAAACAATCATACAACATTGGATATTTTGAAAATAATTTGATTGGAAATTGTTGCTGCCTAAGGCAGCAACAATGTCTGGTCAAATTATTTCCCAAATATCCGACAGGTTTTCTGTATGATTTTCTTTGGAAACGAGAATTAGAACCGTGCATGAAATATTAGTGAATTAGTTAATGAATTTAATTAATGAAATCAATTAATTACGTTTTAGTTATATTTGATCATCATATGAATACATATTCTGTTATCTTGTAAGCTTTTTAACGTTAATGATTAAACTAATAAATAGAAATATATTTAATAAATAAAATATTGATATTGAAATCGCATCATTATTATTGCTATTCTATGATTCTATGACCATGCAATCTGAAATTATCTATAGTTCGCGCATGCTTAGTACTCACCTTCCGGCTGTCAAAATTGCTTTAGTCAATCGTCTCGATATCTCAGGTAATCAATTTGCAACTTGAAATTGAATTGTCTTGACTGGCATAATGTTACCCATCCCAACCACAACAAATATGTAAAAGTGAAACTAATAGCTGGCTTTTAAGCCTTTGCTGCCATTCGTTTTGGCGCTATTAGAAGTGAATGCATGAGAAGTGTAGTTGTATATGCATCCCAACTCGAACACAAATACCATTTCATTCTCTCGCCATATACCCAATCAATATATTGGAAAATCCCGATTTCTTTCAAAAAATCGATCGCGATCACCCATGGCAAAAATCGCACAAGCCTACTTAGCACAAACATCAAAGGTGTGCAAGCATGGTACTCGAATGGGAACGTAGTGGGAGGGCGAGGATCGTGCAATAGGACGATGGGAAATATGTCATCACTTAACAAGCCTATAAGTGACAAAGATAGACTCACCACAAAGTTCTCAGTAAGCGTGATTTGCTTTTCACAATTACATGTTGTATCATTGGTTGCAATCTCATGACATGGCTTTGTACTGTTTGTCTGTATACAATCTGTATAGTCCTCACTGACTTCTTGAATCTAGAAAGTAATCATAACATGCATGATATGAACAATCAGACATTGCGCATCCTCATCATCCCATTTTTTGTTTTTTATTGGGATCACGACCAAAGTTGCGGCATAGGATGCCTGTCTGTACTGTATCGTCACAGCCTCTGTTGGATGTCTTGTGTTAAAATTTGAACCAAATCACATCAGTAATTTCGGAGATGGCCATATATAGAATTTGATCATATATTCAGATTCAGGTTTTTAAATCGGGATCAGGGTCAGTCTGAAAAGACTGACCCGGATCCCGATTTAAAAAACGGAATCCTTTGAAACAGTAAAAAAACGTGTGTGAGTTAAAATTTGAGCACAATCTTATCAGTGTTTGAGAGATAGCGCTGGAGTTGGCTTATCTTACCTTGGTTGTGACAAAGCTAGACTCTAGCCATGCTGTAATTATCTTATAATGCAATGAAGCAAAATATTCATTTTCAATTTAAATCTTAATTAATATACATGTATTTGAAATATTATTTCTGACTGATACATGTATGACAAATTGCTATTCTATTGCCTCATTAATATATAGGCGCTTTTAACATAAGGAATCAGATTTTTCTCACAAAACAATTTTCCACACCGATATATGTGGCCCTCTTAATTGACAAAATTTCTACATCGGGAAATAGTTTAATTAGACTGCCACAAACTAGAACGACACATCAGGCGCTAAAATAAAGTTGCAATTCACTTCGGCAGATGGATTAGCACAGTGGGTTGAAACTGGCCCGCTGACTGAGGATCGATAGACTGGTTTAGGGGTGAGGTGGCTGGGTGGGGTTAAGCAAACGAGTGACCTATTTTTATGAGCCGTCAACGTTTTAACCAGACAACTTAGAGTTAAACTGACAACAGCTATAGTGTTTAATGGTAGAGGAATGGAAAAGGTTGGAGGATAGCATGGAGTAACTGGAGTAAACCGGCTTTGTCAACCTAGCTATTTTTCTGAGTATAAGCTAATGCATGATATGTAACCCTAAGACAATGAAAGCTTATCAATTATCAAGCACAATAGATAAATGTTCTATGTAATTGCCTAATTTATTCCGGCAATTTTTTATGTAATATATAAATTTTGTTATATATCAGGTCCATCACCTCATATGCTCCTTGTTTGAAGGCCACATGTATGCATTTATAAGGTACTGTAAATAGCCAAATAAAATTACTTGACCATGACGTTACTACCAATCATTACTCAAGAAGTGTGTCTGAAGCATTCCTATCCGACGAAGTTGATATGGCGGGGGTCTGTGTACAGTGTAGCTGGTGTATCAAATGCAATTCTTTGAGTAATCACCATTTAGTGGAGCTCTCGACATAGGGGGTTGAGGAAAACACTTAGAAAATGTGATATTGCATGTTTGGTATGCAGTGTCCTTGGCAGTTGAAGTGTCTAGAAACTGGCAGGTCACAGAAACCAGTGTCACAGGATGCCTGTCTATATAAGTATATGTAAGTGATACTTCTTAGATAGTCTTTGATACAAGTCCCAAAACAATGTAGAGTTTCTCATATATATTAATTGTTTTATTACCCGAGCTGGAATGATATTTACCCATCTCCTCTATATTGTTTGTTACATTCTTTGTATGAGATAAGGTACATGTAGTTTTCAATAATTTAGCCCAGCCGGTATGCAAGGGGCACTGTAGACTACCAAGTTGGTGTTGGTACGGCGCTCAATTGGATCTTCCCCATCACTAACTCGATAGATGCCTCTTTTTAGTGGCAGGTCTCTGTGATAGCGGGTAAACGTTAGCCTCAATCACCACAGAGCATGGTCTGCTGGGACTCGGTTCCATAATTAAGTCTCTGGGTAACACTGTGGATGCGCACTTGGCTGGTCTCACGACGTCCACTGGTAGATCTCACACTATGCTGGAAGCCCTCAAGTAGCATCTCAGAATCTACTGAACGTATTGATAGAGCTGGGATGGAAGGCAAACTAACATTGACATCTTGTTCGGTGGTTTGAGCAACCATCTTGTCAACAACAAGAATGCTTACATGAATTTCTTCAATGCGAAGTAGGTATTTAAGTGACCTATTAATGTATTCCAATCCAATTTAGGGCTTCACGACATTAGAAAAATGAATACCAGTATCGATATCGATTTCCATACCAGTATACCTTCAATATCGGTATTATTGCCTTGGGCAAAATAGAGTGAAGCTTGGGTAGACTTAGAAATAAATGAAAAGATGTAGTTGCCCGCAACCTATGATGCCATTTCATGCGTTTTCAGGTTGCCCCCAGCAGATTAAGGTTGCCTGTATATGTTAGGCTAAATAATAAAGAAAATTCATGACAAATTTACGAAAATGTCTGAAACTCGAATTTGCTCTGCAACTTCTTATATTAAAGCGATGTACCGATTTTCCAGTAAATATCTTGGTGTTTAAAAAACGTGTGGAAAGCTGATATTTTTGAAATTTTCTGAAGTTGAAAGGGGGTATTAACTCCATAAAAAATGTACGCATGCCCGTGAAACTCGCTTGGTCTGTAACTTCTCATAATAAAGCAATGTACCAATTCTCAGTTAAATACCTTGAAGGACAGCGAAAAAAGTGCTGAAACCTAATATTTTTTGTATTTCATAAGACAAGGGGCATAACTCCATGAGAATTGACGAAAATGTCTGAAACTCGAACTTGCTCTGTAACTCCTGATATTAAAGTGATGTACCGCTCTTCCTTTAAATATCTTGAATGAGTGTGAAAAAAGTGCAGAAGTCTGATATTTACTCGTAGGGGACTAACAAGAGGCCCAAGGGGCCTGTTGTCGCTCACCTGGAGCACCATTAATTTTTGTCAAAATTGTTGGTGGGTGCTTTAGCAGTCTTTTAAATGAGTTTGTGGACATTTTTGCAAGTGCAATATGGCCGCCAAACACACTACATTTTGATTGCCCCACGGAGCCCATGTTTTCTTGATGGATTAACTTCCCTTGAACACATTTTAATGGCCCAAATTTCGGCCTGATCCCTTCAGCGGTTCTGGAGGAGTCGTTTTCGGGAAAACTAGGTCATCCAAGATGGTCGCCGAACCATTTGGTCAATCAAGTCCTCTTGAACAAACTTGGCTTACCTCTTGGCCTAGATGAAGATTCTCCAAGTGGTTTCGGATATTTTTAAAGACATTTCCTAAAATCGGTCGAAATCCAAAATGGCTGCCGGGCAAATTGGCCGATCGGGTTCATTTGAACAAACATGGATCCCTATGCCCTAAGGATGATTCCTGCCAAAATATAATTGAAATCGGCCGAGTAGTTCTTGAGTAGACATTTTAAATTTCCCATTGCTTTAGCATGGGAGCTTTTGATGAGAAAATTATCCAATATGGCCATCAAACTGTTTATCCGACAATTTAAAAAATTCCCAATTTGAGCTCAGAATACAAAAAACATATATAGAACCAATTTTGGCCTCAAAATCCATCAAATAAAAAAATCCAATAAGGCCGCCAAACAGGCTACACTTTGATTGGTCCATGCCGGCCATGTTTTTTGACGGAAAAACTTCCCGTGAACAAACTTTCATGGCCCTTAGTCCCTGATCAAATCTCCCAAATTTCGGCCTAATCCCTTCAGCGGTTCTGGAGAAGTCGTTTCGGGAAAACTAGGTCATCCAAGATGGCCACCGAACCATTCTGTCAATCAAGTCGTCTTGAGCAAACTTGGCTTACGTCTTTCCCTAGATGAGGTTTCATAAGTTTTGAATCGATTCCCCAAGCGATTTCGGAGAAGATTTTTAAAGACATTTCCTAAAATCGGCCGAAATCCAAGATGGCCACTGGCTAAATTAGCCGATCGGCTTCATTTGAACAAACTTGGATCCCTATGCCCTAAGGATGCTTCCTGCCAAATATAATTGAAATCGGCCTAGTAGTTCTCCAGAAGAAGACATTTTAAATTTCCCATTGCTTTAGTATGGGTGCCTTTGGCGGGAAAATAATCCAAGATGGCCGCCAAACCGTTTATCCGACAGTTTTGAAAATTGTAAATTTGAGCTCCGAATACCCATAAGCATATATAGAACTAATTTCGGCCTAAAAATCCATCAAAATAAAAACATCCAATATGGCCGCCAAACATGCTACATTTTGAGTGGCCCACCACAGCCATGTTTTTTGACGGATCAACTTCCCGTGAGCAAACTTTAATGGCCCATAGTCCCTGATCATGTCTCCCAAATTTCGGCCTGATCCTTTTAGCGGTTCTGGAGAAGTCGTTTGCAAAAAACTAGGTCATCCAAAATGGCCAATCAAGTATTTGGTCAATCAAGTCTTCTTGAACAAAGTTGGCTTACCTCTTTCCCTAGATGATGTTTCATGAGTTTTGAATCGATTCCAATAGTGCTTTTGGAGAAGATTTTTAGACATTTCCTAAAATTGGTCGAAATCCAAGATGGCCACCGGCCAAATTGGCTCCATTTGAACAAACTTGGATCCATATGCCCTAAGGATGCTTCCTGCCAAATATAATTTAAATCGGCCCCGTGGTTCTTGAGAAGAAGTCGTTTAAAGGAAAAGTTGACGGGCGGATGGACAGTCGCCACGGCATAAACTCACTTCGCCTTTCAGGCCCGGTGAGCTAATAAATGACTTAAAACAAAAAGAGTTAGTCAGCAGGTATCAAAGTACTATTAGTCTGAATATTTGTCATGGTTGCCCTCTGTACCATTAACAGCCAAAATTTGGTCGCCCTTTGAAAATCAGGTTGCTCTGGGCAACTGGGCAAATGGACATTTTGATCCCTGAAAGGCCTGGTAGTATGATTCCATATTCACCGTATATCAGCGCTCCTGAAGGAAATTACACGAATCCCAATATTAAACACTAAATTATAACTGTCTTCAGTTAAATCATATCCCAAACCAGCATAAATCACCTCCAAAATCAGCCCTACAAACGATTCAAATTTCAGACTGCGTGGAGATCGCAAAAACTGCACCCATTTTGCTCCAAATAAACTCGCCCAATGAGACTTTGGGAACAGCTAAACCTGTTCAGAGCCGACTGGAAAATATCCAAAATGCTGGATATGGATGTAAAGTTGTAAACCTGTGTTACCAATTTACCCTGACTACTTAGATTAATATATATGAGAATAAGAAATAAACTTTCCATGAAAACCTGTGCTTTATAGGATGGATTTGCAATGGAACAAAACCACTAGTAATTATGGAAATATCTGCGCATGTGTACCACTTAGCCATTATAACACTTAATAAACAACCATGTGCTGAGAACACATAGGCCGACGCTCGCTCCCATTAGAGTAACTTGTATCTAGCAACCCGCCAACATAAGAAGGGTATAGAGCTCACAGCAATTGAGAAGCTTTTCCTATATCATCGGTTCCTCTTTACTTGGGCCATTGGGCTGTCACTACAAAGCTGTACAATTCCGGGAAAGCTCTAACTAACCAGGCTGTAGTAATGGAGATCAAATTATTACGACGCAAAATATTCATTTGAAACTGATTTTCTAGCAAACAACGGGCCAAATTTATAGAATATTAGTGCAAGAAGATATATTTTAGACATTTTTAACAATCCCCTGTCTATGAGGTTAATTAAAATAAGTTTTATCTATTTTTTTGCGAGAAGTGCATTCTTATAAATAGCCCATTTTCGTAGCAGTAATCATTTTCGTAGCAGCAATTGTTAACTTATCCATTTCTCTAGCCTTCAAAGAATAATTTGAAGTGTGGTCGCTAAATATAGGTAAAATATCATCTTTCCATATGAAGAGTAATCGCTTATATCGCTAAACAGATTGACCATTGAATTTTGTCAATGAAAAGCAGATTATATGCCTAAGCAGAATGTTACACCGGTTTTATGTTATTCTCGATATTTTGGTATCAACAGAATCATATCGACATGATTAACGGAATAGCAATTATACTAGTGTTCGATATAATTTCGGTATATCGTGAAGGCCTAATCCAATTATGCTCAAAATATTCAACAATACGTTTTATTTTGTTATGGAAGCATGTTAATTTCTGTGCTGTACCGTATATGCCATATTGTGTTTCTGGAAGAGAATATGCCATATTGTGTCTCTGGAAGAAAATATGCCATATTGTGTCTCTGGAAGAGAATATGCCATATTGTGTCTCTGGAAGAGAATATGCCATATTGTGTCTCTGGAAGAGTATATGCCATATTGTGTCTCTGGAAGAGAATATGCCATATTGTGTCTCTGGAAGAGAATATGCCATATTGTGTCTCTGGAAGAGAATATGCCATATTGTGTCTCTGGAAGAGAATATGCCATATTGTGTCTCTGGAAGAGAATATGCCATATTGTGTCTCTGGAAGAGAATATGCCATATTGTGTCTCTGGAAGAGTATATGCCATATTGTGTCTCTGGAAGAGAATATGCCATATTGTGTCTCTGGAAGAGAATATGCCATATTGTGTCTCTGGAAGAGAATATGCCATATTGTGTCTCTGGAAGAGAATATGCCATATTGTGTCTCTGGAAGAGAATATGCCATATTGTGTCTCTGGAAGAGAATATGCCATATTGTGTCTCTGGAAGAAAATATGCCATATTGTGTCTCTGGAAGAGAATATGCCATATTGTGTCTCTGGAAGAGAACATGCCATATTGTGTCTCTGGAAGAGACTATGCCATATTGTGTCTCTGGAAGAGAATATGCCATATTGTGTCTCTGGAAGAGAATATGCCATATTGTGTCTCTGGAAGAGAATATGCCATATTGTGTCTCTGGAAGAGAATATGCCATATTGTGTCTCTGGAAGAGAATATGCCATATTGTGTCTTTGCAAGAGAATATGCCATATTGTGTCTCTGGAAGAGAATATGCCATATTGTGTCTCTGGAAGAGAATATGCCATATTGTGTCTCTGGAAGAGAATATGCCATATTGTGTCTCTGGATGAGATGGAATGAGTCAAAGGGATATTATAGATTTGACTACATGTAATAGTACATATGACTGTTTTATATATTTGAAATATATGTTTACTGGATATTATTAATGCCAATTCTGACAAAACAGTTGAATAAATATCTAAATACCAATACGTTATACACTTACATTATTGGAAGTCACAAGAAGGGCCACACCTAAGGGAATAAAAGCAAGTCCTATGGCAAAGAAGGCTGGCAAAACTGTACTGGCTGTCAAGATAGGCTGCCAGGCAGGCAATTTCTGCTGTTTAAACTTTGTATCTGAAGAAAAAAAGATTTTTATAAAATTAACAAGGGGCCTTAACGCTCACCTGGATCATTAGCAGAAATTGGACAATTGGCATAAATTTGAACCATTAGCATTTGAACAGACATCATACATGTACTTTAAATTCAGCATAAAATTGGAATTCAGTACAAACTATATTTTGTGAGTGTTATAACATAACATCTACAGAAGTGTCTGCTCGTTATCTGAACGTAGATCTGTTAGATCAAGGAAAGCATTCAGACAGAGGAATAAGTCCCGTTTTTCTACAGTATATCAATTTGTGACAGTCTGCATTCAAGCACATTCCTATTTTACAGAGTGATAAACTAGTTGACGCCATTTTGATGATTTCACAACAAATAATAATCTCTGAATGGCAGATACTGTATCACTGGCTTAACCAAGTTCACTGTCTAAATAAAGAAATTGTGCAACACATCCGCTCCCTAAATGGCCATGATGCAATACTGCAAGATATTACACTGTGCACAGGTGCTGGTGCTATATGTGCCGAGAGTTGCAAAATCCAGTATAATTTCTGTAAATGATCACATGCACTTTCATTCACTGTTCATAGCAACTACAAAATTCATGAACTCAGAATACGAGACAATAATATAGCTATGCAAAATATACATGCAATACATATGTATTTATAAATCAAACTATTTTATGAGCAGCTGGCCCCTAACCTTTAAATCTTTTATTTATTGAATAAATTTCACCTAAGAGTCAAGATAAACAACTAATGCTTGTTCGGTAACCGTGTCGCGAACCCTGAAAATGGGGTTAAAACATGAAATTATTTACGGTTGTAGGAATTGAGCCACAAAGTTATAACTTGGTACATATACAGCTAAAATACATGTATGTATGTTAATCATATTCAAAGCTCCTGATGATAGGTAATTGCCCACATGGGTAAACGATCCCTAATATGAAGGCCAAATTTTTGGATTTTTTGATAATATTGTACCTGATTCACATAAGCTTTCTTCTACAGCAACACCTATATGTACATACTTCAAAACAACTTACATTTAGTGTTTGTGATAAAGAGTCAGGTAGTACTGGTTCACTGAAATCTGATAAAAATTGCTTTTGAATGGATAAACGCCCAACTTTAAGGTCCTCCATCTCTGGAACAGTTCCAGACTCCTCATGCATCAATTAGGTGGCACAGCAAATTTCAGCTTAATATCTTCAATATTAAGAAAGTTATCAACATTTAAAGATCCTTCCAAACCACTCACTGAATTCGCAAGTGCAAAAAATAAAGTGCCACGACCCCTAAAATCAATCAACCATAACTTCAAAACTAATTGGAATTTTTCAATGAAATTTTGCATGCAGGCATCATTTCCATATATGTTATGTGCATCTGGGTGAAATTTAATGGTCACCCGGGAAGATTTTTATATTCTGGGTGATTTGGTATGGAATGACCCTATATAGCCCAATTCATTCACTTGAGGACCATCACGCAATGCGGCAAAACTTACTTAGACTTGAGGAATGGGCACAGAACTGGGACATGAAATTCAATGCATCAAAATGCCACACTTTTTCCATGAAACGAGTCGGTGAGAAGTCTACCCACTTCTACACTTTATGTAACCACGTCCTGGAGTCTGTCAACACTAATCCATAATTAGGGATCATGTTCGGCGAGGACATGCGCTTTACAGTATATACTGGAAACATGTGTGCCAATTCTAGTCAAGCCATAGGTTTTCTTAGCCGCAACCGTAAGAACTGTCCTAAAAAGCTTTGTGAAACCGCTTATGTCACCATGTGCTGGTCAATTCTGGAATATGCCTCGGTAATTAAATATAGGACCCACAGTGACACCTGACCCGAGAGCAACACCAAATAGAGTGCATTCAACCTAAGGCAGGACGATTTGTGTTGAGGGACTGTAGACATCAATCCAGTGTAACAGCCATTATGAGAAAACACACACACACACACAATATACTTGTGAATGTACAGATATGGTACTGAGTTAAGTAGACATAGAAAAAAGAACAAATGATACAATACATCTATGTTTTTTCCTTATAGTTATTGTGATTAGAGATATGTATTTGAGGGGGGAGAGGGGGAGGGGGAAAGGAAGGGGCATGGGGCCAAATAGTCCAGCTCAACCCATAGGTTGCTATTTAGTAGTAGCACTTGCTGAGGTGCGTCAGTTTGAAGGAATCAATAGTCGCGATAGCAGCAATGGTGTACTATGATGTAGTAGTAGTCAGAGTTGCCCTTATGCGTCCTTTTGCGCGTATGGATAGGTCGATTACAAAAATTGTGTTCTTCTAGTAAAGGAGAATCTGTATTATGATTGTCAAGTTAATCAGAGCGATCGGGTATCTAGTCCTCATAACATCTTTAAGCAGATGGCCTAAATCGAGCTGAACCAGGAAATACGCCATACACATACTGTATATATAGTAACTGGGATGAACTGTCCCTCGATATAGGGACGAACCTTCCCACTCAATCAATCAATCATCATAATGACGGACTTAAGCATGAAGCAGCTTGTGAGTCCCAGGTCTGAGTTATTGAGTTTATTAAGTTTAATTAGTCATAAGCTATCTCGTTGAAATGTTTGTCTAGTCTGTTTTTGAAAATATCTATGTTTTGGGCTAGCACAATGTTTTCAGGTAGTGAGTTTCAATGTGAGATTACTCGTTGTGAGAAGAAATGTTTTCTAGTATTGTTGCAACAAAAATTTGTTTGAATCTTGAGTTTGCGATCACGCATTGTCAGGTGTGTCATATGATTATTAGTGAAGAATTGATCTGCGTCTATTGTACATCTTGTGTATAATTTTGTATGATTCAATCAGATACCCCCTGAATCTTCTATATTTCATTGACATGAGCCTAACTGAGCTTAATGTGTCTCTATAGCTTAGGTGTTTGAGGGTAGGGATATGTTTTATTGCTCTACGCTGCACCCTTTCTATTGTTCTTAATTGCCTTAATAAGTGAGGTGATCAAACTGAGTTGCAATATTCTAGAATGGGCCTGACCAAAGACTTATAAAGTAAGATGAAGTTGTTTTGATCCATGTGGGAAAAGGTTCGCTTAATAATGGCTAGTGTACTGCTTGCTTTTGATACAATTTTGTTAATGTGTGAATCAAAAGAAAGTTTGTTATCTATGTAGATTCCTAGGTCCCTTTCGACAACTGACTGAGAAATACTTAGGCGCCTGTATATAATCATCTTAATCATGTGTTTGAGTGTTTTGATTGTCTGATTATTTAATTCTGTATGTTATTGTAATTTATTTTAGTCTATCTCGTCTCTTAGTCATCTCCCCCACTAGTAGTTTTAACAAAACAAATTTTTACCACTACTATGGGTGCTCCAAACTATTGGAGGATTATCCTTACTCAACAACAACAACTGATCTGACACAAGCTGGCAATGCGGAGAAATTCAGTTTTGCATTTCAGTTTCAAATTTTTTTAAATGCTTACTTTTTATAAAGCAGTTACATATATGCATGGCGACTATTGCTGTCTAAGCTTTCTTTTTAATGTCCCAATTCAACAACTATATAATCAGAGAAACTAGTTTTCGTAATATACAACCAACCGGGTTTTTTTGCCACTAATGGCATGAATCGACCCGGGCGAATCGTTCCGGGACGAATCATCCCTGGCACGAAACGGCTCGGGGACGAATCGTCCTAGGTACGAATCGTCCCGATACCGTATATGTATGGAATGGTATAATCATCAATTATAATGTATGGAATGCCGTGCAGGTTTTTACACCTCGATTGCATGCCTGAATGTGGGATTGAAACCAGCTCTTTTTTGATTGGAGATCCAAGCATGTGCGACGCAACGATTTTGCCAACCGAGCCAACGCGCCATTATGAACAACAGTATTGATAGTAGGTATGTCCAAGGTTAGTGAAAATAACCAGTTTTCGTTTTGATAGTTTTTCAACGAAATACTCAAGATTAATTAATTTGAATAACTACACTGCCATTGGACGTATTAGTCTTCTATTGTGCAGTTACTAGTAGCGTCTACAAACCCCTAGGTTTCCTGCTTGTTTCCTTTTCCTCAACACTTCCTGGCGTTGTAGAAGCCATTATTCTTCTTCTTCGTCTTCTTCTTGATAATGTAGATCCCGCCTCTTCAAGACGCCCGACGAACAAGCGACTAAATGTTGTTGTCTATCTCGATAGACAGGGGACCACGAGTCTTCAGCAGACCCAGTCTCAAATAATATGTGAAGTATATCCAGTCTCTAGCTATTTTCTCAATTTAATTGACAAGTGGATTAGACGGATGGATCAGGAAAAGTGGGTCCAGCAAAACTTGAACCATAAGGTCTGGAGTAGGACCATTGACACCAAGGTCAGATAGGATTTGGCAAACCCTTCTGTAGTGAGTGACACGAGCCTCAGCAAGCAGTCGGCACTGAAGCAGGACGTGTGTTCTGGTTTCAGCGCATCCATACACAGCAGGCACGTTCGGTCACGCGAATACTGGTTAGGTTTGCCATAAGATGTATGTATCTACAGGCATTTTGCATATAATGGTAGTATATGATAAGTATAAGTAGTTAAAATCCTAGCCTTGTATGTGGCATTTTTCTTCTACTCTTATATAGTTGTTCCCGTCTATCAGGCTGTAACCTCGCCGAACCACCCACCCTACCCCACACACCCCATCCCACCCGCCCAACTCGTACACCCGCTCCCCATCTCGACCCCACCCAACACCAACCCCCCCCCCCCTCCAACCTTCAGACGAAACTCCTACCGGAGAAGATTTCATTGCAAAAATAATGTCCTTTGGATGTTTTGCCATAACTAGTCAAGATCAAAATCGTACAGTATGTTACGATCCTGTAGCTCCTGAATACACGTCACAATTTGATATTACGTTCACATAATTTCTATGGATACACAACTACAATAAACTGTTTTTGCAGTAATGAAGTTGAAAAGTCTACGAGGGCACGTAACTGGACCAATCCCTTTTCTCACCTAGCAGCCAGATCTCATATTTACTCTGTACCTGCAGTGGGCAATTACTGCCAGTATGAGTATAAGTCATTCCCGGCCACCTTATCTCTTCCAATTCTGCGCCAATGCTGTTATTTATTTCAAATTCTGATCTAATACTCCATATTTTATCAATCTACAATTATCATATATAAGAAACTCGGCCCAAATACTGGCTGAATAATTACTGTTGTTATTAATATTATTACCATTGTCAAGTTATTATGTGATTCTTATCAAATTTAGGAGAGATTTGCCTTGCTGAAAAGCATGAAATGAGCCAACACAGATAGTCCCTATGAGATCTCAATTATTCGTTTTCTCAATAGCCATATCAGATGACGACACTCTACTATAAAATATCTATCCAAGTCACAACTACCAACAACTTTCTCACCCCAATACTACTGTGACATTGTTGAGGACATCTAGACCCCCACCCTCTCATCCCCACTCTCAATGTAGGCCTACCATATTAAAAAAACCTGTATCTACAATAAAAATCCTAGTTGGAGTCTAAATACAAACTAATATGAAGATCCTTTATATGTAGAATAGACTACATGCAGAACAATCATGACAATATGGTACAAAAAATATATGTATTGCCGTCCTGTGTTCTGTGTTTACGCCTGTACAGGCACTATTACATTACGAATGTTTGTATAAACTATCACCCTATATATTGTAATGTCTTGCTTTGTGTGTGCGTGTGCGTGCGTGCGTGCGTGCGTGCGTGCGTGCGTGCGTGTGTGTATGTGGGGGGGGGGGGAATCCATCGATTCATAGGCTCTGCCTTTGATGGACTGCCCAATTGTGATGTATGTATGTTATATATTAAGCATGACATAAACAATCTTGAATCCTGAATCTTGAATTCCTTATCTAAAAGTTTATGAATATATTTCAGTCAGTTCCATAGTGCATTTCCCAGAATTGGCCATAGATTAGAGTTTTAATGCAGTTTTAGATAAGCATGGCGTTATGCCCGTCATCCAGTCCTTATGGCTTGTTAGATTTCAACAGGATTTTAGCAGCGCGCCTCTGGTGAAGTGCATAATATAGCTGTCTGGACAGTTTCTCATGTTCTTAAGCGATGCAACTTTCGGAGTAACAAACTTACTCAGATCTAGAATATCCCATGTGCAGTTTTCTTCATGTGTAGATAGACCATATTGCTTTAAGCAGCTGCAGATATATTTTTAATTTTTCCTCTAACATCTTGTGGTTCAGGACAGACAAGGAGGAAGTGAATCAAAGTTTTATCCTTGGTTTTACAAACAGGACAGCCAGTCGGACCCCCCCTCTACTGGTCGTTCCACCTAGCAGATAGCATCTGTGTACTAGTACCTTTGCTTGGACAGTAGCTTCGTGCCAGTTTTACAGCTCTGTCATAAAATGTGTAACTTGTCGATTTCACAGGCATCTAATTAGTTGAGGTACTGCAATGTTTTCTTCTCCATGGCTTCTTCTTTCAGCTTTCTGTCCCAGTAGGCATGGATCTGAGCTGACACTATTTCCTTCCAGTTCAACTTGCTTGGCATCTCTTTTACCAAGGTATATGCAGAGGGCACGTTGTGCATCTTGAGGATTTGCTTAACTTTTACTACCCATCTATGTGATTCTGGAGATTTAACTGTCAATTGTCTCTAAATTATAACCCTTTCTATAAAGCCTTCTCTGCGCATCATATTCACAAGAAAGGTTAGTGTCCTTTTGAGTAGCTGACCTTCAATAGGTATAGTGCCAAGTAACAAGTAAGCTGCCTCATTTGCGTACACAGTTGGCAGGTAATGTATTCGCTTGAGATGCAATCTGTAGAATTCTTATTTTTTCTCTCTGCTTAAGGATCGAACACTCTAGCCCATGTAGGGGGACTTGGCAACTGTAAACATGCCATATGTGCTTGGATGTAACCGGGTTCAGGCCGTTCAGCCCATGAAGTCAAGTCCCCATTAATGAGCAGGCAGCTCGTCTTGCCACGTCTTCTTGTTCTTAATTGTCTGTTCATTTGTACAGGTTGAATTTCCTGTAACACCTAAGTGTACCTCTGGCTTTGAGCCGTCCAGTAACTTGCCATTAAGGTATAAGTTAGCAGGTGGTGAGGTTTTGACTATCATGGTAGTGGTTTTGATGCTGTTGAAGAGATAACACTCATTCGGTGCATTCAGCTGGGCATCATTTATCAGCTGCTGCATAGCACTTGGTGTGGCTGCCACAGGGGCTTAGTCGTCTGCACACATAACTGCACCATCCAGAACTGTACCAATTCTGCAGGTCGCTGGGTGGGCCTCATAGTTATTTAACATACTATTGTATCTGCTATTGAAGAGATCTGTAGATGTCTCACCCACTTACTTAATTCCTTGGATCTCAATAAACGGCATCGAGATGCTTCCTCTACATTTGATTGCAGCACCAATAATGGTTTACATTATGTCAAAGATAGCCCATAGTGTGATACCCTGGGAGCACACAGCATTTAGGAGGGCAGCATGGTCGACAATATCAAAAGCCTTACTCATATCCATGTATGTTATATGCACATGATTCTTGTTGTCCAAGGCTTCACCAATCGTCTTGGTTAATATGAATAATGCATTTGTTGATGAGCAGTTTTCTGTAGATCCAAACTGCAGCTTACTTTTAGACTGGTTCGGTATTGACGTGACACACTGTACAATCTCCTTCTCAACAACCATTCCTAGTATAGAGCCAACAGTAATCCGCACAGGAGCTTCGGTGCATCTAGGGCATTTCCAGTAGCTAACACATCATTGGTAACCATATTTAGGATCATACTCACCTTGCGATTAACTACAAGGTGGTTGCTTCCATCTCGTAGGCTCTCTATGTTGCAGTTAAGAGATTGATGTTACATGATGGAAACTCTGGCATGCCCCTTAATTTTGTGGCATGGTAGCATTTTATCTTCTTCATCGAAGCACTTGGATGTGGACATATGGTTTGGAAAAGTTTCTGTGATGAAAGCGTGTTCATAGCTGAATAGGAAATGCTTCTGTATACACACTATTGTGTTGTTACACATTAATCTGCTTATATATGCCTGATTTGACTTGATATTTGTTTTGTTGATCATAACTATATTTATCTTGTCTCCCTTGACACCCAAGTCATATTCTACATGGCTTATTCTTGATGCCTGTGCATTTGCATCTCTGGAGGCCTGGTTGGTGAGCCATCTTGTTATAAAAAATCATCCCCTGTACCATCACAACTGGCATTCTTCTTTTCTCTATTGATATACAGTGCCTTACCATGAACAGCGCTTTCCACATTATAATCACTTGACCTTTCACTATTACACACAGCTCCTAGTTCCACTTTCACATCCATGTGTGTTAACACAAGCTTTCACAACTAAAAGTTGCTGTTTTTGGAGGTCATTGTCTGGGTACATTTTTCATTTGTAACCATGATTGTATTCATGGACGAGGTTACACTTCTGTTTCTCTTCTTGGCTGGTCTCGGGGTCGCCGATGCAGATATGTATTTCATGGGATTTTTTCTGTATGTCCAGATTTTGATCTTTGGTAGATTCTTCCAGGGTGTACTTACTCTCTGCTTGGTGTTGTACTGACTCTCCGCGTGTTGTTACCCATAGCTCTGTGTATCTTCATTTCTATACTTGGGTCCGTAGCTCTTAGTATACGCTGGTCGCCGTCACTCTGATACGGTGAATACTGTTGGAGATCATTCTATCTATGAGAGTCATTGCTGCTCGAGTTTTGGCTATGTTTCCAGTGTCGATCACACACATTTTAATTTGCTTTTAGGCTGAATTGATTTCTCATATATTGAGTTTGTTCTTGTTCTGCACCATACAGCCTATGGCGATCATCTCTGAGGGGGCCAGGAATACTGGCTGTGAGCACGTCTTTTTATTCTTGATAATAGAGATTCCGCCTTTTTAAGGAACATGTCAAGTTTGCAAACAAATGCAGAGACTTGTACTCAACGGATGTTATGGGAACACATCGACAGCAACCAACTCACTTCATGCAACCAACATGGCTTTCAGAAAAAATATTCTTGTGTGACACAATTAATTGAGTTCATGTCAGACTGGTTCTCTACTACGACAAAAATCAACAAACTGATGCTATTTATCTGGATTGTAGTACGAAATTTGAGACCATACCTTATGCATGCCTTGTCCACAACCTCTAGAATCTAGGTATTATATGACATGTAATGTGGTGGATCAAATCCTCCTTAGTTTGCAGGCGACAAAGAGTGATCGTAAGAAATGATTGCTTTATTTGGTAGCCAATCACAACTGGCGTCCCCAAGACTTCTTCTTTGACCCTGCAATATATTAAAATGTACTACTCAAGTCTCCAGTGTTGTCAACAGAGCTAAACAGAAAATTGATATGATTAAGAGATGTTTCAAAAATAGATCACTGAACATTGTCAAAACCCTTTCCAACTCCATCAGAGACGAACGCTAGAATGTGAATCAGTAGTATGGAATTCATACTTAGAAAAAGATTTTTTAAGTATTAGAGAAGGTGAAAAAATTATATGTTTCAAGCTCAGCAATGACACCCTTCCCTCTTCACTAGAGGACAGATGAAGACAAATCGATCTTGCAGAAACCTATAAATACCTCAACGGATACTACAACACAGATCCAGCAATGTTATTCCAAGGGCTACATAGGAATCTACGAGGACATAGTCACAAGCTCTACAAACAACGATGTTCTACAGAACTAGATAGAAACCTCTTCCATTTTAGGGTAGTCACCAACTGTAACAATTTATCAGAAGCCGTAGTCAATGTACCAGCTGTGGAATCCTTCAAGCGAGAACTGCCAGCTGTGCCATTCCGCTGAGACAGCTAGTCCACCAAGTATCAAGTATGCATCTGAAGAACAGAAACAAATATTTCTATATACAGAAACAGAACAGGTGTATTTATTAAAAATACTGCAGAATCCTTCACGAGAGAACTGGCAGCTGTTCCCTTCGGCTGAGACACCTAGTCCACCAAGTATCACGTAAGTATCAAGTAAAGGTCTATTTATTAAAAACATTGGAGACTAAAGAATGATTTTGTACACTTACTATGTGCTTATAATTATAAACACCACTAGATGAGTATGTTTAAACCATGCTGTCAATACACAGCCACTGGATGGATACGTTTAAACAATATGCTGAGGCAGACTGAATGACCAATAATAAAGAGGGATTCACATGATGAGTTAAGCCTATTCATCCGGTAGTTAAAGGAAAGTATCAGGGAACCAATATATGCTCTTGAATGACAGCTTTATATAATAATCAACCTATAGACACCAGTGAAAAACAGAAATAAATCAGAATAATTAGAAAACAGCAGCTAAATACCATTATCTCATTCTGATGGCAACCAATTAGTGATGGAACTGGACCTACATGATCTGGTGTATGGTGAGTGAATAAATAATACCCGCTGCAGCCGGTCAAATAAACTCAGTTATATTCGCGCTAAGCTGATCAGGTAAAATACTGTCTAGTTTTAAAATAATTTGACTGAAGGCCGTTGTTTCCACAGACAGGGTCTACACTCAGTCACACAAATTTCAAAATATTCAGTAGGCATCATATTGCTACCTTGAAACCCAGCAGTGTATTTTGATATCATTTTGACCTAAACTTGTTGCTTCAACCAGAAATTTGTGACCTTCAAATATAACGTTTTCAAACGGATCAATAGTGAATTAGCAGTAGTGAGTTAATCGCTCTACATCGGCGCCTATAGAGAAAACTATTTATACCGCTTACACAACTATGTTCAAGTAGGCCTATGCGGTATACCTGCATACACAGTTGGCACATGACGATATCACTAATTGGCTCCAAGTTAAGCGCTCCTAGATTTAGAAAATGCTTTTTCTCAAATAATCCCGATTCATTTCCATTTTTTAACTGATGTTAGTTTATTTAATATTGTATGAAATTACCAATACACATCAGTTGTTATTTCCCTTTTCCCTTCCTTTAAGGGATATTCTATTATAGCAATTAGCAATAGGATATCTCTTAACTACCAGAGTAATAGACTTAACCCATCATTTGCATCCCTCTTTTAAACAGATGAAAATGAAAATTAAGTAACATAAATTTACTTCCAGCCTAATATTTTCAAAAAGATTGTTAAAATGTCATAGTTCAAATAGCCAAAATAAAACATGGCTTAAACTGATAAAAAAAACCACCCATGAAATAGTGCACCACAGTATACAGTATAGTGTACATCCTTTTATACATTTTAATATTCGTCTGGCTAAGTTATTTCGCTAACTGCATGGCATATATTTATGGACATGACAGAAGAAAACAGTACCAAATTCTATGACAGCTAAATACTTTAACACTGCACACCATGATTCATTCATTCACAGTTCTATGACAAACAATACTAGCTGGCATGACCACATTCTTATGGCCACATTCTTATTAAAACCGAAATTGAAATAAGAATTCAATTTTCAGCGCGTGGTCCCTAAGATCTCTAGGATATAGGCCAGTGCCTAACGTGCCTAATGTGTAATCTGCCGCTGAGTATGTGTAGAAAGTCCAGTCTATCGATGTCTTCTCAATCTCAGTAGCTGGCAGATCTCCATGACATGGTGGATGGAATGGATCAAACGGGGTACTGATGAGTATTTCAGTGGAGATAGTGGCAGATTTTGCCAGAATATCATGTAATTGATCAAAATGTTGGATGCTGGCCTCATGCAATGCCTGGCAGTGAACTATGAAGTGCTCTTGATTCTAGGATCCTATACCACAGATTAAGTAAGGTGTATTCCGAACATAGGCCTATTGATGAAGATTCCTGTATGATCTCTGAGTGGATACAGAAACTGTCTGTTAATGCTCAAGTCTTTTATGTGGTTTTATCTCACAAAGGGTTGAGTCAAAAGTAAACCATACTGGCGACGCCATGTTCAAAATGAATATATATTGTGACATATATTTTTTCAAGATTTTTCTATATTTAAGTTTTTGTCACATAGGAAATCATGATATATGATATTATGATACATTGTAATATCACAATATCATGCACCCCCTACGGCGACCTCGGTACATCTCAATTCTTTTGGATCGCTAATAAAGCTGCAGATCTAAAGTTATTACACTTTTCTTGTTAGGACCCACAATCATGAGCAGACAACAGAATTAAACAAGGTGATCCAACATGTGTCCGTTTTTGTCATACACAAATTTTCGATGTGTATGCGGCCCCTGATAGAATTGCTGATTTTGTGAAATGCCATGAAGAAGATAAAGTACTAACATTGTTCTTTCTATCCTCTTGACATGGCAAATCTTCAAATGATTGCAATTCTTGCGAAGGACATGGACTTATGTAATGTTCTGATGTCTTTCCCGGATTTGAATTTCATTTTCTGGCATTTCTGTTTGGATAGATTTGATAAATAACCATGTAATACTTTACAGAAAAACAGAATCGGTTACATCCGTGGCATTACAGGAATTTATCATACATATTTTGCATGGCCTGGTACATTATATTCTAACAGTTGAATGGATCCAACTGGGCGAGCATTTCCGATCGATTTCTTTTTCGTCTGATCACTACAAACCTCTCTCTTCATGCGCTTCGGCATTTGATTTTGTCTGATATATTGCCATTGCTGTTGCATGTGATATGTGTTTGCACTCGGCGGTGTCATCACATGGGTTTAAGTTATCAATTGCAAAATTAATTCCCCTTTGTCAGATATGTCACGTCGATTATCAGTCGGTTAAGAACAAAATTACCTAATATTGTTTCCAGTCTTAGAATGCATTAATAATTAATGAAAGGCCAAGTTGATGGAGGTAGTCGACAAGTCTCTTACGATGTGCTACCTGATGAATAGTCATAGCGAGTATTGCAGCCCCCATTATATGCAGCCATTCATTCTAATTTCGATTATGTGACTTTCTCTGGTTGATATGGAACCAGCAGGTCTTACTTATACACACACACATTATATTTTAGCAAAAGTCAATATGCTCTTGTACAATGATACTACTCACTTTATTCTTTGCAAGTGTGATGTTGGCCGATGGAATATCCATCTCGTGAACGTACAGAGAATATTTGCTAAACCAATTACAACATATTTTCCTTTCACACAATACATTGCTGATGCCTAATCTGCATAAATCTAATATAGCCATTATATAAGAAATGTGTGATATATCTGATCTCTACAGACTTCTGATAATGTACACATTCTTTTACATGTTATGCTAAATGAGCTTTAAATCCAGGGGTTTATGCCACATAGTTGATGAGTAGGACCTATTGATGACAACCTCACCCACCACATGAGATGATTCTGTGGAAAAATCCATGTGTAAAACAATTTTATACAGAAAATGTCAAAGCATGTGTTATCCGACTTGCTGTCAGATGCTCAGAATGCACGAAATTACGCCTCATGATAAGAACATCAAATTTTCATATTTTTTGCATAAGATGACCCGGAGCCCCGATTTAGAAGGTTGATTCATTCACAGACCACCTGCCAAAATGGGGATATAAGTCCCAATTCCATATCTCTTTAGAGAATTCAAAGAATTGCCACTAATTGCTAGAATCGCCACTGCATCAGCCATGGGATGACGACGATGACGACGACGACGATGATGATGATGATGATGATGATGATGAGTGACTGTGTTCTGCAGCTGAAGAAGCCAAAACTTCTTTCCGCTGCAATCAGTTTTTCTTCAACCTTCTTTACTGTGTCTTTTCCACCACGAACGTCCTAAGCTCATGTAAGTTCTTTCTCGTCTTTAGTGGTGCAAGATAACGTTTTAGAGACCTGATCACAATGCTGTGATGTCACTCGGGTGCTTGATACCTGTTGGCACCGATTACTGCAAACTCCAGTGCTCACATTCAAAGAACATGTCTGAGCATAGACCATTGTGGTTGCATTACCATCAGAGGTTGTGGCTTGGTATTACACAGTTTGAAGAATGCTGCATTTGATATTAAACTATGTGGACAGCGACGATTTGTAAAGGCTCCTAGATGTTTATGGTAACATGCATCAATTTTGTTCAAGAGGACTCTTGGAGCCGCAACATCTAGTTCTAATGTCAGTGGAGCTGCAGCGGAGGGTACCCAAGATTTTTTTATCCACATTCCCCGGTTCACTGATGGGGTGGGTGGTGGTGGAGTGAGGATTAGGGTGAGGTAGGGTGGGGTGGTGGGCGTGGTGGTGTGGTTCCATCATCATTCATTTCTGTGGTGTCGGATAAGTAAACGTGAGTGGAATCTTTTTTGGCTTCATTCATGAACGAGTTTGCGGCCTTCGGTTGTTCTGTGGCTATTGGGAGTATAGTGGATCAAGAGAACATTTTTCCTTATCGATAATTAACATCATCTGCATACTCCACCTCTAGTGGCATTCCTGTCATTGAAATTGGAGGGTTTGATATTGTGGAGTGTTCTCAAACAGATGATAGAGCTGCGGCGAGGTAGCAAGTGAAGAGTACGGATGATAACACCATCCGCTTAATGTTTCAATCTGTGCAGAAAGCGTTGATTTGATGTGAATGTTTAGTTTTGTGTTTGCTAATAAGTACAAAATTGTCCGGGATTTACGAATCTGCAAACAGCTTCAGAATCGGCTCAGTACCAACTGAGCTGATTGGCTTGCTCATCAAGAGTCGAACCTATTTGAAACTTAAGCGATCCTATGAAACGACATGCATTGGAGTCCCCGTGTGCACACTTTAAACTAACTTTTGACAGTAAGAGTCAGGTAAACCGCTCACCGTTCTGAATCCAAAATCTTCAAGTCCTTCTCGCAACAATGGGCAGCTCTTCGTCTGCCGTTTACATGGACCATTTGTTTAGCTACCAGTTAATCCAAAATTTAGGAAGTATTTATATAATCAGCGTTTCCAGTTGATCTCGTGGGGTTCTTCCCCAGTTCCCGTCATTCAAAAACATCAGATGATGTCCACGCCTGGTGACAAGATGTGTGCTTGATAAATTACTATTTACAACTCGATACATCAGTTGGTCAGATTGACCAATTAGCCTATCTTCGCTACTGAAAGGGGTAATTATTAGTTTAGTCGGCGATTCAGTGAGCATCAGTGATGCAACCTTAAAACCAGTGAAGAATTAACTTTCTGTACCTAGTCTATTCTAGTATCATGGGAAGAAGGATTTCCCGCATACACTACTCCACACTCTGCACATAGTGTTAAGAGACAATCACCAATGATATTACCGAAGTGCCAGTTTTATTATCACTGGACTGCATGTAAATTGTCTCCGGATATCATTAAAAACCCCAGACTTTTGACATGGAAACTTGTTTATGCAATCACCTTCAGAGCAGTAATAGTTCACCGTGAATTGTGCCTGCATCCGCCAGCAGAGAAATGGTACATCCGCAAATGGAGAAGTCTTCGGGTATACTTGTTTTACATCAACGTCCAGTCATACTGCAGATTTCCACGTTCGTAACTGGATCCAGGAAGAACTGAGGCCTTCATCATCTTGTGTTGTTTAAAACATGATAAAACTGTTGAATTCTTTCGTTGGTGATGCCAATAATATCCTCTATAAATTTGTCCCATCTGCTATTCCAATTAGTGCCTCTATAAATTACCTTTGCGACTACCGCAAACACAAATCGATTCTGAGGTATGCCAGTGAAGTGTTTTTGTAGACATTCTTTCAGTCCGGAAGCATGTAGTCTTCTCAAAGACGCTGCCATTGCCATTGTTCTTCAATTTTTAGTTTTTCTGCACTTTTTAGTATAGTACCACACCAACCGTAAGTCGTCAACCTTAAATAATTAAGTAATAGTATTATGTAATGATGGCAATTTTTCTATGCTGTCAGTTAAGTCTGCACCATTTGTCAGTAATATTTTAAAGCAATTCCCCACGTATTACTATGAGGGTTACTATCATTTTACAAACGTGTACTATTTTTAGGTTAGTAGTATTGTTCAGAGAATTTTTAATGGTCATACTAATAATCATTTTTGCGATTCTTTCCATCCATGCTTGAGCTATTTACAGTCTCTTTTGCACATATTCTTCCTTCTTCGCGACACTGATGTGGAGCCTTCCATTAGTGACGAATTAGAATAGTCCTTATCGTTTGTGTAGAGTCACTACGTAAATCCTCGCCACTGAGTGATCCATTGAGTGATCCATCGCAAATTAGGTCTCATTCGACGTACTAAAGATGTACTGATGTACAGTCATAGTAAATTGAGACCTCGACCAAATCTTGACCGACGTCATACAGATGAATGCGACCAATAAAGACGTGTTCACTTTTCTCTGTATCAATTAAATTCTAGATACATCAGAATCAACTCCATCACTCCAGGAGAGCGACACACTGAGCTAGTCATGGTGACATGGTGTTTTAGTATACAGTCAATTCAATCAGAAAGGGTTTGAGATCAGCTATTTAGCTTATATTAAGTTGTTGTCATAAAAGGAGATTATTATATATTATCGCAACTCGTTGGCAGCCCTTCTCACTCCCTTCTCTCAATCTTCCTACTTGTAATATGACCTGACTAGATCGCTTCTGCTCTGATCACCCGTATCTATAGGAATTCGTGAATAGGGACTTGTGTCAAACCAATTGTCTCCACAGGGTTTGATCTCCCCATGCCACGTGCACCTCATATCTGTCACATTTCGAACAAACTGTTGAAATGAATCTGTACCAACAAAACTGTTGGGAATTCTATTTCGAAGGAGATTTTCCACGAATCAGAGATGTCACATTACTCAAGTATCTGGATTATTAGAACGTTGTGTATCCGTTGTGTAATACTCAACCTCCACTGCAGAAATCCACCGAATGAAACCACATGAATCTATTTCAACCCGGAAGTGTTACACTTCCACTTCAGTAACTTCTGCAATGTATTAGCGGATGCTTGTCATTCCATTACACTAGTATTCAAAACATAATGGCTGGAATTCAATAAAGAGGTTTAAACCTGGTTTAGCCTAAGCCTGGTAACAAATAACATAGTAATTGCAGGGCTAGCTATATAGATAATGCGATAGAACCCATTTTCATTGTTTGAGAGCTAGGTCCCTCCCTCTCCTGAAGGATGTCCATACTTCGGTATTTAGACCACACCTTGAAAGGTGTGTGGTCTGGGTTATCACCCTATCTATAATAATACCCTTGCAATTACTTTGTGATTTGTCACCCAGTTTAGGATAAACCTGGTTTAAACCTCCTTATTGAATTCCGGCCAATGTCTATTTGTAAATTCCAAGCTTAGACAGGGAACCAAAGATAGACTATGGGTTAAATATTATTTAGATTCCTCAATAAAGGACCTAATTACTCTGTTTAATTACCGGAACTTCATCCGCTCTATATAAATATTAGGGTGAATTTCATAGTGTGTTATCTACATGTATAGGTGACCGGTCATACTTTTGCCTGATAGAACAATTGTCCAGCGCCATATTGCACAATTACCGTTTATTATTTTATTATTTCTTGTTGTTTAATACCATTGAATGCTTGTTTAAGGACTCAGTATTTATCCTATAGACAAATAATTGGTAGCAACCAACTTCCACATCTGTTACCTCATTTATCGTTAGGATTGGACTTTTTGCTTCTATCCACCTCACCCCTACCCAATCGCCATCAATGGGAGGGGTGGGGCGTCCAGAGTATAACCTCAGACACCACAATTGACATAAACTCCCGGGGTGCCAATGCAAAGCCATGCCCATGGGAACAAAGTTGCACAGCCGACAAAATCGTTTGTAGTCTTACAGCTGCAATGCGCTCAAGCATGAAGGACAAATCCCTCATTGCCCCTGTTTTGTGTTTTTTCATGGCATAGAAAGTGACACAAAACAGGGAAGATGAGGGCTTTGTCCTTCATAATTGAGCGTATATATCGAAGCAGACCTCCTAGGATTTCTTTATGGGTGGTCAAAAATTAAATCACGGCTGGTTTCGTACTAATGGGGATTGTACCCTACATATATTTAGCCATTAAAACTGAATATTGCTCTTTGGCAGCATAAGAGAAATCTAAAAACTGGCATGCATAGTTTGCACATTTCATATTCTATGAACTAGTCCGAGTTCTCTGACTCCACCCTATGTCGATTCTGATATGCCTGGTGAGATAGGGTGAGATCACACCCGGCATATCAGAATCAGCATAGGGTGGAGTCAGAGAAATCGGACTAATTCCATCACCTGCATAGCTAGTACATAAATGGGATTATTTTCCCTTTAATAAGTTCAAATTCAAGTTCAAGGTTATTTATTTTGATATAGAATCTACATTTACCAATTCACAACAAGTAGTCCACCAAAGGCAGAGCCTATATGGCGGTCGACCCCTACATATAACATATAACAACAATATAGGACATTCGGACTGTATACTGATGAATAGAGGATAACCATAGTAGAATAGGTACTATATGACATAGGAATACATAAAGTTAACATGTTATTGTCCTATATATACATATAGTTAACTGTCTCACTGCCAAGTTTCTGCAGTCTACATTTTCCATGGGGTTTAAACTCTGGGTATGCTGAATACCTCTAAAACAATCTGACCAAAAGTTGTTGGGTGGCCAACAACTTTAATTCAAATTGTTTCCAAAATACTCAGCCAATCCAGAGTTATTGCCAATTGAAATTATTGTCCAGTGGCTTGTAGCAGTCGGACAGTTGATAGGCGTTTGACAAATTTACATCATATTTACATGGATAGACATAACAGAGGGATGCGTGCTTATCTTGCTTAAGTTAATAATTCTTTATTACATATTCTTATTATTATTATTGACAAAGTATTAGAATTTCTTTTAGGCTGTGATGGTAGAGGTAGTGGTTTGGTGGTTACCATTATGCCAGATATTGTTATTATTATTATTATTATTATTATTATTATTATTATTATTATTATTATTATTATTATTATTATTATTATTATTATTATTATTATAATTATTGCTATAATAATAATAATAATAATAATAATAATAATAATAATAATAATAATAATAATAATAATATTTATTTTTTAAAGACCATTACACGCAAGTCTCAACAGTCTGTACATGTATAATAAAAACAAGCATATCATATAAAATATAACACAAAGCCTAAACTAAAATGTTGTTTAAAAATAAATGTTTTTAGGTTTGATTTAAAATTGGTAAATTTAGTAAAAGATCTCAACTCAATTGGAAGATTGTTCCACAGTTTCGGTGCCGCTACACTTTCGAGGTTTTCTTGCCATGGGATTTATAAGAGAAAGGGGTCAGCTTCACCTCAACGCTACTCCTAGTGCGGTATGAAGGCTTTTGAACTTTAATGATATCAGTGAGGCAGCTAGGCGCTGACTCACCGTGGCGTATAACCGTGAAAATTATGCACACAATTTTGAACAGAATCTGCTGTTTGACTGGTAGCCAGCGCAGCTCTTTGAGTACCGGAGTCATAACCGCATGCTGATCTAGCTTACGCCTGGTGACTAGTCTAGCATCACAATTCTGTATATGCTGAATTCTTTTGATCTTGTAGTCTGGAAGACCATAAAACAAGCTATTACAGTAATCTAGCTTCGATGTAACAAAACCATGCACTAATTTCTCAGTACTGGCCTGATCCAAAAGATGACAGATTTTTCCTATACGCCATAGTGAATGGGATGCCCCGTTACACACTTTCTTGATTTGTTCATCCATGAGTCCAGCCGAGTCCATCATCACCCTCAAGTCACGAACGGATGCTGATGGAGAACAAACACATCACCAACACGCACATCACATGTGCCCACCCACATTATTATTATTATTATTATTATTATTATTATTATTATTATTATTATTATTATTATTATTATTATTTGTGCTGGTGACTGGGTGTAAGTATGAGAATAGCATGCCATGATGGGGAGTGTTTTCCAGAGTCTAGTAGTTTTCTATAATCTTCTTTTTGATACTCTGCTTAAAAGGCTGCAGCTTTATGATGTCTGTGCGTGTGCTTGTGTCTGCATTATTCCATAACTGAATTGCTTTGTATGAGAGTTTTTTGTTTTACTGCTTTTGTTTGGTGGTGTGTTGCGTGCTGGTTATTTCTTGTTCTTGTGTTGTGAGGATGTAATTGTGTATTGAGCATAAAGATGTTAGATAAGGATGAGGGTAAGTTGTCATTGTGGAGCCCCTTAAGATTGTGTATAATTGGAGCCTTCCAATGTCCTCAAGTTTTAAGACCATTTCCGATTTAAAGATATCCTGCTGTTTGTGAAAATAGTTTAATAGATTGTTTTTGCAGAGATTTTAGTTTTTTAGTCTAACTTGAGATGTATTAGTCCAGATAGCATTGCGGTAGAAGATGTGAGGAAGTATCATTGTGCAGTACAGGTTTTTAATAATATTAGGTGTTAGATAGGGTTTCAGTCTGCGAACGATGCCAATGCTTTTTGCTACCCTGGTAGTAATAATTTCAATATGCGTCTCCTATGTTAAATTTTTGTTCAGATAGGCTCCTTAAGGTTAGCATATTGTGCTTTTTGAATTATCTGGTTGTCTTTTAGTTTCTTAGATTTTGTGAATAGTATATAGTTAGTTTTTGATACATTTAAGGACAATTTGTTTACTTTAAACCAGTCTATTAATTTCGCCATTTCATTATCGACATTTTTATATAAAATTTCTATATGCTCGTGGCTGCAGAAAGCATTTGTATGGTCTGCTAAAAGTATTAGTGAGAGATGTTTGCAGACTTTCAGTATGTCATTCATATATAGGAGAAACAGCAGGGGCCCAAGTACTGAACCTTGGAGAACACCACAAACTACATTTTTGTATTCAGAGATAACCCCATTGAATTGTACACACTGTTCCCTGTTTAACAGGTAACTCTGTATCCAGTTCAATGCAGTACCTCTTATTCCATAGTATAAATTAGTTTCCATTTAAAATGGTTGTTGGGATTCACAGGATAGTGGTTATTTAAGAAGGCGGTCACAAAAGCACTATAATTTGGTGGCACCAATATCACGTACACGTTATAGACAGGTTCTAGCTATTCATATTCAGAGCCGGTCATGATTTAATGATTCCAGCTTAGCAAATTTTATGCTAATGTTGAGTTCAACAGGAATGAGCTACGGTCGATAATGTTCAGCGTAACAGCTGTTATAATATCTACGCGGCCATAACTCTATGTATGCATTACTGGCTTTTGTTGGCGTGGAAATCCGACTTGCGAACTAACCGTTGATTATACGAGGGTTACTCAACAAGTTTTGCAACGAGGATCCTTCTTTCTATAATAACAAGATTATTGCGTATTGCGTATACGCCTACAGTTCAGCTGTCTCGAGAGACTGCTGCCATTTCTGGGGGAAAGGAATGTGATTAATTAAAACAGGTCGTCAGAATAGGATCGTCAAAAAGGCTCTTCGAGAACTTAAATGAATGTTGAATAGCCTACAAACTTCATATCATTGACGAAGAGAAACCGCTAATTGTCATTAGCAAACACTGTGTTATTCCTAAGTTAGTAGCCTAAGATATTCTTCACGTCGCATACGATATTCATGCATTCCACAAGGCCTACTGGTAGCCGAAAAAGGCCAAAATCCCAAAGCCCCCAGGTCGCTGACTGGATGTGGTTTTCAACATGACATTGATCTTAGAAATAAAGATAGCCACGATTCCATCGCTTTGCTCTAAGCGGTGCAGCTGAACTAATACGTGTGTATATTCAAAGTGTATAAGACAAATATAGAACAAACCATCTTAAATAATTGACATCAATACGTAGAATCAGCTATTTAACCCACGTGTTCCACGCACGCACGCACGCACGGACGCACGCAGATCACTGAACCAATCCTCGTATATATTCATTCATACAAGAAACCCGATTATTATCAGACCGGCTTATAACCTGGCAATATCGGATTATTGCAATCTCTAACGGCCGTTCGTGTTATGAATTAGTCTTTGTAGCAATATTGCTAAAATTACATTTTATATGGGCCTATACATGACCACTTATTAAACGTACAGTGAAGGAGATAGCCGTGTTTTCCCAATGTGTAGATAGGGAAGAATTGGTAGGAATTCCTATAGATAACCGAAAGACAACTTACGGTTGAAACTAGCACTTTGTGTATTTATAAAATTTCAGAAATAGTCAAACCTGACATTAAACTGTTGTCACGGTCAGTGTTCAGTCACATAATTGTTATCAGAATAATCAACGAGTTTCATAATAATCTCACAAAGATTGAACCTCTAGTTCTGAGGGAAAATTTAGAACAAAGAGGGTGTAATGATATAGGCCTACACCGTTTAACCCTTTTATGACGAAGCCGATCAAAACCGGCCTCTGCATTGGTCTTGAGGATATGCCCATTTGCAGGGCAAGTGATGCCTTTTTTTGAAAATTTACCACTACAATGACTGGCTCGGTAACCAAGCCAGCCATTCCAGTGGTCAAATTAAAAAAATAGTCTTCAATTGGCCTGCACAAATACATTCATTAAGCAGATATTTTGATTTTTTGACAAACTTTTGTCATTAAAAGGGTAAACTAAAGAATATGCTCTATATTTGATTTTGTCGGTACAACGGATGCTATATATTTATTATGTAAGAGTGAAAAGACAGTCGCCATAGTCATACAGTACAGCTCAGAAATACGTTTCTGTTTCCAAAACAAAAACAGAAACATGTTTGCTAGTACAATTTTGAACACATCATAATATATGTTCTCTTGAATAGATTTTGGAGTTAATCTGATTGGAAGCCATTGCTGCCTCAGCAATGGCTTCCAATCAAAATAAGTCGAAACTATTTTAGTACTCCTTATCTTGTTTTGGAAGCATGCTAACCCTTTAACACTCATATCAGCCAAATGGCTTCTGATGTGATTTTGAGAAACGCCAATTTGCAGACCAAAAGAAGACAATTTTTGAAAATTTACAACTGGAATGACTGGCTCGATAACCGAGCCAGTCATTCCAGTCGTACATCTTAAAAATTGTCTTCTCTTGGCCTGCAAATTGACATTTTCTTTGAGAAAATTTAAGAAAATAAACGGCTTAAAGGGTTAATTTTAGTTCTGACCTGTACTGTACTTTCGCATACGGTATTTTTTTTTTTACATATATGAGAAAATACCGTAGTTCACGTTAGTTACTACAAGACAAGCATTGTGTGGTCATATACTGGTCATTCATTAATTCACGTGCAAATACCACATGCCTTACAGAAACATTCCTTAGGTTAACATGGAGGGTTGGTTGACTATGCGAGCAGGTGGTGACGTTCCAGCATAGTGACTAATCATCCTAGCCATAATTTTAAACACGAATCTAGCGAAATATTGATCATTTATGAAATATCGATTTTGTCTGACAATTTTCAAGTATCTATACATGGTCGGGAGAGAGCGGAGCGTTCATTGCACGCGTGTTTTGTCGTTAATAGATACTTTACTGGAACATTAATATAAGTAATGCAACGAGGTTGAGGCTGGTCGATTTGTAAAATTTAATTTACGGGAGTATATACGTCGAAGCAGTTATATAACAATACTTGATTTATTTTAGATTTTGGTCTATGTAGGTCTACATTGCTGCAGCAAAAAAGATGTATTATATAAATGAAACGAATGCATAGCCTACATATAAGCGTCATTTAAACTCGGGCCTTGTCCTAGGCATATATCTAACAGAAAAACATCGATTTTAATCAGTTTCATTGATGAATAATGGCGTCAGTTGAGCGCCATCGTAACTTTAATTCGAGTTGAAGCTTGCATCGAAAAACAGACTGTCGTGTGATAAACACAGTGCGTAAATAGTATAACGGTTAAATTAAATTTTCACTAAGCTATTGAAGGAGTGTTTTGTCAATTAGGTTCCAGGAAAGGTAAATGTTGAAATGGAGTCGGGGATACCAGCTGATGCCAAGCTAGGAGAACTGTTCCAGGCGTGCGATCTTGATGGATCCGGTTACATAGAAAAGGCAGAACTCGCCAGTATATGCACAGATCTTACGGAAACGGAACTGTCTGATATTTTCCAACAGTTAGACACAGATGGCGACGGGAGAATTACAGTGGAAGAGTTTGCGAAGAGTTTTAACGATATAAGCGCTGTGTTGTCTTCTAGCGGTGCGAGAAATAGAAAGCGGAGAAGGAGTAGGAATCAGACGGTTAGACGTGGCAATGAGACTCGCGCGTTAGGGATGGATGAGGTGGAAGAAGAGGTCGCAGAAAACAACAGAAATGAGGAATGCGTAGCGGAGAATATGACCCTCTCATTGGACGACAATTTAGAGACAATTTCATGGTAAGCTATTAAAAATATATTCTGGTTAACGCGCATTAAACGGGTCCCTTATGGTGAACCAAAATATGTCCACTAGATGCGGGTTGCGTGTTAATGATTACATGACAATTGACAAAAGAAACGGCTTTTGACAAAGGAAGATTATGGTCATTTAGAATATTGACCAAACACCAACTTGATCCTAAATAACTATACCACCTTCGCAACAAGATGCAGATGGTCAATTTTAATAAGTATAATATGAAGTTTAATTTCTAAGTCGAGCCTATGTTAAGCTATTCTTTCTTGTACTCCCAAAATTTAATATATGATGGGATGAACTATTTGGATTGATAGGATGCACCGGTGTAGTTGGTATATAGTCCCATCCTAGGTCACACATGTATGTTAAAAGATATCTTTGTGTCTGGAGCCAATTGCGAATATTATATATTGATTTATAGTGAATGACGGGAAATAATATATGTAACATTTCCACGAAATTCATGGTAAATATCTAAACACGATATTCCTGACACTTACACACCTACACACGAAACGTACGAATACGTTATCAGCTCTGTTCAATTTGCCTACCATGGGATATGTAACAGATGTCAACATAGTTAGTTATTGATAACATAACGAGCTAAAGTAAATATCGAAACGTTTATGCATGTTAATGCGCCATTTTTGTTATTGTTCAACGTTTTGATTTGAAATATGGCTCCATTGCATAAAATAACCTACAAATACGTTAATGGCATTGACAGTTTAATAATCAATGTGCTGAAGGTAGTCTCAAAGACTCAAAGATTAGTCTGCTGTGTGGGTGGTGGGTGGCATGATAATGCGGATGGCCCTGACAGTGGATGCTGTTTGTGGGTGTGGTGTCTGTATGGGCCTAAAGATCACGTTCGTGTGTACATACACGGATTAATGCTCGGTTCCAGGGGTATTAACATAGTGATTCCATGTACTCAATAGCGGCCAGATGTAAACACAGTTTGTTTCAATAATTCACAGCTTTTCACCGACCTGTTGCTGTTGAACTGTACTGTTTATCAGCTCATTGTTCTCAGGGTTGACTTCAGCAGAGGTGTCATAAACACGTCGCCATAAAGTTCAATTTCATCACAGGACTTTTGCACCCACTCCTCGCAAACGTACGCACGCACACGCGCGCGCACACACGCTCGCGCAAATTAATAGTCAGTCGGTGCGTGTGCAAATGCTTTATCGAGTTCGTGAATGTTCTGCTCTATCAATAATGGCAGCGTGAAGTAGATATATAGTTCATGGATCGTAATAGAGGGATCAATTTTTAGCTATACCCCGCCCATGGTAAGCTGTTTAGAATCCGATACAGGTACACTATTGAATAGTTTGAAACTAATTTGACTGAGGACTGTTGCTGCCTATAGCCCTCAGTCAAATTAGTTTCAAAATATTACGATAACGTTTCTTCAACAAGAAATTCATCAACTATATGCAATTCGTACACTTGACGGACTTTTCGAGCTTCATTACTGGGTTATAATATGCCATTACGGTTGCGACGTAAGCTAACTGGTGGTGTAATTGGTAATTGATTAAGACTTCAGATACTTGAGTGACAGATGGGATCCCTCCATAGTGACATGATAGTTGTCAAGTGCGATAGAACGCGGTACATCATAGTATAAACGTTGACACATAGCTAAGATGTTTCCACATATATATGCCAGCTAAGAGGGTGGAGTGGGTTGTGGGTGTGGGTGGGTGGGTAAATACAAGAATGCATTGACTGGACCAGACAACTTTGTAAGCTACTAAGTATTATTTGGGACACATATCTTTCAATCAGATACTTTAGAATGTGGCTGCTGTCCGCTGTGCGGATGTTTTCACTCAACGTTACACCCATTGTTCATAAAACTTACACAGAATCTTACTCCGATACAGTTACTATTTCATATCGGTTCTCCTTCATCAACGAGCATGGCATTAATTTTGACTCATCTAGGCTATCAGAAGTAGGAATATCTTGCATTCTTCTAGGTAAATGTCGCAAAACAATTTGCACAGATTGCTGCCAATCGGAATGCTTCTAGAGTTCTCAGCAAGAAATCTATGCCTCTGTTTATGCAAGATTACATCGCCATGCTTTTGGGAAAGCACCGTTAACAATTCACCTTTCTGGAGTATCCATCCTTCATCAGACCTCGTATGATGTCATAATAAGATCAGCGCTTGTATGATGACGTCATAATCATTACGTCACAAAGGGTTCCATATAGACCGTCACCAAATTTCAAATGGTCCCACACGTTGTATGAATTGTATGGCTTTTGTAATTCTTTGCTATTTAATAAACATGCTGTTGAATATTTTGAAACTAATTTGAATGGGCGCTCTTTCTGCCTTAGGCAGCTTACATGTGTAGTTTTTTTTAAATTGATAGTCAGGGTGTTCAGAGATCGATCGATCCCAACACGAGCGAGGTGTGGGTGGAGCTTAGCTAGAGATGGGTGGAGCATAGCTAAAACCGGAAAGGCCCATTCGGTACATCACAGGAGCCAGCCATATGACATTGGCCTACATTAAAGGTCTATGTGTATTGACCTCCTTACAGAAATTGGTTTATTTAACCCATTGATATCTTGGCCCTTATTAAAGATAGTCATGTTCATCTACAAACTACATCTATATACTACAATTCGGTGCTAGACTAAGTTTTACTGTTAGTAAGTACAGAAAAATGTTAAACCCATTCTGCTATTGAGACATGGGGTTAATGTACCTGGTTCATACCCTTTTAGTTCGTTGGATAGTTTCCAGATTGACTGCCCGTTCATGCCATGTAATAGCTCAATCTAATTTAGAATACGTTGTTCGTATTGATATTTTATTTCTCTTAATCAGATTTTATACTGTCTGAATGTCAGCCTGAATTCTTGCAGAAGTTGTGGATAGAATGGTTTCTTATTTAGCTTAGTGCTAATTAGAGTCCTTTCTTAAAGCCGCCACAGTTAGCTCAAACCCATTTGTGACATTTCCTTTTCTTGTTAGATTGTGTTTCTGATCTACCACGCCTTTTACACCTTACTAGGGTGGTTTTACAGTCATGGGACCAACTTTGTCCCCAATTATTATTAAACTATAATATAATATGAAATAGAATAAATAAAACTCACCCCAAATTGATTTCTAAATTTAGACCCTTTGGGGACAAAGTTGGTCCCATGACTACTTGATATGAGTTGGAAGCAATTTACGTCAATGAAATTAGGTTAAATATCGTTTATGAGCCTATCATTCCATATTTACACTTCATTTCTCAATGCAAATTCTATCAATACAGGATTAAGTATTCAATCATATGGAAAGTCCTGGATGAAAACAATCGAAATCTATTTGGTTTTTAAATTAGGTCACCATGAGCAAATATGATATGACACAAACATCAGCCTATATTTTCTTATGCTTCAGCACAAAAATGCTGTCAAACAAAATGTCCTCTCCGAGACAATTTGTTTCAGGACAGATTTATACTAATGTAAATGTGTTAAACATGGCAATCTTTAGTGCTTTGCACAAATATATCAATTGCATTGGTTTTATGATGTACATGGCATAAGTTTGAAACAAATTATGATACAAATTTCTAAATATCTACTACATGTATTAGACTGGTATTCTATATTTACCGGTAGACGTTATTCCTTAAAACGAATTCTATTATTAGTACAGTTATTAATTCTATTTCAAGTACTTGCTTCAAGCTATTAACATAGAGCATAACTCAACCAAACAGTATATAGCAAACGTCATAGTTTCATATGCTTCAGCACAAAATTCCGTTATTAAAACAAAATGCTCTCTTCGGAGAGGGCAGACTTATTTGACAATAAATGACAATAAAGTATTTTAAAGAAAAAAATTAATTGTACATGTTTTGGGTAAATAATATGGTGGAATGAAAAATAATGCTGCTCATGTACATAGAAAATAGTCTAATAGATGTGGAAAAGGTTTGTTTGAAAGCATTTTAAGTATGCTTAGAGGCCAATATCTGTGCTGCTTCACATAATCTGACTGTGTCAAGATTTGATTTTCGCCAATATAAATGAATTTTTCATCATTAGGAAAGGGTACATGTACATATTGATATGTGTAAAAACTGGAAAGAATGTACTGATATGTACATGGCTCTGAACCATGAATATATATATATATATATATATATATATATATATATATATATATATATATATATATATATATATATATATATATATATATATATATATATATATATATATATATATATATATATATATATATATTTTACAACTAATAGTGGAAAGAACCCTGTTGGAAAACTATATATATATTCATGGTTCAGAGCCATGTACATATCAGTACATTCTTTCCAGTTTTTACACATGTCAACACAAGCTTACACCAAAATGGTTGAATGTTTTCCAAAAAAACCTTAACTGAAGACAAATAAATCTATGGTACATGTACAAATGTATTTTAATATTGCATCTACATGGACTAAAGTGAGGAAATGTTTTTATTTAGCTGAGTACATTGTAGCTTGAATTAATATTGATGACAAAACAACAACATTTTTCAAAAAAATTTATTTCTCAACACCATACATGATTGTATAACGATTTTAACTAACATTTCCACACAAACATCGAATTTTAAGCACATCTGACTGTCAAGGGCCTATTCTGGTTACCACTCAACAGACACAGAAGCTGTATGTAAAGACTACTTTTGTCTGGTCAGCTGTTTGACTGACCCTTATAGACAGGTTTGATTTTGTGTTTTCTCTCATTGAGTTAAAACCTAACATTTGGACAAAACCCATGCATAATATGTAACAATACATTCTATAGCTTAATCATATTCTGTCCAAAGTGCCTTGACAATGCTTGAAACTGTGTACCCTTATTAAATAAAAAATACAGTTTATTCTTGAACACTATATCTAGTAGTTCTATGCACCGGTATATGTACTAATAAATATCTTTTTTTGTTGAAGATGCTTGACTTAAACAAACATTAATGCTAAACTGTTACCTTAAGAGAATCAATGCCTACCAATAAAGTGACAAAATGATATCAATTCATGTCTGTATGTGGTAATTAAATTTTAGCGCCAGAATTTATGAAAGGGAACCAGCTCACGTTTATCTTACACTTGTCTAAGACCTGCACTCGGAAAAATTATGACTCTTACGTGTACAGCTTGTCATGCCTGTGTTTATCCTATTTTTCGCACAGACAGTGACAGAGATAATCAACTAATTTGCTGTCCACATCTAACATGTAAATCGACAACAAATGATCCATTTCTCAACCACAAACGATGACATCTCTTGTTTGTGTACTGTGTGAGCTATGACGGCTATGGTAAATAACAGAATTAATTTCTGGATCAGTAGATATACTGATTGCATGGCTTCCCACATTAAAATACTACAATAATTTGGAACAATATCCATGTATATATTCGAAGTACAATTTGCGAGTTGTTGTAAAGGAAGAAGCACACGACCATACCTCGTTGGTTGTTCAAGGATATCGCTGATGATGGCCAGAAGTGCTGTTAAAAATGATACTTAAGTTATGCTTACGTGACTCATGCTTATTTCCCATCATTAAATTCCTCAAATTATGAATCGTTCCTGTTCCTAAACAAGTTATCTGCGGTCGTCTGACTCCTTTCTGACACTTCAATTTCCTCCTGAGCTGTGTCGTGCACCTGCATAGCATCTATTGTGACGGTTTCAGAAAACTGTCTACTAAAAATGTGGATCATTTGATTATTTTGAGAGAAACAACTAACGACAGACATTTGATAATTTCTTTGTCACTTAGACACATGCATATAAATTTGTTAGCCTCATTAGATGCCTCTAAGGTAAACATGTTTCGAAAAATGATGACTGAAAATAAACGTGTAATGATTGGCTGATTAATAAAGGTACACACGATTAAGAGATAAACAGTATTAAACACTTTTCATAAATTTGGCCAGATGAGTCTGAATAATAATACTTAGAACACTAAATCAGATATTAGATAATATATAATTATATCAGATAATCAAAATTACACACAGATTACTAAATGGAAATCTATTTAAAACATATTGAATCTGTTATTTATGAAAATAAAGGCATATCAATTCACTATGGATGGCAATATTGTTTTTATGAAAATTTTTTATTTGAGCATCTTTTAGTGACTCAGGCCTATAATTACGCAAAGCCATAATAATAAACATTTAGTATCACTATATTTTGTTTTACTATATATTATTAATGTATTTAGTCCTCGGATCATTTTGACAATTATGGACAGGGTACACAACCTCGTAATATAAGTTTATTGAATATTTTATCACATTTATTTGTCAAAATATTTTGTCTCGGAGAGGACATTTGACATTCAGACCTTTATAGTATGCCTTAAACAAAGTTTTTTTAGATAATTACGTGAAACAAAAGTGTAGGTAACTAATACAATACATTTATTTCTATCTGATCCAATATGAAAACTCAGCTAAGCTGTAAAATATTATTATAGCACATTTTGCTATATCTCGGAGAGGACATAGATTTGACGGAAATCGGTACTCAATCAAATGTAATTATCATTTTTGTTGCCAATTTTCCACAAAGATCTTCAACGTGTATGTCACAATGATTGTAACAAATACAAGATTTATTTAGCACAATATAGTGGTAATGCACTTTTCTCATTATCTGTACTGTAGCTGCAAAGTTTGTCTCGGAGAGGACATTTTGTTTGACGGAAAAGAGAGCCTGAACCCATGCCTTTCTGACATAAAGTAGCTTTATATATTTAGTTTCCATTTTTTACCATTATTATAATGACATGTCACAGAATGCCTGCATGTGTAAACATATTCCAATTAGTAAGTCTTTCAATAAAATATTCAAGTTTAAAATAGCCCATTCTTCAGATAAAACGACATATATTGCCCAAAAATGACGTTATTATCAATTATTTGGCTATAAAAATTCATATTTGAGAAATTTTTGAAGATTGGCTAGGATCTGGATCATCTGTACAATCAAAATATGGCTGCTTGCATGCTAGACATTATGGAAAAAATACTTAAAAGTGACACTGATGTCAATTTTCTACATTGGTTAAAGACTGTAAAACTAGCCACTATGGCAAGCGTGGCTGTGTTGTGCAGTTCGGCTATCGATTTGACAGCATTGCCAATGAAAGGTACATGGGTCAAGCCGATATTGGTGACGACGACAAAGTACTGCAAAAATACTATTAAACGAACTGCAATACACATGCTCCAAACTATATAAGTACATAGCGACGATGGCCACTTAAACACGCCAACAACAGTTTATTAGGCAACAAAACACAACATAATCCAATTATGTTCACAATATTAAACAGAAACATTTCTTACATCGTGTTCAAAATTTCACTAACTAACATGTTTTGTTGCTGTTTTGGAAACATGTTAACTTATTTATGCGTTATAGCTTACCGTATGATGAGCTTACACAGCATTATATTAGAACCTTTAGATGCTGGACTCTTATCGTCCTCATACACCTGTAAACGTATCTAAGATGATTTGCACCTTCTTATATTTACATGCTACAGACCTTAGTTAATGGACCTTTCCAGATTTACCTATGCCTCATCCATCTCTAGCTAAGCTCAGCCCACACTTGACACTGTGTTTGGATCGATCGATCCCTGAACCCCATGACCATCAATTTCCAGAAAACTAAATAGGTTAAACTGTTGAATATTTTGAAACTAATTTGGCCGGGTGCTGTTGCTGACTATGGCAGCAACAGCGCCCCAGTCAAATTAGTTTTAAAAGATTCGACATAATGTTTATTAAATAGTAAAGATATGCAATTCGTACAGCGTGTCGGACTATTAATAGTTTAAGAGTAAATCATGTCATTCAGGCTGTGATTGATTAGGACATGACCCTACGCGCCACGTAGCTGTTTATGATGTCATATGATGGATAGATAAACTGCAAAGGTCCATTCTGCTATCACTAGCTATGCATTGACATTGTGTGGGGAGTTGTGCAGTTATCGTGTGCAGGAGGTGCATACAAAGCAACAGAAGATGGCCACAAATGACACTATGCGTCACTGACCAGCAAACGTGCGCATATCTAAAAGAGCCACCTGCTTTATGCGCAGAACCAACAATATTATCCAAACCCAGCACGAGTATTCATAGTCCTGGGGCTGTTCTGGAAATTTTAAAATCCGTTGCACCCCTGATACAAAATAGGTTTCTTGGGTTTTTCTTTTTATTTGAGCTATGAGGTGATAATTGAAAAACATTAACCAAAATTTAAAGTGTCCGAAATGACAGAAAATCACACATTTCGATTAGGAATAAAACGCATTCCCGGAAATATAGGAAAATACGTCAATTTTACAATTTTATGTATGATACTATTATATTTTAGCTCAGTTATGCAACAGTGACTAGCCAGTTATCTTTGTACGACAATCTTTCATAGCTTTACATAAGTAATAATGGGCCAATTTTCAGAATCAAGGCGTCTTAATGTTCATGGTACCATTAAAATAATGCTTATATATTATAACAGATTGTTCATATATCAATTACTATTAAAATGTATAGAAATTCTTCCACTCTCTGTAGCATTGATATGACAGTTAGCGCTACTGACGTGGCACAAATTATTCTATCATCATCAGACAGAAGTGGGTCTTCGTCCCTAATTGAAGTTACAGCATGCCTGTTCTCACAATGCTGTTGGTCACACAAACACGCATCGGTACATCTAAAATTGTTATTTTTACAAGTGCAACGAGCACCAGAACATATTTTACACTTGCAACTAACACATTCTAACACACCATTTGGGGCAGCCGAAATGTCCATCCAGTGTGGAGCAATCTCCTCTCCGATGATCCATCCGTTGCCATGTGGAGAAGGAATAACTAGCTGGGGTTCCAAACAGTGGCGCCAAATGGCTGCCTGATAGTTGGCACGCTTAATGTGATTTATGCACGCATCTTTACATGGTCGCAACTTTGCTGGATCAGTTGTTCTAGATCCAAACATTCACTTCCTGTTCTTTAGGATGACCATACAATGCACAGACTGCCGCCTCGCCAACTTGTAAAACCTCTTCATCAGCGAGAAAGGATATACCAAGCTGGGACATAGCGTTTCTAAATGCTGGGTTATTCTTAACAAATTTTAGTCCCAAAGCTTTGCCTTTACCAACAAACGCGCTGGTTGAATCGCAGCCACTGAATGCGTGATATCCTATCAAGGCAGTGCAGACATGTGGTCCCAAAATAGAACCTATGCTTGTTAGTTTACCATGCCGTTTCTGTTGCTTTGTACCCGGGGTGAAAATAAGCTGGGATTTAATCTCATGACACATTCCGATGGCCATCACTGCAACGTCTGTATCAGGTGACTTAAGAACGATGGTCGATGTGTCATGTTTATCAGATTGAGCAGCATGTAGGAGCATGCGACTGTCGGCCTCTTCATAATTACAAAACAGCTCAGGGATAGGTTGTGAATTTATTTGGTTTGTTTCACCATTTACTTGTAACAGGTGACATTCTTCCCCATGTGTCAGATAGAGTGACCGCCCCATTAAAAGTTGTGCATACATAGGCTGTTGCGATGTCTTCGCAAGAAACTGCATCAGTTCCTGTTTGAATTGTGGGTTCTGTAGTGACATTTTGAACTGATGGTCAATTTTTTGATTCTTCGAGTTAATGGTTGTTTTAAGGGAACCTGCTGCAGAAGATGTGCGATGAGAGCGTTCTGAGTTTTTAATTGAAATCTCACGGTAAGTGTCTACTACCCAGTCAATAAGCGATGATGCTTTGACACCTCGGATAATGATCTTGAAAATGTGAGTTGCCAAGTCTTTGTAAGTCATTTCTGGATTTACAATTTGTGTGTGCAACATTGCCATGGCATCTATAATGTGCACGCTATCATCTGGTAATACTTCTAATGTTTCACGGTTCTTCTCACGTTCTCGAAGCAAAGACACTTTGACAGTCTTTACTAGGCTGCTCTCTGGTGTTGCAATAGATAGCGGGAATGGCTCTAGGGATTGTTTTAATGGTTCTGTGAACGAGATATTTCTGTTCTGACCAATAACAAGCAATTTGTCAAAAAGTTCATAAGTGGATTTCAAGATGGGTATCTACTGGTTTGTGGCAATTTTTGTTTCTCAAGATGGCCAAATGTTTTTAAAGTCATCTTTTGTATTGTAGCATAGAAGTCTACATTGCCGGATACATCCAGTCTAGCACTCACAAATTCTTGAAAAGCTGCTTCCCCTTTCTCATGTGCGTTCATCAGATCAGATGTAACATCCTCAGGCATTTCTTCCTGACGCAAGATGACACAATTTCTGATCTGCTTGAAAAGGATTTAACCAGTTCTTTATGCATGATTCTATACATTGCACTGCAGCTTCGTGATCAGCAATTCACTTTTCCCCAGCATCCTTAGGTCTGTTGCTGCTATCAGAACTAGCTTGTCCAGACAGTTCATGACACGATCGAAGATACTCGCTACGATCAGCTCTTAGAACCATCCATTTCAGCACAGCAACTGGATTTAATGTGATCACTATAATGCCGCCACGAGTTTTAGTATCCTGATTTACTGTTACTTCAATTGTTTGATCATGAGGAATACGACCAAATACATTTGTCCTTGAACGTTGTACAGCGAATTCACCTTGCATCAAAAGCTTATGTGCATCTGGGTGTGTTTGTGGGAGATTTATCATTTGCAGAATATATGCAGGAAGGTATCGTGCATAATTAGTCCTGTCATATGCAGCAAACCATGGCATCATTGCTAGTAAGCATTGGATATGCAATGTGCAATCTGCTTCCCTTGTTGAGCGTATGACTTGCAGCAGAATGTTGATCATATCAATGTATGATGACCAAAATAACCCATTCGGACCGAGTGATAAACAGAACTCTTTGAAAGAATGTTGTGTCGACACAAAGATCTCTGATTCCAGCAACAGCTCTGCAGTTTCTTTACATGGATTTTGCCGCACCTCATTGATGGCAATAGCTAAGGTGTCAAAGTTAAGAGGATTTGGCTGTTCTTTATTCCACTCTGTGAACGCCGCCCATCGATGTCTACCTAGAGCTTCAGCTACTAGCTTATGTAGACGAATCCCTCTGTTGTAGTGATGACCATTATGTGTTGCATCTACATATCCTGTAGCTAGAACATCTGACTCAATTAAGACGTCACGCACGCCAGCACTTCCAGATCGACGACCAAGAATAGTCAGGAAGTTAACGATGATGTGAAATGCACCCATGCGCAACACGATTCTGCTTAGACTGTCATGCAGAGGTGAGCAATATATTTCGAGTGCCTTCGCATACACAGGTTGGTCACAAACAATAAGAACCGAAGGTTGATGATCTTGTCGAGTAGAACAATTATTAATCATGTCAACTGTTTCTATTGACCTATGAATTAAAGTGTAAACCGCATTTGAGTGGTAATGGAATCGGCGCATTCTCCCTAATCAACGCATTGAACCCACACCATCCAGGCATGGTTTGTATGTCTTCTTCTTGGGGGCATTCCAAACTAACACGCAGGCGGGACAAGAACCACACAAAATCTTTACAATGCACAATTTCCTGTACTTAAGACCTAACATCAGCTATGATCTGTGATGCATCATATACTCTCTGTGGCCCGGTGCGCTTGTTTCCATGTGTGTACTCCTGAATTAGTGGTTGAGACACATAATTGACTGACCTCTTATGAGATTGAGTATTACTTGGTACATTAGGTGGGGGAGCATACGTTGCTACTGTTTGTTGTATAACAATGCCTGTAGTGCAATGAGTTGTATGCTTGCCTGATGGAGTCTCCTCACGAAAATTATTATTGTCCCAAACTAAATTTACAGGAACATTTGGCGATATATTTGCTGGCATTATTGCAGCATTTTGGTTTTGTAGACGTATTTCCGCTAAAGCACATTCGACCTCTTGCAACTTTGTTTTGGAAATGCAATAACCAAATCGATTTAATATAGTAACAAGTTCCATGCTTCCCGTTAAGTGATGCACTGATACTGCTAGTGTCACATGTTTTGGTGTACGTATTCTACCATGACGACTGCAGTATACAATATCCTGTGCTATAGCAAGTGCTCGTCTTTTAATTGAATCTGGAACGTTAGCACAGTTATCTGTAGATAACGCATCTTCTGTATCTTCATGATGCCGTGTATGATCCATGTAAGGAGAGTGAAGAGAAGAGGCGGGACAGTGTCTTTAACAGAATCACCAGCAACATATGCAGGCATTGGCGGCCAAGGCATATCTTTCATCTGTTGTATCGACTGTCTGACAATTGTTGAAGCCACACACACCTGGCGCATTTCATTGGTTGCTTGATCAACTTGTGGTATGTTATCAGGGCACTCCATGTCTAATTCGAAAAGATCTTTGACAGCAGTTGCTTCTGCCTCAACGTATATGCCTTTTGAAATTAAATCTGAAAACAGTATCTCAGATTCACTACGAAACCGTAGGTGCCAGAAAGAAACTTGCTCTCCAAACGATTTTATAATACTTTTTTTTCAATTTTTCTGAACGGTAGTTTGACTGATCTGTGCCCAATTCAAGAAGAATTTCAACAAATCTGTCTCTAACATCAGACACTTTCCAAGCTTCATACCCATCAATAACGGTTTGAATTACACAAGATAACCGTCTGAATACTTCATCATAGGCACTGTCCAAAGACGTATTGCTGTGCAGAAATGTTAGATTTCGTTGGTGTGTGTAAGAACTACGACAAGATCTGTGAACTAGAACATCACCAATGAAGCGTTAGGGGATGCAAATCCTCATACCTGAGCCTGACTCCATGTACACGTTTATCTGTTTGGCAAATGGCACATTTTGATTTATCAGTTTCGGGAAAACTAGACCGCGTCAGTCTACTAGTACCCATCACGTCATCGTTACCAACTTCCCCTTTATCAACGTCACTGTCTGCCAGCTCTCTGTGTTTCCTTTCAGCGAGTTCCACACTCTTTGGTAAGGTATACGTTGCATAACAATTATGGTGTCTTACTAACGAACTAAGTGGTTTGGGCAACTCGAGTTGGCCATCAATATACTCTTGCAAGTTCAAATAAATGGAATCTCTTCTGCGCGATGCAGCAGCGCAGAATTTGCTCCATGATGCAGCTGTGAAACGTTCAAGTTTTCCGGGGTTTGAAGAATAACCATGACAAAGACAACCGGTCAACCTGCTAAGATCTACATCTGGGCGAAGTCGTTTTGATGCTATAGGTTCCATCGCACGCACGCACGCACGCACGCACGCACACACGCGCACACACACACGCTTTCGTGTACACATACACGCGCATGCATATGGGCACCCCCCCCCCCCCCCCACCCCCCACCCCCCACACACGCACGCACACACGCACGAATTCACGCACGCACGCACGCACGCACGCACGCACGAACGTGTACGAGCCACGTAACGAATCCATCTCTAATATTGAATGGGTTTAGATATTTTGAGTAAGTATAATGTAGTATGCCTTCAAATTTCAAGCACGTTTATAATGGAGATTCTTCCTATAGCAAATCTGTAGGCTATTTTTATAAGAAGTCTACAGAACGTTTCAATATAAACACACTGGATTTTAAAATAACTGATAGTAACAGGATTGCTTCACTGTAATTGCGTATTATTACTTAAATGTTAAACTTAGACATGAATCAATCAGTATTGATAAAACGTACGTTGTCTCGTCGCCAGATGCGACCGCCTGATCGGGAACGTCTCGCAGTATCATTTCCGCGAAAATCTCGCCCGTATTCTTCATTTCATCGTTTGTGGGTGGGTTACATAAATGCTTATATCTTCAGATACTTTCAACGTATTTGGAAAATTTTTGGTTTAAAAGAAAGGGGAATAAAATACACAATCGATAATATGATGTTTTATTTTGTATACAATATGGTTGCAATAATATAGAATTGGTACTGTTACCATTGAAATATATTCCAGAAAAATTGACATTTTTAAAATTTAAAATGTTGAATCCTTCTTGTTACAAGGGATATATGCGAATGTAACTTTGATAGACTTATTCCATATGTTATTCTACACTAGTTTGCCAAATTTGGTGAAAATTCATTTTTGAATTACTGAGATATCACGTATTTCTCGCTTTCCTCTATTTCCGGGATTTTATGGTACCCCACCTCTAAATAAATCAATTTTCTGACACTTTCGGACACCTGGAATTTTGGTTAATGTTTTGAATTTATAAGTTCGATGTTCAAACTAAATGAAAATGCAAAGAAACTATGTTGTACTAAGGGTGCAGCCAACTCTTATTTTAAGGCCTTTTTGAAAATCAGCCCCAGGACTATCATATTTAGCTTGCTGTAAGATGAGGATTAGGTGATAAATTCCATAAATATTTAAAAAAACTGAAATATTTAAAATTCAGACAAATCCGACGGTTGGATCGTTCTCCGTTTTAGAGAGACCATATACACCAGTGTATATATTTATTATACTCACTATTTAATATTTATATTTAATATTTAAAATTAATATTAATATTTACTATATTCAGCTGAGAGTATGAGTCAAGTCAGTGAAGTCTGTAGAGTTTGAGACATCAATCGGCGCCCCACAGGGAGATGGTCTATCTCCGGTGCTTTTCACATGCTACCTTGCTGCCGCATTGAAATCTATGCGGGAAAGTTCCACAAGACCCCCCCCCCCCCACCACCACCAGCGTAAATACTGGGAGTGTCGCTAGAGATGGAATATGCCGACGATGTGGACTGCATAGACAAGGAAAAGAAACTCCTTGACGAACTTCTCCCAATAGCTGCAAGCAAACTAAAAATTGAAAATCTCTATAAATGAATCCAAAAACAGAGTTCACCCACATATACCTATCGACAGAGCATGACATTATAGAAAATGACGACCCACATCGTGGCGGCGAATCATGGAGGAAAAGTAAAATCCTGGCCTCACTGCTTTGCAGTACTGCTGACATTTCTGAACGCTGCGCCATGGGGAACATAGCTTTCCAGTCCTTCTGGAAGCTATGGATTCGTAGATCAAAGATTCCCGTGATAAAGAGGCTACGTTTATACAATGCAACCTGCGTATCCTTGCTGCTGTATAACTGTAACAGATGGGCAGCTCCAAAGGCAGCTCTAGACAAACTCGATGCCTGCCACCGCACCATCACTGGACACCGATGGCCAGACAGCATAATTTCCAACGATGCACTATACAAGATGTGTAATACGTCGCCGCTGTCTGTAAAAGTCGCCCAGCAAAGCTGTTTGACCATGTGCTAAGGATGCCAGAAGAGACACCAGCACAGAGAGCCTTGGAATTCGCCCTACTAGGAGCCAGCAAATACAAAGCCAGGAGAGGACGTCATTGCATAAATCTGCTAAGCGCGCTACGAGGTGACCTCAAGAAAGCAGGACTCGGTACACTCAAGTCAAGAATGGACCTGAGGAAGCTAAGGATTTCGGCTGAGGACAAGCCACGGTGGGCAAAAGCGAAGAAGGCCTGATTGCAGCTGTAGTATGTTTCTACTACTACAGCCGCAGAATACAGTAATCATACATATATTTACTATATAGTGGGAGCTTGCGATCATCCCTAAGACAGTATGGACAAATAATAATATTTTTATGCAAGTATTTCTTTGATGTCGTCCCATAATAGTTCGCATAATTTTTGTGAGGGTTTTGTCCTCTCCGTGTGTAGCCTTTCGTAATTTTGATCGTCTTGGCTGGGCTAGGGGTGTTGTGTTGCTCGTATGTTATCTGTAAGATATTTTTCACAATTGGATTGTTTTGTAAATAATAATATGCCTAAGTTCCCTACATTGAGAAACTGTTATACGCTCTTATTTCCAGAAAAAAACAACAAATAGTGGATGACAGGGTAGGAATTTCGGTATAGAAATTTCGTCCCCACCCTGAGCTCGTGCGCGTTAGCTTGTTATAATACAGCTTAGAAATAACGTAGAATGTTTCCAAAATAGAAACAGAAGCATGTCACAATTTTAATCATAATATAAGACATGTCGTGTTGAATACTTTAAACATAATGGGATTGGAAGACATTAGGCAACAATGTCTTCCAATCCGAATTCCAATTATCTTCAAAATATTCAACAGTTATTTTATTTTGGAAACATATTCCGTTATTTCTGAACTATATTTTATACGGAAATACATCTTAATTGACACCCCTAACTATATAGTTATCGGGGCCTGATAAAGCACATTTATTTATGAAAAGTCGTCGACAATCAATATATATGCCTGGTTAATCGTGTGAGGTAGCAGCTTTAAATCGCGTTGCCAGATTGTTGTTTATTCAAGTTAGCCTTTTTTGTCATTGATTCGATAGTTTAATGTTTGTCGCGCTTGCGCTAATTACGATAACTCGTAACATTATTATAATTTGCTTATCACATTTGTCACGGATTTAGTCTATGTTTTGTATATGTGGTATTATGGTAATGTGATTAATGACTTATACTTTAAGGTTAGCCTATATGCTATAGTGTTCATGTATATAAGAAAAGTTGGAATTCGATCAAGAATGACTGTAGGGCCTAAGAAGGAAATGGTAACGTGCCCGCGGTTAATGTTGTTGTTATTGGTAGAGCTGTCTTAGTTTAGGTCACGGCGTAGGTGAAAACAGCGGACGTAAGGCCTACTTGTTTGTAGAGAAATAAACGCGGAACACTTTTGCATCAAAAGTAAATTCGATAACTTATGAAAATTTTAGATTAGGAAAATTAGAATAAAAAAACCTAACAATAATTTTAAACTATGCCAAATTCATTAAATCATTTATTTAAAAGAGATGTTCATTTGAACAAACTGTATTCTCTTAATAATATAATGAAGATAAGAATTTGGTATAACAACAACTTTCACTCCGCCTTTTTTCAAATAAGCGTAGCAATTGGACAACGGTGTCATATTGCCTTACTGAGCATACAGACTGTCGTTAATATAGGGCCTATTGCCAGCACATTCAATCAGCACTATTCTGATAAGAGGTTGTATTATGCCATTAACACTTTAACCATTACAGACCAGAAATGGCAAATTCTTTATGATGTAAAGAATACGCTGTTGAACATTTTGAAACGAATTTTGCTGGGAGCTGTTGCTGCCTATGGCAGCAACAGGTTCCAGTCAAATTAGTTTCAAAATATCTAACAGCTTTTTTGTATATGTGTCATGTAATTGCGACCCCGGAATGGTAAGGAGTAAATGGTTAATACAAATATAGGCGTGGCACGTTAGTGCAAAATTACAGATCAATTCCTGGCGGATGTTAAATCTCATTAAGCTGGTGATGAAATTAAAAATAATATACAAACTATGATTGATTTGGTATTTTACGCACGTTACAAAAAACTATGCCTTTTGCTTTTAATTTATATAGGCCTAATTGTAAAAATGACCCGCTAAATGTAGTTGTATAGACCTAGATAAAGCAACACACCCCACACCCAACACGCCACCCCCGATTTGCGCATATTGATAAGGGCGTAGTAATTTCGCGTAGGTCGATTGGTGTTTATTAGACCCAAAAAAAATTTAACGTGTTCATAAATTATGTTTATTTGATATATCTTACTGCTTTATTGCAGCGACGGCCTATAGGCAAACGTTGACACACACTATCACTTATCAGTTATATTAAAATTCCGTTTTAATATTATTTTATTAGAGTTCGTGCGGCAGATGGGTTTTCATTTGGTCTGTATGCATAATGTGCTGTAGTAGGCTAATGAACCTCGCGACTGTTATTTTAATTCATCGATTGGCGTTTCGTTATAATTATAACTAGGTTTATTTTCCCTATCTACATTTAAATGTAGACCTTGCAGCCTACATAAAGTCACATATGCCTATATAGTATTATATACTTTGTACCTACATAAGTTTAGTAAGCTACTAATACTATAGGTTTCTGGATTCCTTAATTTGAGTTTGACTAAAGATGCTATTTATCCGTTTTATCTGTTAGCACTCAGATATCAATATTCTATCTTTTACTGTGTCACTAACAAAGAAACGTGTGTACATTTTAAAACAATTTTGGTGGATGATGTTGCTGTCTACGAGAGCAACACCTTCCACCAAATTAGTTGAAAAACGAACACCAGTTAATATTTTTGTTTAATTTGAAAATTAAAAATTTTGGCATTGTTAAGCGTTAACCCTGCAGACCAAATACCACAGCGACAATGATATAGATGCCATTCTCTTGAAAGTCGTGAATGTAATTTGACCAGAAGCTGTCGATGCATAATGCAGCAACAGATTCCAGTCAAAGTAATTTCAAAACACTAAGCAACCTTTTGCCATATGAAATGTCGATGCTATGGGCTTTCAATCGTAAACGTGTTACTAGACCTATGAGGTTATGTATTGTGACGTTTATCGTTTAACCATTTATTGACCAATTCGGCGAAAACAGCATGTGTGCGTGAGAATGTGTAGGCCAAGAGAAGACTCTTTGGAAATATATCATTGGAATGTCTGGCTCTATCTTTGCGCCATTCACCTCAGTGGTAAATCTTAAACTTGGCCAGCAAATGGATATTTTCTATAAGAAAATTTAAATTTTTTCCAAAATATGAGCAATGAGCATCAAAGGGGTTTGCTGATATGGAAAGTAAACTTAGTGATAGCATAGGGTCCGTGTTTTTAGTCTTAAACACCGTCGCCTTTGATGTACATATAGCTCAAATGTGCTCGCTAAAATTCCATGTTGATCTGCGTTGTTCAGAGGATCGGATCCGATATCTGTCGGATAGTTATCTTCGTATTCACGGACATCGATGTCGTTATTCCACTAAAGGTGCACCTATAGATGTTAGTGACAACTCAGGAATATGAAATATACGATTTATAACCTATAATAGCTACGAATCGTAAATACAAATGTTTGAGTAAAGAAGGCGACATTTTTTATCCATGCAGCGTGCATGCTCCTATAGACGACGGTAACAACCCCAGTAGTTTATAGAAGGATGTAGACTGTTCGATGTTGGTGAAAATTGTTGCTGTCTTAAAAATCAACAACTTTCAACAACATCGTATTCTACTGAACACATATTTGCAGCCATATCATCAAAAGAATAAGAATTGACTAATGGAAGTTAGTAATCCACAATCACGTGTGATAAACGGTTTAAAATGAACTATTTTGTATTTCTAATTTTTCTCGTTTATAGTTTTTGAGATAGATAAAGCTTTGTGTAAATGATCGATGTGTCTGTTACCATTCCATGTTTATTATCTGTTGCTGTGATTAGCCACACAAATTACCGAGCGTTACTATGAGAAGCGCATAGCTGATGGATGGAATACTAACGATACTCTTATTACAGTTCAGCTAAGAAATAACGTAATTTCAACGTGCTGTTGAATTCACAGCAAAATGCTTGAAAATAAAATTATCAAAATTGTATACTATTAGAGGCTTAAATTGTGGGCTTGGATGTAATGATATGAAATAAATTTTAACATATGATGGTTTCATTACTTATGAATTAATATAATTTTTTAAGTTGTGAAGCTGAATTAGAGACACGAGTCCCTAATTCAACTTCGTAGTTAAAAGAAATGAATAATAATTTGTGCGAATGAAATCGCCATATGTTAAGATTTATTTCGCTTCATTACATTGAGGTATTAAGCCTCTAAAAGTACACAATTTAAACAATGTTATTTTCAGTCATTTGCTGTGAATTTAACACATTTCTGTTTTTGTCTAGGAAACACTTTAACGTGTTTAGGAGCTGTACGGCTTTCGTGGAGTCAAGTTGAAAGCAATAATCTTAATCCTTTTACACTCACAGACACGAAATAAAACATTCTTTCTCATGAAGAAATTTTCTGCTGACTATATGGCAGCGACATGTTCGAGTAAAATTAGTTTTTAAAATATCGACCAGCTATCCAGTGTAGTTGTTTTGAACTTGACACGCTTAGGCCGACATTTCAATGGTTATGGTGCTAAATGGCTTAGGGCGACGCCATCGTGTACAGGCCTAATACTAATATCACGCGCTCATCACTTTGTACATCATGTAGGGCCTGTGCAATTTAATTTAGGCCTGGCTATATATAACACAGGTGATATTTAAGCGTGAAAATTAATAAAGAAATTATTTAAGTGCACTGGCACTTGAATTTAAATTTATACAGAAATGGCAGATTTAATCCAATTGATACGCGACATTTAGATTTTAATGTGCATAAAACATATTTCGTTGTTGTCAGGACAGATGATGGCGATTTAACCCTTTGATCCTCGAATTCGTTAAAAAATTTAAATATTCTTAGATAAAATGTCCATTTGTAAACCAAGAGAAGACTATATTTTTGAAAATTTACCACTGAAATGACTGGCTCACTTATCCAGCCAGTCATTCCTGTGGTTAATTTTCAAAAATGCTCTTCTCTTGGTTTGCCAATGGATATTTCTCAATATCACTGCAGAAGCCGTTTTTGGCTGATATGAGTGTTAAAGGGTTAATTAATTTTCTCAAACAGAGTGTATATTTTATCAGTTTTTACAAGATTACTATCTTAAATATAGCTGCATTGAAAACAGTTTTCTTATAAGATAGGCCTGATCAGGATGAAAGATATCAAACATCATTTATGTGAACATAGAGCGTCAAACAATGACAGAGGATGGAATTATAAACGATAAGGAAATGCATCCAAATATGACGCCACAGGATTATGCTAATTATCGAAGAGCATCGTTTCTGTTCGATTGCATGACCAATGACCGGTTTGTATTCAAAACTCGTTGAATATAGTTATATTATAACTTTAAATATTTGTCTTCAATATAATTTTAACGACACACAACACATTGGCCATGCAAATACATGCAGATAATTCATATCTCATGTTGCGGTGGCCAAGGTTGCAGAGGCGCAATGTCACGCCTGGCTTCTATCTCACAACAGTAAGAGAGGAGTAACGTCACATATGGCAGTGACCACGGTCTCAGAGGAGTCATGCCATTAAATACTGATCACATATACATCATAATTTCCTTCTGTAAAGGATTAATTAATGGTTACAGAGCCAGTCATTCCAGTGGGAAATTAAAAAAAAATCTTCTCTAGGCCTATAAAAGGACATTCCTAAAGACCACTACAGAGGCAGATTTTGGCCGACTTCGTCAGGAAAGGGTTACACCACATAACCAAACGTGTGAGGTTGTTAGGACCCCGTTATGTTGATGCTAATATTGTAGTCATACCTAGATATTACCGGTGGTATTTCGTATAGTAGGATCATGTCCTGGCTTAGAATTGTCATGAGAATTCTTTTCATAATATATAGCCATGATGCGACAGGTGACTAATATAAAATTAAGCAAATCTCTATGATGCATGACCTCCATCACATATACATGATGATTGACGAGTGGCCATTGCCATGGCAACATCACGGCCAACGCCATTGCGAATATTTCTAGCATTATGCCTGGGCACTTCATACCATTCTAAAGCACATATGGGATTTTAGGCTCAATGATATCATTACTGATGTCCAGGTATTTCCTACCTGCAGCTAGAGCATATGCGCTAATTTCGCTTACCGAGAACAGTTGGGATTTGTTAGAGAATTAAGGACTGATACAATGTCGATATCACGGACTTATTATCATCAAATACCATGATGATGAATAAATCCAATCTGTTGCTCAAGTTCATGATGTCATAGTCAACTACATCACATGTAGGCTGACGCCACAATCAAAATGATGTGCCATGAACAACGTAACTAGGTCATAAAAAGTCCGTCGAGTATACGAATTGTAGGCCGTTACTATTTAATAAACAGCTTGTCGAATAATTTGAAACTAATTTCACTGGCAGCAACAGCACCCAGTCAAATTAGTTTCAAAGTATTCAACAGCTTACCTGTATAATGACCTTGAAAATGGTATTCTGAGATTTCAGAGTTCCAAGTATATAAATGGACGGTGCTTAGCCGCAGATGGGCGGGGCATAGCTAGAAATGGATCCCTTTATTGACCCTTCTATCGTCAACAAAAATAAAGAACCTTTAGGTCATGTCAAGATACACTCTTTGCAAACATCACAAATGCATAGAAATTTTGAACCATTTTATGAGTAAAGACTAGCCCGGAAATTTTGTATGTCTAGATCAGGCCTGGGGTAAGTTACATTTAAATGCAACTCGTTACAGTTACAGTTACATTGGACTATGTCAGTTACAGTTACAGTTAAAGTTACATTGGTTGAGCTGCAATGTAACCAGTTACATTTCAGTTACTTTGCATAATGTAACTAAAGTTACATTTCAGTTACATTAGTTACTTTGTCTGATAATTACTATGAAGAACTATGTGGACATGAGTCATCATACAAAGTGTAATGTAGTCAACCAATTTGAGATATATAGTAGGAACAAAATACCACTATAACCACTGATATAATATACTGACAGAACTGAATTTATTTCAGATATAAAATATAAAACATGCTGAAATTTGTTCAATGAATTTGACTGAATTTTATTGTTGCCATATGCAATAACAAATTTCATTCAATTTGTTTCCAAAAATAATAAGATGCTTTCATTAAAAAAATATGCATACATATTTCTTCCCCTAACCCATTCAGCCGTGCAACCCAAATAACAAACATTAATTTTATTGTAAGAAATATTTGGCTGATTTTTTAAAACTAATTTGACTGAAACGATTGATAGGTATCAACATTTTTCAGTGAAATTAGTTTCAGTATGTTCAACATATTATCCTTGGAGCATGGACTTTCTACAGTATGATAATCCACCATTTACCATGGGCAATATAAGTTTCCAGTGAAATTAGCTTCAAAATCTCCATCAGCTTTATTGTATGCGTAATTTAAAGTAGCAATTTAAATATGTCTACTTTAGACAAATTTTACTTTCAAAAGATGTTGCTTCATATAGCAGAAACAGCGTTTTTCAGGTCAAATTAGATTCAAAATATTCAACAGCTTTCCAGTATACTAGTTTCATTCCACAGCCTTTATAAATTTGTCTGCTATACCAAAATGGTTGATGGCTTGACTTTTATCAATGGCATTGTCCTTTGATGTTTATCACCACACATATGTGAATTGACTTTAGCTTGAGTATAATTGCTGAGCAATGATGTCCTAAGCTGGCCCAATCAATAGTATACAAAGAAAAGAACAGGACACGCTGTTAACACATATTGTGGCAGATTTTACCTTTCTTTACAATTCAATATTTGCTGTTTTTAATCCTTTTAACCCTTTAACACTAAAGCTGGACAAACAACTTTTGCAGTAGTGTTGAGAAATGTCCATTTCCAGATAAATATAGGATTACTTTTTAAAATTTACCACTGGAATGACTGGCTCAATAACCAAGCCAGTGGTAAATTTTCTAAAATAATCTCATTGTCTACAAATGGATATTTACTATGAGAAAAATAAAATTTTCTTTAAAAAATTTGAGCCTTAAAAGGTAACTTAATTCTCTAATGATTTAGTAAACAACCTCTTTCTATGGTAGCCTAATGTAAAAGCTGTATAAGAATTTGATTAAAGTTATCACTGCCTGATGTAGCAATAACATTCAGTCAGATTATCATATCTAACAAGCATATTTTGAGAATAATAGCATGTTGTAAATATCACATGCAGATATAGAATAACCCTTTAATGGTCAAAATTGGTCAAGAAAATCAAACCTTTGGCCTAGCAAGTCTATTTTGCAGGCTACAGGATTAATATTTGAAAATTTACCACTGGAATGACTGGCCTAATATTCATGCAATTATTCCAATGGTAAATTTAAAAAATAAATATCCCTGATACCTGGAAATAAAGTTGCTGCCCAAAGCATCAACATCTTCCACTCAAATTAGCTTCAATATTCAACAGCTTACTTTAATGAGAAGATTGTAATAAATCTATTAGAAAAGTTTGAATTGTAACTGAATTGTAACTGAAAATATTCTTCTGTTACAAGTTACTTCAGTTACATGAAAAATGTAACTAAGTTACAGTCAGTTACAGTTACAAGCTACAGTTACCCCGGCCCTGGTCTAGATGCTCTCAAATGACAGTTCTCGCATCTCTAGAGTTTCTATCCCAAAATTGGATGTGATGTGGGTGTGGATGTGGGGTTGAGTGAGGGTTTGCTGCATAGCCTCCTCACCCCCACACGCCTCCACGTCTACGCCATTGCAATATACAACTTACGACTTTAGATTAATTTATTTACATTTTATATTAGCTATTACTCTGAGATGTTCATTGCGGTTTCAAGGTTTTACATTTCAATAAAAGAAAATAACAAATCATCATGCTCCGTTGCGTTTTGTTCGGTTTTGCTCGTTTCAGTTTTCTTCATTTAGTTTTCTTTCATCGCTCAGGCCCTTCACATGCTGATGTCTACTGTTTCATTGTGATCATTTACAGACTATAGTGTTGGGTATTGATACTGTTTATCTAACATTTGCACTAACGGGAAATGTATTCTCACGATTTAATTATGGCCAAGATAGCCAGTTTCAGTTTTAGTTAACACCTTTATTTTACGGGACCGATTCACAAAGGTTGATTCCTGTGATTAATCATTTTATGCCATGACACCATCGTCTATTCAAGTAATCTTTGGATCACAAGTTTTGGGTTCGAATCCTCATTTTGAATTAAGTCGACGTGGGGGTTCTTGAGCAGAAAGAATAATGTTTTGCATACACAAAAATTCCACTCGGAGGCATATTACCTATAGCAAACACTGTAATGTGATGTTTCGAGCACACTAGTGAACTATGTTTTAACAACTTTTGCAAAAGGTTATGCAATTTAATAGCAATACCTGCCGATTGTCAAACACAAGTTGCAATCTTAGTCTGTATTATATCTATATACTAGACGAGTTATCTTTCTAGATAATCTGTTCAATGAATACAAGTCTATTATCATAGTTTGCATAAACTTTGTACAGACAAGTGGTCTTTTGTAATGAAAATGTCACGAAATGGCCAAATGTAAGTAAATCAGAGCCACTTCAACAGACATATATGAAATTATGACATAGATGGCAAGTTCTCGTTGAAAACTCTTAATAAAATGTTATAGTTCAGGGTTAATGGGTTTTTCTTTTTGGCATTTATTCAAATAGGCATTTCATGTGATAGTTAAACCTCAACAATTGAGGGATCCATTTCTAGTTAGGCACCGCCCATTTCTAGCTAAGCTCCGCCCGCATTTTATGCATGTTGGAATCGATTTGAGACTTTGAAGCCTGAATTCCCAGAATCTTAATTTTAAAGTAACTATACAGGTATTTTGTTGAATATTTCGGAACTAATTTGACTTCTGGCTATAATTGTTGTCAGTTTTTTGCGTATCATATCATATCCCTCTATTATTAAAGGCACGCGACTCCTTAATAGAAATATGTTGCCATGTGGATGGTTCGGAATAGTTTCAAGGGCCATGGAGGGATGTAGGTAGGGATAGAAATAATGTACGGAAGTGAGTGAGGGTGCAGGGAGGGAGAATAGGAGCGACAGACAGGCAGACAGACAGACAGGCAGGCCAGTCGGAAGGCAGGAAGGCAGGCGAGGAATGGAGCGGATGGAGAGATAGAGAGAGAGAGAGAGAGAGAGAGAGAGAGAGGGAGGGAGGGAGGGGAGGGAGGGAGGGAGGGAGGGAGAGAGAGCATGGGAAATGTAGGGATGGATGGGAGTAAGGAAGGGATGGAAGGAGGGACGACGAGAGACGTTGCAGAAATACTGTTGATGAAAAATTTATTGCAGGCCTACTCCACGTGTTGAATACTAGATAAAATCTTATTTAACCCTTAGCGCTTGAAATTCCAGTATATCAATTTCAAAACAACTATACAGGAAATCTGTCGAATATTTGGAATCTATTAACCTGCCTATGGTAGCAACAGCTCCAAGATAAACAAATAAATTTGTTTCGAAATATTCAACAGGATATTATTAACATAACACAAAATTCGTCGTTTCTATGCCGATCAACACTGATGCTGAGATTTCTGTCATTTTGTTCCCAGTCAGGAACAGATCGTGGAGCTGTACCAGCAGCTACACGCGGCCGATAATTCGGACATGCTCGCTACCTTTGAGGGTGTCATCCTGGGCGTGCTCACAGACATACGCCAGTACAAACAGGAAAATGAGCGCCTTGCTAACACTTTTAAAAAGTAAGTATCGAGATGACATGTGTGCAGAAGTTACGACAATTACGACACGAAACGTTGACGTTATTTACCATCTCTCAGAAATTGTTATTGTCACACACCTTTCATCTTGGTGCACGGTTGCATGTATCCGAGATAGATCTACACTTGAGGGATCCGATCGGTCACTCAAGTATCTGACGTCACAATCAAAATACGTCTCCTGTTAGCTGACGTCACACTGAAATAACGTAGGTCCGACACAAAAGGAGAAAGCTCCCTCAGTAACCATGAATTTTGATGAGTTTGATGATTTTGCAATTTAAAAATTGAAACTAATTTGACTTGGAGTTGTTGGTGCGATAATAAAACTAGTTTCGGATTGCATCGGAATCTGGTTGGTGCGTTAAACTTTCTGACACCAACCCTCGTATATACCGCTCCTACTAAATCGAATAAAAAAATTAAACATATGCATGCCATGTCAAGCCGCGTTCCTCCGACAAACCTGAAATAATCGATGTTAATGTCGGATAAGGAAATGTGATATGATTGTGTTATCTGATTTATGAATCTGTTTTAATGATTGCCGGCGTTTGAGGCCATATTCAATGGCTGTGTTAGTTAGAGATGACACGTTTTCATACTTTTTCATTATTTTAAGACAATAATAGGGTGGTCCATTTCTAGCTATGTCCCGCCCATTTCTAGCTAAGCTCAGTCCGCTTTGGCCTCGCATTTAAATCGATTTTAACATTTTGAACCCAGAGCTCCTGGAAGCTCAATCTCAAGGTAACTATACAGATAAGCTATTGAACATTTTAAAACTAATTTGACTGGTAGCAGTTGCTAAGTTAGTTACAACATATGCAACATAATGTTTGTTAAATTTTAAATTCACATGCAATTTAGAGAGCTATTGTCCAATCTTTGTCCCCTTCCTGTCTGACCTACGCCTACGTTTTGATTGCGACTTCAGCTTACACGTGGAGTATTTTGATTATGACGTCATACAATTGAGTGACAGGTCGAATCCTTCCAGCATCACGCCTTTATGTCACTATCATTGTCATTGCCCTGGAATTACTGAATTGAAGCAAACATCTAAGGTTATGCTCATACGCCACCACCTCCACATTTCCCAAGGTGAAACCAATACTGAACACTGAAATAAAAATCTCAAGCTATGTTCATCCATCTTTACAGCGATCTCTCCAAGTGGAAAGCACAGGTTGTGGATAAAACCTGTTCTTGCCTAACATATGGTGATGGTGTTTTGTGATTATACAAGCAAGGATTTTCTAGAACATAAAAAGACTGTCTGTTGAGTGTGGCAATGGACCTTCAGTTTATCCATCCATTATATGACGTCATAATCAACTACGTGACGTGTATGATGATGTCATAATCAATTACAGAAGAAATGACCTGATTTAGTCCGTCTTAAGCGCTTAATAGCCCGACACGTTGTACGAATTGTATGTATTTACTATTTAATAGGCAGCAACAGCACCCAGTCAAATTAGTTTCAAAATATTCAACAGCTAACTTGTATAGTTTTCTGGAAATTGATATTCTGAGAGTGGTGGGATCGATTGATCCGATCACGGGCAAAGCGTGAGTGGAGCTTAGCTAAAGATGGGCTGGCACAGCTAAAACTGGAAAGGTTCATTTTGTGCCTCGACGCAAAGTTGCCATTTCTGATGCTATGCAATCATTAATGGAATGGGCTATACAGTAATTTGGAGTAGAAAGGTCTACTAAATCATACGCCCCATTGAGGATATGTTCCATCATAGGTTTCACGGACATACAAATGATGATGAACTATGAGAATAATGAAGGATTGTAATATAGCGTTGGTTCTTAGTTGAGGTAGTCATTAAACCTGATCGCATTCATTCTTTTGCTAGTGTTATTGTTCGCATTGACATCGGCTTTCTCATTTATTTCAGAGAGAAAGAACAACACGATACACATCTGAAGCAGTTAGAGGATGAAATGGAATCTCAAGTGGAGAAAATTGAAAAACGTCTCCGACAAAAGGTGACTGTCCATCTAAAGCGATCTCTAGTTACGCCCTCCTATTTCTAGCCAAGCTCCGTCCACAGTCTACTTGTGTTGGAATCGATTTGAGAAATAGAAACCTGTCTTACCAGAGTCTAAATTTCATGGTAACTATGCAGGTAAGCTGTTGAATGTTTGAAACTATTTTGACTGGGGGCTATTGCTGCCTATGTCAGTAATATCTCAGAGTCAAAGTTCTTTCAAAATATTCAACATAATGTTTTTTAAATTGCAAATTCATCAATGATATAGAGTTTGTACATTTTAATAACGGACTTTTGAGTTTCGCGACCGAGCGATGCCATTTTGATACTAGCATCAGCTAACATGTGACGTATTTAATCATGCCGTCAGATACTGTCGCAGATCAGATTGAAACTTGACAGAATGTTATAGCAAATAAGTGCGACTACTTTCTAATGAGTATATCACTGATATACAGATGCGCACAAAATGAGTAGAGATTCCATTTAGACCTAAACATAGTGTGGTCGAAATTATACTAAACGCCATAGGACCAGCGCTGGTGACCTGGATACATATCTCATCTCCTACGCAAATATGATGTATTGATTTTAAAATTCTTGTTAAACCCCTTTGCCCATGGACCTATCAGCTTAATATTCCCGTATGTAGATTGATAGAAGTTATACGATTAGTGACTATCTTGAACACGATAGTGCTGTACAGCCTGCACTCTGTTCGATGTAAAGAGACGTCGTTTTCCTTACGAACCCACGTTTACTCATCAGTATCCTTTATAACACAGCTAAATAGATCTGCCTCCAGTAGTACAAACGTTCAAGCTGTTCTCTCACACCACCCGTGGCAATATATTAGCATGTTGGCTGATGAGTAATAGCTGTGTTCTGGAATCAATACCTGCCTGTATTGTTCGTGTAAATGTCATTCTACAGGTGTGAAATAAAGCGCAGAAATAACTGAAACATGTTTCCAAAACAAAATAAAACTTACTGTTGAATATTTTAAACATAATTGGATTGGAAGAAATGTCTTCCGATCCGATTATGTTCAAAATATTCAACAGAACAACTCTTACTCCGTGCTACCAATTGGACTAACTAACATGTTTCTGGTTTCTGTTTTTGGAAACATTATAACTTATTTTTGAGGTGTACTGTGTGTATCGGCCGTGTTTTCAATCGTCCAAATAAAAGTATAGGCAATATTGAATTTTCTATGCGTGCCTGATGAAATCTTAGGCGCGCCTGATGAAATGTTAGGCGCGCATAGAATCAAACCTGTCTTTACCGGACCCTGAGTGTCCCGCCACAAACTGGTCGTTAAAGACAAGTTAGGCATTAATGCGAGTCATTGGCTGTGGTAAATAGAAGATTGAAGCAGAATTATGTTGGGTCATTACAACCCTCATCCTAAAAGAATCATCATATTTTGGTCCAAAAGGCAAGTTCTGTTATGAACATGTTTCTACTGTATTTCACGACCATGACAACACAGTTACTGGGCTGGCATTGGACCACTACGGGCCACTATGTGTGTGTGTGTGTGGGTGGGGGGTGGGTGGGGGTGGGGGGTGGGGTGGGGTGGGGTGGGGTGGGGTGGCATCGCCTGCATGTTATATGAGGGCAAAACCATGGTTTTCTCTGAACAATTATATGCATATTTTATCTACGCTTTTCATTGTTAGATGACAAGGGATTTGAACGAAATCTAGGACAAAAAATTATGGGATATCTTAATTCAATAAAAGTGTCATTTAGACATTTTTCTCTGTATGCCGTTTAAACTCTCGTCCTTAAGACATGCAAATTAACAGCAATCTTCAGCCCGCACATCGAGCCGATGGTGTTGACAGCCAATCAGGGACTCGAGTCAACCAACCTTGCTGGACATTCAATGAGGGTCTGAGGGACATTCCTCCTCCCATTGGAGGAGAGTGCAGGAATCCACCCTAGGAAAAATGTAAAATTGTCTGATCTGACAAGCCATTGTTTGCATTCTGATATGATACAAGAGCATCGTTATTGTCCTTTAACTCATAGATATCTTCCTTTCAAGCGAACTTAATGGTACTTTGCAATGTTTATGGAGCCTAATTCTCCCATCCGACCATCATTGGGAATCCTCTCGTGTACTGCCCTGCAGATTAGCCTCTGCGATATCGGATAGAAACACTGGGTATTGAAATAGTGAAATTCTATAATCTAGGCATAATGTAAGATATTTTAGGTTCAATACTAACATTCGGATTAAGTAGGATTTGGAGAAAGAGAGAATATAGGACCGTGCCCCGTTGCCCGTTGACAGACCAATTTCCCCGGGCCAGTGACCTCGTCCCCCCACCTTCCACACACACGCGCCTTGACCCCCCACCTACCCCGCCCCACCCCTCTCCTCATCACTACGTATGGCAGATATGACAACTATTAATTGCTTCCATATGTACATTATGACCAATAAAACGTGTGTAGATACCATATATTTAACAATGAAATCATAGTCACCCAAGACAGATTTCTTCACGTACCCAATTTGCAAATAAAATAATGCTAGGAGTACGTAACAGATGCACAATTAGGCAACACAGGGTACATATGAGCCAAGCTCGTTATAGGTGGTAAGAAATGTTGACTTAGTTTCCCAAGACATCCCCTTGACTACGCCACTGGGCCCAACAACCTGCGTTATCAGAGAAATTCTTAGAATACTCACTGAGCCACGCACGCACGGACTCACACACGCACGGACTTACGCGCGCACGGACTCACGCACGCGCGCACGTACGCATGCAGGAAGCAACCATTTGCACCAAATCCTTGCATATATTTCTTACCACAAGTGGTGCGTGGCGTGCTCAATATTTCTTGACACAAACACAAATAGAAAATGAAAAATGAGTTGGGAGTATACAGATACCACCTGTGCACAGCTTCAAGATTTCCATTGTTCCTCTATTGATTGCACACTCGATACATGTTTAGGATTGCATAAATCTTGGCTTCTATCTCAAAATATTCACGAATAAATCAAACAACTTTGCTTACATTTGCTAAGCCTGTAATCTTGAAGAGCATATGACAACTGCACATTACGTTTTCTACGGCTGTAAGGGAATGTTCGTGCGTGAGTACGGGTCAAGTGATGTACTCTGATCTACAACTTGAAGATTTAGCTTTATTAACCATTTAACACTCATATCAGCCAAAACGGCTTCTGCATTGGCCTTGAGGAATGTCCATTTGCAGACCAAGAGAAGACTATTTTTTTAATTTACCACTGGAATGACTGGCTCGATAACCGAGCCAGTCATTACAGTGGTAAATTAAAAAATATCTTCTCTTGGGCTGCAAATGGACATTTTTATGAGAAAAATTTAAATTTTCTTGAACAAATTCAAGGGTTAAAGGGTTAAGCGTTTATTAATTAGCTCTGTTGGCTTGACAACCAATTTTTGATATAGTTATGACACTGATAAATAATATTAGAAATATTAAACGGATTCAGATCAGTTTTGCTATACATCTATCGTACAACAGTCAAACCTGCCAAAAAAGTGTGGTCTTTTAAAACAGATACTTGGTGACATACATATCCTATGTCGAGTGTCTTAAATTAAGAGGGCAGCTGCCTTTTGTGACGATTACAATTGGTGGTTGGACACAAGCTTCCTTTTGTATCTGTGACGCGGATCGACCAGGAGGGTACTGGCCGTCCCAGCCAAGCTGGGTACGAGCCGCCAGTCCTACAATCGTTCCCATAAGCGCACGCCCCTGGGTAGAGCAATACGCGTATATAAGCCTATACGAGAGGCATCGCGTCGTGAAAACGACTAAGTTCGTAAGAACGCCTAGCGCGCATGCGCGCGCTCAGACACTTCATTGAGGACCGCGTGTCGAGAATGGAGGCGAGTGTGTGCTATTAGTGTACCGAGTAGGTACTCGTAAATCCCTTTAATTTGGCTATTTTCGTCGTTCTTGGTACCAATCAGGACCAGAATTTGACGACCTTTTTAAAACTTAATAATATAGTTATTTGTGTACACGTGACTTACTACGTCACTCTACACATCTATACATATAGTAATATTTAGTTATTTGTGCATATGTCACGCTAATCTAGAGCGCTGATTGGCTAAGGCGCCAGTCTCTGATTGGTTGAGATAGCCAGCTATGACGTCCCTGCGAGTATAAAAGGGGGCCGAGTGTCGAGAACTGACTGGAGGTATGGACTAGACGAGTGGACCGGAATACTTGCGGATAAGAAAGATACATCACATCCCCCGCAGCTCCTGACGGCTTTCAGATCACACACACATAAAAGCAGTTCTCGGCCACCCGCAGTATACGTTTTTGGACGCTCACGGACGGCCATTCGGGGGCAATAACTAATTCTAAAATAATGGTTCCCGTTTCCGAACAACAGTAAGAGGAACGTTTGCGGGAAGGGCCCTTGTGGCCCGATATGCAACTTCTACATGGAGTAGAGCAGCGATGTTTCTTGGTGGATGACTCGCCGGATCTACTAACCACGCGAAAGTGGAATTCAACCAGCACACTGCATGACTAACCTTTATAACTTTTTGACCGCAGATCAGTAACTTTGTCTGGTGCGCCACAAGAGCTAGATGACGCACCTCGCACCGTATGCTTCAATTGTACATGCATAGAAATTTCTTATATATTAACCCTATCTGTTAATGGGTTATTCTTAATTTTATTACTCCGTCGCCGGACGGGAACTTTTCTCACTTCTGTGAAATGATTATTATGAATGTTATGATGACTATCTAATTCACATTTCTACACTGCTTTGCTTCACTGTCTTGAGTTCGTACCGTGTCTACGGGAGGAGATCAGCCTGCGGGTCAACACCTGCGGAAAGCTGAGATGGAAATATTTCCCTCATCAAGAACTTGTCGACTCGCGCTACAAACATGTTAGCGCCTCAGTTTCAGTAGCTCATAGTAGCCTGTAACATTAATGACTATTAGATGTTCAAGTAACTTTACACATTTTGTCATGACGTCATAATTTATATCCGTAAAAGGTACTGATGACTAATAGCTACCAAACCAGTCCCAGGACTGCAATTTATGTATATTATCCTTATTTACTGTAGGTGCTTAACTAACCACACCAGGTAGGTTATTGACTTGCTACATCATCTAATCAAACTGTAAAAACTGTGATGTTCTATTGCATAGGCTAGTTAGATATGGCAAGTAGCCATCCCGTTAATATGTTTAGCTTATTTTATAGAAAACTTTGAAACGCAGTACAATAGGAAATACTATACAGCAACAATATACGCATCACTTATTCCCGCAACCAACAATTTTACACTGAGGTAGCTGACGTGCTCTACGGAGCCCGGCATGCAATCGACTAACCTTGCCTATTCAGCTCGATAGGATAGGTTAAAGTGGTCAGGGACAATTTCTTCGTTAGGAGACATATAGTGTACGCCTCTTTTCCGGCTGTGTGGTAATCTAGCCCCGCACACCGGCAAGGTTGTGTAAAATTGGCCAACTATCTATAGGGCCTCATATTTATCAAGTACCTGTATCTTTCCACGATCCACTCAGCCGCAAGGCTTCTTAATTGTTTGGATATCCCTCCCGCATGTTGTACTGATCTGACTCTGGGAAACTATTGGAGGTTTTCGAGCGGTGATGGACAAAGTGCGGGGTTACATACATCTCCACTGTATCTTTGGAAACTTAGTAGTTATCACTTTGCCAAGGAAGGAAAGCACTGCGAAAACATGTTATTATTAGTATTAGTATTATAGTAGGATATATTACTCCCGGCCTGCAGTGCATATTGGGCATATTGGAACGTGAACCTAACGCCAGGTCAATAGTTAAGTCCATAGGATTGGTGACGGACGAGATGCGCATCTCCACCCAACTCATTGTAGTGTCCGGCCATGAACTTAGACTCTGCCACACCCTCACGGGAAGGGCACTCGTGGTGGATATTTATCTCTCCACCCACCTTAATGATATGTCAGTTGTCAAATTTGTTTGTGTAAACTGTAGCCATCGTTCAGTGATGTTTTATGTGGTTATGAAACAAGGCATCTGGATTCTCACCCAGCTCAGATGTGTTGTGAAGTAACATGTACGCTACTATCCATAGAGGAAGATGCTTTCTAAAGCGACCTACGGGAAGCGGGGCGTCTACGCCCGTGGTATAGTTATATATCTAATGATAGGTAGAAATCCCAGCCACTTGCGGCCAAAGCTAGTCTTCGTTTCTAACTATTAAATGGGAGGTTAGACTGTAGCAGAAGACCCGCATAAATAAAGCGGCAACTACCAATGCAGTGTCTTAGAATTACATAAGACAGGGACTTGTGAATCCCTCGGGAATCGCTCGCTCCATCTTCACGTAAACCAGTATGCATCACGTTAATTATATATTTCCCTAGGATGGTCTTTTTCCATAGCATTTTTGTTGAACAAAAGAGTGCCCCTTTTTGCCAGCTCTTTTCCTCCGCTTCGGCGTCGAAGGCATTTTCCTGTGACGGAGGCCTGCGTGAGGCACTTGCCTCCCGCATAAGCGAGATTATCCTGTGATGGAGGCCCGCGCGAGGCTGTTACCTCCCGCACCATTGAGTAGCATCTAGGATAAAGCCTGCGCGAGGCATGTTCCTCTCGTAACATCAGGAAGCTTTTTAATCTGTATCATGAAGGTATAATAACTTACATTAAGTTAATCAGTGCCCTCGTTGTGCGGATGTCTCCCTAGCGGGGATGCCTCCTCGGATTTACGAATCTGTGAGGTACCTCCAGCGACCCCACGTGCAAAGTACATTAGCTAGCTCTACTTTATGTACTATTGTGTATGCTCGCCCTGTCAAACGATTAATCTTGTTTGCTAGTCAGAATATTATCACCTATATTTTTATTCTCCATTATATATACGTCCAAAGGAAAGACATACCGGTGACACAAATAGTTGGGATGACACTGTGCAGTTTAATCTCAGTGGTAATGGTCGCACGGCCCTACTGGAACATTATTGTTCCACCGGCTCTGGAAGTCGGTCTATGTACTTCGCGGAGCGACGTTACACGGGATCCGGAACCCCGAGCCGCGGAGCTAGCCAGCCCCCTCGTTCGTCATGCACATGTGGCGCGACGGCCGAGCGATTCATGCCGGAACGACCCAACGAAACACCGCGAGCTACATATCCAGAGATTATGGTTCGCTGTGACAGGTGGCTGAAATATTACCTGATTTAACGAACCATCACCTTCTGACAAACAGAAGGAATGCGCTATGCTAACTGATATTCAGGTATGCAGTATAGTAACCATTTCATCGACAAATCCCTGAAAAAGTAAATTCTTTACAATATAAAACTTATTCTGTTGAATATTTTGAAATTAGAGCCGTTCCCTAAGGCAGCAACGGCTTCAAGTCAAATTAATTTCAAAATATTCAACAGTGTATGGTTACATTGAAAATGAGATATCGGGAATTCATCGGTGAAATGGTTAATAGTCTATCAGACTCTATCTGCTATTTGACAGGTACAGTCGACGCAGAAAGCCTATTCCACCAATAGCAATGATTTAATCTCTTTGATGTGTGTTTTTTCAGGTAAATACAGAAATGTCTGATGAAAAGGAACTATTGAAAGTTTCTCTAGAAAGTGAGATAGACACACTTAAACATAAACTCGTCAACCTAGAACAGGTGGGTACGTAAAATACAGGTATACTCGGCCACTCTTTGTTGACATGTCTGCCTGCTGGCCTGTCGGCTCCCTTTGTGTGTATGCGCATGCGCGCGTGGGCGAGCGAGTTAGTGAGTGAGTGAGTGAGTGAGTGAGTGAGTGAGTGAGTGAATGAGTGAGTGAGTGAGTGAGTGAGTGAGTGAGTGAGTGAGTGAGAGAGAGAGAGAGAGAGTGAGTGAGTGAGTGAGTGAGTGAGTGAGTGAGAGAGAGTGAGTGAGTGAGTGAGTGAGTGAGTGAGTGAGTGAGTGAGTGAGTGAGTGAGTGCGTGCGTGCGTTTTTATACCCCCTCTCACCTCTCCTAGCTGTATCCATTGCTATTGTTCAATTTTCAGTTGGAAGAATTCGCCAATCGAGAAAACCTTACCCAGGACCAAATAGCAAATATGCGTGATTCTGTGAATCATCTTCATCAAGAAAACAGACATCTACAGAGTGAACTAACAGACGCACAGACTGGGCTAGCGCTGAACAAAAGTCAGATGACTGCATTAAAACAAACATATAACGACAAATTGCACGAGTTGAATGTGTAAGTTACACGTCGTGTGAGTGTTCTAATACTTATTACATGTCTCTTTAGCTGCATTTACCTGGCACGCGGAATGTGGAAAGCGGATTGCGGAAACGGTATGTGGAATATACTTCAGATCGCTCTTTACTATTTTCTTTCATTCATTTACCTGCATGCGGTAAGCAGTATGCGGAACGGCGTAATACGGGAAAAACGGTCGTTTTTCCGCATCCCGCCGTTCCGCATACCGCGTGCAGGTAAATGGATGAAAGAAAATAGTAAAGCGCGATCTGAAGTATATTCCGTGTTGCCTTTCCGCAACCCGCTTTCCGCATTCCGCGTGCCAGGTAAACGCAGCTTTAAAGGCCTGATTACACAGAAGCGCAGAACGGTAACGGTAGTGGTATATCGCACGGCCAAACAATTAGGAATAGTACTTTCACTGTGATACAGTTACACATAGCGCGGAACTGTCGAGCGGTCGAGCGTGAAACCGCTCCAAATAGGAATGCTATCGATTTTTCATGCTACCCGCACGTTAAAATAATGAACTCGACGAATCAGAGACAATGTTTGCATATGACATCATCTACAGGTGTGGTAAATATCCACATGCACCATGTCCACTGATACAAGTGAGGTCGAAAAACATCCTCAACTTTTTGAAACCTCAAGAGAGGATTACAAGGATGCTGAGCCGAGGCAGGCCATATGGAAAGCAATCGGGGAAAAGTTGTTAATGCCAGGTAATTGGTGTCTTATAATAGGCGTGGCCACGAACAACTTCGGCTACTATGCATATATGCATTGTACATATTTACATTATATTTAGTTTCACAACCATGCATTCACAATTACATCGGCCTGCCTGCCTGCCTGCCTGCCTGCCTGCCTGCCTGCCTACCTGCCTGCCTGCCTGCCTGCCTGCCCGCCCGCCCGCCCGTCCGTCCGTCCGTCCGTCCGTCCGTCTGTCTGTCTGTCTCAAAATCAATGGTGGGGCAACATAAAATCATATCCGTAGGACATCTTTTAATTTTGTGTCTGCAAAAGTGTGTGTGTGTGTGTGTGTGTGTGTGTGTGCGTGCGTGCGTGCGTGCGTGCGTGCGTGCGTGCGTGCGTGCGTGCGTGCGTGCGTGCGTGCGTGCGTGCGTGCGTGCGTGCGTGCGTGCGTGCGTGCGTGCGTGCGTGCGTGCGTGCGTGCGTGCGTGCGTGCGTGCGTGCGTGCGTGCGTGCGTGCGTGCGTGCGTGCGTGCGTGCGTGCGTGCGTGCGTGCGTGCGTGTATGCGTTCGTTCGTTCGTTCGTTCGTTCGTTCGTTCGTTCGTTCGTTCGTTCGTTCGTTCGTTCGTTCGTTCGTTCGTTCGTTCGTTCGTTCGTTCGTTCGTTCGTTCGTTCGTTCGTTCGTTCGTTCGTTCGTTCGTTCGTTCGTTCGTTCGTTCGTTCGTTCGTTCGTTCGTTCGTTCGTTCGTTCGTTCGTTCGTTCGTTCGTTCGTTCGTTCGTTCGTTCGTTCGTTCGTTCGTTCGTGCGTTCGTTCGTTCGTGCGTCCGGGCGTTCGTTCGTATGTGTGTATGGGTTTGTGCTCGTACATCCGTACGTGTGTGCATCTATACTTGCGTGGGTGTATGTGCGCGTGTGTATGTGGGTGTGGGTGCATTAATTCGTGAGTACATTAGTGCCTGGGTGTGTGCGTGCATGCATTCGTGCGTCCGTTAGTGCATGCGTTCATGCATGCATTATTGCGTGCATTCGTGCATGTATTACTGTGTGCATGTATTATTGCATGCATTCGTGCATTCGTTCAGATGTGTGCGTGCGTGCGTGCGTGCGTGCGTGCGTGCGTGCGTGCGTGCGTGCGTATGTACGTGCGTGTGTGTATGTGTGTGCATTCGTGTGTGTGATTTCTCTATAATGTAGGATCAATCCCAGCCTTTACCTGTTAAAGCGACCTACTGATTAATTCACTTTACCCCAACTAATCTCAAGGGGGGACCACTCTAAGTAAATCTAAACTTGGTCTCGATAGGACAAATTTAGGCAAAGAAATTTTTAATTAAATTCCTGTGCCAATGCGTTTTTTTCAATGTAAAGACAGACAGACAGACAGACAGACAGACAGACAGACAGACAGACAGACAGACAGGCAGGCAGGCAGACAGACAGACAGACCGACAGACAGACAGACAGACATACAGACAGACATCATGATAGACAGACAGACAGAGAGGCAGGCACGCATGTAGGCAGGCAGGCAGGCCGACCGATGCAATTGTCAATGCATGGTTGTGAAACTAAATATAATGTAAATATGTACAATGCATATATGCATAGTAGCCGAAGTTGTTCGTAGCCACGCCTATTATTAGACACCAATTACCTGGCATTAACAACTTTTCCCCGATTGCTTTCTATATGGCCTGCTTCGGCTCAGCATCCTTGTAATCCTCTCTTGAGGTGTCAAAAAGTTGAGGATGTTTTTCGACCTCCAATATAAGAAGCTCACTTGTATCAGTCGACATGGTGCATGTGGATATTTACTACACCTGTTGATGATGTCATACGCAAACATTGTCTCTGATTCGTCGAGTTCATTATTTTAACGCGCGGGTAGCAGGAAAAATCGATAGCATTCCTATTTGGAGCGGTTTCACGCTCGAACGCTCGACAGTTCCGCGCTATGTGTAATTGTATCACAGGGAAATTACTATTCCTAATTTTTTGGCCGCGCGAGATACCGCTACCGTTACCGTTCTGCGCTTCTGTGTAATCAGGCCTTTAAAGTGGAATGCACTAAATCACCGCACAGGAGCGATTTTATCCCCAGGTCTACATACATTTTATTGCAAGCGAAAAAATCTTCAAAATATACAATGTGTCCTGGCGAAATCTCCTTTGAGCGTATGTAAAATAGCTATGCGGGCATCTGGTTATTTAATCAATGGCGATTCTATTTTATTGCTACAGATATTATCCAATGCTCTTAGCCTAAACGGTTTGTGTGTCGTAGGTATTTAACTTATAAATTCACCTTTCCATCAAATATCCATCTAACATCTGACGTCACATGGCGTCATAATCAGCTAAACGGCGTGTAGGATGACGCCATAATCACGACGTCTTACAATAGTCTATTTGGGCCGTCTTTAACTCTTAATAGTCCGACACGTTGTACTAATTGTATGTCTCTACTATTTAATAAACACGCTGTTGAATATTTTGGAACCAATTTGACTGAACGCAGTTGCTGACTTAGGCAGCAACAGTGCCCAGTCAAATTAGTTTCAAATTTTTTAAATAGCTTACCTGTATAGTTTTCTGGAAATTGATAGTCAGGGAGTTCAGGGATCGATGGATCCCAACACGAGCAAGATGTGGGTGGTGCTTAGCTATAGATGGGCGAGACCTAGCTAAAATGACGTATTTCCTTGGGGATAACAAGAACAAATGCATCTTCCGTTCTTCACTCGATATGGAACGGTCGGTCCTATGTGATTTAGTTTATAGATTATCCAAGGCTGCTGGTCAATGTTCTTGATTGGCATTTATATAGATGAAAAGTAAAATACCATATGTATAATGCTGGTTAAATGTGTATTTCCAGGGAAAGAGATACTGTGATGGACTATATCAGAGAACAAGATAATTTAACAAGACAACTTCATATGTTACAGTAAGTCATAAAAAATAACATTCATTAAAAAAATATTCCCATGACACCTATTTAGCAGGAACTAAAGTTGCTATCAGTTGGTACCCCTTTCAGCATAGCAATCCTTTCAAATATGACTATCAACGTATCGATCGTATCATCGTAGTCAAACATTCCATGCAAAAAGACTCGTATGGCATTGCGTAACTCAATAAGCTGTAATATAGCTGCTTCCTTTAGGGTTTTGAAACATTGCATTTTATGCAGATATATTTTGTTTACTCATTGCTACACGCTTGGATGTGTTATGAACCTCTTATGATAAACTCGACTATCCATCCTAACCATACTATAATTGTGAATTTCCCCATCCTAAGTATTTCCTTAGCCCTACTGCAATTTCCGGACCTGAAATTATCGATTGTATGAAAATCACATTAATATACATCTGTCTAAACATTCTGCTACATTACAGTGATGCAAACAAGAAACTGCACGATACCAATGATGACTTAAGAGAGGCATTGGAAAAAAGCAGAAGAGAGTCGCCCAGATATCACACGGTGAGCTATAGATACGATAATGAATGTATCCAATCTGCCACTCAAGTATAAGACGTCATAATGAATTACGTCACATGTAGGATGACGTCACGTTCAAAACGCGTAATGAATGACGAAGCTAAGTCTGCCATGGACATTTAAAAGTCCATCATGTATACGAATGTGTATGTCCTTACTACGTAATAACAATTCTGTGGAATATATTGAAAATAATTTGAATGGGCGCCATAGGCAGTAACAGCATTCAGTCAAATTAGTTTTAAAATATATAACAGCTTACCTATATCGTTACCGTGATATCGGGATGCTGGAAATTCAGAGTTCGATTGATATCACCACGTGCAAAGTGTAGGCGGATACTAGCCAGAAATGGGCGGGGCATAGCTAAAAGTGGATTCATCCATTAAGCGCCATCTTCCATGGACAATGATTCTGATATACCTGAGCATATTTATAATGGGACCTCCAATATTTATTGGAAATGAATTCATAAATTGAATATAATAGATAAGCATGTGTGCAACGTTAAAAATTTTTTCTCGTGGCTTCATTGTCACGCTCATCGATGGTGTTCCTACATGTCTTCTGGATGTTACTAACTCAATCTTATGGAACTAAAATGCCACCCTACACATAGTGACAAGGGAATTACAGTTCATAGGGTGATATGGCTAAATCTAGGATAACATTATCTGGTACTATACCGCATATTGCGATGGAATGGCGATGTTGCTAGCTTGTTATATACATATCTATATGGACCTCCATATCAAGGACCCCTCACACCATGCGATCAATCGCGCAGCTAGTTTATCCCGTCTCCCGATAGATAGTTGAGTAGATAAGCAACCAACTCAGAAATGACGACATTCGTGTGGTATTGTGCAATGTTGCCGATTATTGCGAGGTCAATGGAATACTACACAAACTGCGTCAACCACGTTGATCTACATTCCACGACAACACTGTGCAATGGAATGCTTAATTAATGTTTAACATTTGAACAACTTACTTCTGTCTACCTTTATGGGCAGCTTTCATAGACGTATCATCTTTCCAGTTGTGAACTTAAAATTTATTTACTGACATGAATTATTTATCTATGTTTCAGAATATACTCGTTATATCCATACAATTTACAGTTGGGTACTTATCGGTATGCATACATTTCTCTAGTTGTACACCATTAACTACTAACCAAGTATTATATGTGCACTTTCAGAAATGTCCCGTTTCACCAGCTTACGATCAGTCAAAACGTGGCTCAATCATTTCAGATTACCTCGATGACCCATTTAGGTAAGCATTCTGCATAGCTCTCAACTCTCCTTTTCATACATGCATGACTATCAATCTTTGAGACCATTACACATACTGAGAGATTAATGCAGGGCGTTAGTAGGCGAATGGCGATATCTGATCTGTCACTCAAGTATATGACGTCATAATCAACTATGTCACATTAGGATGACGTTACAATCAAAATGCGTAATGAATGACGTATAGATCTAGTTCTGTCATGAACCTTACATATTCAGTCAACTGTACTAATTGTATGTCGGATTAACAGTTACTATTTAATACAGATTTTGTATACCACGAAAGAGCTTAGCTGAAGTGACAATCAAAACGCGTAATGAATGACGTAGCTAAGTTTGCCATGGACATTTAAAAGTCCATCATGTGTACGAATGTGTATGTGTATGTATTTGAAACTAACTGACTCTTAATAGTCCGTCATGTGTACGAATTGTATGTCTTTACTATTTAATAGATATTGTGTTGAATATTTCGAAACTAATTTGACTGGACACTGTTTGCTGCCATAGCACCCAGTCAAATTAGTTTCAAAATATTCACCATAATATCTATGAAATAGTAAAGCCATACAATTCGTATACATGCCGGACTATTAAGATTTCCTGATAGACTTAGATACGCTATTCATGACGTATTATTAATGTTACATTAGCATAACATGTGACATATATGAGTATGACGTCATGCAATTGACTGACAAATTGGATTCCTCTAGTCATTCGTGTGCCTGGAACCAAAATCATTCAAAATTTAATGTTTAAAATCTGCTTATTAGCAAGAATACTGTAGGACGCATTTCGCCGAGCGTGATATATTATGTTTGACTGATTATGTCGAGTGATCCTTGTTGAGCGGTCTTTCACAAGCGCATCATGTTTGTGGTGAGAGTATATGTGTATGTATATATTTATCTGATGCTGGTTCGCTTACGATATGATTAGGCTATAATCAAGTAAATTGTTTTAAGTCTGTTATTTTGTATACGTTTCAATTAAAGTACATGTGATACTGGTGCTAAATTTCAGTAACTCCATAAGTAACCAAAGCTCTTCCCTGGCTGAAGAGTTCCTATTAGCCAGAGCTTCACAGGCATTAAAGCGTGCCCAGCGGTTATCTCCTCAGGGTAGCTGTGATGTGGATAGCCAAGGGGAGGACGTAGGTATGGGTGGTGAGTTTGAGGCTCAATACTTCAAACTATTCCTCACTATTATTAATGTTAGTTATGCTTCAACATTTTCTCTGAAGCGCTTCACTGGTGGCGAGTTCTCTCTTAAAATCTGTACTTAATTTCCACTTATTTGTGACAGTGTGACTTGACCAATTTGTTTCAACCAAGGTAGTCCAGTGTCACTTTATATCCATTGCCACTGTACTCAAAGATAAGCTTGTGTGAAAGCTAGCTGTGATATTTATTATGCATCTGTTGTATTTTCGTGATATCTATTAGGTCATTAATCTATCTACACTCCTTGTTATGAGCTATCCGAGTAACACCACTATAGTGTAATATAGATCATACCCGATGATATCATACATAAATATAGTTCCCAACCCTTCATGAGACCAGAAATCACAAATTTCTTATGTACGACAGACCATGTTGAATGTTTTGAAAACTAATTTGACTGGGAGCTGTTGCTTTCCTGCATAGGTCACTTGAAATTTAAACACTGGGATAGTAATTAAGTGTTTAATGGACCAAAAACGAAATCTTATTTTAAATAGAGACTAGATTTATCACATTTTTTATTCTCATGATGTCACAATGCAGAGAACCACACATATTGCTAAACTGCCACTGCCCTATTCTACAGATTAGGTCTATGCCATGTCCTATTACCTCATAATCTAAAGATAGCAAGTCAAACTTGCTCGACAAAATCGCCTTCCTTTTGGAGTGCGGATGTTTAAAACAGGCGGTGATAAGACCAGATATCTTAATTAAACACATTCTTTTCGCCCCACAAGGTCTAACAGCTACCTTAGAGCAAGTTGCATGTATTATGAGACAACTAATTCTTTAAAACATACTTTACTGTATTTATAAATATTCGTATTACACATGCCAACACCTTTAAATTAATAGTGTTGAAAAAGTTGATTGCATCACACTGCTCACACTGTAGGGGCGATCTCATACACCCCACCCCACCCCTCGCCCCACCCCTCTCCCAAACCCTCCACCCCCTCTCCATCCTCCCTCTCACTCCCTCACTCCCGCCATCTATACTATATTTGTGTACACACGCACGTACGATATCAGATCATTTGCAAGATAAAACTTTCAAATTACGTTTTGTACTCCTTTAAGTACATGGCGTATGGATATAGACTGATACTATGGATGACTAATTATAATTTCCTTACAATGTGCTTCCATAGCTGCATGGTGGTGGTGGTGAATTGTTAGTGTAAGCCTGCTTGACATTAACTGAAGACAATGAGTGATTACTAATCATTTGGTGGTGGTAATTTGACCCTTGATTGACTCGACATAGCTGCTGGCAGTCCTTGTTAGTGATATTAACTGAAATAAATCTTATTGGTGGTTAATAGTTCAGCAATTATTGTATCCTACTGAAAGAGATTGTAGCTGTGATCCTGTGTTAGCAGTGTATGGGTATAGCTAAACTGTGTCTATAACCGATATCTACTCTTGGTGGACGATCCTTAGGCCATGCGGATTAACGAACAATGGGCATATACACAGGTTTTTTCAGTTATCCCCGTTAGTTTCGCTTACTGCCGTTAGGTGGCAGTTATAGCCACTCCGACATTACATGCGTGAAAACGAAGCGAAGCGTAGCATCACGCCTCACGTCGCGTTGTATACAGTAGCCACCACTAGCCTTCACTGTATGGCGCGCGTAGAGACTGTTACAACATCAATGTTGCTGAATATCAATATATATATATATATATATATATATATATATATATATATATATATATATATATATATATATATATATATATATATATATATATATATATATATATATATATATATATATATATATATATATATATATATAACGCCAGGCCAGCCAGTGTGGGAGAGGTGGGTGTGTGGTGGGGGTGGGGGTTGAGGTGGGTGGAGGGGGCGTAGTTTCATACATGATTCGTACACCAGCCCATAGTTATTTTATCCGTATCTATAGTCAATCAGCAAGCACATCACGTATTAGATCAGCCTTAAGATATATAAGTGCCGAGCACACGATGAGAATGTCATCAAAATGTGTCAGTGATGTGACTGGTGCCGTGCTACTCAGTACTTTAAACACATCCAATTTCCTACTTGCTTTCCCTCCCTCCCTCCCTCACACCCCAAGCCCCTCCCTCCCTCCCTCTCCCACCTCAACTCCCTGCCTCCCTCCCCCCCACACACCCTCTCTCCCTCTCTCTCCCTTCTCTCTCTCCCCATCCCTCCCTCTCTCGCTCCCTCCCTCTCTCTCCCGCCCTCTCTCTCCCTCTCGCTCTCTCCATCCCTCCCTCCCTTGCTCCCTCTCCCCCTCCATCTCCCCTCCTCTCTCTCTCCCTCCCTCAACCCCCCCCCCCCCCCCCACCCATCCCTCCATCCCTCCTCTCCCTCTCTCTCTCTCTCTCTCTCTCTCTCTCTCTCTCTCTCTCTCTCTCTCTCTCTCTCTCTCTCTCTCTCTCTCTCGAGAGAGAGAGAGAGAGAGAGAGAGAGAGAGAGAGAGAGAGACGTGAATTCATGCTATTCATCGAGTTGTAGTGACATCTTCTCTACTAAGCTGGAGTTTATCTTTAATGAAAGCTGGTATGTTAAGCTTGAAATCAGCAGTTATCCAGGTGGGGTGAGATCCCCACAAGATACTCTGGTGTATTGTGTGGCTTTATAATTGCCGAATGTCTGACTTCTGTTTCTTAAGTTTGTCGGTCTCTGAATGAATGTTTCTGCACAATCAATAAAACAGGTTGTGCTTAGATAGTTCTCTCGAAATGGTTCAGGACAACATGCTCTAATTGCTTCCCTGGGAAGCTAGATGTACTTTTACAATCTGCCCATGGTTTTCCGTAGACATGGTCATTTGTACAAAAGTCAGATTCCTGACATTGTGTACATATGTCAACATACTGGATGGATTCATTGTTTCTTTTATGTGTCGGCCTTATTAGTATCTACAACACCATGATAGAGTCCGTCTTTGACAAATCAGTTATATCATCACAGTTTATTTCATCGCTGCTATTAGTGGCCACGGAACAGTCTGAAATGCTGAGTTTCTTTAGACATTTAATGTTTTTCCTTACCACCTTACGTCAACCTGGTGTGACACATTTATCGTAACCTAATTTTAATTTCGGATATTGGTTTCTCTCGGATGGTTTGTCATCCAAAAAATGTTCTGAACACACATATACCTGTTTTGGTAAGCCTTGTCTATTAATAGCGTTAGTCCCCCCCCCCCCCCCCCCCCCCCCCCCGCTAGTCTGCTCGGTTCATCTGATGGCATAACGTGGAATTTTTATGGGATTAAAAACGCTCAAGCCCTTCTTAAATATATTTAGTTTTCTGCTATTATTTGTGCACCCATTGACCGCACATGAATTTCCGCCACTTTTTCTGTATTTTACGTCGATATCCATTGTCCCCGAGTTTCAGATCTCTACAGGTTCTTATGCTTATAATAACGATAACGCTATGTACGCGTCTTAAGCGTTTTTCACTTGTGTAATGGCGGGCTATTACGTCATTAGCCAATGGCGGCGCCGGCGGTAATCTAGGTCACGTCTCGATGAACGCGTGTATAGCACCTCAAAGCTTAATGCCATAGCCAAAGAGTTGTATTAAACAGCCGCATCTGGCTTTAACTAGCACCATGAGGTATATGTTATAGGGCCTATGCATATTTTATTGCACACGTTAATTGTTGTTCGTGTCTCGCGAAGTCTCGTTCGATACGAGATCGAGAAAAGTATCTCGTTGGTAATGACATTCGTGTCTCAAGAGATCTCATTCGATGCGAGATCAAGAAAAGAGTCTCGTGGGTATTGCCTGGCCACTGGAGTGGTAATTTCTCCAGAATATGGGGGATACAAAGAATTGAATCGTTAAAGGTCAACAGAGCAACCATAGCCAGACCAGGCTATATTATGTGACCTAAAACAAGTTGCTATACAGCTCATATGTTCTGTATGAAGAGTAGCTAACAGAAAGTTAGTCAGTCTTAATTCGTCTCAAAATTCAAAATGTCTATGCACACCAAAGTTACGAAATGCTGACATCACTTACATGTTATCATCCACTGGGTGAATTTGGTTGATCTTAATGTCGGCATCAAGCTGTTGATAAGCGCTTATGATGGTACCAATATCCACTCTGTCGTTCCTGAGATGTCATCGCTCAGATAGCATCCACAAGTTCGTGCTCGCCTTTCGTGCCTTTTCGAAAAAGTAGTTCCGCCGATCTGGTGACCTAGCAAGATGGCCGGTCATTGCGTCAGAGTCGTATGCATGATGTGGAGTCTACACGAAGTGAATACGAATGAACGTGGCCAGTCAGTCAGTGCCAACGTATGTACTTTATGCGTGCATGGTAATGGTGTACATATGCAGAAATGATCGAATGCAACACTATCCACCACTTATTATAAAGTAGATCAAAGGATAGAAATATAAGATGAGTGTGTGGACAAAAGTCGAGTGCATAAAAACATAATAAAAGACGAGATTACAATAGACTCTTAGACCTAGGCATATGCACACCTGTATTGAACAAGGAATAATACACACACACATAAGCATAACCTAATTGATGTCAACCTCTTTGCATGTCTTTAGAGAATCTTAATTGAGTGAAGTGTCAGAGGCAGCGTTAGAGTTAATTTTTTCAGTCAGCCATTACTAAGATGCAATTTCCTTTTAGTCAGTACCAGCTCACTTGGATCAGTACCAATTATGATATGCAAGATCCCACAAAATAACCATGAAATCATGCTGAGAACAAATGTAAAGCACTGAGTATAAGTATTTCCTAGTAATGTAACATAGGCATAGATTTAACAAAGGTATTGCCATACATTTCAGGATGTACACTGGAAATCACACCTCAAAAATAGTTTAATGTAACATAATTCACAGGTATTGAGTCATAGAAAATGCTCCTTTTACATACGCTGTACGTGTTGCAGTATCTCTGTCAGTATCTGATACTGGTCAATTTTATAATTGACCAGTATCTTATTAAATCCAGTCCGTATTTTTGTCGTACTGATGCCTAACTGGAACACTGGTCTGAGGTAGGACATCAAACATCAGTAGATCGGAATGTTACAGATTTATCAGTCCACTAACAGCAAGTACAGTTTGTAAGCGGGTTTGAAGTATCTCATTCATTTAAACGATACTGGTACGCACATCGTGACACAACTCATCTAATGGTTGATATTTGATTGGCGCTATAGTTGGCGATGCTTGCCTGATGAAATGTCTAGTTATTATGGTAGAGGTGGCCTGTTGAAATAGTGATGGACTATTTTGGTTGAGGTAAGCCTAACTACCCGACGAAATGTTGATTGCTCATTTTGGTGGATATGGCTGTTTGCTGAAATGTCGATTGACTCCATTCCTGGGGGCCAGTTTGATGGTGGGGCATACGCTCCACCTGACATAATCAATATATTTTAGACTTTGACTTAAGCCAATTTTGTGTACTTAACCGTCTTTTATTTTTAAAATACCCTGTGTGACAATGGGTTCTGGAAGTGATAGATTGTTGAAATGTTTATCGGTAGAGGGGATTGGGTGCTGACATGTTAATGATTTGAACTAGTTTGGTGGCTGTGATTGTCTGCTAACATACTGATGACCTATTTTGGTGGAGGTGATTACTGGCTGAAATCGTTAGCAGCGTAGGTCTACTAAGGTGGCAGTTCTACAAGAGAACGGAAAACATAACTAATCGATAGCGTTGAATGGTTTCTCAAGCTCCATTGACACAATAATAGCATACACTTCATCACATTTTGAATAATCCATCAATTCTGTTACGTTGATTGTTTTAGCTAAAGCTCAACAATGACCTATAGTCTGATCTTCATACTATATAAACATTAGATACTATGCTCACTCATGTTAGTTGATTACCAAAGCATATGGTAGGCTTTATATTTATTTTGTGATAGATGTGTGATTTATGTCCGAATCATTACACAGTCGTATGGTGTCACTAAGGGAAATACGATTACAAACACAGCCAGATGGGTTGCATAATCATGGCACACGGAAAAAGCTAATGTGACACACAGCGAAAGGGTTGATATCTAAATATTAGGGTTTTTCGCGTCGATTTGGAATTGTGCATGCATTAAACGGGACCTTGAGTTTGCTGTAAGCCTACATCAAAACCATGACTTGAAAAAGTGACAGTGATTCATTCTAAGATGGGAGTTCCACCATCTACATCTGGCCTTTCTTCTGATTGCAAGAGTAACCCAATGAAAAAGTAAAAAACTTTAAGCAGGTTACTTAATTGACCTTTTCTATGACTTGATCCAGATCAGTTTACGCATTTCTCCTATAACTTGAAATACTTGGAGAGCGGGTCACTGTTGGGGAACGTATGCATGCTTGATTGAATGCTCAGTAAGTATGTGTTTTATGATGTGCACACATTAAAAAAAATGTTGAATAATTGGTAATCGAAGAAATGTATATAAATTAACAAGTAGACCATTGTGTTTCATGTAGACAGTGGTCTATCAACATTACGAGACATAAATGATGCGGATGAGGAGTCTGAATACCCTGCTGTGGAGGACATGCGGCGGCGCAGGAGGAGACAGAAACGAACAAGAGCCACCCATACATCGGACCATGAGGTAATGTCGGTTCACTCTGTTAATGCACTCTTCCTTTAAAGGCTGTATAAGTGCGAACTTATAAGTGTGAAACTAAAGTGTGCGTGTATGAATACGTCCCTATGTGCATGCGTGTGTGCGTGCGTGCATGTTTTCACGTACTAGAATACACTATGAGGTCAAATAAGGTCTTTTTAAGCTGGTTAATATTTGTCTGTAGCTATCCAGAATAACTGGATGTGCAAACATTTTCACAGCATAAAGGTTGGCGAAATTCCCTGTAACAGAACTAACATGCTAATAGTTGCTACGTTTATTACGGTTGGATGAGTATATCTCTCATTTTTAGTTTTAAATGCTACCTGGTGCCCATTTTGAAGACAGTGCTCTTGATTGGTGTTCTTGTCTAAACCAGCCATAGTGCTGACCAAATTAAGGCTATCTAACACTACCCACGAAATAAAAATCAGTCTTTCTTCTAGGCATTTATTTGCTTATAACATATTCATTTGTTATAGGGTGGAGAATATTACTCAAATGACGAACAAGAATTAGTAACCTTATCTGAAAATCAAATGGACACCACAATAGATGACGTTGACGGAGATTTGTTGCGCTTATCACACGACTTTCAACGGCCAAGTTCCGCCGGAAGTAGACGCTCATATCGCAGTAATTTCTCACGAGATGGCTCGTTTACCAGCCAGCGGTCAAACAGACGAACTCTCCCCATGATACCAACTGAGGTACAATTGAATAAAAAGAAAAAACGACAATTAGCTATATTGACTTTAGAACTATCATTTGTTTGATCGTTTGATATCACCAGGGCCGGATTAAGCCGATATGGTGGCCAGGGCTAATTAGTTGCGGTTGCCCTTTGCTGGTGGGTCAAGGAGGGGTTGGCTACTACTACTACTACTACTACTACTACTACTACTACTACTACTACTACTACTACTACTACTACTACTACTACTACTACTACTACTACTACTACTACTACTACTACTACCACCACTACTACTACTACTACTACTACTACTACTACTACTACTACTACTACGTTGCATATTTGAAACTAATTTGACTGGAAGCTGGTGCCTAACAGGATAATATGTAATAATTGTTGTTGATTTGGACCCTTATTTTCCGGGTCTCCGGGGCTGTAATCCAGTTAGCCCTTGCCTAAATACGGCTCTGGGTACCACACCACCAACCCGAACCTGCTACCAAAGGCGATAATATCTCATGTTTACAAACCATATCCAGTTACAGTGTGAGAAATTGCAACCTTGAAAACATACGGCTGATATGATTGAAACTCGAAAGAGCCTATACACAAATTCCCTTTCAAAGATCCCGCCCGGCATATATTTAAAATATTAGAAATTAAAAATATAGTTTTCACTTCGATATCAACATGTTTCTTTGGGGCACCAATGGCACACTGGTAGACAAGATTACGCCAACAGACCTTGACAAAGGAGGCCAAGATGGGCGGAAGACCGGACAGACACAATGACTGGTACACGGACTGAAAAGCAAATGCCATTTAGCACTATCTACTTAGCAAGTGGCTCGTTGATAATTATAAATGTACCTTAGTTATTGACATTGCTGATTGAAGTCGCGTACCTTTAGCAAGAGAGATAGCTGTAAAGATGTGCTTAGAACATGGCTTAATGGCCATTTTTAATATGCACAAAACATATTTCCCCAATTGTGAATATTGTTGCTAAGTTATGTCACACTGATGAGATTAATACAAATATATGGTTATTAATAAAAAAGGCAAGGCCCATGCCAATTTCTACTCGACTACATGTTCTATGTAAAGCCTGTGCCAATAAAAAGTGCACTGGAACAATTTTCATTGGAAGATGTCGTGGGTTTAGGAGATGTTGGTGTATTGGTAGCTTCTTCCCACCACCAGTCTGACCTATCGTACGGTGATCTCCATAAATGCGCGTGGATCATTCATAATGGCTTGGTTCTATTTGGGGCAAGGATTCTGTCAGGACATGACGCCTCGATCTGTGAGATATGTTCACATATATTGTATAATATATAGGCATGCTGGGTGAAGTTTATTCATACTCGGTGTAAATAGACGGCTGAACGGTGTCCAGTTATGTACAACACTAACCGAATTATATTTAAAGTAATTGAAACAAGCACGTAACGTAGTCTATATAGTGACTCTTAATTAGTCGCACCCAGAATGGGCATGCTAACTTAATCCTTCCATGACGAAGCCGACCTGCCTTGGTCTTGCAGAATACCCGTCTGCATGAGAAGAGAAGAGCGTTTTTTAAAATTTACCGCTGGAATGACTGGCTCAATAACAGAGCCAACCATTCCAGTGGTCTATTTTCAAAAGTAGTCATCTTTTGGCTTGCAAATGGACATTCAATAAGGAAATATTTAGATTTTCTTTACCAAATTTTGTCATGAAAGGGTTAAAGTCCGATAATCCGGATTTCAAGACATTATACAGGTAAGCTATTTAATAACGTGAACCTGATTTGACTGGAACGGATCTCTGTAAAATTGTTTTTATCATATCACTCGACGTGTTGCTCACGGAAGAAAATCAATCACGGAAATTGACTTGGGCGTGTCATTTCATGCATAACCATTGCATTACTGCGTAGACGGACATCGTGGTCTTTAGTGCGTGAAAGCGCACGCGCGATGTGTGTCCAGAAATAAATGTTCTGCTTCTGCAATTATCCTTTGTTTTGTGGACGTGCAGTTTTTCGGGTGCACAATGATCCTTCCTGGCCGTATCGATCAATATTTCAAAATGTTCAATATTTGTATTTGAAACAAACAAGCGCGACACTCTATTTAGGCAGCCTTGTTAGAAATGCCTAAAATTTGATACAAATCGACCGACATACCAACAGACATACAAAAAGATTTTTCAATGGTGCTACTAGATTTGATATTTTAAAGCATTTGTATTGTCGTGACATGAGGTGCCAATATAAATAATGTTTGTCATCGTCTTATTTGGACAGTCCGCACGGGGCAGAGGATTTCCGTACTAGCCTGCACCAGGATTGCTTTTATCTACTGGGCATTGCTCTGAGCAACATGGCGACTAGTGGAAAGATATATTTTAACATATGCACCTCCCATTTCTAGTTATGACCCGCCCACTTCGTACGCCGGGCATCTATTTGAAACTCTGAAACCCGAATTCCTAGAATCTAAATTTCAAGGTAATTTTACAAGTAAGCTGTTGGATATTTTGAAACTAATTTGACTGGGGGTTGTTGCTGCCTATGCTCAAATTAGTTTCAAAATATTCAATAGAATGTTTATTAAATTGTAAATTACTTAAAGACATACAATTCGTACATTTTCATGATAGACTAAGATTTTGGTGAGGGAGTCACGCCATTTTAAGTGGGATGTGAGGCGTAATCGATTACGACGTTAAATTCTTGAACGACAGATCGGATTCCTCCATTAGCAGGCGAAACTTACTGATAGAATCAGCGGTATATTTATGCCATGAGGTTTACGTGCGGCCATAGCTATAATAACAGCTAACCCTATGATTAAGTCTCACATATGCGAGGCATACCGACAGAGCCGGCCTTAGGGCTAGGCAAGCAAGGCGGTCGCCTAGGGCCCCGCTCAAGAGGGGCCCCGCACAGAGGGCCCCGCAAAATGTGGTGGTGGTGGTTTAATGCATACACATAGGCATAGCACTGTATAATTAAACTAGGCCTGCTACACATACATTGAAGCTGTGCGTATGCGGTATTAGTAGGCATATATGTGCTAGCTATTATAACCTAAGTTTATCGTTTTTGTTTAAATGTCTATAATATTGCACAGATTATGTAAATGGTTCTTCTCATGTTCCTATAAATATTTGATCTCAGTATGATAAATAACTTGAATATAACAGTCACAAACGTGCTAAAAGCAATGCAACTACAAGTCATGTGTTAGTATTACTAGTAATTTGATGGCAGTAAGTTTTTTGGTGTAAGTACAGTAGGCTTCATGGACCATAATCATGATAATGTTGAGGTTGCTCTAAGCCCGGTGTGGTGGCCAGGTTCTTTAAAAAATTGAAATCTGGACTGGACACGCTCAGGGCATCTCATACGCTTCCAGAGGTAAATATGAAACAACATTTGGCTGTTCAATTATTGGATAAAAACATAATTTATCAACCGAATAATGTCCCATACTTACCTCTGGAAATGCAGGAGAGGCCATCTCAGAGCATCTAGATTTCAAAATTTTCTGGGGGAGGACCCCCAGACCCCCCGCCTAGGGCCCCGCATCACATAGGGCCGGCTCTGCATACCGAAGGCAAAGGTCAATCATTCTTTCAGGTTTTCACTCCAGCTATAATACACTGGTTACGTTCAGGTACGGTATCGAGGTACTCCGATTAAAGGTATCACGTGGTTGGTTTACTATCTACGCATGCGCGCACCTTTACTCTCGCTTTAAGCAAGAGTAATCCAGTGGAATTTGTACTGTTGCCCGATTATACTCTCGGCGTTTGGATAACCAATTGGGGTAATCGTGGTACCTCGATAGCATATCCGAACTTAGCCAATGATCTCTCTCCCTCCTTCCCTCCCTCCCCCCCCCCTCTCTCTCTATCCCTCCCTCCCTCCTTCCCTCCAGCACTCCCTCCATCCGTCTCTCTCTCTCCCCTCCCCCCTCTCCCTTTCTTACGCTTACATTTCGTTGATGGCTCTGCCATGGTATTTGCAGCATCATGCACAATATTAATTGTATAATAATAACTCCCACATTAATAGTCTGGAAGCAGCCACCAAATAAATATGGTGCTAACACCGTCTCCAGGCACAGAACCATACGTTAGACACGACCTGATTTAGATTATTGACCCACACCCACCAACGCCTATGATGAAATATAAATCAAGTAGCAACCATAACATTTCAACCGCTACGGACCATTCACTTAACAACAATATTCCTAATGGGTTCTATAATTGTTCCTAAGCAAATGGTACAAATAGCACAGGGAGATGTATGACATGTGGTGGTAGGCTTAGAACTACCAGAAGCATCTAACTTTTACTGAACCATGGAGAAGCTCACTCCAGGACTCTTATATTATGTGAGCCCTATTGATGCTAACTCTATCAGTATGGAGTAATGACCCTGAATCAACCATTTCGAAAAAAACTGTGCGACTACAATCATGCCTAATATTCGTCCAATGATGCGACATACTCTGGCGCTGGAAACTGACCGGCTTATATCACGTTAATTTCACTCGAATGCTGGCCTCTTCAACTGAATGGGTTGACACGGATACACCAAACCGTATGGTGGCTTGGGAACTAAATGTCTCATATAGCAATACATCTTTCAGTTTCTTAGACCTGCTCCACTACATCAGCTGGGTGGGCTTCCGTTATTATTCTAAGAGAGAATGGGTTCTGTCTCCTGAGACGATATATGATTACTTGCTAATATCCTAACACAGCCATTCGTGTCATCTTAAGCCTGTCACTAATCAGGTGAGTTCGTTCGTCACTATCGCGGACAAATATAGCAAACCTAAAACTGTAAACTAGTGTTTTGTTTAACACATAAAATACTCATCGCACAGCTATGGGTTGGTGCTTTCTGGTTACATTACGTTCACACATAATCCGTCAGAACCATACCCAGAATTTCAGTTTACAATTTCTGTATGCCTTAATTTTAAAAGTGTATGTCTTCAATATAAACCATAAACATGTTTCGCTCTTCCTGGTTAGCATAATCTGACTTATCTTTTCTAAGTATTTCCATAACCAGGCCAGTCGCTGCCATCCTCTAGAAACAGCCATACACTGCTATTTAAATGCCTTCCAAACGTAAAGGACAGGAAAGGATTTGTTTTTGGTCAAATTTCAGTTTCATACAATTAAAATCAGTGCCCAGTTGTTGAAGTACTAGTGCGTTTACAACCAGTTTCGAACAACGCACATTCATCTATCAAGCAATAGATCCAGCATTTCGCTACACCATAGTGTTATATGACAGCCTCTGTCCGGTAGGAATTACGGCCCAGATCCATGTTCGACGATGGCTAGTAACATGTGCTGAGTTTCTAAGTCAGACCGTCGAGCCTTCGTCGAATCGGCCAGTGTAGTCCAACCTGTACATATACCTTTTGATGTGCTCATTATTCCCAGTACACGAACCCAAATTAGGTATACCGATGACCCTGGTGTAGTAAAACTATGAGCAGAGCAGAAAGCATTATGGCTACGCATCTATCAACTGCACCAAACTACTCAGGGAATGCAATCACATTCCGGGTCACATCAGCGAAGCTTAAAAAATCTTGTTATTCGACACGACGACATGCAGACTCCCTAGCAGATGGAATCACTGCCACGGATGACTGTCATAAAATGTTTCAAACAGCCTGAGCCCTGATGTTTACAGACTACACACCACCTCTCACTGTACACAACGCTGAAGGACACTATCGGGGTTGACTAGGGCAAAACGGATGCAATTCAAGAATGGTTCAAAGAACAGCTCATCGACCACAATGGGGATGATGAGCCTTTGTATCCGTTTCCAGGTGACCACAGGCCATTAATATCACGAATTAAAGCAGCAGAATGCACAGAGCAATGAACTATTCAAATACGCAACTGACGTTATCTTAAAACCGATCAGCTAAGCAATTCAGCCTTTATGCATCACCTTCCGATCGATGCTGTTGGCCAAGGAACCCTTATCGCGCTACTTAAGCCCAAGAAGCCACCACCGTCCCAGCCAACCTGCAGCTCATTGTGCTCTTCAACAGTATGCGGACATTTACATCCAAGGTTACTCTCTGCCACATCCGAGACAAGATCGATGCCACTGGATAATGTCAAAGTGGCTTTAAACGTGGACGCAGCTGTGTAGACATTGTATGGCTTGAATGTATGCTTGTATCAGTAGTCATGTCCACGAACTGAGATCTCCACAAAATGGGCATTGCCATGCCACGAGCCTTCGACACAATTAAACGCTCAAAGAGCCTAGCTGTGCTGCACCGGGCCAGTTGCAATGAAGATGAGCTGGGACTAGTGAGACTACTGCTTGCAGCACCAAGGTCAGATTATGGGTCAAGCCACTTAAGTCTGCAGATTTTGAGACATCGATCGGCACCCCACACGGAGATGGACTATTACCTGTCCTTTTCACCTGCTACCTTGTTGCTGCATTGAAATCTATGCGGAGAGGTTCCACAAGGCCACCACCCCTATCTATACTGGGTATGCCACTAGAGGTGGCAACTGCCGAGGACGCGGACTTCATAGACGAGGAAAAGAAACCCCTGATAAACTATGCCATATAGCTGCAAGCAAAATAAATATTGAGAATCCCTTTATGAATAAATAGAAAACAGGGTTCACCCACATATATCTATCGACAAATGACGACCCACTTCCATGCAGGAAAAGTAAAATCCTGGGCTCACTGCTCTGCAGTACTACTGACATCACCTGCACGCTGTGTAAAAGGGAACATAGGTTTCCAGTTCTTCTGGAAGCTATGAATACATAGATCAAAGACACCCTTGACAAAAAGACTATGTTTATACAACACACATCCAGCGTATCCTCGATACTGTATAACTGTAACAGCTGGGCAGCTCCAAAGGTAGCTCTAGCTAAACTTGATGCCTGCCACCTCAAACACGTCTGAGCATTACTGGACACCGATGGCCAGACAGCATAATTTTCAAAGATGTAACCCCAGCACACAGAGCCTTTAAATTCACCTTACTGGGAGCCAGCAAATGTATAAATCCAAGAGAGGACGTCATTACATAAATCTGTTAAACATGCTGAGAGGTAACCTAAAAAACATGACTGTGTACACTCAGATCAAGAATGCACCTGAGGAAGCTAACGATTTTAGCTGAGGACAAGACACAGTGGTCAAACGCGAAGCAGGACCGATTGCAGCTGTATGGTGTTTCAACTACCACAGCCGCAGAATTGAGTAACATACACACACAAACTCAACAGCTCGCAATAAATAACTTCACCGTGGAAATACTTGATGATGGGTGTAGCTGGTTAACATCCGATGCTACAATGATGATGTTTTTTTAAGAAGAACTTATCCGGCCTCATGCCTCTACGGGATCTCTAGAGTCGGTTCGGTGAAAGTTGACCACCCAGAGCAGTTCATGATGGCGGGAGAACAGTTAGAACCAAACTAAAATTACTATTCAAGCCCCAGGTAGGTATGCGTCATGCCAGGCACCTGATTGTCCAATACCTACACATCGCCTATGAAAATGGGTTATTAAGTAAATAGGTTATCAAGTAAATAATCTTTGAAGTAGGCAACATTATTTCAAATATTTATCAAAATCGTTTTAATATCTAAAAAATAATTTGACTGAAAAGCAACTGATATGTAGCCAAATCTATCTAGCTCATGTGCATCCAACGTATGTGTGCGCTCATATGGTAATACTAAATTAGTGCAAGTTCTATCAAACTAGTCAACAGTTGCATAGACAATGAAAATGCTTGAAGCGCTTCACATCTGCTGTACGGTGGAAAATGAATAATGTTCGTCACGGTGACTACATGGAGCGGGGAGGCAGTGTGTAATTACTCCAGTAAAGCTAAAGCTTTAACAGATGTGACAGAGCTATATGCACACCACGTAAATATATAGACCTCCCAACGCTGCTACCGAATATTGTACATGCGTTATTTCACGATGTCTGTATTAGTATCTGATGCGTATTGCCACGAATGCGACAACGTTTCTTCACAATGAACACACATCTTCCTGACTGCTACAGAACATTAATATTTGTCCTTAAAGTATTGATAGATAGCCTTCGAGTGTAATCTCCCAGGTATTGCTGGAATGGTGTTATATTTAGACGGGAGCAGTAGAGCCATAGTGGTGTCGTTTAACATCTAGATTTAAAATGGCGGATGCTTACCTAATATGATTACTACCTTGGATTAGTCTAACTACAAGTAAATGATATGACTTAATTTGTATTTTTGCTAGAAATTGTTACCTAAAAGATTGAGCTTTAAGACCAAATGCGTTAAAAATACTTTATTGGCACTGGTCCAAATTGGCAAGAGAGCAATACATATGGATCGCAATAGCAGTAGTATAAATAGGCATATGCCGAAAGTAATCTCGACTTTGCAGTTTGATGTGTGATGTGTGTATCAACATCGCGATCCAATACAGATACTCTATTGATGTCATCCACCGATCACAATGGGAGATATAAGATCCACAATTCCATAGTGTCTGTAGAGATCGAAGGAACTATGATCTCTGCTTGATGTCCTGTATCATATGCGGATCCACAAATGTTTAGGTCTAGGCCTTTTGAGATCAGAAGCCATGGAGGTCATATTGTGGAAGGTATGTAAACATGGTACGTCGTGCATGTGGCCAAATTTTGTCTCGACGAAGTGGTAAGATTTCGTGTTATGGCTTTAGAGATACAACAATAGGATGACCTTGATTACAAAATACATCGTTTGAATTGCTATGATTCCGTCATAGGTGATCTAGTCAATATCCTATTCTGACTACACCCTCTTCCCACCCATCCCCACCCGCGATCATCAAATACTAGCTCCGATTACATATTCAGTAGATTCGTTGTTAATAGGTCTACTCAATGACTCCTATTTAGAATCACGTACATCACCGGGATGTGTATTACTTTGGTGTTGGTGTACGTTCATAAAACCAGTCATCTCGCATTTTGGCCTAATTGACTTCTCGGATAATAAGTTTGCTCTCGACTCTTGGTTGCTATAATGTATAAATTATGTTTATTATCCTGGTAAGCTGGATGATGAATTCCGATTTATTCTTGAATTTTTTTCTCTGTTCTCTAGTAGAAACCCCCCCCCCAATTATCTAATAATATAGCACCAGGGCCGTATTTAATGGGGGGGGGGCAAGCGAGGAAAAAGCCCCGGGGCCCCCACAAGCCAGGGGCCCCCCACAACTTTTGCACTTTTTTGGAAGTTATAGGACATTTAAAGCAAACTTTATTAGTTTAGAACTCTTAATCATGCATTATAATTCTATTCTAATATTTGTGGTGGCCCCAATTTTTGTTTGGTGTTCAGCAACAATGTTAATTACGAAAATTTGCAAAATAAAATAATTTTACAACGAAAGAAAGCGCCATAATTCACCCTAAAAGTAGACTCTCTGGCCGTCTCAGAGCACCTAGATGTAAAAAAAATTTCTGGGGGAGGACTCATTCTTTGCCCCAGGGCCCCACATATCTAAATACGGCCCTGTATAGCACATTGTACCGCTTCAGTACTGGTAATTGGAAGAGTTGCCTCTTCTTGTAGAGGTGTTTGCGACATGGATAAAATTGTCACGAATTTGTTTAAAGCAATCGCGCAGAAATGAGAACTACCGACACACCTGCCTTATAATAATTTGGTTTAAACAGAATTTATTTTTTTGTCTTAGAGGGAGCGCGATAAGACAAGTCTTATAACCGCGTCTCCCATGCAATTATATTAAAAGGTAAATGTCTCATGGAATAACAAGAATGAATACATACATGTTACTATACTATATCTAATTACTTGGTGACATTAAATTATAGCATTATACTTATGATACATAATAGTGAGTCTAATAAAAGTGCACATTCACAGTTGAATGTCAGATAACAAAACTATCGGAGCACCCTCGGAAGCCAAATGTGGTACCGCAACGCTATGAAAACGAAGCAGAGTTCAGCACATGATGATTTCGCCCCGCACAAACCATCATAATTTTCATTTACTTAGCTGAACTAGGGACTAGTGTCTCTAGTTCAATTTAAGAACACAAAAAACCATATCAGTCTATATGTAATAAAACCATCACAAGCTAAATCCTACCTCGACTCACTTCGTCAAGGCCCACAATTTAACCTTCAAGAGTATACAATTCTAACAATTCCACCTCCAAGCACTCCGCCGCGAGTATGCACCCATAAATCTTGTAAGATGGGATGAAAGAACTTCATTATAATCTTAAATCAGTCGCTATGGGCAGTAGAGGTACCTGTGTATTAGTATTGATCCATAGCTAGTGTTATTTCAAACTGGGTGAATCCACTAAGGTATTGCCATCATAATCAACTATGCCGCCTATAGGTTGGCGTGGCAGTCTTAATTGACGGAAATACTCCGTCATAAATCCTAGGAAGAGTCCATCAAGCTGTACGAATTGTATGTTTTCGCTATTTAATAGATGTTCTGTTGAGTATTTTGGAACTAGCTTGACTGGTCGCTGTCGCTGCCATAGTCATCTATAGTGCCGTAAAATTGGGATTCTAGGAATCCATCATTTAGAGCATGCAGATCGACCCCAGCACTCGCAAAGCATGGGCGGAAACTGTCCATAATTGGGCGGGGCGTATAGCCAAACGTGGATTCATCACTTACATGGCACAGTGGCCACCCCGAGGTGCTTATGCACCTGTTGTTGATAGAATGTGATCACGGTTGACAAAAGATTTTCACTAGTCAAGGGGTCCTCAGAAAGTGTCCTTACTATTAAACGATTAGTGATCAAGATTGGTCATGGAAATCTCGGTCCTCTCACCGAGGACATCCACCAGCAGCCCAGAGGAGAAAATTTATAAAAAACATTTACCACTAGCGTGGCCAACTTCCTTAGCAAGACAGTCAGTCTAGTGGCAAAATCTTCGAAGAATTGTCCCCATCACGTCCGCAAGTAGGTCCGCAAGTAGGTGCTTCCTAAACCATCTGCAGGAGCCGTTTTCAATCTCCATGACCCTTAATCCTTAAGCACACTAGCTAGCCAAAATATAGAAGCGAACCAGATTGAGAGGGTAATGCATGGGGAAATATCGAAGAACAGTCCATGGAGTGCCAGTGTAGTAATGGTGCTTAGTAATCAGACTATTTTAGAATAGAGCTGAAGGATCATTTAAAGCGACTAATTGAGTCGATGTACTGGCAGAGAAGTTCTGATACCTTAATGTTAGTCTCTTCACTCGAATTGGTGTTACAGAATAAAGTGTTGAACGGTTAGAGGTGTGGGAAAGGTATGGTTTAAGATAAGATTATTTGAGAAAGGGTCTCTTTGATCTGCATAAAGGGGGCAGTGAAACAAGTAATGTTGAATGGGTTGCACCGACGGGAATCTGATAGAAAGTTGTCGACTAATTGACTGTTTAAGTTGCTACACCCATTTCGGAGTCTGGCTAAGGCAATATTCGCTGGGCTTGGTCCTGTATAGCACCACAGTGGAGGAGATTGTGTGTGGTTCATGGCGTTCAGCTTGCTTTTAAATTATGATAATGTGGTAGCCATCCTAATGGGTTGTGGTAAAGCATTCCAGGAACTGATTGTTTCTGGAAAGAATGATCTATTATGGATCTCGGTTCGGCATGGGTATGGTGTGATATGGTTTGGATGACGGATATTGTATGGATTCCATGTTTGGGATAGTGAAGGAAGGCACTCATTCAGCGGTCAGTGAGTCATTCCATTTATAATCGCATAGAGCATAATTAGTCGGTGTGTTTTGCGTCTATGCGCCAGGGTTTCAAATCATTAGTACTAGCACTTAGTGTATGTCCGCTTATTGTTCTGAGTGTGTCCTTTTGAATGTTTTCCTGTCTATCCACTAGATATTGCGGTAAATTATCCCAACCCACGTCTGCATATGCTAGGGATCACCTAACAAAGCTTGTATACATGATTTGAAGGCATTATCGGCCAATTGTATATTTTAGGCATTTAATTGTGGACAGTTTGCGTTGGGTATTGGATATGATGGATTCAGCATGGGATAGCTATTGGGCTCTACAACCAAAACATAACTCCAAGGTGTTTGGCATTAGTTGAGGGAGAGATTTGGAAGATGGTAGGATCTGGGCGCAATGAGACGAGCATGGAGGTAGTTTTTGAAGCGTTAAATTCAAATAACCAGGAGGTTGCCCATTGTGATATAACTAATAGACCGTGTTCTATGGTTGTGTTTTGTGTTAACAGATTGTCAGAAATGACATAGATGCAAGTGTCGTCAGAAAATAGTTTAATATTGTTTAGAATAGCACTAGGCATATAATTAATACCGATTAGAAATAGTAGAGGTCCCAGGACAGAGCCTTGTGGCACTCCAGCATTCACAGAGAGTATGGTAGAGCTGTGCCCATTAAGAACTACTAGTTGGCTGCGGTTTTGTAGATAACCTTTAATCCATGATAGTAGGGCTCCCGAGATGCCTATCTGGTGTAGGTTCTGTAGACGGCCACGGTGCCAAACTCAGTCAAAGCCTTTCGAGATATCTAAGGAAATGAAGAATATTTCTTTGCAGTTGTCCAGGGCCTGGGTAATGGCAGCATAGATGTCGAGGTGCTGGCTTACTGTGGAATGTGAGGGGATGAATTCGGACTGATGAGGTGTGATTTCATCTTTGATGTAGTTGTATAGGTGCTTGTACACGGTTCGCTCCATGACCTTACTTAGACAACTAAGTAGGGATATTGGACGGTAATTGGAGGAGAGATTCTTGTCTCATTTTTTGTAGACTGGAATTACATTTGCAGTTTTCCAATTGCTTGGGAAATGAGTTGTTAAGAGAATAATTGAAAAACACCGTTAAAATTGGTGCTAATATGTGTTGGGCTTCAACCAATAGTTTAGGTCTTATATGATCAGGGCCCACAGCCTTTGTCGTGTTGAGGTTTGATAATACATCCAGAACATCTGTAGTTGTTATTGTGATGCTATTTATGCTCCTATCTTTAGTTATGGTTATGTGGGGGGGGGGGGGGCGGAGAGGGTAGTTGAGCGCTAGAATCATCAAGCGTGGCAATGCTACAAAAATATCTATTAAGAAGATCAGACTTTTCGAGGGAGTCATAAGCAAAAGAATCATCCCCTCGTTTTAAAGGCGGAATCTCCTCAAGATTTGAGTTTGTATCAGATAGTAGTGATTTGCTAAGTTTCCACCATAATTTGTATCCTGTACGTTCATTTTTTTATTTTCTAAGCTACAATTTCTTTGTATTCATTTTTTTAGCATTTTTGACAAGTACGTTTGCTAGATTCCTTTGTTGCTTAAATTCAGCTATCTCTTTGTCTGTTTTGGTTTTCCTGGATTTCTTAAAAAATTGTTCTCTTAACCTCATCTTATGTCTTATTCTGTCAGTCATCCAGGGTTTATCATTTGGGATGCTAGATTCGGCTGCGGTAACGATGTTTGTGGTGGTTGTCTGACACCAGCTGTCGGTGTCATAATCTCCGGAAAGATGATTTCACGAGGCATTTTCGAGGGAATTTCTTAATTTGTTCCAGTCAGCATTGACGTAGTCCCATATGCGCCGCCTGTAAGGTTTAGGTTTGGATATGCTTGATGTAAGGGTCAAACACACAGGCGTATGGCCACTACAGAAGGGTGCTAAGACTGTACTCGCGTTAACTATTTTGATGTTGTTGATAATAATGGGGTCAAGTAGCGTGTTTGAGTCTGGCCTTGTTGGTTCTGTTATCAATTGGTGAAAACCCAGAGTGCTTATTATATCCCGAAGATGATGTTTTGCTGTGCTAAGAAGGTCATCGTTAAAGCCCCCTAATATAAGAATGTTTTTATTGGGGGTAAGTGCGCAGACGTTGTCAATATTGTCACTTATATATTGCCATTTATCTGTATCTGTATTAGGAGGTCGATAGATGACACATATAAGTATTTCCGGACGATCTAAAATCTTTAACCATATCATTTCAATATTTGTGCTTTCGTATTCAGTGTATCGTGAGGATGCAATTTTTTCGGATACATATACACAAACTCCTCACCATGGATTTTGGCGAGTTGTTGGACAGACCTGGTGTGAGGTGACTTTCGTTAACAGCAATGACATCAAAATGGGATAAGTTGGCTTCAATAAGGTGTATTCTATCTTTGACATTTAAATGAACAATAGAGATATTATTCTTATGTATTGGGCAGGGGTTACGTTCTATATCCCCCGCCAGAATCAGGAGCAGATGGACTATCATTATGTTAAAAATAATGTCCGTGCTGGTGAAGAAAGAAACCAATATCAGAAGTACCCACCCGCTGGGGCAAATTAAAGATATTCTCCTATCAGTTTGTACACTCTTTTGAGATGAATGATTGTTAAACGTCCCAATTGCCGTGCTAGCTGCTTAAAGTTCTCGTGTTCCGTTAAATATAGACCCTTTTGCACGAGATATGAGATGCCTGCTGATTTCTGTTTAATTTACCCAGCATGCTATGCTACCCAGCATGCAATGCTACCCAGCATGCAATTTCCTGACTCCATAATCGTTGTAACTATTGGACGCCATATTCGTTTAGTCTATTGTCTGTATAGACCAGGATTTCTCAAACACAACCAACCTGCCTGCACCTGCAAATAGTCATTTCTCCTCCAGCTCTGGAAGCGTTAGCATGTATGTCTCGGGCGTACTATTCACTGCAGTACATTCGACGGCCTGCATTTCAATACTGTTCAGGGCAACTGTCAATTTCCAGCAGAAAATTAGAGAAAGCTTTTATATATATTTTGACAATACTTTGCGTTAAAGTTATTGCTATCAATGACAGCAACATCAGTAAAATTATTGTCAAAATAATAATAAGGTAATGCGATTACTACCCGGTACATATTTGATACTAGTTTGATTGACAATTGTTGCGACATCAGCTTTCAGTCGCTATATTCTAAAACAATCATAATTTTAGTTGACTCTCGCTACGGATTCGAATAGCAATTCGATTGTAAGCTGTTGGTTTCTAAGGCACCAACAACATGGTCGAATTATTATCCACACATGTGCAATCAGTATATTACTATTTAGGTAAAGTGAGCGTAAGCCTATATACGCTTTCTCGCCAAAAATAAATGCTTAGCAAACGGCGTGCATGTTTCGTTGACAGATTTGTGCATTTTTTTAAAATGCATTGGTCGAACAGAAACGTACACAAGGTAGCCAGACGAAACATTTCCTTTGTGCAGGCAAAGCATATTTTGGCCATATACTCACTACTTAGATAGTAATCCTGAGCGCCATGTAATTCTATGGACAACAGTTTACTAACGTTGTTGGTGCCTTAGTCAGCAACAACTTAGTCAAATTGCTTTTCAAATCCGTAGAAAGTGTTGACTGAAATTTATGATTATTTTAGAATACATAGACTGAAAGCTGTTGCAGCAACACTTCAATAAAATTTGTATCAAATATATAGCAGGTAGTAATTGCATTACATACTAATTATTTTGCCCACCATTTGACTGAATGTTTGTGTTGTCATTTATAGCAACAATTTTCACGCAAATTACTGTAGATGTATATAAAAGCTTTCTATTTTCTCCTGGACATTGACACACTTTCTCTGAACAGTATTGAAATACAGACTGTCGAATGTACTGCTGTGAATACGCCCTACGTGTATGCTTACGCGTCCAGAGCTGGAGGACAAATGACTATGTGCACGTGAAAGCGGGTCGGGTTTGTTTGAGAAATCCTGGCTTGTGCAGACAATGGACTAAACGAATATGGCTTCCAATAGTTCCAACGATTATGGAGCCAGGGCATTGCATGCTGGGTAGCATTGCACGCTGGGTAGCATTGCATACTGGGTACTTCAATAGGCATCTCATATCTCGTGCAAATGTGTCTATTATTTAATGGAACACGAGAGCTTTAAGACGTTACCCATTTTGAATGACCGAAAAGTTGGATAGATGAGCGACAATTGAGACGATTGTGTACTGGTTGACACCTCATGGACAGAGGTTGGATTAAACATGGATTTACGTTGAATTTCTTAAAGTTAATTTTCTCCCATACTGATTTTAGATGTTGACAATATGGCGTGTCTGAATTTAAATTAGCCAATTTCATTGGGACTATGGTCACCATTTTTTAATGAATAAAATTAACAATAACATATTTACACTGACTATATTTATAATGGACGTGATAGAGAGGCTGAGCTCTAAAATATAATAATAAAATATAATATAATAATTTGGTACCTTATCGCAATTTTTCTGTTCTCTAATGCTATGTTTCTGTGTGTTGCTGTGTCCTCGTAGATGCATTATAGCAGCACATATTCTTGAATCTTGAATTTTGTTATGGCTGGTCACATCTATTGCTTGGAGAAATGCGTGTTATTACTGGTTCAGTATGATTGTGCGCGAGAAAAATACTCTCTCTAGATGGAAGAACTTTGATATTAGCTTGCTGAAACTGAGTGGTGATGGTGAATGTAGTATATCGACGATGATTGAGAGCTAGTGTCACCTCACTGCCGTTATCACACCTTGCCAACGAGCATATGTACAGCGGCGCAGTTAAATTACCACCATTCACTACCAAGGACGATCGATGTGTGTTCACCAGGCATGATATTTTCATTTTTTTAAATAGGAAATACTATGTTTTTGCAACCAGATTTATAGGAAATCCTATAATATTATTGGCCATCTTTTCGCTTTAATGGTCATATTTGTCAAGAAAATGGTAATATATTTTTAGTGAATGTTCATTTGCAGGAAAAGAAAAGATAGATTTTGAAAATTCATCACTGGAATGACTGGCTCGGCTACAGAGCTTGCCATTCCAGTGATAAATTGTCAAAAAATTAATTCTTGTCCTGCAAATGGATATTTCTCAGGACCATTGCATGGGCTTTTTGTCTCGCCTGACCAATTAAAGGTTAACTTGCTTAAGCGATCGTGAACACCGTTTAGTCAAGAAGGGCACTTCGCATCGAGCTGTTTCTTCGAGATCGATCACATCCCTGGTTCAGAATCACATTATACTAGATCGACATACAAAGATGTATTTGGCGATCAAAGCACCCAGTTGAACCAGCCAGCTAATTCATATTCTTGACAACATCTCACAACGACATTCCAACATGGCCTGTCAGCTTTGGCGAATGCTGTGGTATCAAAGTGGTGTCAATTCTTTTCTCATGTACGGTATCTTTCCAGAGAGTTAGTTCCTATAACACTTCGTCTCATAGGTGGAATGCTACCCGACATAAAATCAGATACCACAAGGAATAGCGGAGAGCAGAAAAATGTTACCTTATAGTGGAATATGTTTGCACCGAATATAGCCCAACCAAGAATGTCAATACATCTATACAGATATATCAGGAAAAGGATCCACTACGGATAGAGGAGCGGGTCTGTCTATGTCTAAGAGATGATAAACAGTGTACTTGTCACTATCCACTGGCACACTATCATCAATTGTAAAGCTGAAGTGGAAGAAAGCGTCCCTCCCTCCCTCCGTCCCCGTTTCTCTCTCTCTCTCTCTCTCTCTTTCTCTCTCTCTCTCTCTCTCTCTCTCTCTCTCTCTCTCTCTCTCTCTCGCTCTCGCTCTTTCTCTCTCTCTCTCTCTCTCTCTCTCTCTCTCTCTCTCTCTCTCTCTCTCTCTCTCTCTCTCTCTCTCTCTCTCTCAGGCAGTAATTCGGAAATACTAGGAAGATAAATACACAGACCATACACAATGCCATAGCCTTCTGAAACACAGACGATCGTGTTACGTTACAATAGTCCGTCTAAGAATCTGCCGCATTAGCTTCACGTGCCCCATGTGCAGTACAGCTAAGAAATAACTTAACATGTTTCCAAAACAAAAGGCGTACTGTTGAAATTTTGAACATAATTGGATTGGAAGATATTACTGCCTTGGGCAGCAGTGTCGTCCAATCCAATACAATAGAACATTTCCTACATCGTGTTAAATATCGTACTAACTATCTCAAGATAGTTTTAGTTACTATTTACTTTGATTTGAACGAAATTGATCGAGAATGAATGTAGGTCGACCTTGTAGGTGGCTACCCCACCCCTCCCCCCACACTTCTAAGATATCATAACTAGGCCATTCCTGGGCACCACTCAGGAAGCATTTAAGCGTATAAATATACAATAATAATAATAATAATAATAATAATAATAATAATAATAATAATAATAATCTCCTTTTAGGCCCTACCAGTCCATACAGTTGAACCTGAGCGCATGTACAAAGTGGTCCTTGCAGGAGACGCAGCCGTTGGCAAATCCAGCTTTATCATGAGGCTGTGTAAAGGGAAGTTTTTCAGTAATCTCACATCTACGTTGGGTAAGTATTTGAGGTCAGGTTCTAGATCTCGAGACCACGTATGGAGGGATTCTATATTTCCACTAAAGTTTCTGACGTCATAGTCAAGATACTTCACTTGTTAAGTGGCGTCACAATCAAATAACGTAGGTCCAAGACCAAAGGGAAAAAGGTCCAAGCCCAACCATCTGAATTCAATGTCATAGATAAATTTACAATTTAATAAACATATATTTAGAATCTAAATTCAATTCGAGCTGCTACGCTTACAGTCAAATTAGTTTCAAAGTAGTGAACAACTAATATTTCTAGCTACTTTGAAATTGCGAAAAGTTGACCCGTCTTTTGTTTGCAAGGCCTAAGAATAGACCATTATCACGTGTTGTTTTATTAACTGATTCTGTACAGTTCCTCTGCCATATTAGTAGCTTTATAAATGCCGTAAGAAAGTAATCAACTATAGTCATCGTGTCAATATTTATATTCCGTCAGATTTAGAAGCCAAGCACAATTTTTATAATCCTTTTATCTTTTAAATCTCAGCACATTAATTTCTAAGCATCTTTACGTGTGTAAGATAGTGAATATTTTGAAAGTTATTTGACTGGTAGTTTGTATACAAAAGGTGAATCCAAGCACATAAACAAGGCAAATTTTGTGAGTATTCTTTTAATTTTTAAAGAAAGTTAGTAAAATATTGTTTCTATATTAAACACTTGTCGTTCTCATATTATGATAACTGATATTATCTTTTTGCAGGGGTTGACTTCCAGACCAAAGTTTTAGAAGTAGATGGCCGGCCTGTTGCATTACAACTCTGGGATACGGCGGGGCAAGAACGGTAGGTGTTACGACGCTTGTCGAAAGCGTTTGAATATGTATTAATTAGTTATAAACAGTGTCAATAACTAAAGGACAAACATAAGTGATGCAGTAGACACTTATATTTTCAGCACGGATCGACCAAACGGGTACGAACGGTCCCAGGGTGGGTGCGGGATGACCGTTCCGGATTCGCTCCAGGCACCCCCACCCCCTGAATAGGATAGTACGCGTGTATGCCCTATGAGAGAGGTTTTCGTTAAAAAAAAAGTCCGTAAGAACGCTTAGCGCGCATGCGCGTGCGTCAGAGCTTCCCTGGCAACACGTGTCAGGATTGGGAGAGAGTATATGCTTATAGTGTACCGAGTTGGTACTTGTGATTTTCTCAAATCGCACTATTCTCGTAGTTCTTGGTATCGATCAGGACCGGAATGAAAAGAGGATTACAGAACCTTTTACTTTGTTGAAATCGGACCAGAAATGGCCGAGTTATCATTAAAACTCCCGTTTAAATTATCTTCGAAATATTGCTTTGACATCGTAATTGCGTGTATGCGTTAGCTGAATGGGGAACGTGCTGTTCCTGTGATAACCACGTCACCACTTCTAGCTGCACGCTGATTGGCTACTGCTCGCCCTCTGATTGGCTGAAGCACCTGCCTCTGACATCGCGAGTAGTATAAAAGGGACGAAAAAATGAGAATCGAGCGCATCATCGGCGGGAAGCCGACACAGTCAGGAAGAATGCTGGACCAGTGCGGTGCAAGCCGTGGGACAACTGCTAACCAACGGTGGTACCAACACCACTGAGGTGCTTCTCTGAATTGAGATCTCCTGCACCGGTGGGCAGTCTTAAGACTTTTCTGCAATACAATTTTGGAAGCTCCCGGACGGCCATCCAGGGGCAAGAAATTAATATAAGAACTCCCTTTCCGGAACCTTCTCAGAGGAGTTTCCTGCGGGCCCAATGTGATGCTTTTGGATGTAGAGCTGATGGTGATTCTTGGTGGATAACTCGCCGGATCTTCTGACCGGGCTGAAAAGTGGTATCAAACATCCGCGCTGCATGTCGCGTGTGTTAATTAACTTTTAGACCACAGTCTGGTGGGACTCTGCTCGGTGCGCCGCAAGAGCCATGCGACGTATCCCGCACTGTGTACCCAGTTATTGTACATGCATATTTAATTACAAATATAGCCCTCATTGTTAATGGGCAACTTTCAAACTACCGTTGCTGGACAGAAACTTTACAACAACTGTTTAAATTATGTATGAGTCAATCTGACTATCCAGTGGACATCTTTCTAACCGTTCTTCTTCACCGTCTTGAGAGTGAGCCACAACAACAGTCTGCCTGCGGAAATCTTCCCTGCATTCAAGATCATGCCATCTCGCGCTACACAATTATAGTGTATCAATTTCAGTGATTTACGAACTCTTACTGTACCGATGACCAATAGGTACTCAAGTAACTATACCATTGTGCAGTTCATTATTTCCGCAATTGGTACTGATGACTAATAGGTACCTAAACGTCCTTCTGACCGCATTTTTATACTTTCTGTTTCATACTGTAAATATTATCTTTATTTCCGTGTGCTCTCAACTAACAGAGCCATTATGTCCTATGACCTGTGATATATCTTTAGCACTGTATTAGTTAGGTGTGTATATGGCAAGTAGCCATCCTAGTTAAATATGTTTTGTTTCTATATACAAACTCTACGACGCAGTACGCTAGGTAATACTATACAGCAACATTATATCCGCATCACTATATTCCCCCAGCATCAATTTTACACGGAGGTCGCTGATCATGCTCCAATTGCTCGAGCCTGACATGTTACCGACTAAACCTGGCTATTCTAGCTCGATAGGATAGGTTTAAAGTAGTTAGGGACAATCTATCCATAAGAGACGCATAGTGTATGCCTCTTTTCCAGTTGTAGTGGATATGTAACACCATGCACCGTCTAGGTTGTGTAAATTTGGCTAATTACCTTAGGGCCTCTTATTAATATTGCGTGATTGTCTCTTTCTACGCTCCTCCAGCCGCAAGGCTTAATAATTGTCTAGACTCCCAATCGACACGTTAGCAGGATCAGACCCTGGGAAACTATTGGGGTTTCTGAGCGGTGATAACTAAAGTGTCGAGTTACATACACCTCCCACGTCCCGCCCACCCACCCCCCCACCCCCCCCCCCCCCACCCCCGTATCTTTGGATACCAGTTAGTTTAAATTCCCCTGCCAACGTAGGAAGCACTGCGAAAAGAAATTATATTATTTATTACGTGACACCGGCCTGCAGTGCATCTCTGGGCATTCTGGAACTTAACCCTAATGACAGGTAAAATGTTAAACACGCAGTGACGAATGAGATGCGAATCTCCATCCAATTCGTTGTAGTGTCTGGGTGAGATCTTAAAACCCACCACACCCTCACGGGAAGGCCACTAGCGATGGATATCCGTCTCTCACTCCCCACCATAAATGATATTGCGATTTCTAAATTGCTTTTGTGAACTGTGAATTGTCCTAGTGATGTTATATGTGATTGCGGGACAATGGTGACCAGATCGTCATATGATTTGGAAGCTATTGCTCCATAACAGGTATGCACGATATCTTTCTGAGGTAGATGCCAGGCGGGGCGACCTTCGGGAAGCTGGATATCTTCGCCAGTTAGATGTATGTGCCTAAACGGAGGTAGGAATCCCTGCCACTTGTGGCCAAAGCTTGGAATCGTATATAATAACCAAATGGTAGGTTAGAATGCAGTACAAGGCCCGCATAAATAAAGCAGCAACTACCAATACAGTATCCTTGGACCTACATAAGACGGTAACGTGTGAATTCTTCGGAAATCATTCGTCCCGTCTTCACATAAACCAGTGTGCATCACATTAATTATGGCTTCACTAGGATTGACCAGCACGTAGCTATTTTTTTAACAAAAGAGTGGCCGTTTTTGCCAGCTCTTTTCTTCTGCTTCCGCGTTGAAGGCATTTTCCTGTGATGGAGGCCCGTGCGAGGCACTTTCCTCTCGCAACAACACTATTTTGTGTGTGTTAGGGGTGTAATTAGTTTATATTAAACTACCAAGTAGCCACGTTGCGAAGCTCCCTTGCGGAGATACCTCTGCAGATTTACGGATCTGTGTGGTACCTTGGGCGAGACCACATAGAAAGAACACCAAGTAGCTCTATGTACTCTATTATTTGCTCATTACTGTCAAACGAGTAGCATTGTTTACATAGTTATTAATTGTGACTGTTTAATTATATCATCATGTCCATACTTATAAGTTAGTAATGGGCCGTCATACCAGTGACACCAACAGTTGGGACGAGACAGTGAGGTTCAATCTCAGTGGCAATGGTCGCATGACCCCACCGGAACGTGAACGTTCCACTGGCTCTAGATGCCGGTCTTTGTACCTTCCGGAGAGATGCGATATGGGATCCGCAATCCCGAGAACTGCAGCTAACCATCCCGGTGCGGCAGAGTGGAGCGACATGGCAGACCAGTGCGTACCCCCAAGCTACAAGTGGTGCCCGATGTGGGGCTTGAACGAGAAGCGAACCCACGCCAACAATCAACACTCGCGAGTTTTGGTCTCCTTCATCAGACAGTCAGCTCTCCCTAGACATGGAAGTAGCATCATATAACGGACGAACTGCTCATGTGCTCACCGACAATATAACTAATTTTCCCGATGCGGGATGACCAGCACTGCCTTTACATGAGTTTTCACCGATCAGCGAGGGGACATTCCGTGATGCCTCGCAGGCGGGAACTCAATATATAACCTTGTCGGATATCCATGATAGGCACCCACCATCTACGCCAGATCACGGGCGACCATGACACAGACACCTACGGGGGCCATGCTTATCCTTCACAGACCAGTGGCCGGACATTCATGTACCATATTCCGCATCTCCGCCACTACATACGTCATCACCATATTATCCCATGGTGCCACGATGTGAGCCGGAGGATGCGGCAACACCCTTCCAGCAATACACCAGAAGACCATCACACAGCACACACCATCCCCGTCAGTCACATGCACCGCCACCATACGAGAAACATCCGCCACAACAACCAATAGAGCGTCTGCATCGTCTACATGGCATGCCTCCACCAGTCTATAGACCAACACCTGTCTATGGACCTGCATCAGGGCAGTATTCCGCAGAGCCACCATATCATGCACAGCACCACCGACGAGAATCGCCCTCACAGACACGGCATCATCATCATCATCAGGGACATTGATGGGAAACACGACCAATGCCACCACAACTACCAACACGCAGACCAGCATCCGTGTTTTCATCAGTCTCCCAAATCAGTCTCCCAAGCACCACCACCTGCATTCGTGCCAATCACTTCGCCTCGTGGACATGGCCGGATCATTCTCCCTCCTGAATTTAGTGGGGAGAATGATTGGGCCAACGATAAAGTTCAGAAATAATAAGTTGCACAAACCGGTGGACAAATCGACAAATGGGAGAGTATCTGGCCGCAAAGCTGTCCGGGAAAGCACTGCAGGTCCTGGCAGATTTAGGCATAGACTACACACCAACATACTCGGAGTTAGAGAGTGCATTATCAGAAAGATTCGGTGACACAGCCCTCATGGAAATACGTCGGTTGCAACTAAAGAACTTGTGTCGACTTTCGGGAGAAACACTTCCGGAGTTGGCTAGTCATATTTGACGACTAGTTACCGGCGCTTACCCCAGTACAAATCATGAGGGCGTCACACATTTACATCTAGACACCTTCATCGATGCGTTGAGCAGTGAACCCACTCTAAAAGAAAAACTATTCCTTATGGAGCATGGTAGTCTTCACCAACTTACAGCAACTGCGGTTCGTATTGAGAACTTCTTAGAACGAGAAAAGAATAATCGCTGAAAACTGCACCCCACCAATGAAGTAAACGATGTGAACGTCGCCACTACTACCGACAACAGCACTGCATCAGCATCAACACACGCATCAGACCCGCAGACAAAAAACGATCAAGCCACCTGTCAGAATCACGTGTCTAGAGGAGGAGGGCGTGGCCAATCCCATCGTCAGGGCCACAATAACGCCCCAGGATATGGGAACCAGCACAACAATAACAATAGGCAAAACATGCATGATAGGTTAGTCGAGATCACCAAACAAATCTCAGCACTCACTAACTTAGTCACCACCCTCAGTACAACAGTAGCAACTCAGTCAACAACATGCCCAGCAACCACTATGATTTCCAGATCGCCACCGAACACATGTTTTGGATGTGGTCAGCCAGGCCACTGGAACGAGCAATGTCCAAATCGCTCTCCATCAACAACTCCAACCGCTGGCTGACATACCCCACAGCCTGAGACCCCATTAAAGTAACGAGGACACCGATTACAGAGTTACTTCGGTGCCCATTCTCACAACCTGACTCAACTGCGGCCTCTGAATGACAATGTCAGGCAGCCAACACAACCATTGATTCTCCTACGACAGCATGCACACATACACACCCGGCTACTTATATGTCGGTACCAGCGATGCATACTGCATCTGCAGCACTGACATCTCCACCTGCAAGAAATTATGACTCAGCGATTTCCGCATCTAACAAACCTTGTTTTCTATGCGGCAGTGGTAGGTTGTAGCACCTCCACTGAAACAACGTTTATACAAGCACCACAACCCAACGCCAAGGCACTTAACACCCAGTGACCCTTGGTCGTTTGCAATACACAAGTCCTTACATCATCATCTACTACATCCAGCAGCACCAGCAGTGATTCGGATGGAAGTCGGCATGGACCCGCAAGATGAAGCATCGCACAAGGGATGAAAAAAGCTCGATGCCATCATTACTTCTTCTGCAACTAAACATCCAATGAGGCATTGTCAAAAGGGGCTCACACAGGTAGCCCTCATCTGGGATCATGACAATCCTATCCGCACTGCTGTATATACACCAACTCTCAATACACAGAAACGGCATCAACACCACCACCATTGCTACCCCAGCTCCATCATCGCCTAAGCATGTGCAGCAGCAGCGACGACAGGATGGCCCTTTCCTCACTCAGCCACCAACTACACTTACGAAAGCTATCCGGAAACAAGCTGACTATATACAGGATGATACCGCATCAAAACACTCCTTCAAACAGTATTATTGGAAACTCTTCCACAGGCACACCGTAAAGTGATGTATAAGTGTGCTTGTCTGTTTACTGGTGTTTCCACCAGTACCACTGTTGACACTGGAGCTTCCATCATCGGTTTTAACAAATGCTTGTATGAGAGCATCCCACCTCATAAGAAGCCACCCCTTAATCCTCCAAACATATTTTTGCAAGCAGCTACGGGAGCCGATGTTCCCGTGGCTGGTATAGTAAATCTCGTGATACAGATAGAGGAGATGGAATTCATCCAGCGGGTTGTCATTGCCTCTATTCAAAATGATGCCCTGCTTGGTTCTGATTTCCTCAGTGCCAGCGAAGCCATCATACATTGCAGACAACAGGAACTAGACATACACGGCCGATGTATACCCCATGGGCCGGAATCATCGCTGTACGACACTTGTGCGGTGATTCTAGCATCTACAGCCACAGTTGATTTTATGGGCCGCCACACCACAGTTAGGAAACAACACACACATAGCCATAATGGAACGTGACCCTGAGTATATACTTGCCTCACAATGCACCAGTCCTCGAATGATCGTGGACATGACGAATAAGGCTCACATACCATTTCTCGTATTCAATCGCACAATGCACCCAATAACTCTTGAACCGGGAGTTCGTTGTGGCCATTTGGTGGATGTGATATCACTGGAGACATTCCCTACTACACCTACACCAGCATCAACTTGTGATGATTTGCTGGAACATTTACATGACATATATTTGCATGCCACAGTTGGGTTGATGCAATCCTGCAAACAAGTAATACGGAAACTCTTATACAAATATCGTGATAGTTTCTCGGCTGGAGACATGGACCTCGCAGAAACTCATCGCATGCAACACTCCATCGACACTGGAAACAACCGACCCATTTGACAACCCGTTCGACGTCTTGCCATTCATAAGAAAGTGGAGGCACATCAACAAGTGAACGACATGTTGCGGACAGGCATAATAGAGCCATCAGACCCCCCCCCCCTCCCCCACCCTGGGCCAGTCCCATTGTACTAGCAGGCAAAAAGGATGGATCTTTGCGGTTTTGTATAGATTACCACCGCCTTTATGATCTTAGCATCAAGGACGCTTATCCGTTACCTCGGATAGACCAGGCTTAGATTCCTTGTCCATAGCCAAGTGGTTTTGTACACTTGATTTGGCTAGTGGGTACTGTAAGGTAGCCATGGATGAGGCTGACAGGGAGAAGACCGTGTTTGTGTGTAGAGACGATCTTTTCCAGTTCCTCAAGATGCCCTACGGATTGTGCAACGCTCCTGGAAAGTTAGAACGTCTCATTGAGCATGTATTAACTAGCCTGCAATTGGAAATCTGTCTCTGTTACATCGACGATGTAATCGTCTTTGGCTCCTCGTTTGAGCAGACTTTGTCCAATCTGGACAAAGTTCTGATGGATTTTCATACGGCAAATCTAAAGCTCAAACCGAAAAAGTGTTATCCCTTTAGACAGTGTCGAGTTCCTGGGACACATCATATCTGCTGATGGAGTGGCTACACAGCCTTCAAAAACACAAGCAGTAGCAGAGTGGCAGACCCCCACTTCAGTCACGGACACCCAGAGTTTCCTTGGTCTTTGCCAGTACTATCGTCGATACTTCTGTGACTTTAGTGAGATTGCATCACCATTATTCAAGATCACCGAAAAAGATCGACCATTCGAGTGGACGAGTGAGTGTGAAGGTTTTTTCAGGGTGCTGAAGGAACTCTTGACGACCGCCCCAATTCTTACTCATCCTAACCCTAACCTCGATTTCATCTTAGACACTGATGCATCGGCTTATGCCATTGGTGCAGTTCTATCTCAGGTCCCAGAAGATGGAACAGAGCAGGTACTGGGTTATGGTTCGCATGCTCTGAACAAGGCGGAGAAACGTTATGCGACCACTAAGTGGGAATTGTTAAGCTGCGGTCCATTTCATCAAGTACTATAAACACTTTCTGTATGGCACACATTTACCCTGCGTACAGATCATGCCTCACTACGCTGGCGCAGAAACCTAAAGAATCTGGAGGGCCAGGTAGCGAGGTGGCAGGAATCCCTGCAGTTGGAATTGTTAAGCTGCGGTCCATTTCATCAAGTACTATAAACACTTTCTGTATGGCACACATTTACCCTGCGTACAGATCATGCCTCACTACGCTGGCTCAGAAACCTAAAGAATCTGGAGGGCCAGGTAGCGAGGTGGCAGGAATCCCTGCAGACCTTCAACTTCAATGTTGTTCATAGACCCGGCAAACCGCATGGAAATGCCGATGCCTTGAGTAGAATTGGGCTTGAGGATGAACAAGAAGTGGCCACCACTTTGCCACATACTACACAGCCATCTCCGGTGTTCCCCGAATTGCAGTGCACAGAGTGGAACATGGAGACAGAATGGTGGAGAGGTTCAATCGAACTCTCGCGGAGATGCTTACTAAAGAAACATGCCTTGATTGTCAAGACAGGGATCTACGACTCCTATATGTGCTCATGGCATACTGCACTTCAATACATTTCAGCACAGGTTATACCCCTGCTCAGTTAATGTTAGGCCCTGAATTAGCCTTACCTATGGATCTGGTCATTCCCCGGATCCCAGGAGAGAAAAATTCACCATCTCTCCACATAGAGCTCATGCGGCAGCGGATAGCACAGACCCATGAGCTAGTGAGAGCAAACTTATCCACTGCACACTGGCGTCAGTAAATGTGGCACGACCGACGAGTGCATGGAGATCTGTATGAGGCGGGAAAGGGGGTTTGGGTTCATGATTCACAATGTTCTGCAAACGTGCTGAGTAAACTGAGTTACCAGTGGAAATGCCCCTATGTAGTAGTAGGTAAGAAGTCGGACGTGACCTACCAGATCCGTGTCTCGGATGGCCTGACCTCAGTCATCCACTTCGATCGACTTAAACCTTGTGTCAGTGATGACCCAGTGCCAGAGCTCGGGCTGGGTATTTCACGTGACACCGGTAGCCAGACAGATGTCTGTACGGAAACAAGTATTCCTGACATTAGTCCCGAGCACCATGGTGCCAGTTCGACCCATCTCCTACCAAGCCAGGATTCTGGTGAATGAATGACTAATGCTGAGGACGATAACGAGATAGGTACTCACCCTCTCCCTCCTCAGTGCTGGTCTACAAGGTCTCGGAAGTCGTGTCTGAAGACTTTCTCGTTTGTGCTGCCCAAGGGGAAGGACGGAAAAATTGTTCCGCCGACCTCCGCGGAGCTCATCACTTTCCGCAACCCGACTTTTCCGCAATAACAACAGACTTAGCATTCCCCAGCTTGGAAACCTGGATATGCCCAATCCGCATTACGCCAGCACCACACAGCAACCCTGACTTCCCTACAACATAACACCACCATCAACACAAGTCAACATTTTCTGCAAACACCCCCTTATCCAGTTTGCGGAAAATTGATCATACGGAAAGGAGGGACAACACCGCAGCCATCTACCATATGCGCTACGGGGGATTCCCCACTCCCCCACCCCCGGAAACGTTGTATGAAAACAGCTAAGCTATCACACATCAATCATACGTAATAACAGTAAATATTATTATGAGAGCAAGAGTGAAATACATCATGTGCGATAAAGTTGACACTACCCACCTGTAGCTGCCCCACCCCGCTGCCATAAAAATGTCACACTTCACAACAGCGCAAGAATCATCCGCAGATAAGCAGCCACGTGTATCAATCAAATTCACCAACATGACATGGACACAGACACTCAGGATGACTGTATTCACAATCTCCATACGATGGTATTGTAATGGTAAAACCGAGGCACGCATTTTCTGAGCTGTATTGTGATAATTAAGTTAGGCTAGGTAGGGATGGGACTAGTCCTACCCACAGAGGAGGATGCTTGGCAGTCCACACACCCGGAAAACACATTCCAGCTTCGCGGGATCAGTTGACTTGGTTTCTGCAAGACATGAAGCTGTTTAAACCAAACAATAAATTACAGTCAGCTATACTGTCCTAATTTTGATTAAGAACACGGCTGTTCTACTGCGTATACAAATCATTAGCGCGCAGGCTGGTGAAGCAGCATCAAAACTTTGACAGTATAACATTATAGAGAATTTCAAATATTCTCTTACCTACATGTTCCAGTCACAAATCGGGCTGGAATAATTCTACTACAAACAAGAGGCAGTGCATGTATAAGATTGCGTGCATATACAGGGACGCTGTTCCAAGGAACAGAATTTGAAAACATATGTTTCCATTTTTCACATCATCTACGAATAATCAGCAGCATCAACACTCCGCCATTACATAAAGATTGCCTACATTTCCGATCAACCATGTGCTTTCAAAACAAGAATCACGTGATCAGCACTTCTATTTCCAGTAAATTGGATCAAAGGCTATAAACAAAAGAGCCGCCCAACGCGTATCTACGACAGCGTGATGGAGGAGGCAAGAAGTGGTGGGTCGGGGCCACGGCTGCTGACGTCATCACGCTCTCCAACACCCCATCGGGCGTTCCAGCCTGAAATTTGAACAGGCGAGTTTATAAGCATCCAATCTGAAAAACCACTTCACGCTAATTAAAAGGTGAGCTTCCACGGGAATAAGTAGTTCCAGATTTTAAGGTTGATTGGAGACTCGATTTTCCGCCAAGTGGGGATGAAAGCAACTATCCTTCCTTCTTATATTTATCTTTACCTCCTTCCTACGGAGGGAATATATGATCAGACTCCAGGAGGATTAAAATTAAAACTTTCCATATTGGGCATGACCGACTCACCCTAAAACTTTCGGGTGTGGCCATCCGCCCTCCTGTGACGTCAACAAAAAGTATAAAAGCAGGAAATCGGGCACTGAAATTTCATCTTCCCGTCAAACTCGACACTAGGGAAGATATCCGGGATGCATACGTAATTTACATATTAAACTGTAACATTACTGTTTAACATATCTATATTTTATTATATTATATATTATATTATAAATGATTAAGGTACGTTGGAGCTTGGGCGTTCTCTGCGGAAAAGTAATTATCCGCACCCAAGAGAACGCCCATGCGAGCGATTGTTTTAGCCGAATCGGGGTATTAAAATAAAGATACAGCACGCACCATGTAATAAACAAAAAAAAAGAAGAAAAGACCTGGAAAAATAATTCCAGGTCAAAAATGAAAACTAAAAGTATGCCTCCCTCCCAAACTCTTTCGCACCTCTATGTACTCTTCTCTTATAACCACGAGTCTCTCGCGTCACTCCCCTCTCAGCTACATGCCTACTCAGGAAGTCTATAAGTCCCGCCTAGCGTGCTCCCATGCATTTGATCCACGATCCGTTGATCGTTTGTGTTCACAAACAATATAGCTACATTTCAAGGGCGTTGTTATCTGTAAATCCATATCCAATAGAGTAAGCCACGTAATCATAAAAAGGTGTCGGTGTCAAACAAAAGCTTGGGCAGTGAAAAATAAAACTACTCACCACAGAGGAGAAGATGAAACCTAGTTGGGAAACTAACGGCAACAAATTTGCGACTTGTCAAGCGCATTTAGAGTCAGACACAGTATTCGACATCCTCAGTCATCGTACTCTCCTTGAGAAAGCGTTTGTAATCACACTATGGAACGTACGTGGTTTGACAGCAGCAACTATGTGGCTGATATAAGGAACGGATTGTGAATACACAGTATTGTCACTGTGAAATGGCACCACTACTAGATGTCGCACTGTAAATCGGTATGAGCCAACTGCAGAAAAAAGCAAATGAATGCCCTTTCTTCATTAAGTCATTCTATGCTTAATTCAACATGGCCTTCAACATTCCAGCCAGGATGCAACTATTGTGTGTATGGAGATTTTAACTATAACATCGGAACACAGCAAAACAAACAACGAAGCAGACCTCATCATATGTATATGTCTATCGTCTGGAAATGCTTTCCTAGGGAGATTACGATGGTTGAGGATGTCAAATACAGTTTCTTTAAGCAGAAGATTAGACATGGTCAGAGTTGCCTCTTAAGGGTGGCTGATGTTTCAATACATTTGAGTACATTTGATAACGCCTTGTTGGGTTAGAAATGGTTACAATGGTCACTATCTGTTCACATGTGTGTTCTTGTATAGCATATAGGGCATGGTGACACTGGCAAGCATATCTATGTCACAGTTAATTTTAACACTCTGGTTCTTATAGGAGTTGTCAAGAATAACATATCTGGACACTACCCTGCAAACACTCGATGTAAAGCTGTTTGTATAACAGAATGCGCCATGGCTGCTCATCTATCGAAGTGACCAAAGCAGGGGTAGCTCAATACTAGGCAGAGAGCCCACACACTATGTTTCGCCAGATCATTGACTGAAAGAACGTACCAGCCTACACACTTACTTCTAGGCAGATAACATCAATTTCTGTGCATGATACTGAAGGCATCCTCATCTATACCGATCAGGGAAAGGAAGATAACATCATAGAATATTTTAAGAATTAAGACCCCGAAGATGAACAATCGACCCTTTCACACCAAACCTATAAAACTTCGAAACTGGCATTGACAAAGTAGGCCTTCTTAATTAAGACCATGAGCAATGGACCTGCACCTGGACCTGATAGTATCAGAAATGAACTGTTTGAGTATGTAGGTGACTTCTACCTTCATGCAACACTTCCACATCGATGGCGTTGACCAATGTTACTCTGGCGTGCTGCCCAAACTGAAGAATTCACCTGGACCATCAACAATCCTGTGGCATATCACGCTCCTCAAGTGCATACAGAAGATCCTGTTCAATGTGAATTTGTGCCGCATACGCGAAATGGATATTTCACTGGAGCAGGTCAGAGTAGCTTTACGCGAAGACACAGTTGCGCATGTATTGGATTGGCGCAGCACAGCCACTGCTTGTGCCAGCGGTCAGGCCCAAGCGATGGGACTTTCAGAAGATCAATATTGATATCCCGCTGGCATTCCACACCATCACACGATCAAAGATCCTGAACATATTATGTCAGGCTTGATTTAGTAACGACGAGCTACGACTTTTAAAACTTCTATTGGTAGATACTAGGCGGAGAGAATGGATAAAAATTAGCAATCTGCAGAGTCTGAGACCTCGATCAGTTCTCCACAGGGAGACGGCCACTCGGATACGGTTTACATACTACCTTGCTGCAGCGATATAATCTATGTGAGAGCACTCTTCCAGGCCAAAATCCCATTACATATGCTCTAAGTCCGGTTGCAGATTGCATACACCGATGACGTAGATTTAACAGACGAAGAAAAGTAGCCTCTGGATTGCCTTCTCCACATAGCTGGACAATTAGGATATCTTCACGACCTAACCAAAACATAACTTACTCATGTACATTAATCATAACCAGCATCATACAGGCCCATAGTTTTTGGGCCAGATTTGATCCTTGATCCACTATGCATCATCGTCGTCATCATGAATCACTAAAGTCTGAAGTCCATAATAATTATGGACTTCTGCTAAGGCATATAAAAAAAATAGCACGAAGGAGATATAAAGTTATTGCTTTTTAGAGAAGTTTTTCATCTGCTTAATAAGACAATGCACAAATGTTATATAGTGACCAATACATCATGCATTTGATCGCCCGTCCTCGCTGGTGAAGAGTTGTTCTAATTATCGGCGAACACATATACATCTAGCTCTTCTCTTTAAAAGAACAGATGTCTCATAATCTAATTGGTCAATTATTAGCGCACCTGGCCTGATCATGAATGATCATGGAAACTTATAACATTACGACAATCTGCCAGCCATCTGTCGTCTGTCTTCCGAACGCCGCCTATCTATTTGCCCTCCATCCACCTCTCCATCAACCTAACTTAAGACTTGCTTTAAAACGTATTTCTTCATTAACCGTTCAGCAGATTTAACCAAAGTTTGACTGAGAGAGCCATGTCTATGTATACATTTGATTGGTCACTTTTGCCGTCGCTCGTCTTGACTTTCTGAAAATTTCCAGAAAACCACTTAAATATAGCTGCAACTGCGCCCATTCAAATTAATTAAAAGTATTCAACAGACTGTTGATAAAATAGTAAAGATATACAATTCGTACACTTTATGGGCTTTTCAATGTTCATGACGGACCTAAGTGATTGAGTATGACGCCATATACTTGAGTGACAAATCGGATCATTCCATTGAGCCATCATGCGTGACTGTATTATTTAAGACATAAAGCTACATGATTGTATTATCTAAGACGAATCCGACTGTTTTATTTTTCAGACACATGTGACTGTTGTATTTAAGACATCTGTGACTGTTGTATTTAAGACAGGTGTGACTATATTACTAACGACAGCATTACCGGTACTTAAGAACAGAGTGACTGTTTTATTTAATACAGGTTAAACCGTGTTATTTGCAGGTTTCGCAGCATAGCCAAGTCTTACTTCAGACGCGCTGATGGTGTGTTACTGCTTTATGATTGCACACACGAGAGATCATTCCTTAATGTCAGGGAATGGATAACCGCTATTGAGGTATAGATAAGCCATCTATAACTCTAAAATACAAGTTCTTATTGATTAACTAAACTGAAGATAATTGACTGTTTAGTTAATATGACGGTCCTTGTTTCCGATCTTATAATCAATCATCGTCGCTTTCAGTTACCAACTGCTTCATTCACCTATGCCTCTGTCTGGTAATTGGCGTGCTATTAACCATTACCACTCTGATGTCTGAATAGCCTAACTTTTACTCTGTCAGTAGCAAAGAAACTGGTGAACATTTTTCAGTAATTTTAGTGGACGATGTTGCTGTCCTCGATAGCACCATCTTCCACCAAATTTGTTGAAAAATGTACAGCAGTTCACTTTTTAATAACAATTTGAAAATCTAAAATTCTGACATCAGTGTGGTAAGGGTTAAATAGTCTATAAACATATGTAATATGTTTCTGAAACTAATTAATGACGGACTATTGTTAAACTCTCGCAACAACTTAGTTTCAAAATATTCAAGAGTTTACATGTACAGTTACCTTGAATTTGAAATTCTGAGAATTCAGGATTCAAAGGGTTTAAAATATTGTATCTAAAAATATACGCTTTGCAGGAGAATTCACAGAAGAAGATCCCGGTTATGATATGTGCTAATAAGACTGACATTCGTGAAGAAATGTGTCAGACTGGTCGCAGAGTGGTACACTATGATGACGGACTCCGGCTATGCAGGGTATGCACGCACAATACAATCTAATATTACAACGCACGTGTTGGAGACACCGCACATACAACTACAAAGTACTAGCCCCTAGTACGCAATACGGTGAAAATCCGGGAACAGTCAATTTCGGAAACGTGAAATTTCTAAATCAATTTTATCCTCGTACAAATTTTTATTTTTATTTTGATATCCTGCACATAATCGGAAAAGCAAATATAGAAAGGTCGCAATCAAATAATATTACTCATAAATGGTTGAATGAGCTTTCACTGTTAATGGGTGTGGGAGATGTGTGCGTGCGTGCGTGCGTGCGTGCGTGCGTGCGTGCGTGCGTGCGAGCGTGCGTGCGTACGTGCGTGCGTGAGTGCGTGCGTGAGTGCGTGCGTGCTGCGTGAGTGCGTTCGTGTTCAAAGTTGTCACTTAAGTAACCAACAGTCTGAATATTATGACAGGCTGCTGTCTAGATAAATATGACTACAACTTTTAAAGAATTGACCCCATTGCACAATAAGAAAGCAAAATAATATGCCATAAGACTTATATTTGGTTAATTGAAACGAATTCTTAGTTAAAGGAAATAAAAAGCAGACAATATTCGTCTTATAATACTATGCCTCTCCATAGCCATAGGCAATAGGTACACTTATCTTCTCCTATCATGAAGAGACAACCCAGCCATTGTATACACCAAATGTACAAGAGACTCGGATAGATGGAAATTTACACTTACAAAAACATCTTTAGTAACGTAAGTGACATTTGATAACATAAGTGACTGATGGTAACACAAGTGAACAATAATTTTTTTAAGAACTGTATTTCTACCCATCTCTCTACATCAGTGATAGGTCAAACAACAAAGACAAAAATAGACAAGGATTAACTTTAAACCTACCGAGTGAATATGACGAGACAATAATTAATGGTGCAACCCATGATGTATGGGAAACAATGGTTAACTCTAACTCTAACATTGATTAACTGTTTAAATATATAACTTCTATGATAAACTAAGGCAATTCCTTAATTGTACAATTAACTCGTTCTGACCAGGTATGCTTCAGCTCACAATTAAAGTTAACAGTGTACTTGTGAAACATGACTGTCAATAGAGCTTTCCACTTTATCCATCCATCATATGACGTCATAATTAACTATGCGACGTCTAGAATGCCATCATAATCAATGACGCCATCATGACGTCATGAATGACGTAGATGAGTACGTCACACATGCATAAATTGAAGACGGACTATGCGTTGTTGTACGAATTGTATGTCTTTACTATTTAATAAATATTCTGTTGAATATTTTGAAACTAATTTGACTAGGCGCTGTTGTTGCCACAGGCAACAGCAGCACCCAGTCAAATTAGTTTCAAAATATTTAACAGCTTATCTATATAGTTTTCTGGAAATTGATAGTTAGGGCGTTCACGGATCGATCGATCCCAACACGAGGGAGGTGTGGGTGGAGTGTAGCTAGGGGTGGGCGGAGCTTCAAACTATAAGGTTGTCTGCTTATAGGCTAATATGGTACAGTGAAATCGCCAAAAGGGTGGATAGATGGGTAACGAAATACGCTGAAATGCCTGAAACGTGTGTACAGATGCACATACGAGCAAGAAGACACGTGACACAATATGTCTAGCTGGGTAATGTTTGTTATTATCGGTATTGGCGTATTCAACTATCTGTACTTTTGTCTCTTTCGCTGTATCATACTAATCCACATGGACACGCTTTCTCTAAATTATAACATAGAAGTACATTCGTGTAACACTGGTACAGCAGACAAACTTCAACAAATCAAATTCTTAAGCAAAAAATTAACAAGTTAAAATATTTAATTAATTGCATTTTCCACGTGTACAGATCAGCTCCGCTATATGAGGTACACAGTTCGTGTGCCCATAGCCTCGAAATGGCACTCAATCCAGTCCTCTGTAAGGCTCGTTGCATACTAAACATTTATAAACTTGATCCTGTTTTACCTTCTTCTTTCTAGTAGTGTTACGCATGTTTGTTTAGAAAGACTTTTGCTGGCGGCAACCTTTGCTGGCGTAATTCGTTTCTTCATCAACGTTGCCACATTGGACTGATAATTACTTTGTGCTTGAGGAAGAAGCAACTTCTACCTCGGTGTTAAAGCTATTCGCAATAGCCAGCCTACGCCAGGCACGGCATCTCTGTCGCCGTTGCTACGGAAGGCTGCTCTGCGGAAAATTTGTGCGTTTTTAAGTTGAAAGACTGAGTCAATTCTTGAGCAAAAACAAGATAATTAGTCTCTGCAACTAATAACATTTCTCTGTCTAGAGATAACCTGGTGAATTTTCATAGTTCGACGGATAGGTATTTGTTTTCCAGCCACACACTTATCAATATTGTTAATTTCATTACCATTAACAAGTTTAAAGGGATATTCCACTGGGGGATTTTATGCATCTGACGTAAAGTACTAATTTTCCGCATTAATTTGAGATCAAGAGCACAATTTTATGTCAACAAATAAAAAAGATATCCTCAATTTAAATTGCTAAAGTAACCAGTAGATAGAGGCGCCATTTTGGACAAGCAGCTGACGTTACCGACACACCTACTCTGTTTGCCCGATCGAGGATAGCCGTAACCAGGGGAGGTAAATCTTGCATCTGTTGGATAATTAGCGTACTGGCTAAACAACTGACGCGTTGCCACAGTGTTTGGAGGAAATTAAAGTGCAGTTAGTGTCCCGATGATCGTGCCAGTCATTGTAGTGCTAAATTGTCAAAAATTGTTTTCCTATGGGCAATTTCTATTTTAAAAAAACATTGAAGGGTTATGCCAGGAGCGTGTTTGCGATCAACCAACCAGCTACAACAAATTCTTGAAAAATATGTTAGTTGAATAAATGTTGAATGTAATTTCTCTGAAAGCTGTTGCTATTGCAACTTCTGCTTCCAGTCAAATTCCAGTTTCAAAATATTAAACAGGCAGTAAATATGGGTCAACATTTAAAAATTTGGGATCAGTTAGTTAACCCTTTCAAGGACAGAAAAGCAGAAAGCTTAAAATTTACCCTGCATAGGCCTATTGTGTGAAACTAATTAGTTTGGAAGCTACTGCAACATAATTCCAGGAAAATTTAATTCAGAATATTCAACACTGCATAGTTATTTTAAAATTGGGAGTAAACATTGTAAATGATTAATAACGCTGGATTTCAATAGTGTGAAAGCACTAAACTAATAATTATGTCTAGCGTACACTTGTCATTATTTACTAGCTGTCACCTACTATCGTCTATGAAGTAAGCCGCTAAGCGGTTGCCTATAATTGACCGACCGGGCAATCAACGACATCGTATCATTTTGGTTTGCAAATCCCGTTTTACAATTGATGCAAGCAAATACGACGTTAATTGTCGAGTTTGATTCCGTTATATTAAAATTAAGTACCGCGCCTTTTGTTTTGAAATGCGTGACACATTATTTTAAAATTATACAAACTATATGTTCTAAACTTGTGTCTTCCAAATTTAAATGTGGAAGATATCCATCCAGTGCCGATGTTATGACGCCATCTTTCAGTTAGCCCCTTTTCATGCGGATGCTTCTGTAGATCGGTATCTGAAAATGTGAATTTCCGCACCCTTTCCATGATCGTTTCTATTACTGCAAGCCCATGCTTGACATGCGGACATGATGCGATTTAACCATTTCACGCCAGCACTGGCCTCTGCAATCGTCAAGTTGAGGACGCAGGTCAAAAGAAGGCTGTTTTGAGAATTTACAACTAAAACGACTGTCTCAGTAACCGAACCAGCCATTCCAGTGGTCAATTTTAAAAAATAGTCTTCGCTTGGCCTGCAAATGGCCATTCAATAAGGAAATATTCTGATTTTCCTGACAGAATTTGGTCATTAAAGGGCTAATTAATATTCGGCCGTCATAACGCGAAGTAAACAGGTAAATCTAAAAGCGCTGGCGATATTTTGCTGGTGTGTCGCTGACGTCATAATCTCGCGGTTTCTCGCTCTCGTTGCGGGAAAATGGATGCGCCCAGGAGTCAACTTTTCGAGCGTTTTGGGCATATTCATTTTATTATTACTCGGCAATGGAACAGTGTATTTTATATTTTTTTGGCGGCAACTATTTCGGATTATAATAGGCCTATATTGTTAGTTGACTTATTCCCGATTTTCACTGGAATTTCCCTTTAATTGATGTGTTGCCGCCGCGTCCGTAATGTCATTACCACGCGGAATTCCATTACCACGCGCAACTGCAGAATCTTCAGGCCGTTTCAATACTGAACACGATCCTCTAAGCTGCTCCCAGCTGCACGGTAGTGACATCTGAAGCCCTCTTTCAGCTGGCATGACCGAGGGTTGTCTTTTTTGTGCGTATCACTGTCTAGTAAAGTGTTGAAATAGTAACTGTACTAGAAGCATCGTGGCAATGTCACATAAGTTACCGTTTAGTCACTTAATTTACTCCGAAGAAAGTAACATAGGTGACAGTAACGTATGTGACAAAATCTGTTTAACTTTTGATTTTGAATCAAACTAGCAAATACACAGCTAATTCCACGATTAACATGTGCATTTTTGATAATTTGATCGTGAAAAATAAAACTACCACGAAAATTAGCAGTAACTTAAGTGATATACAATACATATATACGGTACGCGATGCATATGAATGAGCTGCAAAAAAGATGTGGATGCCAGATTCTTTTAAACGAATTTTCCTGCACAAAATTACAAATAGATCGTCTGTTATCTCATAGTCACGTGCTAAAGGGCGATCACTCATATGCTCAGGATTCATGGCAGATAACTCTGCGGTAACTTAAGCGACTTCAAATCTTTGAACAAGATAATGTTGTCACATATTGATTTATTTGCAAAAGACAAATATAAACATATTAAAGAAACACACCATATTAAAATACCAACACATTGTTTTACAGAAGTTTGACAGAATAGTGAAATATTGTGAATATGAATTTAGATGTCCTTCTGGGACAAAAAGTTAAGTGACATTTCGTTTACACGAACAATAAATATAAAACTAATAAAGTGATGAAATTTAGTAAAAACTAGCGTACCGTGTTTAACTTGATGTATTTTATTATGTTAGGAGCGGATATTATGTCGTAAATAAAATGTGTAGATACATTATGCAATGGACATAGAAATAACAGTTGTCAGATTTTCACGTGTACGTGCGCGCAAGTGTGCGTGCGTGCGGTGCGTGTGCGCGTGAGTACGTTCGCGTGTGGTGTTTTTTTTGCGTACGGTGGTGCTTGCGTGCGAGTGTACGTGTGTATGCACGTTTTTTGAATAAACCAGTTTTTTTACTGGTACACATTGTATTGGTTGGTTGTTTTTTTCAGTTGGTTTATTGGCCGCTTACACAGAGATGTATTTGAGCCATGACTCCCTCTTAGAGGTTCTTCCCCGAAGTGTTGCGTTTCTTCCCTCAAGGGTTGCTCTAAATAAGTCAAAACTGAAATAATAAAAAATCAAGATGTTGCTAGGGGTGTGTTTTGCCTGTTGCTTCCTAGTGAGCTGTTGAGGTGTTGTATGGAGTGTATAGGAGGCGTGGGAGGGAGGGGTAATTACTTTATTTCTCTCTGAGGGGGGATGGGGGTGGAGGGCAGTCTGTGAAGTGAAATCTCAAAACGGAAATTAGGAAGAAAATATTAAGAGCCGAAACTAAATGATAATACTATCAAATAAGCATAAATGACTTAAAATAATGTCCTGTGATTAAATAAACAAGAAACGGGTGTGGGAGATTCATCCATCTATTATATGGAACACAAAATTATTATGTTAGATATTTATTAATCGAATTTATCTGGAGTCTAATGCTATGTAATGGACCTCAAATTAGTTCCAGAACACTGAAAAATTGCCTTGGAATGAGAATAAAATTTTAGGATTTCGAGGATGAATGTCGACTTTGTGATAAAATCTAGCGATCTCACGTATTGTTCATTTCTGTTCTTTAGCGCGGTTATCTCCCTTGACATGTATATAATTTTACTTGTTTCAGGAGTTCGATACCCTGTTTATAGAAACCAGCGCTAAGGATGGCGGCAACATTACAGAAGCTATCGAAGAACTGACGAGGTGAGCGTATAGACATTGACATCTGACACCTACCTTCTGGGGCTAATAATGTTGTTTCGTTAAGGAAGATAGTTTGAATACCATCTAGTTTTAGAGAGAGTAGGAACTTGATGCCTCCTATAACATTACTTAACACTTTAACCCTCAAATTTGTTTAAAATTTTGAATTTTCTCATAGAAAATGTCCATTTGCAGACCACGAGAAGACTGATTTTGAGAATTTGCCAACGGAATGACTGGCTCGGTTATCGAGTCAGTCATTCCAGTGGTAATTTGTCAAAAATAGTCATCTCTTGGTATGCGAATGGATATTTCTCAAAACCATTGCAAATGCCGTGTTTGGCTGATATGAGTGTTAAAGGGTCAAAGGAGGGATTGTTCTGTTTTGGTGTAGTCCTACCATAAGGTGCTTAAATCTGAATAACAAAACACCCCGAGGAATCACTTATAATGTAAGGAATACTGCATTGGATATCTCTCTGTTGCGGCTATTTAGTTTCAAAAATATCTATTTTTAATTTTATTTTTAGGTTACTGCGTACCAATGAGGATTTAGAAGTGAAATCCGTTGGCATGCAGCTCCAGGAAATACAGTCGAAGTCACGATCAAATTCATGTTGCAAGCGATAACCTCTCTGTCAAGTTCATGTTGCAAGAAATACACTTTTCATCAAGTTCATGTTGCAATAGCTGACATTGACAAGTCCATGTTGCGAGCAATGTGCTCATCACTGTCATGTTACATGCAGTAGCGTCTTCATGGTCAAGTTGCAATGGATGAATCCGATCTGTCAGTCACGCATATCATGTCCTAATCGTTTACGTCATATATAGGCTGATGTCTCAATCATAAGTGACACAAATAACCCGTCATGGATCTGGAATAGTCCCGTCAGTTGTACAAATTGTATGGCTTTACTATTTAATAAACATTCTGTTAAATATTTTGAAGCTAATTTGACTGGGCGCTATTGCTGCCATGGGCAGCAACAGCCCAAGTCAAATTAGTTTCGATATATTCAGCAGGCTAGCTGTATAGTTACAATGAAATTGGGATTCTGGGAATTCAGCATTCAAAGTATATCGATCCCAACACGCACAAAGAATGGGCGGAGCTTAGCTAGTGATGGACGGGGCATAACTAAAAGTGGATTCATCCATTGATGACACAGACAAATTTGTGTTGCAAGCGATAACGTTTTTCAGGTTCATGTTGCAAGCGAAATCATAATATCACCACACTCATTTTGTAAGCGATCTAACATCACGATCACAATGCAAACCAGAACGTCCACACGGCGCCATTGTAGGCATCAACGTTCATTCTATGTTCGAAGCGATAGCCCCAGTAGGTTCGTGTTGCAAGCAATATCCTCATCAAGTACATGTTGCTAGCAATAACCTCACACAGTTCGTATAGCGAGCAATATTATCGTCGTGCTAAGCGCGCGTCCTCATCAAGTCAAGATCATGTCACAAGCGATATCATCCTTATGTTCATATTACAATCAACCTAGAGAACCGATCTGTCTGTCACTCAAGTATATGACGTCATACCCAATTACGTCACATGTATGATGACATCACAATAATAGCTCCGTCATCAACATTGAAAAGTTCATCAAGTGTACGTTCATACTTTGCATGATATCTTGAGCGAAAGAAAAAAACCACGTTATCGGAGTTCATGATATTGCTCGAAATATCAATTCGATTGCGTTATGTCTATATTATAGCCTAGACCGTGAACGTCACGAGATACACATTTAAATAATTACATCTTCAAGCTCATCTTGCAAGCTATAACGTGCAACAGAACCTCTCAATTTCAACCCTTGCACGCCAATAGATACGAGATACGAACCTCCATCAATAGTAAATATTCTCTATCCGCAATCGACCCCGCGAAATTCACACCTTATGAGTACAGACGCGTGTGCCCCTATTGTGAGCTCTTCTGAATACCCTCCCTCCCTCCCTCCCTCCTTGGTCCCCCTCTCTCCCTCCCTCTCGCTCTCTGTCCCACACCGCCCTCCATCCATCCTTCCCTACCTCTCTCTCTCCCCCCCCCCCCCCTCTCCCCCTCACTCTCTCCCTCTCTCCCTCCCTCCCCTCTCCGACCACACGCACGCACGCTCTCTCTCTCTCTCTCTCTCTCTCTCCCTCCCACCCTCCCTCCCGGTCCACACGCACGCATGCACGCACGCTCTCTCTCTCTCTCCCCCCCTCCCTCCCTCCCTCCCTCTCCTTCCCTCCCTCTATCCCTCCTTCCCTCCCTCCATCCCTCACTTCCACCCTTCTCTCTCAGCCATAACATCTTAATAAACATGCTGTGCGTGTTGATCTCATAATGTAGTAAGAAATCACAGACATTAAATTAGCTTCATCAAACACTACATTTATTATACTCATCATCAATGATAGATTTTGCACCAAAATTAGTAAGTTAGTTAAACACTGTAAAATAAGCATTATATTTCTTATATTTCCTTTACTATAGATATATTTTGCATTGTAAATACATCTTTGACAGCTGAACCATAACACATATCCACTAACGTCTTTCTTACAGCCTATCAGCTCGAGTTCGCTAAAACAGGGATCCATTTAGCCACGCACATTCCTGTCTAAGCTCCACACACCTTTTACATGGGTTGGGATCAGTTTATATACTTGAGTCCTGAATTCTCATAATCCCAATTTCAAGGTAATTAATTATACACGTAAGCTGTTATATAATTTGAAACTACTTTGACTGGGGTCTGTTGCTGCCTATGACAACACAAGCGCCGAGTCATGTTAGTATCAAAATATGCAACAGACTGTTTCTTAAATAGTAAATCCATCAATGACAATTTGTACACTTGACGGACTTTTCAATGTTGAAGACGGAGCTAGATACGGCCCTATTTATTGTGACGTCAGCCTACACGTGGCGTAATTAAATATGACGTCATATACTTGAGTGAAGTACACGTGGCGTAATTAAATATGACGTCATATACTTGAGTGAAGTAAGAACAACGAATAAGTCTCTAATTTCATATTTCAACTAAATCTCAATTCCGCTACAATATGTACTGTCTTTGTTTCATAAGAATTTTTGATGGGGATTTCTAAAGTTGTTTGACCACGTCGAACATTTTAATCTTGAGTGCAAACGTTCAAAGTTCGCAGATGGTGTAAATCGGACTCGCTGATATCCATTTGTGAAAACAGTTTTGCAGAATGCTGTTGATAGCAACAGCTTGCTGCAACACGGTTCTCAATATGAACAGCAGCCAGTCGGCGTAAACACGTAAATATACCTGACTGACACAAGATGGGAATTCAGGCATATAAGAAGTATTCAATAGTTCAAGCATTGAAGGAAAGAAGTTCTTATAAGATGCATTGATTACTTACTATTTCTACTTTTTCATTCATATTTATTTATTTATTTATAATGTTTCTTGTCTACTGCTCGAGGTAATGGGCAATACGTTGTTGCATAAAATTGTTTAAAATTAAATACAACTTTATTTTCACTCCACACAGTGTGTACT